>JAODUP010000233.1:180000-870000 GCA_025642065.1 Paralvinella palmiformis
TGACACAAACATTCAGGTGCAACGACCTCAGTAGATTTATAAGTTGTTAGTAATATCTAAAATCTTCACATGACATTCATTAACAACTCCCCTCAATGGTATAACTGGTAGCACGGTTGGCCACAGATTTCAACCACTTGAGTTCAGATCTCTGCGTAGGCATGTCTGAAGGATGTCTCATCTTTGACTTCGCCTCATTACCTTTGGAGGACGAAATTAAAATGTAACTAAATTGTAATACTGTTTCTTACTATCAAAAGATAACTTTTGACGTAATCAAAGGTTGCTGTTTTGGGTAGATGGAAATCCCCCTTTTTACAAATCTGTTAATTTCATTTCGGTTTGTCCTGAAAGATGACATATGTCACCAATGAAAGTCCGCTGAAGCTTTGTGTGAGATCTACATTTAGAAAACATTACTGCTTTGGGCGATTCTGAGGAGGAACTGAGATAGAATCCCAGTGTCACCTGTGTGTTCCACATGTTATACCTAACAATAAAATGTTTTGAACCTAGGTTAGACAAAGTGATTGAATCGTACTGTTGCAAGCCTGTTGAGAGCTCCATGAGTTATTTTCTATAAATATTTTATTTAAATATTAGTGGACACTTAACAACTAACAATTTTCCTTCAGCATGTACCTCGATGCTCTGACTGAACTTGTCCCCTGGTTCTTTGCTCTGGACCACACTAACTATGCCCGCTGGATCCCAGTTCATGTCTGTGACATTGCTGAACTGCAAACGAGATACCCATATGCTGCCAGAGAATTTAATGCTGGCAATTTCACGATTAAGAAGACCAACCCGGTCTTCTCGGCAATCCCCATCGATCAAGCACATGAGCAGAATAATGCTTTTACAGACAACCCTAGTGCCCTCCGGTGGTGGATGGTAGCTGGCCGTGAGGTTGCTGCGCTGATTGAGGACTTTGAAGATGCACACCACCTCATTTGAAGACGATATGAGGTGCTCCACCATGACCAGACAAAAAACGTAGATAATGCATTTGGAAAATACGTTTGCTCACTCGTCAACGTAAAGGAAGAACTGGGTAATCCATTGGAAGAGGAGAGCGAAGACCTACTTGTCCTTGACAGCAAAGAGATTGCGGATCCATCGGCAGTCGAGGCTGTTAAGAAGGCACAGAAGATTGGCCAACAACAGTTCCAAACATTCACAGAGGAATGTCTTGTAGAGAGAACAAAGCCCATTGATGACACAATCCACCGCAATCGGTTGAAATTGACAACAAAGACGGCAGGTAAGGAGAAGCAGCAGCTGACATCAATGATGTCAAGCTCATCTCATGACTCTACATTAGCTGTCAAATGAGGGATGGCAATCTGGAAGACCTTTTCAGGTTGAAAACCAAACATGGCGTCCAGCATTCTCCGATGGAGTACGATTACGACTTGGTACCAAGAGTGACATTCTGACATGCCTGGAGGAACTATATCCATCTCAGACTAAGACCCCTGATGCTGCCTGTATAGTTCTTGATGGCGTTGCCATCATTCAGATGATGGAGCCAGCAGCTGCCAAGACATTTGATGAATATTCCCAGCACGTATTCACCCCATATATTTCTTCCCAGCTGCGCAGTGTGTCACGTGTGCACCTCGTTCGGGATACTTACAACGATGACTCATTGAAAGGCACAGCAAGAGCCAAGCGTGGAAACGGTGTAAGGAGAAGTGCGGTTGGGAAGGCTTCCGAACCAGGAAACTTGCAGAACTTTCTGCGGGTTGACAGCAACAAGAGAGAACTATTCAATTTCCAGTCCAAGGTCCTCCTTCAGGCGTCCTGTAAGGAAGATAAGGAAGTTGTCTTCACCGATGGGAAGGAGGTGCTCAGCATACAGTTATTGCAGATGTCCACACCCTGGTTCCGTGCAGCTACGAAGAAGCTGATAGTCGTATGCTACTACACGTATCACACGCTGCACAGCATCGGCACACCCAGATGCCCATTCGCACTGTTGACACCGATGTCGTGATGTTGGCTGTATTTGCCGTAAATCATCTACCAGCTGAATGTGAACTGTGGCTAGCAATCGGAACTGGCAAGAGCTTTCGCTATCTGGCAGCCCCCCAAACAGCTACTAGCACTGGACCAGAGATGTGATGTGCCCTACCAATGTCCCATGCTTTGACATGCTGTGACACTGTCACATATAAGGGAAGACATTACTACCAGACCCTCTGTTGCCATCACCAACTAACTGGGGGTGGATGAATGGAGAAGAAGCATACGAGCCCCACTGGACTACATTGCCACAAGCATCAAAATCATGCCACGGGCTGATCTCTTGTGGCTGCAAGAGTGGTTGCAGAAAGCGCCGCAAGTGTAAGAAGGCTGCATTTCAGTGCACAGGCCTCTGCTTCTCTGAAGGAGAATGTGCCATCTGACTCCAAGATCGCTCATTTACTCAAACAGTAAAGTGCCACGCCATGATCCATGGGAAGTTATCAAGTTGTCACATGATCAAGATGTGTTAATAGACTGATTCAAATAGTATTCAACAATAACATTGGTAATCAAAAATAATTTAAATAGCATAGTTAATAGCTTCAGTACTTTCACTGAACATTCTTACAGGGTCTATGCTAATGCGTAACTGTACTTGCTACGGCTACGGTTTAATAAAGTTGTCACTATAACATGGAGAGGCAATCTCGCCATTTTGTCGAATATTCTTTCATTTATTATTGCGTTACATTATAATAAACCTATTTTGTGCTGTGCCTTGTGTGTAGATAATATTTGTTGTCCTGAAAACGTGGAAACGGCGGCTTGGGTTAGCAAAAATGTTCTATTTGCAAATTGCCGCATTTTCGAGATTTGCAATGGCCCAATATCCATATTTCTTCTAAATATATAAAGCTATGTGTGTAACAGATTTTGTGCTTGTATCACAAAATGAACAATAGGTTAGCTATGCCTACCCCGCTAAGAGGCGTCTTATGGTATGTGTATCCCTGTTGTGGCCATCGGATAAACATCATTTCATTAGGTGAGATTTTGGATGATGAGGATTGATGTTTTACGGCCACTTTTGTGCTAAATGGGCCGAGCTAGATGCATTAGAGTTGCGTCAGATATGGATGTTTCTTTTAATAACTAAATTTCGGTAAATATATTACGTTTTACGGTTTTCTCGTTTTTATTTCTTGTGACTACCAGAATACATCGTCAAGATCTGTGTTTGATCATCGCTGATGGGTCTATTTTCCAACTAAATACGTCCAACAGTTCAAACAACAACTTTATTATCCCTCTTTCTCAGCTCAGTGAGAAACCCAGCATAAATAATTAAACTGTGAAAATACACTGTACGCTTGTGAGTTGATGTACGTGCGTTTGTAAGTACGTTTGAAAAGAAGTTATCCATAGATTTATATTTGATATACTTTTCAATGCATTTTTGTAGGCTTATTTTGTGATTATTTTGTTCGTATTTGTACTAGAATGCTCATCGGAATCATTTTCTGGCATCCCTCTCAGTAATTAATCATGCCTCACCGTGTACACAATGCATTATTAGTTCTACTACTTCGCAGTTATCACATTTGCTTTAATGTTATTTGGGTAGCGTCACACATCTCAAAGTGGTATTATCGTTCTGGGATCCTCCAACTATAGGAACGTCAAATCTCCCTCCGCCTCTCGGGTTTTAAATACTTGCTCTTTTCCATTGTCATCTGTTACACATATTTTGTGTATTATATGATTATTAAACACTAATGTGTACAGCATCAAGGGTGTTTGAAACGTAAAATTCATTTAGTGTTAAAAAAACCCACATAAACATGCAGTAATATCAATTTTTAAATAATTTTATTTCTTCTGAGTTTTTGATATTGTGTTACCTTTCGTTATGAATATTCCTCTTAATTATAAAGTTTCAAAATGATCACATCCGGTCTTTTTTAACATAACATTTCATAGTTTTCTTAATTAGCCATTTGTTAGAAATTAGACTAAACTCTTATTTTCATGTTTATAAATATGTGCAGCTGATATAAGAACAGATAGGAACATTCACTTGCTCACGACTCAGACACAAACACCATACGATACAAGAGGTTAATCTGTCGTATAGAACTATTTGTGTTCTTCGTTGATTGCTAAACTTGCAGATAAATACAAAACTAAGATATAAATATATCTAATATACAAGGTTGACTGAACTACCTTTATTTTGTACTTCAGTAGAAGTAAACCTCTTCAAAACTACTTGAGTAGAAGTAAAAGTAGACTTGTACAAATCTACCTGAGTAAAAAGTAAAACTATAGTCTGAAGGTAATTGAAGTAAACGTAAAAGTAGAAGATAACATTTATTGTAACACAAAACTAATAATCAAATATATACAAGAGATAAAGAAATTCACAGACGTCCACATGTGCTGCCACCTGGAGTTCACCGAACAAAGCCTTTGTTCAACTTCAGCAAAAGCTGATTTTCAAAGTTGGTGTCGCTAATTCGAGCCCTCATTTGGCTGAAGATATCCCCAGCTGCACTGAACAGGCGCTCGCATGCAGCGCTAACTGGCAGGGAAGTGTGTGCTTTGATGAAGAGCCGCTTGATGAGTGGCCATGAATGGACTCAACAGTTATTCTTTCGCGCTTTCTAACAAAGAAGTCCTCATCCGAAGGGTCCGACGCATGGTCATCTGCTGTTGCCGACTTAAGTGTAGCTTATTTAAGCATCAACTTACAACTTATAAATTAATGAGTTAGTAATAGTAACAGCAGCAGCAACAGTGGTATTAATAGTAGTTGTAGTAGTTGTTGTGGCTGTTGTGACTCTGATAGAAGTGTAGATTTATTAAGTATCAACTTACAACTTTTCATCAAATCAATAATAAATACTACTAACTACTCTGTGTACTGATTTCACCATCAAATCACTTCCTTTATATATATATATATATATATATATATATATATATATATATATATATATATATATATATATATATATATATAAGCAAATTAGTCATAATTAAAACCATATTTTGTAGAACCGTATACCTTATTCCTTCTGCTTACCTGAATTTAGTGTGTTTGTGTAACAAATTCCATATCTAATAGTCGAAATAATGCAATTCATATAAAATAGTTGCTAAACACTTTGTTTCTTTATCTAAGATGTATTGATCAAATCCCAGGTTACCAGCCAAATGTGTTGAGCTATTTTGATAGATATCAAATTTTAGAAAAATAAAAAAAAGGAAAATATCTTTTCCATTCACTTTATTTCTTAAATTTTTTGTAAACGAAAAAAAAAACTTCGCCAATACTTTATCAATTAAAATAATTTGTCTTAGAGCAAGTTAGTTGACTTCGTTTTACTATACTTCACTTAGGGGACGATATACAATCATTCTTTCTGAATTTAACTTTTATTTATCAGCTTATACTGGAAGCGATGTTATACACCTAACACTTTCCACGAACACCCCCATACAGTTGTGAACTGAACTATATCACATAATACACACAAAGGGACGGTTTTTTGACAGACCTTGTCACTACTGACCTATTTGATGTACATGAAATGGTCAAAAACAGGATGATCCACCCTTCGTCGTCATCAAAAGTCCACGATCGATGTAATTATATCATTGTGGCAAAGGTTCTACTCGATTCCCTGTTATTTCCCCGGCTCCATGGTCAAGTGGATATTCCAATATCCTGGGACACGGAGTGCAATTTATAGGTAGGACATGTGTCACATTCTGAGAATGATTAAGGTAAATATTTGCCAGGTGGTGTCATTCGTTTCTTTATACATTCAGAGGCTAGCAACCTGCTATACGTGTTGTTTTGACCATAATAATATTAAGGATGCGATAATTGACAGTTGCTAAAACTAGGAATACAATTAACCGAGCACAAGTCTAAAAATAGTTCTACGTCCTTTATTTGACCTGTGACATACCTGTGACATTCTGTGTCTGATTCTATGATATATAGGTGACAACGTTGGCCTGTTTTTGGTAAAATGTCATCAAGTCTTTAATGTCTATCAAAGAGCGTATATATGTTTACGCGTAATCTGTGAAATCAGGTAATATGTATATTACCTGATTTTTTTCTGGTAAAATGAGTATTAGCCAAGTGATTTTGTATAATTAATACATATACTATTTGAAAATTGTATGTAATATACTTAATACCTCGTTAACATATTAACTGTAATATATACGATGTACACACCACTTCTCCTGACAGCCAACTGGTTCAGTAATGTAACTGTCTAATTAGTCAACTAGTCTGATTGGCTTAACCGGAGAATATTCCAGGTGAGGAGGTGCTATGTCTATTTGATGTACATGCCACAATTAGTCTATCATATGAGGTTCTGACATCTGCCTGATTCATCCGATAAAAATAAACAGAGGCAGATCATTTTACTTTTGTCATATATTAGTAATCACTCCCTTTATTCGATCTCTTCAATATAACAGACATTTATCAATAAACTCATCTCAGCAGAGAGCCTGGCCATTGTTCAAATTGATAGCGCCATTTTATTCTCGAATCTCGATTTATAGTTGTTGTTTTTTGAAGGATCTAAGAAAGATTTCGTCAAATTTGGGAATAACAAATGGTACGTATTAAACAGGACAAACACTGAGATGGGAACGAACTTGTTTGTACTCGTTGTGATGAATGTATGAGGAAAGTAGATCGAACTGATGGGAAATTAGAAATCAATCAGCGTTATATGAATGTTTCTGCATTAATATCGTATAGACCGTTTCCTAGGTTGATAATGGTATGTATTGTGTTTATCCAAGTGACTTGTTACTTTTTTCAGTACTACAGAACTATTACTATTAACCAAGCGTCCTTACTAGCAGAAACCTTATGCTAATACCTCAGTAAGATGTATATAAAACTCATTAAGAAATTATGAACGGGTTTAATCCTTTCCAGAGATTACGTACTTCTGATCTCCGTCGGCAATCTGTTCTACAAAATTTTAATATTTCCGAGTATTTGACACTATGCGAGATGCGCCATTCAGATTTCGCTGAGGGCAGTTGATGTTGTAATTAGACATGCCATATAATAGAAAGTTGCAATGGTCTATAGGAAATGTTACAAAGACATGAACAACAGCAACAGACGTTTCTTGTGTCAAGAATGTTTTTAGACAGTGGGTGTTCATTAGTCGGAAACAAAACACCTTTAGTTAGATTTTTCACTAACACATTAGCGGCAATGAAATATTCACTTATCTGCATTGCTGGTGTACATAATTTGATGAAGCCAAATAGATAATATTTGTTTCTCGTCATTTAATTTTAAATTATTCATAGCCGAATATCAGCAATACATTTTTTTTAATGCTTCAAGGAAGAGGAGAAATGTAGCTCATGTATGCTTGCTTGTAGTTCGGGGAATATCCCAGGTTGTCGCTTGTTTGGCACATGTCGGAGGATCCAGTGGTATATATATATATATATATATATATATATATATATATATATATATATATATATATATATATACGGCGGTGTGATATAAAAATATAAGTGATAATTAACACCACATAGCTGCACATAAATTTGTACCGAACCAAGACTCTTTCAGTGCTGTGTCTCGATTGTTTAGACGAAAAGCAAGTGCCCTTTCTACAATTTTAGATAAAAATGTTAATTCAAAAACAGATCTGTAATTGCTTTGAACATTATAGTTACATTACACTGAAAACAGTCCTTTGATTCCCTTAACATGCTTTAGTCTTATGATATTTTGAAGAGGGGAGGTTTTTGTTATCCTCAATTTTATTTACCTTGAACATTTCATAATAAACACACAGACCGGTCCTCATCAACACGCGTTTATAATATCTTCTGTGTCTCTTTGTAACTTGTATCTCCTTACTATAGCACGAAAGTAACGGTTTTCTTGGTATTTCCTTTGTACCTGTTTTCTTGGTATTTCCTTTGTACCTGGACATGCATACTTACAACTAAAGTCCTATTACATGTTTTTCTTGACATCCAGAAATTGATCAATATCATCTGAAGAGTTGAGATGTGTGCTGGGTGGAAACAGGTCTCAGTCAGGGATAATAATATTGCAAAGCGCCTTAGAGCAGCTTCTAGATGAATAGGGCGCTATATAAATATCACATATTATTATTATTATTTTTATTATTATTATTATTTGTTATAAGGGATAATAATATTGTAAATAATATTGTAAAGCGCATTAGAGCACCTTCTAGCTGAATAGGGCGCTATATAAATATCACATATTATTATTTTTATTATTATTTGTTATCAGGGATAATAATATTATTATCTGTTGGATTCAATACCATATGAGATACATCCAGATCATCAATAAAAACATCACTGTTAATCTGCCCGTATTTCCTCTAAGAAATAACTTTTGCTGAAACAGATTATTATTTCTATGAAGATACATCGCTTGTATAATTAGATGATTTTAATGTATGTTGGAATTGCCAGAGGTGTATACCTATATCAAACAACTGACTCCCGCTTATAGTCCATTCCTTGACGTGGTGACGGAAGCTTGTATCTGTCGGTGACCCAGTGAGCTATGCGAGCAGGAGCTTTGGCTTCCGTTAGGGATATCCAAGTTGGACTGGTCAGTGGGTAGAGGTTAGACTGATATGGACTATGGGTGAAGTAACCCAACAGAAACCTCAAGTGCTGAAGTCGGAGGTATTGAGCCGCAAGATCAACAGATGACCAAAAAAGAGAGACAAAATATTCCACACATTCCTTGAAGAAATCTGCAGCTTTCAGACCATTTTTCTTAGTTGGGTGTAATCGATATATAATAGCTACACGAACGCTCAGCCTTACCCCCCCCCCTCCCCCGAAAAATTATTTGCATTAGACTTTATCTGCGTTGAATACTTTCCAATACGTGGACGCATCACTAAACAGATGGCTTTACCGACACAGAGTCGTAAGGCAATTAACTGCATGAGCTTTACTATATAATTCATTGTCCATAAATATTAAAAACAATATAAGAAGAAATTATGGGGAAGGGAATCATGGCGGTTACACAACAACAACAACGCCAACAACTCTCAACCATTAACACACGTAACCAAAAATAGTAGTTTTTGTGTGTAAACCATTGACCTGAAAGAAAACTAAATCGAGCACTCAATTGTGTTTGAATGGGTCGCCGTGAACAAACAGCGCTGACTTCCGGTAGAGGCAAAAAGCAACGTTGAAGCGGCCGCGCTTCGAGTTTTGAACCTACGAATACGGACATTTATTGTGATGTGTGCATTATAATTTTGTGTGTGCAGACAATCTGTATCATTCCTGTCCCATTATATGCCATGAAATATGTAAATGTCGTTTTATGTAAGTCCTTAGATCTAGTTTAATTGGGATCAAACGCCAGAGATAGGCCGGGTGTTGTCGAACAGGCTAAATATAATAACAGTTAAGCTTGATTTCAGCCCCCCCCCCAAAAAAAAAAACAATGTTTTAACACATTGACCTGAAAGTAAACGTTTTCTTTTAGGTCAATGCTTTGACCGTAATTTGGCGATAATATAGAACGTCAAGTGATCGATTAAAAAGAAAATAACACAAATAAAAAATAACCAAATATAATATAGTTTTACTAACAGAGATTAAATATATATTATATACTTCATAATCTATACTACACTATTTCATTGCGGTAACTTACCCGATAGCTGAACTATTCACGAAATATTCCGTTGCCATTACATCGAGAGCCGGACGCCATACTTCCCGCCAACCATCAACCCCAGTTCGTGTATCATTTGTGATGCTTCTACCTTATACGACGATCTGTTTAATGGTTATCTTAAATAACAGTTTTACTCTTTGTAAATATATATTCAATCTAAAGAGATTATATTAGCGCTATTCGGGAATTGTTCACAGCCTCAGTTAGTTATCATTTCTTTAGAGCCATATATCTCGTTGTGTGTTTACCTTAACTTGAGAAAGGAGTAAAATCAGAATAAAATAATAAAATATTTATTCTATGCTAATCCGTTTTGTTGTTGTTGTTGTTGTTGTTGCCAAAAATAAGCCAAACTTAGCCAATGATTTGTCACCTAAATTCATTTGCCTATTGAACAATTATCTGACTTTCTTGACTAGCCACAATTTATGTAATTCTTTTTAACGAGATCGTATGAGATTAAAGAACCTCGCGCGATATTCCATTCTGTTTCTCTGAATGTAGCTTCGATTCATCAAACACCGTGTCATGAACAACCCGAAATGTGTCAACTGTACGTCATAACACAAAACGGACAAAGTGCTGAGTTTTGACAGACCTTGTCCCTATACTGACCCACTTTAAGAATCTCCGAGGAAGACCCCAGTTCTCTGTTATTTCTCCATCTTCCTAGTCAAATAGACGTCCCCATATCCCCGGAAACAGGAAGTAATCATTCCGGACAACGCCCTGTTAGGAGAATGATTATTATATATAATTGCTAAATTGTGTGGTTGGTTTCCTTTTGAAGATGACCTCAATATATAATCAAAAACCATAGATCTGGCTAATTATTGTCTGGTATTTTAGATCCAGGGCTAATACCTTATACATATTGTTTTGACCATATTAATAATAATAATAATAACGTAGTGGTTGACAACTGTTAAAACTTGGTTTAAAGCTAACTAGGCACAACTTTGAAGAATGGTTATTACATGCTTTATTATTCCTCGTAAGTTTGTCCCATTCTTTATTCTTCCCCGTATATTTATTCCATTCTTCGTCTGATTCTAGTTTCCGTATAGATAATGACGTTAGCCTGCCTCCGGTACAATCATAGCGTTCTTAGCCTACACCAGGGGGAGTAACTGGTTTGTTTGCCCTCAGCGATGGTCACTCCTGTGATATATGACCGAAAGGGTGGATTTTCCTAGTGAAACACCCCATAAATACAGATATACGTGTATCTGGACTCACAACATGGATGTATACAGGGAATTTCCTTTAAACTGCATACCACAATTCAGTAGCATTGTTGTCCGCACGATATTTGAAAGGAATCAACCTCATACATGTAAAATAAAATACTGAGATAATTTTGTTAATCACGCTTCCCTTTTGAAAAATAAACGCACCTGTAAAGTTTATTAGTCGAAATTGTTAATCCAGCAGTGCGAAACTTTATATGTTATTGATAATAACAACTATTACGAACTATTCCACACAAATTCCCCACTAATAACTAAATTACTTCTGACAAAAAAATTATTTGTTCAAACGGTCAATTATAAAGAACACCATCAGCTGCACTGCCCTGAAAGAAAACCGGACCGAGCACTCAGTGGTGTTTGATTCGGCCGCCATGATCAAGCAGCACGGACTTCCGGTAGGGGCAAAAAGCAACGTTTAGGGTGCTTCGATTTTTGAACCTAGGAGTATGGACATCTATTGTGATGTGTGCATTATAATTTTGTTTGTGCAGAGAATCTGTATTACTCGTGTCCTATTATATGCCATCAAATATGTAAATGTCGTTTTATGCAAATACGTAGATCTAGTATGGGGCGTCTCCGTGGTCTAGCGATAACATGCTGGACCACAGATCACTACCACCCGTGTTCGAATCCCAGCTTGAGCATATCTGAAGGTTGTTTCGTCTTTCACTTCGTCTCATCACCTTTGGAAGTCGCTCGGCCCATTTAGCTTACCATTTGCACAAAAGTGCCGTAAAACAATCAATCATCATCATCATCATCGTAGATCTAGTCTAGTTGGGATAAAACGCCAGAGATGATGATGATGATGATGATTGACCATTTTACGGCCACTTTTGTGCACATGGTAAGCTAATTGGGCTGAACGACCTCCAAACGTAATGAAGCGAAGTCAAAGATGAAACAACCTTCAGATAAGGATCAAACACCAGAGATTGTCGAATAGGCTAAATATAAGAGTTGTTAAACTTAATTTCCGTCCTAAACAAATGCTTTACTAGCTATTTTAAATGTGTTCCTTACACTTACCGATAAAAATATATTATTTTTGTATTACTTCCACGGCTTATGCAACCAACGACACAACAAGAATTCACCGTGTTTATAACCCGATTTTAACAGTCTGCGTTCTTTTTCCCCTACCGGAAGTTGGGACCTGTTTGCCATTAAATTGGCGGCCGTGTCCGGTCTAGTTTTCTTTCAGGTCAATGATCAGCTGTAAATATCAATGTTTAAAAATAGTTAATTTATTAGAACAATTAAAATTCTCCATTTGGTCTAGTTTCTTTACAATGAATAGGAAACGTTATTATATTCTTGGTTAACCATTTAAAGTGATTGATGCATGAAACAATTATTACATAAAAGAAAATAATCAAACTATATAAATTGATTTCAATGTAACCTCCAATTTAATTTTAATATTGCCTTACACAAAAGATTCAAGTAAATCATTTCATGTTTCAGAATGTTTAAACGTCCGCCAGATTGTGTCAATAGCAGACCTACTAAATACTAAATGTGTAAGTGATCGAAATAAAAAAATCCGCACAGTTCGTTAATCTGCACGATTTGGTAGAGTGCGGATAATCGAGACTTGAATACATTATCCTTTCACCTTACTGTTTTGTATGTTTTGCGACCACTTTTGTGCACACTATGTGCTAAACGAATCGAGCGACTTTCAGAGGTTATCAGGCGAAGTGAAAGATGAAACACCCTTCAGACATGCCCACGCCGAGATTGGAACTCAAATGACTGAGATCTGTGACTAACCGCGAACATCTCCAAGGAGCTCACCGGGGTGAATATTGGGTGAAGAGGTTCAATGTTTTTGTCTCCAGATGATGATGACGATTTATGTTTTACGGCCACTTTTGTGCACATGGTAGGCTAAATGGGCCAAACGACCTCCAAAGATAATGAAGCGAAATCAAAGACGAAACAACCTTCAGATATGCCCACGCCGAGATTCGAACACGGGTGGTAGTGATCTGTGGTCAAACACGCTACCGCTAGATCACGGAGCCCCCGCCCCTAGTGTTTCGTGTTCAATCCCTATCTGATGTACAATAGATTAGATTACCAAATACCGAAAGAGACACACACAAAAAAACAGACACTGAAAATGGCATGGATTGTATATTGTTCTGGATTCCCCCGGATCCATTCGATAAAGACATCGACGAGTCATTTTAACTTTGTCATATATTAGAAGTCATCTTCATTATATCCTACCTCAGCAGTATAACATATATTTATTAATAAACCCATTCCAGCATATATCCTAGCATCCGTACCAGATGATGATACCATCTGAATAAGAAGATATGGTAGCGCGGTTGGCCACATACCAATAGCACCTGGGTTCAAACCCCGGCCGGCCTATGTCAGAAGGGTGCTTCATCTTTCACGCCGCCTCATTACTTTTGGAGGCCGCTCGGCCCATTTACCCTACCTTGTGCACAAAGGTGGCCGTAAACAGCAACGTTTACATTTCTTACTTCATTAATATAGCAATTTATTTCTGTATTACTTCTTACAGTCTAGCTGTTATGTAGATATTTATTATTTGATGTCTTGGTGACAATATTTTCAATGGTTCTCATAACGTATTTAATAAAGTATTTGTGGTAGGAATACTTTTGAAAATATACAAATACGAATATGTTACATATTTTACAAAAATATTCGAAAACAATTATTAATGTTTTATGATTGATATTCCACTACATTCGAATACGAATGCTGAATATCAATATCCCATATGCGATACTCGTAGTGATACTAACCGTCGTAAGAGTAGTAGTAGTAGTTGGTGCAATAGTATCAATATGTATTTATTCAACATCAAGCTGTTACATTATACCACGAAATCTAGAATAAATACTCCCAATTATTAAGAGCTAATCATGTCGTATTTCAATGGACAAATAATCAATTGGTGATAATAAATTATTATCAATCATCATTCATCTAATAATAGTAAGTACTAAATGAAAGATTATTATCCTATATATGTTTTGTTAATAAACGCACACATTCACGCACACATAATAATAATAATAATGTATATTTATTAAATATACATTATTATTATTATTATTATTATTATTATTATTAAGTCTACTTCAAAATTAAGCAAAACACAATAGTTCATTAACATTATTATTCTTTGAAATCGAAGATAATATTTCAAAAGTGACTTGAGTTACGGAACAATATACAACTTCTTTCCTAATAAACCGTCTCAACATTGTGATCCTTGCCGCAGTGAAATAGCTCTTTCATTTTAGCTCTAAACTCGCTGTTACGAAAGGCATATACGAGGAAGTTCATGCCGGAATTGCAATGCAAACAAATCACCGACACGTAATAGTTGTATATAACCCCGGTGTTATTCGGCATGGCAATTAGTAGCGCCATAGATGTGCAGAACGGTATGTAACAGGCCAACGCTATGCCACAAATGAAGATGAAAACTTGGGTCGCTCGAGATTCTTTGCGAACATTCGAAATATTTCCGCTTGTATTGAACTGGTCCATTTCGGCAATGGCCCGCTCTTGCCTACGCGCAATGGTGTATATGTGGAAATACAGGAGAACCATTAGAAAGATTGCGGACGACATTGGTATCACGAGCAGGACGTACCTATACGCTTTCGGATACCAGAGGATGGACATGCAGAGCTTCGAGAACTGGTCCCTGGGCCAGGCCAGAAGCATCAGGGAAATCCACACGGAGAAGCCAATATTTGCGGCGACGATGAACGCTAGTCGCCTAGGCGTCATGATGACGTCATAGAACAACGGCCTGGTGATGGCCACGTGGCGTTCTATTGCTATGGCAACGAGATGGGCGATCGAAGCCCACTGGGGCGCCATCTGCATTACGTTGGCCACCATACAAACGGTGAAACTTTTGTCGGCCCCGAGCAGTCGACCTAACAGCTTTGGCAGGAACTGGGTCAGTCCCGTAAACAGGTCGACGGCACTGAGGCTGATTATCATGACGTTCCTCTTTCGCTGGAGCTGTTTATACTTGGCGAATACGACCAGAGTGAGGCCGTTTACCAGGATGGTCCAGATCCCGATGAGCGGGTAGAGGTATAGCACCACTTTGCTGAGCACGGTGCCGCTCAGTGACGTCATTAATTCCTCTAACGCCGACATTTCGCCTAGCTGTATGACGTCATCATCCTCTGTCGCGTTCGGCCAACTTTTGTTGAATAGCATGCTTTTGGTGCTTTTGCTGACTTTTTATATCCTCCTTGAACAACGGTCTCAGTGCATGTGCTCGATCTAAAGAGATATATATATATATATATATATATATATATATATATAATATATATATATATATATATATATATTATATTTGTAATTCAACTATATTTTTATGAAATCCATTTTAAAATGGTATTAATAACTCTTTTTCTTTATCTAAGAAATAATGATCCTAGTCAGAATTTATAGCCAACCATTTAGATTCGTGATGGTATATGTTCGTACACAATAATATATAGTACTTGGGGATACACACACGCGCACGCGCGCACACACACACACACACACACACACTTATATATATATATATATATATACTTACCTTATACTTCAATCTTTTTTATCAGTAGCTTGCCAATTAAATTTATTTCTCTGTAGACAAAGGTATTCGGCTTGCTTCATTAATCGCGGTTTACTCAATCAGACGAGATCATAAAACATTAGTGAACTACATACGTCATCAGTCTCCTCTTGCTCGTATTTAGCTTCTATTCGTCAACTTTTAAGTCAAATTGATGCTATAGATAACAAACGCTGTCAATAAAAATGCTGAAGGATGCTCCCAGCCTAACACCATCACACGGAAGCGATGCAATGCAAGCCTTGACACTACTGGGTTTATATCCTCTCTCCAACGACCCCTCCCTTCCCCCCCCCGGTCACCCCGGAACAGTCATAAACAGGATGACCCACCCTTCGTCATCAATTGTTCCCGATCGATATAATTGTCATCGTGGCAAAGGTTAAATATACATCTCTATCATTATTCCGGGTTCCTTGACATCATGCGAAAGAAGATCCACACTTATTAGAATGATTGCTATATAATATCTCCCGAACTTTGTCTTCGGTTTCTTTTTGAAGATCGCCTCTCAGAAATATGTGTCTGTCCTGACTATCATCTGGGATTATCGATTTGTGGCTGGATTGAGTGGACTCTGGCCTATGCTGTGATGAATAATAATAATAATAATAATAATAATAATAATAATAAAATTAATAACAAACTTCTACAGCGCCAATATCCTCGAAAACAATCGAGCACAATGACATACCTAGTACAAGGGTTGGGCACAATATGGTATCCGGACAAACCCCCTGAGGAGAAAACCCCCCATGAACATAGGAATTAATGAACACATTTTAATGAACACAAGTTATATGTAAATGTTTGATTATTAATACTAAATCTTTATACCATGCGTCATTTTCATTACAAATTTGAGTATGATATCAGAAGTGATTTTCTCCCATTTGTAGTATACACACACGTACGTTTTTAATGTGTACACCTTATCATCATAATTTATTTACATCTATCTTATGCAGTATCCGAGACCTTTGAGTGTTGAATCAATGGATTTTGACCCGTCGTGGACAACTTTAAAAGGATTGAACAGAGTTGACTGTATGGGACTAAGCATATCCCCGCTGTCGTTTTTTTTCCGGGGGTTGCCAACGGGATTCCAACATGACGTGTGTACGTTGTTCAGATCCTTGTGAATGCTATCAATAGCTCCTCATAGAGTTGGAGGAGAATGTCCAACTAGAGATCGGAAGCCATTGTTCCAAGACTCGCAAATCTTGTTAGTTCTGGATCCACTGGGCATAGTTGTCAGGTGAACATTCCGTAGCTCAGGAGAAAACAGCAGAGCAATTCTCCTCATTCGCGTGAGGGAAATGGCTCTATTTCGTCCCGCTGGCTGGCGAAAAGTATGATATGTTCTTTTTTTTTCAAAATAACCACTGAAATTCAGTGATGATGGTTGAACATTTATTGTTGATGTGTCCCATGATTTGAAAATATATGTTATGCCATTGACCAAAATATAAAACTAGACCGAGCAGTCAGTAGCGTTTGAATTGGCCGCCATGATCAAACAGCGCTGACTTCTGGCAAGGGAAAAAGCAGCGTTGAAGCGGCTGCGCTTCGAGTTTTGAACCTACGAATACGGACATTTATTGTGATGTGTGCATTATAATTTTGTGTGCAGACAATCTGTATTATTCCTCTCCTATTAGATGCCATGAAATATGTAAATGTCGTTTTATTCAAGTCCGTAGATCTAGTTTAATTGGGATCAAACGCCAGAGATAGGCCGGGGGTTGTCGTACAGGCTAAATATAATAACAGTTAGGCTTAATTTCCCGCCAACCCCCCCCCCCCGCTTTAACAGCTATTTTAAATGTGTTCCTTATACTTACCGATGAAAAGACATCCCGTTTGTATTACTTCCACGCCCACGGATTATGCAACCAGCGATACAACAATAATTCACCACGTTTATAAACCTGATTTTTCCAGTCTGCGTTCCTATTTCCTCGACCGGAAGTTGGGACCTGTTTGCCATCAAATCGGCGGCCCTGTTCGGTCTAGTTTTCTTTTAGGTCAATGTGTTATGCAATGAACTTCGCAATATATTATAAGTTCGTTAGCAATGGACTGGCTTTATTTGTTGTATGTTTGAATATTACAGTTTATTTATTATTTTTCGTCAACTGCCAAATGTGTGAGAAGTTGATACATATAGAGTCGTATATGTGTGATACTAATGTGGATTGATTTGGATGTGACTGTATAGATTGTATATACTTAGCTGGTTATTTTGAGTTAATTTAGTAACCCGTGATGAGCAATAAAAGTTTGTGAAATGACATTTGCACTATTTTATTATTGTTATTAAGTGCTAAATGTGTGGAGATCTATGTCTATGATAATACTTCAGATGAATTAACACTGGTGCAACTATCACAGGTTGTGTGTATCCTGTGGAATGATTAACCAGACTATTATTATAAGAAAATTTCTATCGATAATTATTGTTTAGTATAGTAGTTATGACAATAACTCACTTAATTTGTGATAATCATCATATTATTTCTTGTTACTATACTTCTAGTTAAGTTGAAGTTTCCTTCTGTCATTTTATTTTGTTGGATGATTTGAGAGAGTTATGTCGTATTTTAATTTCGAATAAATTAAGGTCTTTATTTCAAAATATGTCCCTTTTGTTGTTAAATGCTACATAATGGAACGGATTATTATGTAGTTATGACTGACAACAATACGAAATCTGGCAATATTGGCAGCCATTGTGAATTCCAAGATGGCTACAATCAGATGTATCATAATGAAGACCTAAAGCCCATGTCTACTTAATTATCCTGAAAATCAAAATATAGCAGACAATGTTTTTTCGCTGGTTTCAATGACAGCCATTTTTCATTCCGTGTTTGCCAAGAGTCATTGGGATTTGTCAGTGTCAACACTGGATTCCTCGTCCTCAAAAATATGAGTGTAGACATCAATATCTCGTCTTTATCTATCCTAGAAGTCGAATTATAGGCGAAAACGTAAATTCACACAAGTAGTCCATCCCAATTTGGTGATGGTGGCACCCATTTTTCATGTTGGGAGAGGTCCCAGGAACAAAATAAAATAGGTATCATACGTTCTTGGGGGGGGGGGGGTGCACAAGGGCGGGGGGCTATCGGACCCACGGACTAAGTCGTTCTTTCATTAGCTCGCCATTATAAACATATATTTTAACATTTAATTGTGATTGTTTTATTCAGCTGAACCTTCAAATGTCATCTTCATGTGTAGTGCTCTACCAATAGTCACAAGTATAAAATCGGAAGAAAAAAAGATTTGGTGAATTATTTAAAATAAAGGGGGACGTTAAAAAAACCCTGAGGACGTAAACACTCTGGCAGTGACCACCATCAGGATATTTCGGCTCCATCTTTCCGTACTGCTCCCCTGTGGGGGGGGTCTCAGGTGTTTTAACGTCCCCCTTTATTTTAAATAATTCAGTGGAGACGGCAGCGCCATTTAACGTGGTCATCCACCCACGATGTAGTGAGCCGAGAAATTAATCCCTAGAAAAGTTTCGACCTCTTACAGGGTTCGAACCTGTCACCGTTGGCACCAAGTGCCGGGTTCTTAACCGCTAGGCAAAGTGACCTAGCGCAGAGAACTTAAATGTAGAGGCGTTACTCTTGCCGCGCCATGTTGAATTTTGAACTAGTGGCGCCTCAAGCGACCGGAGGTATTTCTCAGATAAACAAAAGCTCTCTGGTTGTCCACATGTGATCGTGTGCATATGTGTGCATGGTTGAAATGAATTGCCAATACTAGTACTATATGTTACATGATCACATGCTATTTTATTAAATAAAACTTTAATTGTACACACATGATATCGAAAAAAAAGAAGCTCTGAAACTGTAAATAAAGAATTAAGTCATTTCACAGCCAAGTCACTTAATTCATAGGCATAGCCTACAATTTGCGATCACTTGACAGCTGATCAGAAAATAATTGAACTTGCTTTAGGTTATTTCACAGCTTTGTGTGTGGAAGGCGTATTTTCCACAAGTTTTTTTATGAATTAGGTATATATGAGGTAAATGCATACAAACACACTTTCATCGTGTCAGTTAATCATAGTCCATAAATGTTTATTTATTTGGATATATACAACAATTATAACGCAACCATAACGCAATTCATTACAAACTTCCCACCATATATTAATCATGTCCGTTTATCATATATTAACTTAAATCATAAGTTCATTTAAAGACTGCATCTCAATAATATAGACCGTGCAATATAGGCCTGCCCAGCTGAGAACAAAGAATATACATGGAATATTAACAATGTTAGAGATAGAGAAATTAGTACTTTCATACAATAAGCGGCATAAAATCTCTTGTGCCACGGGTTCATCTACAGTTACAATCAATCATTTGTTATTAAATGGACAGAATAACACATATTGCTTCCAGTTCTAAACAACCACTACTACAAAAATATGACATTTAGTCCAAATCAGTGAACTGTTTAAAGTTAGACAGAATATACCCAGCGATGTAATAGACACATGCATTGACTACTGTAACAGATAACTCAAAAACATCTATCACATATCCAACACCAGTAAATCTGTATCCAAGAGATTGGCCTGTTTTCATGGTAACTCATCATCATAGAACTTCAAGGACTGAAACAGAACAATACTTTGTAAAATTATGACTTGAACCAAGTGCATACACAATGTGTAAACACATGTTTTCCTTTTTTTCAAGTTGGTTAAAGAATTTGATTTGATATGCATTTAAGTTATGAAGAGAAGTATACCAATTAAAACACATGAGCTGAACATTCAGGTACTAATTCAGGTGCTGGTAATCCATTTTTGTATTAAGATATGAAATGAGCTGACAAAATTTCATGAGTTTGATGCCTTGTTTCTTATTTAATTAAGTAACACGTCTTGTTATAAACAGTCTTTGCCTAGCGGTTACGCACCCGACAGTTGTTGCCAAGGGTCACAGGTTCGATCCCAACAAGAGGTCGAAACTTGTCCAGAGATTAATTTCTCGGCTCACAACATCGGGGTTGGCTGACCACGTTAAATGGGGCTGCCGTCTCCACTGTATTATTAAAAATAAAGGGCGACGTTAAAGACCCCCCCCCCCCATAGGACATAAAACACTCTGGCAGTGACCACCCTCAGGGTATTTCGGCTCCATCTTTCCGTACTGCTCCCCTGTGAGTGGTGGGGGGGGGGAAAGATATTTCTCAACCACTCCAACATAGAGGCTGTGCCGATTAAGCGACAGCCTGCATGGGGATTCTCCCCGAACAACAAAACAACAAACAAAACATTTGGTGAATAGGCTGTGCCAAACAAGCGACAGCCTTGGAATCACACACGTCAGGTATATGTGGGTGTTCCTTTTAATACACCAATTTCAGCTATAATACACATAATGTGTGTTATATCAGAGAGCTTTAACAGTCTTTGGGTTATAGGTATAAATATATGTTCTGCTTCTGCTTAAACACGTTCTGTGTTTGTGGGAATATTTATCAAATAAACTTCTTCGATTTGAGGGTCCCCTTTTACATGTTGCGATTTGTTCGATGGTCGTTTTGATTGAATGTTTTATCATTGCCACGCGTAGGTTTCTGTCCAATTGGGAGCCATGACACATGTTTTCTGGCACGTGTTTTTGTTTATATCCTGTTGGCGTGGAATATGTTTCCACTGTGGGCAAAGTTTGTTCTTAAACCGGTCATTATGTGTTGGTGTTTACGTATGTATAGTCGATTAATCACAACAACTATCACCTGATCGGAACTGCCAAGTATAACAAATATCAACAAATACATATTAGTAATTAGTACGAACGGTCGGTTTTTTAAAATCACTATATAGTACTTAGTCTTAGTAATAAGTATAGTGACTGGTATTAGTATTACATAACCGTGATAACGTCATAAGATTAATTTACTAAATTTACTGTCTAGATAGTAGACAACTTTAAAATATTCATTTTATTGTTCTATAATTAAGTAAACTATACCATATTGTCACCGGATATACAGATATAGCATACTCGTCTCATGATAGTGTATAGATGTAGTGTGGTTACAGATAGTATACTAATTACTATAGTCACATAACACTGTATTAAATATTTGACAATTTGTCTTGCTCTAAATCTAGAATTGTATGTCTATAAACTTAATAAATTAGACTATAAAGTATAATATAAACTTATTTGAATGCGTCTTGCACGTCATGAGTCATGACCATCCTAATTCTATGACATGATCCGGTATGTGAAATGTGTTAATTTTTTTTAAATTAATATTTAATTTACTAGACCCTCTATTAGATATTATAAACTTCTTAGTCTACATCATAAATGCTAGATTCCTACTTTTCTATATTTTACTGCTAGAACTGAATTAATCACCCTCTAACATCACCTTCATCTGGCATTTAATGATTTATCTAAACATAATAATTTAATTAATTATAACACTAATTTAGTCTTATATTTAAGCCGAAATTAAAACTAGGCTGAAATACAATATTAATCGTTAATCTAGACTGGTAGTGGGACATGTAATACAGGATAACAAAGAATCACAGCATTTTTATCAGTTCATATCCCAACTAGTACCTCATCAACCAATTAAATCAAAAGGAAATATAGAAACACCAGCAATTTAAGCCGTGTTAATTTTACTGTTATTTGTGGAATTTTATCGGTCATCCTCCTTTATACATCTACGTATAGTTCGTTTTGCTGACTTCATCCGTGTTTTATGAGCTGAATGAAAAGTTTAAATGGTCTGTGTGTTTATTCAGACATGGGGTGAATTCCATTTTGTCAATTCCACCCATTTGTATTTGGTCAATTCCGCACCAAATTTATCAGTCCTGCTACTTTTTGCCATGAGTATATGTACTCCGAGTACCTACTTGGAATACCTACTCCGAGTAGTTTATATTCCAAGTAGGATTGTCATGGAAGAAATATTTCTGAATTAAAAAAACTAAATGGTAAATTAATTTGTGTATTTAATTTTTTTGTAGGAAACTTAAATTCCAAATTTATCAATTTTAAATAATCAATTTAGGAATTGGATTGACCCCATGTCTGGTTTGTATATTATATATATATATATATATATATATATATATATATATTTTTTTTTTGGATGAAATTACATAATATGTATTGGTGAATGAGTGTGTACATTGTTATTACTATTGTTGCTAATCAGAATAAATAATTGATGAAGTCTATGCAGTGTTGACATGTCAAGAGCAGGACTATGTCTCTGAAGTTGTCACGTCAGTCACAATGGAATTGCTTTGTATGATTTCTCAGTAATTTTAAGTGGATATGAAACTTGGTTAATTCAGATGAATAACCAAACAACTAATAAATTACCAATTACAACACGTTTATATAATATATGTACTAGTAATAGTCTGGGTTTTTTTGCTGAAAATTCATTACTAATATTTTGTGCTTGTTAAATATTGAATAAAGTTATATATATATATATATATATATATATATATATGATGACTCATAAATTTGTAGGTATGTATGTGTGTGTGTGTTAGACTATGTTAAGTCATTTTATTAATCTTTTTTCTTTCAGAATCATAGAGATTCTTTATATTCCTGTCCGTGGAGACTTCTAAGCAGATGTGTATGTGTTATAGAGTATATATCCAAAACCAGAATGGCAAAGTATGTACTGGCTCTTGATGTTGGCACTACAACTCTTAGGGCACATATTTATGATAAAGATGCTCAAATTATAGGTACTGGAGTCTGCAAGGTAATTAACATGGTCATAATTATATTGATGACTACTTGAAATCTAACATCTTTTTGTGTACCTTTATTTCACGTTTTCTGCAATAAGTATGTTCACTCGTACATTCAGCTATTTACTTTAGAAGTTTCAACCATATGCCATGGGTGCCTATGTGGTCTTTTAGGTAGTGCGGTTGGCCACAGGTCTGTATCATCTGAGTTTGAATCTCACTGTGGACATGTTTGAAAGGTGTTTCATCTTTCACTTCACCTCACTTGCTTGGTCCATTTAGCCTAAATGTGCACAAAAGTGGCCATAACACATCAAACATCATCCCTGTGTGACACATATCAGGTCTAACCAACACTGCAGAATAAACAAAGTACTGACTCACTCACTTGATGAGGATGAGTGAGTGACAGAAATCTGTGTTAAACAGTAGACTAGCACACTGCAGACCTCTCTCGGGTTATGGGATCGAGTCCCACTGCTGCCTATGTGAAATGTGTCATCCATCAATTATAGGCCTGATTGTGTAAATTCCCTAATGAACAACCCAATGACTGTTTGGTTTGGCTGTGACCAGTGTCAAGGCTAAATACAGAAGTGACTCACTGATTTAAAAAGGACTTAAAATTGATTGCTGAAAATCTCTATGAAATGTGTATAACAGTAGTAGTAAACGTAACATCATTATTTCAGCTTGCTATCTGTTTCATGTTATCTGCATTCAAAATCTAAAAATTACTGTATTAAAACATCTGTAATGTGGCCACAATTGATACTCTACTAGTCAGCAGTGGCTTTAGTTTAGGGTTTGCTGTAGGCTAGTGATGCAACCATCATTGCCGATGTGGGGATATGTACGAGTAACATCCTTGTCATGGTGACGACACGGCAGTGTGCAAATATTTTACTTGATATGGGTTGGCGCTATCGCTAGTATCAGTAACAGATTCCCACAAAATGAGAACATTTAAAATAAACCACAGAATCCATTGTATTTATGGAAAATATATTACAGTTGGAACATGTTAATGAGTGTTCTGTTTTTGTTCACCAGGTGGAGATAATGAGGCCGAAGCCAGGATATTGTGAGATGGATCCTGATTTGTTGTGGAGACAAGTACAACAGGTGATAACGGACTGCATCAAAGGTGATCGTTATCGTTTGTGTTTCTGTGCAAGATTAGAGATATGTGTTTGTTTAGCAATAATTACTGTAAAATGTAAGTTGGTTTAATTTCGTGAACAGGATCTTTGGCACCTGTCACCATTCTGTTTGAGTCTGAGCTCAACTAACTGCACAACTCTCAGCTAACCTAATCCGTGATTTATTGGATTAAAGGATGTTTTCCAATATTGTCTCAAGTCCTGGATACCAGATTTGTGAATAGTTACACTGGAAATGCATTAATCCATGTCACGTTCATTTATTGGACATCTTGATTCACAGAGAACACCCGCTCATCACAGACAAATAGATTATAATCTTCATGACTGACAGCCTGTTATAAAGTGTAAAATAAGCTTACAATTTACCCTATTCTGTAGGACTGGTATGGTTGAATAATACTAACCCAACAAAATTCTTAGCATCCGAGATCTCAGTCGAAATACGTCTTTTCTTATGCAGAAAATGATCTCTGTTTACATTATACTGGTGGTTAAAGAACAATTAAAAGTAATCCTTAAAGCATATGTATTTAAGGTTTATTATCTTTTACAGTATATATTAAGATTCACCATGTTTCTTACAGTGCAGGTTATGTAAAGATATTTTAATGATGAATTGATTACTTCTATAATAATAATATCTTCATGGCTGATCACATATACACTTATGGGTTAATAAGTATTGAATGAATTTCATAAATCCCAATTTAAATAAATAGCCTGTCATAGATCTCCATTCAAAGTATAGTGCAGTAAATCAGACATAATGGATTCCTTAATTTTTTATCTGAGAAACAACTTGAACAATTTACATTGATTATGGATGTATAAGAATAACATTTGTTATCACTATTGTCACATATTTCTTGCCTATTCAATAATGTTCAAACATTAGTGCTGATGAATAACAACCCCCTCCCAACTCACACCTGTATATATAATTCATTGTATGTGCCCTATTAATAAATTTGCCATTGTGTTATAGTAATAATGATATTCATTGCCTTTCACAGATGCATACACAGATTCCAGTAATATATGTGCAATGGGGATAACGGTGCAAAGGAACACATTCATAACTTGGGATAAGTAAGTCATGTGATTCGTTATTGTCTGGATTGTAGTCTGTCGTCATGGCAACTATCAGCCATAATTCGTAAGTAAAATATTTACTGTTTATCACCTCGTGATATTCTTCTAGGGAGACAGCTGAGCCATTCCATAACTTTATTACATGGCAGGACCTTCGTGCCAGTGATTACGTTAAGCAGTGGAACAAGTCTTATACACTCTGGGTGAGTGTATGTTTGTGTGCGTATATCTGTAAATAAAACGTGCTTATTTAAGATCTTTGCTACAGTAGTAAATCACGTAGTAGAAAGAAAATGTTGCTGATTTAAGAACACTGGGGGTTAAATGAACCAAGTAATCTCCAGAATTGAAAAGAAAAATGAAAGCTGAAACACTCTTCAGATATTTAAATACCAGCAGATATTTGAACTAGAATCATGGGAATTTGTGGCTAACTTTACACTACCATTTAGGCCACAAAGATGTCACAGGACACAAGGTAGATTTGGAAGAATCATCCTGATTGTTCTGGATTTCAATCCACATTTAAAGTATCTTAGAATGAAGAGAATTACATCTTTCTGAAGACAATGGCCTACAAAGCACGCCTGAGGAAGATGAGGCCTCTTCTAATTATAAAATTGTGTTTGAGGATATGAGGGATGCTGCAGTGTTACCTCCAGCTATGGCATGTTTCTTTCTATCATTTATTTCCCAATCAGTAGACTTCCAGTCACATATGTTATAAATATGACAAGCACTGAGGCTGGATGGAAATCCCTCACTTATATACTGAAATGGACACATATATGGCCGGAGAATATGACACACGAAGTAAGCTTCTTATCTGAGCTATAGTGTTGGTATTGTTTTGGTTTATCAGATGATTCATGGATGTGATAATGGTATTTATTCAGCCGAACCGGTCTAAACAGTAAGCTGGGAGACATAGATTCAGTTTTTCTAGTAATACATTGACATTTAGTCAAGATCATGAGGATTTAGATGATGATGAGATGATGTTTGATGAGAGTTTACTCAAACAAGAAGGGTCATAGCTTTGATTGGTGGAATTAGCAGATTAATGATTGATTGATCATATTGATAATTATTTACTTTATATTCTGCCCAATGATATAAAGTATTTGATAATACAACCAATGAAGTGAGTTGATTTATTTATATATATATATATATAATAATTGTTTTCTTGTGATTGTGCCTATATCATTATATATATATATATATATATATATATATATATATATACCGCCTCTTTAGCCACATAGGTAGAGTATGAGACTATTTACCTATGGCTATGGTTATTCTGTGCTGGAGGTCAGGTTCGCACCTCAGCCATGGCACTAAAGTTTTTCATCCAACCAGGCAACTGGCAAAGTTTTCTCCACCGAACATGCCATATATTCTAAATCCTAAATTTATTTAGAATTAGTCTCTGTGGGGAAGCTATACATTCAGCCACTTAAAAAACTGCCATTTTGGCCATTATTATATATATATATATATATATATATATATATATATATATATATAATGTTTCAGTTATTAAATAAAGTAGGAAGATTTGTGCATTTTCTTACTAAGAAGAACAGATACTTAGCAGCTGCAGCTCTGAAGTTTGGTTCTGCTCAGGTCTGTATGTTATAGTTCATGAACTAACTGTATGTAACAATTTTTATCTGACGATGCTCATAATATAAATAAAATTCATGTTTATGTTATTAATCTGATGCTAAAGTTGATTTGAAAATGCCAGATGAGTTGGTTTATTGTCATCATTCAAAATTCTATGAATATTAATAACCATTTCAACATAATTTCATATTTACAATGAGAATTAATTAAATGTACACCTATTACAATTATTTAGACCAATTTTGTTTAGACAAGTCTTTTTCAGATGGTATTTAAAAATAATTTTCTTGGTGCATTGTTTTTAAAAAGACGTAGCTGTTCAAATTGTTGTTATCTGTTTTCTAAATGGGTTATGACATACGATTTATTTTGTTGCCATGCCAGGTGACTCTGAGACTTAAATATATGCTGGATCATTGTGAAAAGGTATGAAAGTTATGTCACTTAAATTTGAATAGTTATTTTCCTATTCAGTGATTGAACATTTGGCATTGAATTTGTTGTCATATATCCAAAACACAAATAAATATTAAATAAAAGTATTTATAATTTAGTATGTACACATGTAGTTACTGGATTTATTCTTAATTCAGCTCAGGAAGAGAGTAGAAGAGAATCAGGTTTATTTTGGTTGTATAGAAACATGGTTGTTATGGAAGCTGACCAAGGGTAAAGTGTATGCTACAGAATATTCCTGTGCCAGTACAACAGGGCTGTTTGATCCATTCCAGGTAAATATGAGGCATTCTTACTCATCGTACTATGCTATCATTCAATGGAGATGCCGGCTGCTCATCACAAACAAACACACTAGGGTCTCGGCATCCACAGCTTAAATTTTTATGATGCAGTATCATTTGCTGGTAATCCTTGGCACCCATTTTTAAAAGCTACTATAAATTCATTGTCTGCAGTTTCTTTGATGGTTAAATCTCAGATATTATAACGAAAGCAACTTACTGACCATTAGCTAGTCAATGCTCATGGATTAGTTTAAGCTGTTTGTTAAATAGACTAAAATATTAAGGCTGTGATAACCAAAGTTTCTTTCGAAAGACAATCATTATTACCATTTAAAGCTGATCAGAAAAGATTCTGAATTTGGTTTTTTATTAATGTCAAATCAAAAGTTGTACTGATTTGAATCTCATGAGATGGCATAATTTTGGCTGTGATGTTATTGGGGTCAAATGAAACCTGTGGAACTCTTGACTTTATTCCTGAACAATGGCAATGATTTTTCCCCTGTATAAAATCTAAAACATATGATCCATTGACTGATGTTTAGCATTCAGTATTGTTCCACTACTCTGTGTATTGATTTTCCTAAAGAGAATGTGGGTGAAAAGAATGAGATTAAAGACTGGAAAATTAACAGCCTATGGTGGTCTATGCTTGGATCAATTTGTAAATAAATGCATATGTCAAACTAGAGATTAAAAATGGCCCACATTTTTCGTGTAGTTAAGACAAGTTCTAACACATAATATATATATATATATATATATATATATTATACAGTAATACACCAAGCTAGCAGAAATAATTTTGAAGTGTTAGGATTTTGCTCTTCTTGATTTGACCACAGAAAGTATATGGAGTCTCCAACATCATCACAGAAGTCTCCTGATTCACTCCAAAATATATGAAATATTATATTTTTATCTGGGGCAATAATTCTGAAAGACATTCGATTTAGTCTGTTTGAAGCTTGAGCTTTCCATATATGAATCTGGATCAGAAAAGTTATCCGTCACCTTTAAAGCAGATGGAACTAAACGGTTATTAGTAAGCTAGAAAAACTCTGATAAATGTGGAGATTATATTGTTGATTAAAAATATATGAGGTTGTAATTTTAACTTTAAAAATTTCTATTAAATGCACACAGGCTTATAAATTGATCCTGGACACCTCCGTGTGGTAACTGTACCATTGCCCACAGATCTATAGTATCGGGATTCAAGCCCTGGTTAGGCTGTGTCAGACTGGGTTTTCTCTTTCATTTCACCTCATTACCTTTGGAGGTGGCTTGGTCAATTTGGCCTACCATGTGCAAAAATTGGTCCTTATATTATTATTTTTTATTATCTATCTGCCAGTTGGGGTGGAGCGGTGTTGTCAGCCATGTGTCCAAGGTACCTCTCAACATATTGCCACCAATTAAAGATACCAGGTTAGATATATGTTAATGTGTTATATTATGTGCTAATTTTAGATTGATTAATGAGTGAGTAGTCATACTAGAGGTGTGTGTGTGTGCGCGTGTGTATACAACAGACAATATTCAAGGAAATGTTGCATAAAACAAATTCATAAACAAATGTAAACACTTTTGAAAATATATGACCATTTCAAGTACTTTGTGAAAGTATTTAAAAACTTAGATTTGGCTTTACAGTTTTACAAATACAGTCACACACACACACACATATATATATATATATATTCATATGAAAATGTACTTCACCTTATATGTGAAGATAACAAAAGCATTGACACATCAATTCTTGAATAAAAGAAATTTTAGAATATTTATATTATATACCTGCTGCTGGAATATTTTACTGTGCGTCATCATTTGGAGTTGGGCAAGATATATCACAACTTGCATTTCTTCCACTAAGGTATCTCCATCATCTAACTGGTAGAATATTTGGCCACAAACCTTTAGCACCTAGGTTCAAACCCCAGCTGGGCTATATTTGAAGGATATTTCATCTTTCATTGCCTCCATTACCTTTGGATATTCCTCAGCCCATTTACTCTCCTGTGTGCACAAAGGTGATCATAAAACATTTACATTATACAATTTTTCTTTTCTTTCAGTGGTCAATTCGGCATTTGTGATCCAGACATCTTTGGTGCCGCCATTCCTATCACTGCCATTGTAAGTATCCAGTTGTAGACCGCACCAAAGGTCATTCATTATAAGTGTCACTTTTAATTGTTCTGAAGTTCACATCAAAATAGAGTTTCTGCCATTTTAAGTAAAACTCGCCCTTGCTGCAATCCTATCATTACAGATTGCTGACCAACAAAGTGCAACATTTGGCCAATGTTGTTTTAACGTTGGTGATGTTAAGTGTACAATGGGAACAGGAACCTTTATTGACTGTAATACAGGACATAAGTCTCATGCATCTATTGCAGGTAAAATTACATCACTGATGATTATAATAACATAACCCTAATTTAAGTTGTACATTTACATATTTAAAATGAAAATAATAACTAATGTGGGTTTTTCTAGAAAAATTCCAATTTTCAAATCTGCGTCCTTTCTTTGCCTTTTAGGTAAGTTACTTCAAAACTCTGGAAGTTAAAGTGACCATAAAACAAGAGCATATTCCTAAATATTAAAAATAAATTGAGAAATATTTCAACATCGCAATATCCATTCCACATGAAAGTGTTATAGTAATTAAACCTATTTTCATTCCTAGTTTATTCACTCTTCTATCACTATATCAATAAAAATCAGTGCATAAAAGTTAAAAATCATTATATCATATTTTCCACAATTTTCTAAAGTTTCAAATGTAAATCTTTTCTTTTTTAGCATTTTGTTCACTTTGCAGTCACTTATGCATTCATTGTTTCCATATTGAATTTAAAACTTTAGTTAGTCAGGGTTTATATATATATATATATATATATATATATATATATATGTATCTATATATACAGTTTATCTCAATGACTGGTTCTAATACATGAAAAATTATTGCATGCATGTGTATGTGTGTATATATATATATATGTGTGTGTGTGTATGTGTCACAGACATTTTCTCCATAATGATTTAATACAGATTAACTGAAAATTTCAGGTAATATACATATTACCTAATTATACAGATTAACTGTAGCATACACACACACATATATATATATATATATATATATACAAGGTGCAGGTTGATATTTTTTATTTATTTAACATGTTTTCTTTCTGATTTCAGGTTTTTATCCTTTGGTTGGGTGGAAGTATGAAAATGAGACTGTGTATCTAGCTGAAGGTAATTCATCAGACACAGGACAGTGTTTAGAATGGGCCAAGTCAATAGGTTTGTGTTAACGTGTTTCGTTCTCGTTGTTTTTTATGGTTTTCTTTTTGTCGTTGAAGAGAAGCATATGTTCCATCACAAATATCACTGGATGCCATCAAAAGCTTAACGCACCAATATTTGTGGATGTGCTGATCTTTTAAGAATGGGATGTATTACTACCACCTGTTGTGCCTTCATTTGGATGTCTATGGTCCAGTAAGTCATGTCGCAGATGTGAAGTAATACTTAATCATAGGCAGGGTTCACACAGGTCCTTGAAAACCTGGAAAGTCCTGGAATTTGAAAATTTGGATTCCAGGCCTGGAAAGTCCTGGAATTTTTGTAGAGGTCCTTGAAAGTCCTGGAATTTGGACATATAGATCTATATTTCTAATCATAAGCATACAGGAATTCAGTCATTACACTTGGGTGTATCTTTGCATGTTAAAAGTTCGTGAATTTATTGAAAAGCTCCTTGAATTTGACATTGGAAGGTCCTGGAAAGTCCTGGAATCTGAGATGTCAAAATGTGTATGAACCCTGATAAGTCATCCTTTGGGTGGACTTGTATCTCATGATTAAATGTGCCCAGTGAATGGAACAGTTGGCATTACTTCTGCTTCGTTGGTGTTCTGTGTCAGCTTTAGCTGAAGTAAGGAAATGGGGATGAGAGGTTTACTCTAATGGATAATGGAACTGGTTTGTTTGTGCATTGAATGGAGTAAACACTCCTGTATTCAATTGTTATAATTCTATTCATTTCTTTCTAGACAGACTTAAGGTTGTCCTTAATGCGGGTTTTACTATACGGTATGCCTGAATGACTCCTGCTATAGTTAATGAACATTATTAAATCAATATTATTATTATTGTTATTATTACATAGCTGCCAACCATTACGATGTTCTGTAAGTGATGACACTGATAGTATTAATATCATCATCACCGCGACTAATAATCACTGACTCACGCTAATCATGTTTTTTTGTATCCAGGTTTATATGAAAAAGTAGAAGACACTTCTGATGTAGTTATGTCGGTACAAGGTAAATAAAATTACCTGTTGAATTTTTATTTGCTTCGGTTTCTTGTTTGTTTGTTTTCTGTTTTTTGGGAAAGGTTAAGGAAAAAGAGTTGTTTTGTTGTTGTAGTTATTGTTGTTGTTGTTTAATTTGAGTTATTTTGTTCCTACTTATTCCCATGCAGATTCTGGTGGTGTTTATTTTGTTCCTGCTTTTAGTGGGCTACAGGTGAGACTAAACGTTGTTGCTGCTGTTGTTGTAATTATTATATTAAATAACTACAAGTTATCACTCAAATTATCACACAATAAATTTGACATATATTTGACATGTTTATGCAACACATTTTATGTCCATTTTCCCCTCTTGCAATTGGAGTTCATGCATCAGTCTTCTCCAATTTACCCTGATCTTCCACATCTACCTTATTCAGCCCACACTCATATCTTTCTTCATCGTCTGATTCCATGTCATCCTCGGCATTCCTTTGCCTCTCACACCATCTACTGCATACGACATCATACAACATACTCTCAACAGTTCTTCCCCTGAAATCATCATCTTTGTTTTGCTGATGTTAATCTTAAACCCTTTTACCTCCATGCACTCTTCATCTCAGTATATTTCCCTTCAACTTCTCCATGCTATCAGCCACTAACATCAAATCATGTGCACACAACTTTTTATGACATTGTTAAATTTCTCATTTCCACAGATTTGTTTCATGAAAAATTCAATAATATTAAACGGTCATCTTAAACTTGTGCTGTCCTCACCTTAACAGTCAAACATCACCTTTGTAATATTTTATGCCTTCCGTGAAAATTCTAAATTTCAATTGAGAAATTTTAGCCAAAGTTAACTATAATTTTGATATTCTAAATAAAGTTCAGTTCAATATAATTTGTGAACTTTTCATTTCACGTCTTCAGCAATAACCTTTTATATTTAATGTATAACACCAGCCTGAATTAAAAATAATATTATCGTGGAACATTGTTGGGTCAGTAGTAATGTGGTCAACTAAATGCTGGGAGCTCTTCAGTTGGAATCCACCAACTGGTTACTTGTCCTTTGTCTAAATTTAGCCGTAGCATTCTCAGAGCACCTGTTCTGATTTTGGGCTATAAAACAACAAGACAAATGATGAACTATATTTAGTCCTGTTCCTGATTGAAGCTGTTCAGTTTCTTTTTCTTCCCGAACACTTTTGGCTTGTACCATAATTGTATTTAACATATTAGTTTTAGAATATAATGTACAATTTATCAGATCCAGCATGGCCAAACATTTCAATATCTTTGAACCCCACATCAGAAGAAAGTGCCAGAAATTTGAGGTTGTTGTATTTTTTACCATAAAATTGCACCACACCGTGGGAGCTTATAACTGTGTCATTTGATTGAGAAACTTTTGCGATAATATTTCATAACATAGTGATGGAGCTCTCATTCCATATATATATATATATATATATATATATATTTGTGTGCATGTATTGTCTGTGTGTGTGTGCATGTGCATGATTGTATGCATGATCAGATGTGTGCATTCAAATTTCTTGTTGGTCTTATGCATTGGGTTATCACTGTACAGCACATTTGAATGGCTCCTGCTATTAAGGATGCTTTATGAAATCTTCATTATTATTATTTTATGTTATACAAAAACACACAACTCATTTCTTTCTTGTTTTCCATTCAGGCTCCTATAAATGACGACAAAGCCTGTACGAGTCTAGTTGGTATAAGCCCACATACCAGTAAGGTTCACATTCTTCGTGCTATACTCGAATCGCTTGCCTTCAGATTTAAACTGCTCTACGATGCCGTACATCGCGAGACTAAAATCAACCTCTCCGATGTAATCAGGTATTGTTTGTTTCTTTTAATTGTTAAATAATTATCATCTATAGCTGCCATTTCCAATTTTAACGTGTCCCACCTGTTGATTCATCGCGTTGTAAGATTACCAATTGGTGCAATTAAAGGGTTTTTATTTTTCATCCTTTTTCTTTGAAATGCCTTGTTTTTCATAATTTGTTAATTTTCCTTTCCCTTATACAGCTTCATGATATCCCTAATGGCTGTAAGCATTTGGATGTTGCTTGTTGCATTTTCAAAACCATGAAAACTTTGTAAGCTTTTGTAGCATGTTTTATCACCTAGTTTAAAGAACCAGATATATCAAATATATATATCATATATATGTTACCCTTAATCCATATAATTGGGTAATATGTATATTACCTGAAATTTTCAGGTAATACATCTATTGCTAACTCGGATCTAATACAGATTACCTGAAAATTTCATACAACTGTTCTTAATTAATAATTTCCCAGATTGTTTACACTTTTAAAACATCAGCACAAACATTCAGCCTAAATATTTCAGTGGATTTATAATTTCACAATATTTATTATTTCCTGTCAGTAGATAATAAATGCTATGAAATTCAGCATTCAACCTTATTTTACGTTAAAATGCTATGTGGTGCTGTAAAAAATATCTTTCTACTACTGCACTCTATCTTGGTGTAGCATGAAACTTGAAATGTGTTTGTGCTATATGAGCTCAGAACATGTTTTAATTGGCATTTAGATGTTAAGCCCCTTAAAGCAATTTAGGTTGAAATTTATGTGCTCTATAAAAAATAATAATAATAATATTACATGTATTATTATTATTATACATGTTTTTTGCCACTCTACATTGTTGCATCTCACAGCAAAGCTTTGTCAACTAAATTATGTTTATTAATATACTTTCCAGGTTAGCTTATTAGTACAGATTGACAAATATTTGGGCTGTTGACTTATTATATTAATTTGTTCATTGAGTATGAATCCTTTTCTCATATACCTCACTCTTAAATAACCAAATCTTGGTCAACTGAAATTTCAGTTACCGAATAAGATTTTGCTGCTGTTTCAATTCATGTTTTGAAATTCTTTTAAATATGCCGGACACGTTACTGTCTTGAAAATTACCTTTAGCTAGAAATGTTAATACCAGTTTGTTTTCCACACAATATTCACAAACATAAGCTATTAAATAAGATGGATGATTGATGTTTTATGGCCACTTTAGTGCACGTGGTAGGCTAAATGGGCCGAGCAACCTCCAAAGGTAATGAAGCGAAGTCAAAAATGAAACAACCTTCAGATATGCCCACGCCGAGATTCGAACACGGGTGGTGGAAGATTGGCCATTGAATGTGATAATGATGAAGATGCTTATAAAGATGACTGGACTTTCCTAAAAGTCTTCACATATGGTGAAGCTGTTTCCTAATGGGCACAACTTATCCAACAAGCTGCACTTTTTTTTAAAATATTTCTTTTTATTTCTGTGAAACGGTTTGTAGCATATCAAGGCATATCCATTTGAAAGAAAATTGTAATGCTAAATTTTTTCACATTAAAAAAATGCATATTCATACAAGTTTTGATTGATTGCAGTATACAGTTATGTCATATTTGTGCATGCCTGAATACTTATAAAGTGATCTGTATGCTGATTATAACATTTTCTTACTGGTATTTTTATGTTCTGTTTATATACAATGGCACAATAATAAATCATTTAATGTATACATATTATACTTGTGTCATAGCTCTCTTAGTTCTGTATGAACAGCTTGATATCTGTGCTTTCGTTGCTGCTAGAAATTGTATTAGCTTTAATGAAGAAAAGATTTAAGTGTTTGCGTCTTAAGTAAAATTCATTGAATGGTTTATTTGTGTCCACTCTCTGTCTTAATAATGTATTTCTGACTTTTGTATTTAGCAATAAATATTTCTGTATATTTATACATGATAAACATCAGGTTGGTGATATGAGACATGTCTCATATTCAATTCAATTCAATTGAATATGAGACACGTCAAATCACTTTATATCAGAGGAAATGTGCTTATTAGTCAGTTCAAAACATGTTCTCTGAATATTAAACAAACCAATATTTAGATCATTCCTTTGCAATGTTTATGGTCACCATTTGTGGTCCATGTATAAACAGTATTCATGTAAGCGTGTTGTACTTGTAGTGGCCTTTAATGATATCGACAGGAAGTTATTTGGTATTCAAAGGCAGGAAAGTACGTCTGTAATTTATGTCAATAATAACACTGACTCATTTGGAATGCTAGTTTGTAACAATTTTACTTTTATGTATATTATTTACTTCAATGTATCACTGTGTATAATTTTTTTATTCTGAAATAAACAAATTCAATTAATTTTAATGTCACATGAGTTTGACACTTCATTAGCTGACTGATTGATTGAATATTTAAATAAAATCCAGCATACCTACAAAAATGTAATTGTTTACATTTATTAATAAACAACAAAATGAACCACAGTTGGATTAGTTTATTATTTAGGCTGGTGTTTGGCCACCATTTTGTTTTTATTTAGTTCACATTAAATAATAATTTCCTATTCCCAGGTTTTATAATATGCTTTTTCAGTTTATAACCATGAACTAGGTCTCGCAAGCCATTTGGATGTTTGTGAGTCGAGTATGTTTTCATTCCAACTTTTCTCAGATGACTATTTTGGACAGTCTCTCTATGTGTTAATGCTATCATACTATTTACCATTATGTTCTGTAATCAGGTGTGATGGTGGTGTGTGTAACAACGAGTTCCTCGTACAGTTAGTCTCAGATTTAACAGGACGTACCATGGACAGGCCTGTACACATGGATATGACAAGTCTTGGTGTTGCATTCTTAGCTGGACTGGCAGTAGGTTAGTTGGACAATATTTAGGATTTATATATATATATATATATATATATATATATATATATCCAAAGTATTATGGCTGAGATAATCAAAATGCTTCTCATGGAGTTAATGATATTGTATCATGTCAGGCAGTTAGACTACTAGTAGTTCATTTACATATTACTAGTACACAGAAATGTGTCATCACAACAAAACAGAATTGGATGATGTGAGTAATATACAGAATCTTGGGATTTATGTATGTAAAATTTCGTCTATAAGGTGTGTGTGTGTGTGTTTGTGTGAGATGGAGTCTAATTGGAATTTTTTTCCCCGTTGCATTTCAGGTGTGTGGAAAGACAAATCCGAGTTGCTTTCCATCCGCAAAACTGAGAAACAGTTTGAACCGCGTGACTCGCCTCAATATAAGGAGATACTCACAGAGTGGAAAAACGCGATGAGACGATCCATGGGATGGTACAATGACGTTGATATATAAATGATAGATAAACTTATTAGGACATGATATATTAATAATACCATTATTATTATTATACTCCCGTTTCACTAGTTGCTGCTCTTTACATCATCAAATAATGTACTTAATGTTCCATCCAAACGTCGATGATCACCGATTGGAGAGTTCATACTTTATTAACATTTGATTGTTTTGTTTGATATACTCAGTTTCATTTCTGATCAACTGATACACACACGCGATATATGTTATATCACCTTTCTGTAAAATATGGCTCATCACATTTGTGCTTGTTCCGAATAGATTGAAGATTTAAGGTATGCAAGATTTCATTGTGTTCAAATACCGTACTTCAGCATTAATCGCTCGGCCATGCATGACTGAACTGACTATATTAGTAATATCCTAGTTTTTAAACATTATGTTGGTAATCATGTTTTTCAACAAATAAATTTCACTGTAAATTGCTATGGATATATATATATATATATATATATATATATATATATATATATATATATATATATATATATATTTTTACAAATAAAAGAGTATGTATATACAGGGTTCGCACAGGTCCTTGAAAACCTGAAAAGTCCTGGAATTTGAAAATTCGGATTCCAGGCCTGGAAAGTCCTTGAATTTGGACATATAGATCTATATTTCTAATCATAAGCATACAGGAATTCAGTCGTTACACTTCTTTCGAAATATGGGTGTATCTTTGCGTGTTAAAAGTTCGTGAATTCATTGAAAAGGTCCTTGAATATGACATTGGAAGGTCCTGGAATCTGAGATGTCCAAATGTGTATGAACCCTGATCTATATATATATACTGTGATATGCAGAAATAAAAAATAAATGCTATTTACATAGATTTGTCTGCTGTGGGAAATGCCCAAACCAGAATTGTATTGTGAGTGTATGAAATGTCTGATAGTGTGTACAAATTATTAAAGCTGGGCACAGAGATGAATCATATTTTTTGACATATTTTATATGTATTTTTTTGTGTTCAGTATGTTTATGTTTTAATTAATTGCCTAGATCCCCAACACAGTACTAATAGATAATCATTCATGTTTGTGCCAAATAATCTATGATCGGTTTAAATATGGAATATTTATGTGTGTTTTTTAACAAATACAAAATGATTTGTTGTTGAACACATTGTATTTCTTGGTTCATTATTGTATAATTATTGATCGTTAACTTGAAATTACAGAGATCTTTGCTCACGTTTATACCAAACTCATGACATGAGATTATTTTTAAAATATATTCATTTATTATATTTGACATCTCTCGATGAACTAGATATTTATGCAGAATGCTCAAATCAATGTAATATGATGATCATGTGATATTGTATAACCCACTTGTGGGAGATCTATTTTTTTAGATGACATATTTTCTTGTGATTATTACATTTGTAACATTCAGCTTACAGATATATATATATATATATATATATCATTCTTTACATGGTTTATTACTGCATCATTCATCACTTTATCATTGTTATCAAAGCATGGGCATCAGAATTATTTAGCTAGCAGGTCAGAGATGGGCGAAAATGTCGGTAAAATGTGTTGGATGAGGTAACGTTTGAGACTATTTTAGGTAATTTCTAAACAGAGGCCATGTTCTATAGCCAAATGGTAAAGTACATTTAAAGCACGTCTATATTATTATTGTTATTTAGCTCCGGGTACAGCAACTGTATTATGTACAGGCAATTAGGATGATGTTAATTAATTTGTAAAATTATGTTTAATAAATATTCCCATCATTGATTTCATTCTTATAGTGGTGTCTGTAATAATTATAGATTAATGACTGTTGTAGGAACTCCATATTATAAAAATTCTTAAACCTGCCTTTAAGACGAAATCCATTTATTCTTTACGGTTGATTTACAGACTATCAATTGATGTGACACGTTTGATGAAATGTCTGATAATCTTTTAAATAGATCCAAGGGTGCCTCCGTGGTCTAACGGTAGCGTGCTGGACCACATATCACTACCACCCGTGTTCGAATCTCAGCGTGGGCATATCTGAAGGTTGTTTCATCTTTGACTTCCCCTCATTACCTTCGGGGTCGCTCGGCCCATTTAGCCTACCATGTGCACAAAAGTGGCCGTAAAACATCAGTCATCGTCATCTAAATAGATCCAAGTTTAATATTACTTTTAACACAGTGGTTAGAGAACTCTGCCGCAAACATTCAAATCCAGCTTATACCTGTGAATGTGAGATTTCTTTAATTAGGGAGTCCCTCAGTTATATGTCTCGGGTGTGACCAATGTCTGTCTCAATAAATCGACAATAACAATTATTAATTTTAAGAAGCATCACGATGTGACAATATTTCATATATGTGCAGCTTTATAATTTATTGTGGGAGGTGTCTTTCTATTAATGACTGTGCTTCTGTTGAAAAACTCAATGATGGTTTTCTTCAAATAAGAGAGGAAATTGGTAGCGAAAATAAAACCAGCATTATTCTGGGTCGTATAGTATTTTATTTCAAATAAACTGCTTGAAAACATTTTCAGTTATTTTAAAATATTTGTTTTTAAGAATCGACCTATTGATGGAAACTCCCGTAGAAACAAAAACTAATAGACGACAGGTGGCTTATTATTTTAATATTTAATGTTAACTGATCTGACAAATAGATGTTGATATATGTAAATGTTCTTCCTTTCCTAAACAAAAAGGTTGCTTGGGTTGTTAATTTATTTATACATGGCCTAAGTTCTATCTCTTTAGTAGTGAGTGAGTGAGTGAACTTTGTTTAGCTTTGGTCCTGGAACATAAGGTCAAAGGATGGCCCCTAGAGAAATAATCCACAGACAAATCAAATGGGGATTGGATTATAGTATTCATTAGAACACTTAATATATTTATTTTATTCATTTGGTAGACTATAAAGAAATTAAGTCTTTCTGTTAGAATTTGAAATTTGATCATAATTATATAATTGTTTATGAATTCAATTCTACTGTAAAGAAAGTTTTAGGGTTACGGTATTAAGTAAGTGTACTATAATTGGCTGGACAAGTTAACACACACACGGTGGGATGTTAGTATAGGAAATTTTGTAGTACACATGACCCCAGAGTTCCAGATCATGTAACCAAACACCAATATTACAACTCACTGTGGGATGTTTCAACCGCCACCAAATGGCTTTATCCAGGACCTTTTATTTCCCCCATATCATGTATACCCATCACCCTCGTGACACACACCCACACAGGTTATACGAGCTGGAACATTGTAGTTGATGTGAGGTAGTGTATCTCCGATAGTTTGATACTGTGTGATGTTAATTTTATCTCGTACCTAAAACTACAATGGCGTATACATTTCTCTTGAAAGGAATGCTATGCGTTGTAACAGTTTTGCCTGAAAGATCGGTATTTGTTACGGTAAAGGCTGGAAAAACGTTACAATGTTTTATCAAAACAGTATTGAAACATTTTCAAAACCCTGCATCACTATATCGTGAAAACATTATCGATATATATATATATATATATATAGTGGAACTGGCTCAGAGCATCAACAGCCAAACATCCTTGAAAACCTATACCGGGTACCTCCATAACTTTGTACCCAAAGATACAAAATCCTGCACTTCCCACAGCTATATATATATATATATATATATATATATATATATATATATATTGATAACAGATCAGGGCTACTCATCAGCCTGTGGGGATCAGCTAATCCGCTTTTCGAACGTGACAAATGTGTCACGCCCACAGGGAAGCTGTTGTATATAGGCTCCGCACAAAAAGCAGAAATTCTTACAAATAGTATCATTTGACACCACTGCAGTAATTTGCTGTGGTTCAAAAGAAACCTATACACCAGAACATTTCGACACCCCAGATGCTGACCTCAGCTTCATTTTGGTTCAAATAGCTAAAATATTCTACTTATATCGACCATACGGACAGATGTACGGCGTTACAAGTTGTTAGGATCATCTTGCTAATGTTCGTTATATAATTTGACCACGTTAATCCAATATTACTAACTTATTTGTAAACGACTTGTATTGCGTTGATTATAAAGGACTTGTTTGTGTTTAGATATTCCTATTCACATCATTCGATTAACATTTCTAATGATAGGGTAACCGTACTTCTGTTTTGTATTCGTTTAGTGATAAAATACTTGTCATGTGGCGCCCCTAATGATTGTGTTTGTAACTGTTATAGATATAATGTGGACCAATCAGAAAGTAGTAACAAAGTGTGTTCAAACTAGTAATGTTCACATGTGGTTTTGTTAAGTAGAGATATATTGAACTCAGGCCAAATGGAATTTACGTGATCAGTGAATATCATGACAGTACTAGCTTTTTATATAACCTAATTTGGCCTTTCCTTATGCGTTTCCTAATTATATATATATATATATATATATATATATATATCACCACTTTAAAGCACAAACAGTCCTGGGATCGGAGCCCAAGGACACGATCTATGCTATCACCAGAACTGAACGTCTAATCAGACGTCTAGTAGAAAAAGGTGAACCTACAACAGGTCAAAATGAGAATACAGAAGAGAGAGCAATCGAATTCGGCATATGAAGTCGCCCTAGCTCTGTTCAAGGCTCGCTATCACTTGAATATAAAATAGTATATGAACAAGAAGGGACAAACCATTTTGATAACTCGCAAAACAAAACAGAGTACACAATGGCCATTACACCCTTAGACGGGATACCCGTGGATTTTCTTTCGGTGGGAACGATGTCCCAGATAATAAGTACGCCATCACGGAGAAATCCAAGTACTTCGTTGGACCCCACAACGTGACGGCGGCATTTAGAGTAACGAAGGGAGACACATCAACCACGTGCATGATACTAACGTCGATGTACCTCTACCGGACATGATCCGAATAGACTGCGGACCTCAGCTGACGGAAACACTTAACGTACCAAGCCCCCCCCCCTCACAAAGCTAACAGCACTACGGATGGGGTCGTGTAGCCATAAATCACGGATACGACTCCTGGTGCTTTCGTTGTGGAAAAAAACCATTAAAAAGATTAAATCTCCTCGTTCAGCCAAACCGAAGGATCCACTGCACCTGAACCGCAGACAACCACATCCACCAGCCAGCAAATGGTGTACACCAAGAATGAAGCAGGTCAAAACTGTTCGGATTCGACTGGGAGTTACATCTGGACTTCAAAACCATGCTTTCGGCAGCATTGCCTCACACCAGCAACCCATGGACACAGAACAGAAGTTCTAAAAACACACCTATACAAGGTCGCTTTCACAGATAAGTAATTATTATCTTTTAAATCATTACATGTTTTTTTTTACAGATATCTTATTTGGGGTATTATTATATTACATATTATTTGTACAGCGCCTCTGAGTGGCTCCTGCTAGTAAAGGCGCTTTATTAAATATATATTATTATCATTAACAGAAGACAACATCTCTAGCCAAATAAAAACGCATCACACTTCAGCCTCGCGACAGAATTCACAGACCTGTCTTTGAAACCAGGAAGCACCAACTCTACTCCTATCAGTCATTCAAAGACTCCCCCGACCAGCTCTCTAGCAGCCATCATGGCGCATATGAGTCATTAGTGGGCTCTTATGACTAAAATGAATGACATGCTCTAGCTACTACTACCCCAAGAACTAAAGAAAGAAGCTGCCGTCGCCGTACCAAACGCACAGTAAAAGTCCTCAGACGAGAACCTTCTGCAGACTGTACTCGAAGCAGCCAGAAGCACTACAACTCCTCGACGACAAATGGGAAAACCACGATAGCTTCCAAACTGGCAAAACTAATGGGAAGTCAGAAACCAAAGAATTCCGTGTAACTTCCTGGTATATCCGAGGGTTCTACTCTAGGAGGAACGAACTCCTGAACCACATTCAACATCAACGACCAGATCTGATTCTTCTACGGGAAACACTAAATAGCAGCAAGAATGGATCTAAACTTTCAGGTTGTCGCATCTACCCTAAACCAAAACACCCAACAATTTCTACTACCTCCAACGGGATGACCATTGCCGTCAAACACGGTATTACTCACACCTTCAGAAGTCAGACTACAGACGATCACACACACAGTATCTACTCATACTTATCCACACCGATGAAGATCAAGATCATGCAGTCATCAGCACTTACACAAACCCAATTCATCGCACTGATATCCTGGACATTGTTGAACACCATCCTTCTCAATCATGGGAACTTTTAATGCTCACCAAACGGCTTGAAACTTACCTTGACAACGTTCTAAAAGCGCTACAGATGGCGGCGGGGTTTGTGGTAGCTAAGCACACGGGGAACTACTGCAACAGAAGGACCAACTTATAGACAGCAACGGGCAAGTTATACACCCGACATCTGTACGTGGATAGTGAAGCTTTTAACCAGCCCAAAAGTGGCTTAGGACCATCTAGAAGATTATCAAGTGTAAACTACGGAAACTTCAGTTCGAGTCGTGGGAACAGGTTGTCAGAAGCTCTCATTTTGTCACCCGTGCTGCATCTCACACCCTATCACTAAGGATCCAACAGGAACTTAGAGATAAGCATGAATAAAACCTTTTAGCACCCTAAGAAGCTATCCAAAAACGATCAGGCACTGACCGACTTTTCTCCATCCAACACGAGTGAGGGAATTTCCACTTCTATGCTGCTGTCACCTTACATAGCACTGAAAAAGACAGTACCAGTTCTTCTGGTGGCGTCTCTTTCGTCCATAGACCTGCCATAAATACGGAGATAAAAAGGATTACTATCAGCTACATTACCAGAGGCGCCACAAGACCACACTTCACACCCATCATCCGACTATTTCAGGTTAGCCTTCAGAAGGATCCTGGGATAATTCCACTGGTTATTCGGACTCTCTAAGCAGCCGTAATTCAAAAATACTTCGACATTCTACTTATCCAGTCACCTCTAGTCCGACCCAAACTTCCGTGATCACTTCCGCCATTCGAATTCTACATCCAAGAGAATACTATGGTCCATTTAGCCTACCACGTGCACAAAACTGGCCGTAAAACAGCAATCATCATCATCATCATCATCATCCAAGAGAATACTCAACGAAAGATGAGCCGATTGCGGCATTGACCTCCGCGAATTTCAGAATTCGGAATTTTTCCGACCCACATATTAGAATTTGGTACACCGATGACAGCCAGCACGGTACTGGTAACACTGGATGTGCGGCTGACCTTTCACCCTCATAACATTGACTGAACCGATTTCCCTCCTCGAGACACTCCGATGATGCATAACCCACAGAACTCTCCACCAGAGGATAGTCACACACACTGACTCCATGGCTGCACTCCCCATCCTCCAGAAACACTCCCCTTCGACCGACTCAGAAACGTGACGTCAAGGCTGGGATAAAGCCGAACTTCTCAAATAACTAGCCACCCAGGTTATCTTTCACTGGATAGCAAGCGACGTCGGTAACGAAGAAGCTGACCTTGTAGTCTATGGGCCTACTAGGTTCCCGTGCACACACAAAACCCAGGGCTGACTGAACTACTTCTATTTTGTACTTGAGTAGTAAGCCACTTCGAAACTACTTAAGTGGAAGTAAAAGTAAACCTGTAAAAATCTACTTGAGTAAAAAGTAAAACCGCTTTCTAAAAGTAATTGAAGTAAAAGTAGAAATTTATTGTAAACAAAATAGGAGAATCAAATAAACAGTTTACACGAGTGAACAAAATTGAATGCGTCCACAGACGTGTGCCGCCACCTTAATGATTAAGTTCGTTGCGTCCGAAAACATGCAGATGTGCTGCCGCCCTCGGTTCACTGAACAAATACCTCGTTCAGCTTCAGCAAATGGTGACTCACAAAGTCGGTGTCACCAATGTGATAAAAAAGTGAGCCTTCACACATAGGTTGGAAAAATATGACTGAGTCTTAATTATCAGTGAGCATCAGCTGAAAAAATATATTCCAAATGTTAGCATTCTTACAAAACTAATTTTATTACCACGTGCACCATATTAATATTATTTTTTTACCTTAAATTCATCAGGGATACACAAGTTGATGACAACTTGTAATTATAATTAGCAGCAACCGTTTCAATTGTCTCTTAAATCATAGGCTGTGTTATGACTAAATAAGTAACGAAGATATCGCGAAGTAAACGAAAGTAACGAAATAAAAAGTAGCGTTACCGCAAATAAAACTACTTCGTTACAAGTAAAAGTAGTTAGTTGAAATTTTACTTCGTTACTTCCAATTATTTGAAAAAAATACTCAAGTAGAGTTACATGGCTGTCATTGAAACCAGCGAAAATCACGTTTTCTGCCATATTTTGACTGTCGGGATAAGTAGATAATTGCTCATCAGTTTTAATCCTTCATTATGATATATGTGATTTAGCCTGGTGTTATATAATACCTGTCGGCCATCTTGGAATTCAAAATGGCTGCCAATATTGCCAGATTTCGTATGGTTGTCAGTCATAACTACATAAAACCCGTTCCATTATGTGACATTTAACATAAAAATGGACATATAAATAAAGACCTTTATTCAAAATTAAAATACGATGTATATCCATCAAATCAACCAACAAAACAAAAGCTAAATGACATCAGGAAAACTCAGCTTCACTAGAAGTATAATGCCATGAAATAACATAATGATTATCACAGCTGAAGTGAGCAAACATGGGGTTAATTGAATTCCGGAAGTGGAATTGCTTTTTTTTAAAGGAATTGGAATTGATAAATTTGGAATTGAAGTTTGCTACAAAAAATACATCCACAAATTAATTTACCATTTAATTTTTAATTCAGAAATATTTCTTCCATGACAATCCTACTTGGAATATAAACTACTCGGAGTCGGTATTCCAAGTAGGTAGTCGGAGTGCCTACTCCGAGTACCTATATACTCCGATCAGTAATTGATAAATATAATGTGGAATTGCAAATGACCAAGTGGAACTGGAATTGACCAAATGGAATTGACCCCATGTCTGGAAGTGGTCGAGTTATTGTCATAACTACTATACTAAACAATAATTCTCTTATAAGAATAGTCTGGTTAATCAGTCCACACGATACACACAACCTGTGATAGTTCCACAAGTGTTAACTCATCTGCAGTATTATCATAGACAGTTAGATCTCCACACATTTAGAAACTAATAACAATAAGTTTTCTACAATTCTTCATAATAATAAAATACTGCAAATGCCACTTTAATTGTTCATCACGGGTTACTATAATGAACTCATAATAACCAGCTAAGTAAATATAAAGTCAGCCTATTTCTAACGAACAGATAATATATTGTGAAGTTCATTGCATATAATATATTTTCAAATCACGGGAAAACACGAACAATAAATGTTCAATCATCATCACTATCACTCCCTGATACTATGAGGTGATATCGTCATCAGTTGGCAATCTGTCGTCTACCACAGCCACATTGGCAGGAATCAACGGCCCTTTGAAACACTTGGGTCGGAGTCAATTAAGTTTCATGCAAGCACACGCGGTCGGGTCGACGTTGGTGAAATGATGAAATATCCTTTAAATCCAGTACTAATACTACTATATGGTTTTGGTAGTACCATGTTATTTGTTGTTCATCAAGCTCATACTCATAGCCCTTCTTCAATATTCACAACGATAACTACTAGACTCAGACGTACCGCTCATAACCCCGTAACTAAATAATGACTTCAGATGGCTAGGTCCAATATTAAAATACTATTTGGCGTGTCATACTTGTACCTGTGCATGGTACCTACTCAGGTAATATTTCTGTTGTGTTTTATCTTTTAATCTATGACAACGATATTGTTTGACTTCTATATTCTCTATATTTAGTTCCTGTGACTTGACCATGATGTTACATTATATAAATTATTTTTTATGTAGATCTACTTGATTCGTGAGGTTCAATGAGACGGTGGTTTATTATAACAAGCGGAGTTCATATAAATGATATATAATTATCGTTGCATGATAACCTCTGATAATACTTGCCAGCAAATTATAGATAACTATAAGCATCTTCAAATTTTCATCATAGGCTTATTGAAGAACGGATCATTAGAATAAGATATATCATTTCTAATGAGGCCAAGCAAATGACAATCATGGATATCTATATGGAGAGGCATTTAACACAACTACATGATACAGCCACAGCCAGTCGAATGAAAGAGAAACTTGTCTTATTCACTATAGCTTTGTTAATTATCTTCCTCATGCCAGTAATTCATCTAGGTATGTATGTTGTACATGGTATGTTATGAGGCTTGTTAAATATTAAAATGTAAAAATAATATTGATAAAAGAAATATTTATAATAATCTGTGTGAAGATGGTGTGAGCTTATGGCTTGACGAGATGATGATGATATATATATATATATATATATATATATATATATGATTGAAATATAATTTGGACAATATTCTTGTTTTAATAGGTGTGATTTATTCTGTATGGTCCACAAGGAAACCGAGGATCGATGAAGAGAAATGTAACTGCGATTGTTTTGATACAATTTTCAGAGGTATTGTATCACTGTTGTATTATCCAGGATTAAATGAAGTCCATTCAAAGCTGAATAATAATTTTATTTGTTCATACATATTATATTGGGGCTGATGGGAAGACTGCTCACACTACATCGGTCCCCCAAATTTCACACGTAATTACGTATGAAATTTGCTTGATATAAATAAATATATTGTATTATTACATGTCATAGCATGAAAGAAAAGTTGCACCTCTGGATTCAATCCCCTGATGAATCACCCAAAGTTTGAATTCTCAATTTGAGATTATCTGTGCTAGTGCCTTATCCCAAACTGCTAATGCACAAAAACAAACACACACACACACACACACACAGATATAAAATTCAGGATTAATTGTGGAATGCAGTATTGATAATTAAACAAACATAGGAGAGGACTTATTTGGCTATATCCATGTAATTTATCTTGCCATAGATATTATGTGATGAACACAGCTAGAATGTTAAACATTTGTTTTGTTAGGTTAATCTTAATATAAAAAAATTCCAAAAAAAAGTATTACCATATAAGATTTGATTATTTTATTGATCTTTTATTTTAGGTCCCTATGAATGGCCTCCAGCTTCATACAAACACGTCTATTTTAACTCGACTACCAATACGGCAAAAATCTGGCTTCTGCTCTCCATCGGCATTCTGGCAATTTATGAAGTCGTAAAATATGTTGGAACGTTGATATGGCATAGAAAGTTACGAACTGCTATGTTTGCGTTGCTTCTCTCCTCTATCTACCCCCATTACTACGGCTGGTGGGGATTCTTCAACTATTTAAACGAGGACTTTTACTCGCAGTGGTGGCATCAAGTATTTTTTTCCATAACAGAACTAATCTCTACCATTCTTGTGGTGCACCTTTCTAGCAGAGAGAACCGAATGGAACCGTGGAAGCTTCTGGTGATCATGGACATCAACAGCATGCATATTTTAATTAACTGCCTGGATCAGTTCGTTAATAACGTTTTATTACATGGCGGTCAGAGCTTTGAAGTAGCGAGAGATATTGGCTTGTTGCTGCCTGATGTTTTCCACGTGTTCATTTGTTACTTTGAGCTGAGAATACTGGCCGATAGTAAGAAAGTACGGATATGGAATCTGTTCTATAAAGAAGAGTTGATGATGTCCGCTGTTCTTGTAACGCTGTTTTCCCTGCTGGGTAGAAATTTATGACGTTTCTGTATATGTTCTATGTATATTGGTGTATATTTTGATCCTATAAATACTATCATTAAGTTCACATGAAATGTGTTGTTTCGTCGTTCTAGTCCGAAGTTATATTACATGTGTCACAATTAGTTTAAGCAATACAGTGATTTAACCAGTATTAGATGTAAATATATGAAATTATGATCCACCTAATTTTGTTTCAAACCTTTTAAACACCCTGTTGACCATTCACAGAATTAACTGCCAGCTTAACCAGAGAACAAGTTAACTAAACTACTACATAGATCATTTGTTTCAAACACATTTAATTACCAAAAATAAACAAACTTATAAGTATCACTTCTTAATAAATATCCATCTGAGTTTTCTTCTAAACGTTCACATATTTTCTGTTGTTTTAATTCTTGGCTTTTGATGTAAAAGTATCAGTAAATTGAGAATCAGTTATCCAAATCTTAGACAATGTAACTGTATCAAGTTTATTTTGTAATGTTGACACCAGGACGGGATTTAAATATGGTACACCACATAATAATAATAATAATAATTACAAAACTTCTACTGCGCCAGTATCCTCGAAAAAATCGAGCTCGGTGGCGCACCTAGTACAGGGGTTGATAAACTCATACTCCAGCTACAATGGAAAGTTTATCAACAAATGATCAGATGAAGTGGAATTACTCTTGTAAATAATATATACATTTATAACATGTCGGAGCTTTCATCTCAGTCAGCTTCGTTATCATTCAGTATGATACAGATTGTCATCATCAAGCAAATAGTAGGGGGTCTCTTTTAAATATCTAAAAATTACTCTGTTATTCTATTAAATCATTTCTCTTTCACAAATGGATGTAGTTTGTGGACCTGAAACATAGATTACAGACAAGCGATTGGCTAGCCATCTAATTAAGTATGTGTTCGTGAAAAATTGTGTTCATATAGAAAAGGTTGTGAAGTAGCCACAGATAATTGTTTGTCAGGATCCTCATTCTGGCATTCTTTTCCATTATATGACGACTTCAGATAGATAGTATTTCATACTATATCATACATCAGTATAAGGGCAGATGTGATTAGTCCATCTATCTCCCACCACTACCCATACTAGTAGTAACCAATCCTAATGAGGTTTTAAGATTTTATTTTGTTTACTAAATCATTCCAATATTCATCCTGTTCGTCGCGTTTAGTAACATCATATCACATTTGTCGCATAGAATCCGTGGTCTAATTGGTAGTGCGTTGTATCATAGATCACTACCACCTGAATTCGAACCTCGGCGTTGGCATATCTGAAGAGTGTTTCATCTTTGATTTCGCTTCATTACCTTTGGAGGTCGCTCGGCCCATTTAGTCTACCCCATGCACAAAAGTGGCCGTAAAACATAAATCATCATCATCATTCTTATCACATAGACTGATGGGAGCAAGTTAACCAGCACAGTCAGGTATCTACCTCCTACAAGTGGTCCATCTAATAATGCCGTCGATCGTATTATCACAAATTGGACAATCCATTTTCCTCCCCTTTCTTCTCCTTTTGACCATTCGATGCCACATTCTTGTTCGCGTCCTCGCATTCCGTACGTAGCTCAAATTTGGTTTTCTTCACCTTTGTGATGGAGCTAATTTATGAGAACTGGACGTTAGCAGTCTACATCTCCTGATGAATGGCCGCTTCCGAGAACCGATCTTTGGTCGGAGCTATTATTTCTGATGGATCTGTTGGAGCACCCTGATGGACAAACTGGTAGTAATAGTTCATAGTGTCGTACATCATTACAATCTTGCAAACACGTCACCAACAAAGGTATAGCACGTGGTCCTGGAAAGTCTCCGAACGTCAAGACGAATTTAACCAAAAATACTTTATTCGTTCTTTTTTTAGGAGTTCGCAAACGGCCGCGATTTCGATTTCATTCATCCTTTCCTTTTCGGTTTCGTCATATCCCAAATCCAGACCAGGAATAAACCGTATAGGTTTGTATCAGTCTTGTCTGCACTGACAGTTCTCTTGTCGATTAATTTCAGCATATTCTGGTAAATGTTTGCACATTTCACTGATCATATGGGCTCGTAAGGCATCATCTTTGGTTAATTCTAGAAGTTTGAGAATATAGGGTCTTTATCAAGCCACATATATCCATAACCACGAAGTGCAATTCAATTTGCGTCCTGAAAACGTGTTCGTACTCCCAAGGCAACCTTATACTAGGCCATTTGCGGAACAGGCACAAACATGCAAATGGTGATACGCGTACGTGTTACTTCCGCCATCCGAATACATTTTGGAAAGAACTTCAACGACTTGCTTCTTGTGAAACACCGAACAGAGTTTTACACAATGCTGTTTGGATTCAATCGCTTGTGACCTTATGTCACTTCCCTTCTCACTTGCAGAAGAAAATGGCTTCAGTCCGGTCTTCAACGAGAAGAACACTCAGCGGGTAAACAATGGTACTGTGCATGACTTCATGGATGGTAAATTTGATATCTCATTCCGACAGTCAGAAGCAATACGGTGTATGCATACGTGAGTTCTCTCTCCTTGTCTTAATAGCACAGGGATATATAACCTGGACGAGTCCGAGCTAACTATAGTACAGATCGAGACCAGGGAAGGTCATATATGTCTTGTTGAAGACGAAAACAAATGGGTGGAGGATTAACTAGCGGTGAAAGAGTCCATCATGCCATAATAACTTGTTGCTCGAAGACTGGCGGTCATTACGGCCAAGAAAAGCATGCTCTCTCTACGTCAAGTAATCACCAAAATTAAGCTCGTTCGACAATATAGCATGATGAATAATGTCAAAGATCCAGAAACATTGACATTATATGTGATTATCTTAGTTTCCATGGCTTTTAAAACACGTGCTGTACATTTGGTTATTTCGTCTGTAATTGAGCGAGTGCTTAGAAAGAAACAGTACTGTATCTATAGTCCTATCTATAGTCTAGGATTGTTTGCCCTTTTCTAGTATTTTGTGAAATTATTAAATAAAATTGCTAACTGGAACAGTTTTATGGAAACGATATATCATGTTAAAAGATTTGTTTAGATTTGTAGAGACGTTATGATTTTCTATTGCGGCTTTAAGCATAATAAAGAACGAATTACGGTTTGTAAATTGAAGATGTTGCTGAAACGGCCAATTAGTCAATGATACACTTAATGCACATTTTAGCCGAGTTTTCAAAAATATCGACAACGGTTTTAGGATTTTAATTGTATTATTCTGGCAGCCAGAGAAGTCTGAAAGGCGACATCCATCCCCCTAGTACGTAGATTCCACACACCAGTTACTTATTTGAAGCTCAAAACTTCCGATCCTTGATCGAGGAATTTAACTAGGAGTCAAATTACAAATTATATATACTTAAATATGCGAGTGATTACATTGTTCCAGACTCATTCATAATAATTACAAAACTTCTATTGCGCCAATATACTCGAAAAGGTATAGGTACAATGGAAAGTTCATCAACAAATGATAAGATTGTGTGGAAACTTAGGAAGGATAAACAAGTCTGAAAAGGCGAGTTTTCAAATGGTGACGGAAATAAACTATGTTATTTGATGACTTAACATGTTCAGAGAGTGAATTCCAAAGAGGAGGGACAACAACTGAAAAAGCACGAGTCCCAGCTAATTAATTCAGTATTTATATTCAATTTTATGCTAGTTAATCTTCTGACGGATCTGACAGAGAGGGCCCTGGTGGAGCAGGTGCTGCATGTGAAACTTGCAAGTCAATACAGGGTTCGAATACAAGAGTTATATACCTGTGTTTAGTCGTTTGCTCTCAAAGAAAAAAAAGAGCTTAAAAGTCAAAATCAGTTCGCCAGCACCAGTTGAAGAAATAGAATTAACGCCGTTAATTTAACTGGAATAAAATAGATGTTATAGGTTCCCTTTAGACACTGTGTATTACATATTTCATCATTTAAGTTCCATATCCGTTATTTGATAATAGCAGGAGATATATATATACAATTTACCTGTTTCTCCATTCCAAAAATAATATATAATTTATAAAGTCTAGATTTCTACTAGAAGTACGCAAGAATTTATATATCTGGATCTTACGTTAATTCAAAGAATCTAAGTTTTCTTCACGTATGTTTCTTAATTGGATGAATGATTTTGGTTCCTGTTCTCCTTTTTTCAACTTCAGTCTGTTAATTGCTGGAGTACAAGCTTCAGTTGAAGCTATAATATACCATTCCATGTATCACCTGGCTTTAAACATGCTTGAATATCTCCAGGATACGAATGATATTTAATGTTATGTCATTTGATAATTTCACCATCTGACTGTTTGGCCCTAAAACAGATGATTTTGGTACTCCAAAATGAAGATGTGTATCAATCCATAACCGATGGAGGTATGGATCCTTTACCAAGATCCTCGGCAATGCATGTCACTGTTCACTTTCAAGAGAACGGTTTCTGTTGTCTGGTTACTACGATGAAGGTCATTGTAATGTAAGTGCAATTCCGTCAACCCCTTCTTATTGTGACGCTTTGTGTCTTATTTGCTGGCTGTGTTTCACCTGGGCGCCTCCATGGTCTAGCGGTAGCGTGCTGGACCACAGATCACTACCACCCGTGTTCGAATCCCGGCGTGGGCATATCTGAAGGTTGTTTCGTCTTTCACTTCGTCTCATTACCTTTGGAAGTCGCTCGGCCCATTTAGCCTACATTGTGCACAAAAGTGGCCGTAAAACATCAATCATCATCATCATCATCATCGGCTGTGTTTCACCTGGGATGTGCATGACTTGGCTTTGAGCTGGTCGGATCGGTTTGGCGCCAATACAATACAGGGTCCGTGCAGTATCCTATCAGTGAGGATTTTGGCTTTGTTGTTGGGGGAGAATCCCCAGGCTGTCGCTTATTCGGCACAGCCTCTATGTTGGAGTGGTTGAGAACCCCCCCCCCCCCGCCACCACTCACAGGGGAGCAGTACGGAAAGATGGAGCCGAAATATCATGAGAGTGGTCACTGCCAGAGTGTTTTACGTCCTCAGGGGTTTTTTAACGTCCCCCTTTATTTTAAATAATTCAATGGAGACGGCAGCGCCATTTAACCTGGTCAACCACCCACGATGTTGTGAGCCGAGAAATTAATCTCTGGAAAAGTTTCGACCTCTTACAGGGTTCGAACCTGTGACCGTTGGCACCAAGTGCCGGGTGCTTAACCGCTAGGCCACCGGAGCTCACTATGCGCGTGCTTGGCTTCCCGGTTAAGATCATTCGGGACCCCAGCGTTGACCAGTGAAGTCTGAAGACTTCGTTTATAAAGCGCGTTCTGGTCATATAGTATATAATTAGATCTATCGGCATTTAACACCTATTTCCAGATTAGGTATCGTTCACTTTTATGTATTATATCTTAAAATGTACGTGGTGTGAGTGACCTCCAAAGGTAATGAAGCTAGGTCAACGATGAAACACCTTTCAGATATGCCCACGCCGAGATTCGAACTCAGGTGGTCCAATTAGACCACGGAGGCTTCCAATAGTACTACTACTACTACTACTACTACTACTAATGATAATAATAATGTATATTTAATAAAGCGCCATTACTAGCAGGAGCCATTCAAAGGCGCTGTACAAATAATATGTAATATAATAATACCCCAAATAATATGTCTGAAAAACCTATAAGAGATTTAAAATATAATTATTATTTATCTGTGAGAGCGACATTGAGCAGGTGTGATTAGAACAGATTTAAAATTTTCAAGGGACGACGCATTTCTAATATCTGCCTGCAACCTAGTCCACAAAGTGGGGGCTGCAACACTAAACGCACAATTACCATATGATTTGAGCCGAGACACTGGCACCTGCAATAGTATCTGACTGGATGACCTGAGTTTTCGGGATGACTTTCACACAGGTATTCTGGCGCCATATCATTAATAGATTTATAAGTTATTAATAAAATCTTGAAATGGATACGCTGTCTAACAGGTAGCCAATGTAGTTTTTGAAGAATTGGGGTGATATGATCATATTTTCGAGTATTTGTCATTATGGGAGCTGCGATATTCTGAATTTGTCTGAAGGCGATTAATGTTATAATCAGATATGCCATATAACAGGGAGTTGCAATAGTCTATACGAGATGTAACAAAGGCATGGAGTACAGTTATAAGTGATTCTTGTGTCAAGACTGCTTTTAAACAGTGTTCTTAAGATGGTAGTAGGCAGCTCAGCATACTGATGTGACATGTTCATGCATGTTAATACATTGGTCAAAAATAACCGCTAGATTTTTTACTGACCCATTAGGGGTAATCGAAGATGAACCCATCTGTAATGCTGGTGTCTTTAGGGATTTAACACAATGTGGTGATGCCAAATATATAATATTTGTTTTATTATCATTTACTCTTGAAGATTTTGAGTCATCCATAACCGAATATGTTCTAAATTCTTTAAGGAAGAAGAGAAATTTAACTCATTGTCAGGATCCAGTGATATATACAGCTGTGTGTCATCAGCATACATGTGATATTTAACCCCATATCGCTGCACAATCATCCCAAGAGGATGGGTATACATTGTGAAAACCAGAGGACCAAGAACTGAACCTTGTGGTACACCAGATAACCAAGACAGATAACCTGTGAGCATTGTTCCAGATAGGATCGAAACCAGTACTTTACCTGACAGACCAAACATGTCTTTAAATCTAGAGAAAAGTACATTATTGTCAACTGTATCAAATACAGCAGACAGGTAGTAACAAATCATGAGTAACAAATCATGACACTTTCTGATTTATATTTCATGATTAAACATGGAAAACTTTTTATTGTATAAATATTTCATGATTTATTTATTTGAGATGGAAGCATTAAAATTGACAGCACTTTCTCTACAGGACAAGTAGATACCACGAGTAAGGGTTATGTGCTATAGTGACAAGTTACATCTGTATTATGATATTAATTTTGTATTTCTAATAATATCATTACCTATATAGGTATATTTAATATGAATTTATGTCGATAAAGCAGAATGAGTGTTTTAAATCTTCACGTTTACTTCTGACATTTTTTATTTGTGAATGTTTCAATATCAATTATTGAGTCGTTCATAATTTCAGTTTTCGGACCTCATGTCCCAATCTGAAACATAACACACACTAGACTGTTGGACTGATATAACTGAGTTTATTGTCTTAATCATCACTCATGATAAACTGATTTTTTTTCTGGTCAGCAGCATGATGATGATGATGATGATGATAATTGATGTTTTATGGCCATTTCTGTGCACATGATAGGCTAAATGGGCCGAGTGACCCCCAAAGGTAATGAAGCGAAGTCAAAGATGAAACAACCTCAGGTGGTAGTGATCTGTGGTCCAACACACTACCGCTAGACCATGGAGGCGCCCCTGGTCCGCACTATAACTAGAAGATAATATCAAGATGAATTGATGAAATATTTGAAATCACACGTGGTCATGTTTTAAATTAAAATATGTACTAACAGTTATTTTTTAAACATCTGTCTGATAAACATTAATAATATTCGGCATCTTTGATTTATACTTTGTCAGTTCCAATGAGTCTGTGTTCATTTTCAATTCCTGATTAATAATGTTATCATTTTTCAATCCATTAATGATTTAAAAAATGTATACTTGTCAAAAACATACTGTACTAAAGAATGAAACGGCTTTTACCGAGTAAAAACTCAGGAGACTGTTAATGCCCTGATTAGTCATCCAGATGATGTAAATACAATATTTTTGGGGTGTCCTGAAAATAGCATACACACACTAAACCAGGGAAAAGAATGGATTAATTTATTGATTCTCTGTCCCAGTGCACACGCACACACACAAACACACACACACCAAACTACATCAATTCCAGTACACACACGGATAAACAAAACCAACTTTGTACATATCATTTTATATTATTTCAAACTTTGTATAATTCAATGTGTGATTATGTGTGCATGTGCATGTATGTATGTGTGTGTATATATATATATATATATATATATATATATATAAAACAGCTGTTTTACGAACATCAGTACACAGATCAAATAATGAATGACCTATTTATATAATGAACTAGATACATACCAGACATCACATCAGATATTCTTAAAGATGAATGAACAAATGAAAAAAGTTTGAAAACAAACCTGTTATGCTTTATACAGTTGCTACCTCACACACACACACACACACACACACACACACACAAACACGAGCGTACAGTCACACATACACACACACAAATTCTGTATCTGTACTTGAAAGAAAGCCCTAACATTTTTCCCAATAGCACACCACCATTATATCTGTCTGTGACCCAACACCGGCCACAAACATTCATCAACATACATCTCAAATCTGTTGGAAACAAAACTCAAAAGGACGAGATAAAAACAACAAAACTGATAAATAATGACAAAGTTGATAACATAAAAAACAGACTATAATCACGAGATGATGCCGTTGCGTTGTACACCGAGGTTTAACAACACGCACGTGACATTAACAAATAAAGACATCAATTTAGCACGAACCATATATACGTTTCTTGAACTTTACGATCATACATTATTATCAGCTTTGTATTTTTCGCCCACCCCCAATATTATCGCGTATACGTACACTTCGCAAACTTGGTACTTGCTGTGTCTAGTTAGATACAAATTTTCATAGTATATAACGAGAGCAAAATTTTTTAGGTCAAAGTATAGGGGAAATTAACCTGATATATATCTCTCCCTCACTTTTATTACACACACGGGCACACACACACACACACACACACACACACACACACACCTGATAGGTCAGCTTAGCAAATGATCACGAATTTTCTAACCACACCGGAGTGAACGGAAAAAATGCAGCATATAAAAAAATATATTCCAATTCACACTTGCGGCTAGTGCACTCTCACCAAATGAATGAAAAGCACGCACACACATGCGCACAGAGAGAGAACATGACAGTTATGATCAACTTCTTTCAACTTGCACACTTATCACTAACACACGGCCAGGCGATCATCGTTGTATATGTCTCGCACTTATCCATCTATCATCTGGAGCCTGTAGGAATATTTTTAGTTTTAAGTGGCATATACAGAATGTTGCGACTTGCACTTGTCAAAAAAATTGTTACATATAATATGTAGATCTATATTTACAAGAATCCAAAATTTTATGCATCAGTCCTCAATAAACCCAATTTTTGTCTTCTCTGATCAATATTTCTGTGCTGATAAATGCCTAACTTATAAATCCATTTATTTATTCATGAGCCGCTACAAAAGCAGTTGACTTCCACTAAAATTAAACATCATTTGTGAATTCACACACACACACACACACACACACACACACACAAGACAGACAGACAGACAGAAGACAGACAGAGACAGACAGACAGACAGACAGACATCTGTTTTCCCCACCTGCTTTCTTCACACAAGATCATATGTGGGAGATTTCTAGCATAAACAAGGGATAGCTCCAGTTAGAAATACCCAAAATGGGCTATCACTACAAATATGTCCTGACAAACCAGGGGGGTGGGGCCCCATCTATGCTCATGGCCTAGTGGTAAATAATTTAGCCCAAAGTTCGTGGATTCACAGAAATAGTGTTCTATATATATTATACGTAACTAATAATTTTTTTAAACATTCTATCCTATATATGCCCCTTTAAAACATTGAATGACCACTTCTGTGAACTTAACATGGATGATGTCAGCATTATGTACAGACTGAACAGTAAGGGAGGGGGGGTAGTGGAAATAAAGACCGATCACGGTCCAAGACTGGGTTGTAAAAGTTTTAGATCAAAGCATACCTTAAACATACAAATCCACTAAATGGGAACCAACGAGATGGAGAAACGAACCACCGCTGTGCCACATCGAATACGGGGATGATGGTCATGAAAATACCACACGACGCCTCTACACCAATGAAACACGCGATGAAAAACACCACCCGAATCAGTGATGCCGCCACATGACCAAGTTCACTCACAAAGTAATACAGAACACTCCTAAAAGTAGAACGAAACTGAACAGAAAAGTGAAATCAAAACACGTGTGCAAGACCACATCAGATGTTCTGGTATGTTGCCACGCTTCACTGCCGACAGTTCACTTGACCCGATGGTTAGTTCCATCGCCACTCACCGCGTGTCACTAAGCAACATACTTGTATTGGTTAGAATTGTCCTTGTCTCTTTCCATATAATCTCGGTCGATCAGACTTTCGATACGCTTCTTGAGATCTGATGGCTGTAATAAAAATCAAATGTTACTTGATGAGCAGATGTGGTGCGATTGTCGTTCAATTGCCGTAACAAATCCTCAAAGCCAAACATGCATGATGTAAACTCCAAGAGGCACAATTATAGGGTATGCCCCGAGGACTGTGAAATGGTAAAATCTAAAACAAATTGGTGAAACTTTTCTATGCAGAAAATCAATCTTGGCAAGTAGAATTTTAACTTATTCGTGAAAGTCAAATCAGAACCTGTGAACTTAAACCCAAAATGGTGGCATCTAAAACATACACTTCCATACACAAAAGAACAAATATATCATCCAGAAGCTTCACAAAAAAATTAATTGAGAAAGGCTGGATTCTAAAGAGAAATGCATATTTTCCTAAGAGATTTCAGTACAAAATGGTAGCATCTGAAGCATCCTGATAGTCATATTAAATAGACCATTTTTCACACACACACACACACACACACACACACACACACACACACACACACACACCATGGTTCCCACAGCCAAGGAAAACATTTTCAGGACAAAATTACCATTTTCCAGGACAAAGTATACAACACTTAAAGGTAATAAATCAAGATACATGCGAAAAAGCATATCATATTTATTCAATGTATGATCAATTATTGACATTTTTAGGGTGCACCCTCCTTCTCACCCCTTCTAGCTCTTTGATCCACCCACTTTTATTTAAATTTAATATATTTAAATGGGATATCAAGACCATGTACCTTTACTCTTTTTCTTCTAAAATTGAAGTTTTCTTTTACAGTCATAATATTTATTCACTGACTTTTTTGTTCAGGCAATATTTTTTCCATGACATTTCCTGATTTTGTAAAATTCAAGGACGTTTCCAGAACCCGGAAAATTAATTTTGTTATTTTCCAGGCCCACACACACAGACACACACACTAACCTTAACTGGGAACTTAAGCTGGTTGTAGAGTTCAGCTATCAACATGTTATGACTCAACGTCTTTCTCATCTTCATAATACGTACAATAGCAGCATCAACCTGATACTGTCTGTCCTGGAACACTCGCTCCGTTGTACTGACATTCTCCTCTTGCTGTGAATAACAAAACAAATAATCATAACTGCTTATTAAAATGTCCCCCTTCCAATAAACAGGGAAGATCATGTTCAAAACGAAATTATTTTATAATCTGTTTTATATGTGTGTTTATGTATGTGTGTGTGTGTAAGTATTTCTATGAAAAAGAATAAGCATACAAAATTAATTTAGTTTTAGCTCCCTTTTAGTTCCCTATGGCAATGTAAACATTTCTGGCAATATTTAAGTATTGTTATAAAGGAAGTATTAACATATTTAAAAAAAACTTACTGTTTCCTTCATCTGGATCTGATTGATTTTGATCCGACATAGTTTGTGTGTAAATCCTTTGTTAAAGCGGAATCGGTCTTCATCATTAATTTCCTTACCCTGTAAAATAAATGTGATTTGTATTCAGGTAAGACTCTTATTCTGTAAAATCATGCCATAATAATAATAATGGCAGTTTTTTACGTGGCTGGCAACCTCAAATGAGGGAGACACAATTGGCCTGTAATTTACAGCTTCCCCACGGAGACTAATTCTAAATAAATTTAGAATTTAGAATAAATGGCATGTTCGGTGGAGAAAACCTTGCCAGTTGCCTGGTTGGATAAAAAAACTCCTCCTACTATAGTGCCACGGCCAAGACTCGAACCTGTGACCTCCCGCACAGAATGACCATAGCCATAGGTAAATAGTCTCACGCTCTACCTATCTGCGCTGACAATAATCCAAACTGCGTGCTGAAATAACACCTTTTCACACCTTGTACTCGTCATGTACGGTGATGAGCAGACTTATTTAACATTATTCACATCTCTTATTTGTTTATGGAAGTGTATCAAATATTTAAACCTAAATTCTTGTACAACAATGACTAATGCTTTAATGACAGTCAACATTTTAGATGAAGAAAAATCTAACAATAGATGACTGATTTAAGAGATTAACACGCTTGCAACCGATAATGCAATATCTGGGTTGGTATTTATGGTAGTTTTTCAATGGATACACAAACTGTATATCAATAAGATACTATACTTATTAACATGTGCAATTATTCACACTGTTTTAACAGTGATTATTAGCAACAAAATATTATAGTAAACCCATTCAGTTAAAATAGGTCTTTCGTGTTACAGTAATTACAATTTGCTAAACGGTCTGCACATTTAACAAATTAACTAATTATAATGTAAAAGTGATACCAACTAACAATGATAAACTGTACAAATCAAACGAGAACAAATAACAACAAATACTATATTACCTTTGGTTCCTTAGTCAACACTCTTGCCTTGCCACAAGCTAACGATTGCAATGTTTTTCTTAACTCTACATCCTCTGAAAGAGCAAAATAAGCATTCATAAAATAATATGTTGCATATATTCTTCAAAGCAAAGACTTAAATATGGCTGTGGGGAGCTTAATTTTCTTTACAATGCTCACATGCACGCACACACACTCACACAGAGTAAATAGCGAATTACCTATTTTTGTGGCATCTTTCATCTCATTGAATGAGAACGTATCACCATCATTAAAAAGAAGTAAACACAGAGTCTGAAACAATGACACCTGGAGCTCTTTTTTGGAATTCTGAAAAACAAACAAGGTACTTGAGTTTAAGAGAGTGCATTTGGCATTCATCGGACATTAATAGTATAAGACTCTCGGATGTTAATGTATTAAACAACAAGTGAGAAACAGACAAATAATAAATACACTTACACTTGAGAAAGTAGCTTTTAACACACAGTGACCAAGCGTTGGCTGCCACTGGAGTTTTCGTCCACTGTGCTTACTGAGGTAAAATTTCTTAAAAATATCCTGAAATTTCACCATCTGAAAATAGAGTTTCCACAGCATTATTCTTGGCCAGTATAAAAGCAGGTTACTAGTTACTCAGCACTTTGGCTTTTACTACTCAGAAATCGATCCATCAAGAACAAAATCCACATGAATAAATTACTATATGTAAGTGAGTCGGACATCGGAAAGAAAAATACTGGTAAAACAAAAGGCATGAAAAAGTTCATCTTTAATGCAAAATAAATCTGGTTTATTTCAAGATTTAAAAAATGTAACTATATATGTTAAAAAATAAAACATCCCAGTGTTGTTCTTGGATTTATATTAACAGAAGTTGATCAATGACACTAGATATAGTAAAAAAATTCACAACAAATCAAGTAGACTTGATCATCACATAATAAACTACAATGATGATGATGATGATGATGATTGATGAATCACCCTTTAGATATTCCCACGCTAAGATTCGAACTCAGGTGATAGTGATTTGTGGTCCAATGCACTACCAATTAGACCACATATGCGCCCCTAATCAACTACGGTATAACAATCGCTTGGTTGATGATAACAATTAAAACTTTTTTACATCCGTTATCAAGACTTTATTGTTCTAGGTTACACTGCTGTCTCACAAGTCAATGATCAGATTGTAAAAGTTGACTGCTAATGATGTGTCTGTGGTTATTGCGGGAAATGTAACAAATATCACACACCATTATATGCAGTTCATTCTCAACTAGTTGAACTGTTGAGAGACAAGGTGTAAGTGAACTGATTGAAGTTGGATGAATTATCTGACAAACAAAGTCCAAAATATTTATGATCAAATTAAACAACATTCTGATAAATGGAAGCCAGTTGATACAGCGATGAGTGAAATTCAATTATTCATTCATTATATTTATAGGCAAGTGACCACAGAGAAAATTTAGTCATTAAAATATTTAACGTTTTTAACTCACCTCTTCAGGTAAATTTACTTCAGTTGGTGTGTATGTTGGCCAGTAGCCCATGGTGAGGATGTTAACTGTAAGCTCTATACTGCCAGGAGCTTCAATGTTACACATATGCTAGAAAATAACATGATAATCAGTGAGGCAGTTATTTCAACATTCACCAGGTGTCAGCACCAGCACATCACCCACAGTAGCTCCATCTATCAGGCGCCACCATATACATGTATTAGTAAAATGGTGTATCTTCATAATATACTACACAACATCATTACTACAGTATACACAGCATAACAGCAATAGCTGATCAGCATACTAGCCTCACTACCATACAAAGTAAACAAAAATTATAAGCATTTATATACATAAAAGATATTATTACCATGTTTGAAGTATCAGTTTTAAGTACTGACTGTGCTTTCACAGAAAATGAGGCTGTTTTTTTCAGCCACGTTTCTACACATGGTAAGATCAGTGACCCAACCAATTTCTAAAGGCTACGAGGTGAGATGAAAATTGCAGTTCCTCAGACAAAAACCAACCCAGATTTGAACCCTGGACCTACAGATCTGTGTCATACTGCGCTAATGGCGTGATCAATTAGATGGCATGAACCATCGCAGAAAAGTGTTGTTCATATGACTCACATTACATTAATTATTATTATTATATATCATAATCACAACACACATTTCGTCATCATATCATTTTAGGATCAAGAAGTGGCAGGTTTCAGTAAAAGAAGCGAAAACCAGAATCACATAATTTTATCGTACTAGATCAATCTTTGCACAACCTAACCTATTATTTGACAGACATATAACACACTCCATCAAGGAAACATTAGTACAGACACAGAATCCATCCAGACACAGTTAACAAAACAACAATTGGGAACATTCTTTGGTAATCTCCGACCAACACAACCCAATCAACTGCCCACATATCTGCCAGATAAAACATATTCTTAGCAGAGAGTGAGAGAGAGAGAGAGAGAGAGTAAGAGAGAGAGAGAGAGAGAACTGCATTACTAGTAACTTTGTCCTTGTTCAACAAATCTCTGTGAGAGGTGTACAATATAAATAAATACCTGACGATGTACAATCTAAAAAGTCACGTAAAAAGGGCGCCATTAGTCACTGACCTGTTTAAAGGCAAGCATGATATCTTTGGAGAGCTCCATGTCTTTAAACATTCCTTCCAACTTACTGGTAAAACCCCCTCCACATTCTAGAAATGGACATCAAATGAAGAACAGAACACAAAAATATCTGTAATAAGATCCTCATCCTTATGACAAAAACATAAAATAAATATACCATTTATTTAACCATCATTCAATAAATTTCTTTAAATGCAAATAAACGTCAAACAGTTACATAAATATAGATCCATATGAGAGTGGCAGACTGAATGCAACAGGTGTGATTAATGTTGTTCACAGACAACTAGGAGTTTATAATTACAAATTTGGGTGTACGCATGCATTTGAAAAAGGTTTTTAGAACCAAAACTAGCTGTCCTATTTGGCTGAGTGAAATATGTAGTTTTTCTATGTTTAGGTTCATGCATATAGGTTTATTTATGTTTGATTTATGGAGGTATAAGTTTTTAATGATGTTTAGGACCAAGTGTTGATGCTCTGAGTGTGTTGTTATATATATATATATATATATATATATATATATATATATATATATATATACATTTTACATATACACACACATAACACATCATCAGAGAGAGGCAGACAAGAGAATAACTCATGTGAAGTACAATTCTAATTAAATTTCTGTGCCAGTGTCTTTTGAAACACCCTTACAGCACCGAAATTAATATGACAAAACAATTAACATTATCAAATGTTGTCATCACACAGTGTCAACTCCACGCATCAGACTCACCTTGCTTTAACTTTGACAACATTGACTTCTCAGCATCAACCGAGGCACTTTTCCCGAGCAGGAGTCGCTTTGCCAAGTCTTTCTTATAAAATGCCTCAAACACATCTTTACCTGAAAGCCAAATAAAAAATGCACATACAATGAAATGCCTCAAAGAAATTTGTCCCATCCAAATATATCAGTGATACATCATGATAAATTAACACCATAATGCAGCTACCAATGTTATGAGGTGATCTAGACATTACTGAGTAATACATTACACCATTACACATGTTATCAGAGTAGATACCTCACGACAATTCTCTAAAGAAACTTTACAAATGTTCAAGTAGTCAAAAATCAAATAGTACTGGGTTTTAATGGCTTTTTTGCTGTCCTTGAAATATTGTACCAAACATTACAAGACAATCTGCTAACAACAACAACATTAAAAAAGTCTTTAAATATAATTATTAATTATTCATACTCAGGTCATCAAAGAAGCAATCAAGCACACAAAAACAAAGAATTCTTTAAAAGAAAATTACGAGACATTCTCCAGGACCACTCATGTGGGAAACCACTTGAAACCGTTTTATGAATGATAACAGTTATAGATTTTATGGTAATGAGAGCCACATTCATAAAACAACGTCAAGGGCTCAGTTAGAGTTTCATAAAATATTATTATTATTATTATTATTACACATCAATAATGCAGATCTTAGCATGGGAAATTAAATAAGAAGGTTTTTTTGGCCCCAGAGACATTTATCATCGATTGATATAACACAAGAGACATTCGCATACAAAGATATACACTTGGTCGTCACAAACCAAACAGTGTAAGTGTTTACACGTGATTTGGCCCACTTTAGAAATGTGTAGCTTCGTTGTGGAAAATACAATGAACACAGTGCTGAAATATACAGAACGCTTGCCACATCATTCATTCTTGATATTTAAGCACCACTGTTCACTGTCTAAGTACCTTACCATCTCTATATGCCACACACCATGCGCACTGATATGCTTCAAATCACACCCAAGAAGCCATTTTGAGGCTTTAATTATATGAGGACTAATATTTCAATCCCATACTCTCATATTCTGGTACTCTCACCTCCTGTAATGTGGCACTCCAGCTTACCTGAAGTTCTGCCACACAATTCACACTCACTAAGAGAAATCCCGGACAATAAACCAGCAGGAAAAAAACCTGCACCCTCAAGACCAAAATTTGGGATAAAAATGCACACTAAAAATTGTGAAAAATATGATCTGATTAAATTGATAATCAACTAAATATCGCAATCAAAGTGGGATTTGTCCAGGTGCTCTTTGTCATTATTGAGAGCCATGTGCAAAATATAACAGAAACAAAAACATATCAAATATTAAAATACGATACAGCACACATCCTAACCCCACCCTCCCCCCACCCCACTGATCCATGTGCAGTATTGTCAATTAACTGGGAAATAAGAGTATTTCCCAGGACGGTGGGAATTACTGGGGAAATACTGGGAATTACTGGAAAATTCAATTGAGCCATAAAAAAAACTATATATAAGTATATTATCATGATCTGTTAAACAAGCCAACCTCCAAAATTGTTAAATGAGCTCCCAATTGAAAGTGACACTGGGTGGGGGATGATCTCTAATCCGCAAACACTAGATTCACCATTGAAATCACATATTGGCATATGAAGTCACATCATCTCAGTGGTTAGTGGGGTGTGGAATTCAATAGTTTATAAAGTGGATGACAATTTTCATTATACAGTTATTACCAATACAAGCACCATGAAACCTAAAGACCCTATATTATCATGATCTGTTAAACAAGCCAATGATCTCCCAAATTACTAAGTGAGCCCCCAATTGAAAGTGACACTGGGTGGGGGATGATCCTCAATCCCCAAACACTAGATTCACCAATGAAATCACATACTGGCATATGAAGTCACATAACATGAAGGAATGATATATTGGTTAATTATAAAAATAACAATGAATGGAAGAGCAAAACTGAAAAATATTACATTAATAATGTGCAAAAAAATTATTTCCCGGTAGATCTATTTCCCACTTAATTTAGGAGTATTGGACACCCTGTCCATGTGTCATTCACTACTAACACTCCCTAGTTGCGCTCTCAAAATATCCGAATGACACTAAGTATCAATATAATGTGTCAGTGCTCAAAGTCCAAGTGACACTTCCATCACACACACACACACACACACACACAACACTCTGAATGTTCCACGTGACACCACTAACACCTGACTAAATCTCACTCCCAAATGATCTATTAGCTAGCCAGCAATCCAGTCAACATTTGGACAGCCATTTTCTAAAAATGACGGCTCTTTTTTAGCCTGGTGTGGATAATCCACCATTAGACACCTCAGTCGGTGCTGATCTTGGACACTTCAGCATTTTATTGGACACGGGCACCCTATTCTTCATTTCTGCCGGACAGTGTGGTTCAGCACCAGTGCTTCACATGACATCCTACGGCTAATACATGACATCCCATAGTATCAGGCAAATCGACACACGACATCCCAAATGAACAACATAACATTTCAGTGCATCCCATGACATCCAGAAAATATGTAAATAACAATCCAATGATATGTCATATGACTTGCACGTCATCCTATTGCCTCAAATGGTATTTTAGTGACTAAAGACATTTCACTGTGCATTATGCGATGCCCATAAAACTCAGATGATATTTCAGTGATGTAAATAAATAGCACCACAATGCCTCATATGATGGTAGGACAGAAACATACTAGAATTATAAATTAGCTATAAACATTTTCACAACTGTCGTGATCTGATCTGGGTGTGTCATCAGGCCACACGACTTATAAGTTATACTAGTTATAGGTGATTCACTTTTAAGACTTTTGTTGCATAGTGACCTAGTGAGCAGACATTACGCAGCATGAGAAGCCAATTCTCTGGAGTCAGTGTCCTGGTGGATTGTCCAGAGTTTTAATTCACAATTCGAGATTCTCTGTGCCAGTGCGTTATTCCACACTGCTCACTCACACACATGCGCGCAAAACAAGATCTAATTCAAGGCCATTAAGATCCTGTATCTAGACACATTGACTGTTTACTTGAGATAATTACTATTTCTAGGACAAACATGGATGTTTTCCCTCCTACCAAGTATCACAATGACAGAAGTTGAAGTAGTCTGGTGCTGGCTTAACCTGTCAATTGTCATAGTGTATAGCAATTAGAGAAGGACGTCTTGGTGTAGGTGTCTGTGTGGTGTGGGTGGTAAATGTAAAAATCTATCACCTTCTCTTGTTGTATAATGTGAGCTGGTGAATGTTTTATGAACACCAGATGTGTGTGTTCGCTCTACAAGATAGTGGCATTTCCTAATATTCCCATAAGGATCACTTCCCTTAAAGAAATACTAATCACAGTAATAACAATCACACACACACACACACACACACACAGACACACACACTAACCATTCCAAATTGACCAATTTCATCCAGCTAAAATATATAACAATACAACCAATTTTAGACCCCCTCACACCACCATCGATGTTAAAATGAACGACGGCCACAGTAATATACCACGCCCCTCACCGGCGACACCTAGTGGCCGATATATCAAAGAAACATCTCTCGTTTGGCCGCAGAGAATGGGAATTAACCTTTTTAGCTAAAGACCGTCCGAGACGGGCGATAACGCCACCAGCCGACGCCATCCTGGACGGGACGGCGGAGCTGCCAAACAAAATGGCCGCTCATTCATCAAATGCCATCCTAATCCAATCGTAGTCTCACACGGAGCGACGCCTGGCGGCCGCGATCGGACTTCTGATTGCTCGTCCGCTTACATCGGATAATCATCGCGGATTAATGGCCAAGTAACGAGATTATGTCCGACGGCCCTCCTCCTCCTCACCCCCCCCCCCTTCTCTGGAGTTCCGACGAACAGTGCCCGCGAATAAACCAATAAGCAGAAGTAGCGTTCGGTCTTCAGCTTTATGACAGCCAGCCAGCCAACAACAACAACGAGACCGGGTTTACTGCTGCGAGTGTTCTCCGTCTGCGGTCGTATAGAGTGTGTTCTAATTATTAATATCTGGACTATCATTTTATCAGTCGGTTGGTTTATGAAACGATTTCGGGATGGAACACTTTCTGGAGACCGTATATTAATTCTAGCCACGAGATCAGATACCACCGGACTCGGCCTCGACGTGGCCCGCTGTCGGTCAGAGCGTTGTTACGTGGTTGAGATGCGGGACATAGCTTAACCAGCCAGCCGTGCAGCCGAGTTTTGCACGGCCAGTTTTCCAAAAACACGGCCAGATTAACCGTGCACGGTCTGTGCACGTAATCCTAATACTTTTTTGCACACCCAAAAAACCTTCATTTCCCGCTAAATCCCTGATGTGAGGAAAGTTAGCAGTACAGACTAATCTCAAGAAAGCTTTTCATCTAAGCAAAACATCGGCAAGGGTTTCTCTCTGAAATATATCACACTTTGTAAACTATCAATCTGTTTCGAATTAGTCCCCACAGAGAGTGAGTGAGTAGGTTGTTTAACATGATATAGTCCAGGGGTGACTCCTTAAGGAAACACCCTACAAATACAAATATGAATCGGATTCGATCACACAACCTGGATGTTTGGGACTACAATACTCTAACCACTGTGCTAGTGAAGTGCCCAGTTCACTTAGAGACACAGTAAATTAGACAACATCTGCATCTTCTCCACTGAGATAGTCACATTAAGAATTGCCATTATTATTTTTAATTATAATAATAATAATTATTATTACAATATATAATGTACTATAGCTCACAGGGCGCCTCCGTGGTCTAGCGATAGCGTGCTGGATCACAGATCACTACCACCCGTGTTCGAATTTCGGCGTGGGCATATCTGAAGGTTGTTTCATCTTTGACTTCGTTTCATTAATTTTGAAGGTCGCTCGGCCCATTTAGCCTACCATATCCACAAAAGTGGCCGTACAACTTCAATCATCATCGTCAGCTATAGTTCCCATTTATCAAATGTTCCATAATGCTGATATATATCCCATCTCTACAAGGGATACGGTTCAGTGTTCATTTCTTAAGTCACTGTGATGTTATTTCACAGGCTTACGTCAGCACTGCTACATTCTCTCACAACACTCTCAGGGGAATACAGCGTACAACTTGTGAAACATGAAATGTTCACTCCGACATATCAACTGTTTACATGTTTTTCCTGCGCGCGTGTGCGCGTGGCCATATCGACACAGACTTACTGCCAACCAACTAAACAATATCAATGTTACACAGTAGATGTCAGTACAAACTTGAGTCGTGTTTGTTGATAGTGTAACATTTAAAATGTTAACTTCGCTCGGTGACGTATTTTCATCTTCTTTTGAAAATGCTACAACCCTTGTTTCACATCTCAATATCTTCCCGCGGAGAATCTCTGTTCTGAATGTATACCCCTGGTATTCATGATTATCTGTGCCAGTGCCTTATCACACACACACATAATGGTCGATTAGAAACTCTGAACTCTTCAAGTCGAATCGTCCAATCAGCTACAGACTTGAGATGGAGTGACATTGCAAACAACATACTCCCTGGAAATATTTCAGACTGTCCAGGTTCATATGGTGGATGGGGTGCAATTGTGGAAAGCCCTCAATTCTTGTCACAGCTATAAAACACCCGAGACAAAACACAGTCCGTCAACAGTAAAGCATATCAGGCAATTGTAATATTTTCTTATTTGTAATGGGTTCATTATACATGTGCTTGTATTTTAGCTGACCATTCCTAAATACTTTTATATAGCATTCTACTGATCAAAATGCAAAGTAAATGATCACAAAATAACTGCACACTATGACAAGGTATTTGAAATGATTAAATAAATAAAATATTCATAAAAATACCTTTTCTCACAAATCTTTTTTTCAAAAGCAAATACACAAATCTGAAATATTTAAATGACTTAAACTTCACTCTTAACTATTGCTTTGTGTATTTGAAGCTCATATGACCATAGTGACAAAAATAATTAATGGTTCATTATTTCTTATTTAGGAATTAATTAGTTTTTCAGTGTAAAAACCACAATTTTAACCTCTCAGTGACACCAGGTTATTTGACTCAGGAACCAAAAATACAACAGCGCAAATCTTGATTAAACAAGTTTCAAGATTAGTTTCATATAGAAACAAACACATCATGATAAACTTCAACTCTTTCAAAAGACTTCCATTGTAGTTTCTTCAGGTTTCTACTGATATTAATTATAAATTGTTTATTGTAAACATCTACCGGTTTATAATTATAATTATACTAAAATTTCATTAACTTTTTATTACGTATGTATCCATTACCATTAAAACTAACATCTCAATCTACCATCACTCCTTATAACGAACAAATTTCTACAGGAAAAAACCCACAGTAACTTGCCTACATCTGTTATGTTTTTAAAACATTCTGAAATTTTATTTCAATTTATAGACTTACGAAATTATCTGTAACTGTATTTTCTGCTCTCGCATTTGTATATATTTCAAATGCAATTTATCCCATGTTCGATCACAACTGTTGACCTGATTTCTGTTCAATTTAACTTTTACACCCGTAACCCCCCCCCCCCCTCCAAGAAAACTATTCGATAAATGTAGCATTAATTAAAAGTTCTGTCTGTCGGTGAAAAAATACCCCCACAAAAACAGACTATAACAGAGCGTGCTATGTGTGGGTACAGGTCTGCAATTGTTGTCATACCCCTGGCAATAAATAAGACTACTCTATCAGTCAGACGTGGCTAGTCTTTCAGCGTAAATCACTATTTACCACAACAAATGGCAAGCCGACAAAGGTATAAATGTCAACACCTTAGCGATACAATCTTAACGACATCATCACCAACCTGTAGCTATCGTCACATCGGCGTCTTACCGAATGCGTCCATCTCCCGGTTTTCGTTATACGTTTTAATCAAACGGCTTAGCCACATAAAGCTAACCCGAGATCCATTCACCCGCCGTTATTCGATAATTAGCTTTTCATTAAAAAAAAACTGATGCAATTCGGGGGGGGGGATTTATTTCCGATGTTAAAGAGTTTGCCATAAAGATGCCATAGCCTCGAGGCTACACAGCAGCTGATGTGAGCCGCCACCGACTGAACTTGTAGAATAAGATGTCCAGGCAGGAAAACAAATATCAAAAGAAAAGTCTTCCTGATAGACATCCATCTGGTGTGAAATAATGACAGGTAATAGATAAAAAAAAGAGTTTGGGTAATTCTGATTTAAGTTTTAAAATGTATATATATTTTTGTTTGTTGTCGTTGTTGGGGGGAGGTGGGGGGGGGGGTATGCTAGAGTAAACACGTAATCCGCATATGCCAGTTTATCTTCTTGTAAGAGTTTGTGGAATATATGGCTTCATATTTATGAAATGAATAAAACAAATATTTTCACGTGTTGTCTCATCTTCGTTTATTCAATTAAACTGTTTTTTTAAAGCCTATCTACTAACACTAGATAATTTTTTTAATCATGACAGATGACAGTCGGTGAATGATTGTTCTGTCACACCTGAAACACATGGCAACAGAGATTCTTCCTATCGAAAACAATCCCTCAAACACAGGTATGGGTCAGATTTGAACCCGGAGATTTGCAGCAATGCAATTAACAAATAAACCTGCTGGAAATAAGGTTTTTCATAGAAAAGCAAAGAATTGTGGATGAGTATGACCATTTATGGGATTTAACTAGCCAAAAGGCTGCTTATGTCACTGGATTATCTGGACTGTTACTAGATATCAGTGATAACAACAACTGACCATCAATAATCTTTCATCTTAATAATTTAATTTCAAAACACCTTGGTTTAAAAAAAAAACACCCTAAGAACTCACATTTCAAATTTTTATGTGTATGTCTGAGTTTTTTTAATTTGGTTATTTAACTTTATCAGTATGACTGTTATGTAAATATTATGCTTCTAACATTCTTTCTTTAAGTACTCAATTGAATTTTATAATAATGATGATAATCATGATTGATGCTTTATGGCCACTTTTGTGCACATGTTAGGCTAAATGGGCCGAGCGACCATGAAAGGTGAAGCTAAGTTGAAACACCCTTCAGATATGCCCACGCCGAGATTCAAACTCAGGTGGTAGTGATCTGTGATCCGACACACTACTGTCAGACCACGGGGGCGCATATATTTGAATTTTATGAGAAACAGCAAAAGTAAACTGTTTAACACAAACCGGAAATAGGTAGTCAGATTACTGAAAATCCAATTTTTTAATTTCACATTTAAGTTATATATATTAACTTTGTTCCAATGGAGGTTCTAAATGCACACACACACACACACACACACACTGGTAAAAGGAATGAAGAGTAATTTCTCCATCTGAAATCATCTTCTATGTAATACTTAACCCCCCCCCCCACACACACACACTAACAACAATCTAACACCCCATCATACCATCAAGACACTGACCCAGCACAAAACAAACATACAAACAAACACGATCTACAAATGGCATGGCACAGAACCAATATATCATTAGCGCCACCATCCAATCACCCGGTAACATGACCATATAAACCAGCAATTAATGCCGCTGATGATCCCTCACAGATGATAACATAAAGACCACAGTAAACCGCCACTGTAACTAGACTGATGGGACGTAGTCAGGCAAGTGTCTAATCATTGTCTACTGGCCTAAAATGACAACATGACAGCTACCTAGATAACAATAGTAGGAAATGGCCTCTTTTGGTAGATAAGAGATAAATGAGTCGACATATATATGACCAAATATAGACTCCGTGCCCATCAGACGACAGCCGAGGGTCTCTACCCCAAATTTCCAGAAGACTTCGCTCGCTCATTACCGAATCCGTGTACGCTGCTAATGAGTCGGTGAGTGATTTGCTTCACCTTGGTGACTCATTTGGCTGATGGACAACTCCCTCGTGGTACGAGATGTTTGGCTGAAACAACGCACAGACAGCCAATGCCCAGATTTGATTTCACCACCTAGAGGTCTACAGGACAGTGTTATTCCAACTGTATCATAGAAATGCTAATATCCGTTGTTAAATATTAACGCGTACGGGCAAATATTATTGGTTACCAATTTCTTTTGGCATACGTTCAGCCAAATGGACAATTTTTTAGCCACCAATCTGACTTTATTCATCATTATCTTTAGTTTATATTGTTAATTCAACCTATAAATTTAGGTTTTGTGAATTAATTAACATTTCTCATTCACGCTCAAGTTCCACTACAAATGATGTACAGGGAGCTTTATATTAAGGACATCACCATTTAGTGAGTAATCGTGTTGTTAATGTCTAGCACTGGTCTCATTATATGACTGAAAGACTCCATTTCCCGGGAAATGACACGAAAGATCTGGGGAAATGAGATGAAGGGGCTGAGGCCTTTTGGAGATGGATGAAACATCCCACAGATGCAGATAATACTGGGGTTTACGACTGTGATCTTGAGTTTTCCAGTGCATAATACCGCCGGCTATGCAATGATATCCATGTTGTAGTATCCGCGTACTTTTAAATAATTAGGCAAAAATCAGGATTTCCAACCCCCACACGCCCCCCCCCCCAACACAATCCAGAGCATAGCAAGAGAACTAAACCTCATTTAAACCAGTGTTCCTGGGATGATACCACTGGACCATCTCATCTGATGTCATCCTTGAGTAGAATAACACACATCTCCTGCTCTTCTGTTTAGTGTTAAGGGTGAGGTGAGTGGTTAGTGTGTGTGGGGGTCATTACCCCAGCGGCTAATAGCTAAAACGCACAAAATACTTCAAACAATCGATGACTGTTTGGGAAGGTGATAAATGTTTCTGCGTTTTTTGTTGACCCGATTTCGACGTCATTGGTGGTCTGGCAGGAGTGAGTACGCGAGTTGTTTGTTTAGCAGCGATCATGGTCAATCTAATTTGGACGCATGGCCGAGGAGCAACATTCCACGGACGCACAAGTAGCAGCCAGATTTGAACCAACGACCTAGAGGTTTGCAGCCCAGCACTCTAACCGCTGCACGATCGGAACGATACAGTTCAGTCGCTTGTAGTTATGTGTCGTAATTAACCATGTAGCTGCAACACACACACACACACACAATTCTGTCACCAATCAAAACACAGTAGCTCAATATAAATAAAAACATGTGATTATCCACTAAACAAAAAAAAAATAGTGAGCTCCGGTTGACTAGCGGTTAAGTACCTGGCACTTGGTGCCAACGGTCACAGGTTCGAACCCCGCAAGAGGTCGAAACTTTTCCAGCCATTAATTTCTCGGCTCACTACATCGTGGGTGGCTGACCACGTTAAATGGCGCTGCCGTCTCCATTGAATCATTTAAAATAAAGGGCGACGTTAAAGACTCTGGCAGTGACCACCCTCAGGGTATTCTTTCCGTACCGCTCCCCTGTGAGTGGTGGTGGGGGAGGATATTCCTCAACCACTCCAACATAGAGGCTGTGCCGATTAAGCGACAGCCTGGGGATTCTCCCCGAACAACAAAACCTAAACCCACTAAACACTACTAAAAATAACGGCTGCACACACACACACACACAAGTAGTCATTGTACTAGAACAATCTACACAATACTCAATAACCACATCAGACATGTGGGCTGATTATATATTAATACTCTTAAAATAAACTATCTACTCTACCTCATCCTAATTAAACTACATAAACTGTAGTAATAATAAATGGAGACTTTAATGTCAATGTGTCAGCTTCTATTACAACAATACATTAACATATTTGTTACTACTCAGATGTAGCCCGACTCTCTCTCTCTCCCACACACACACGCGCGCGCGCACACACACATACACACACATCAGTGTATAATTATACTGTAAAAGATGACAGGCGACATATTTCTAAATATTAGCCATCAAAGAGTCACCCTGTCTACGTCTAAGACAACGGACAAGATAATTGTGTATAATGAGCAGTTAAAATCTTCAAAGACAATTGTTCTTCTGTTATTGGGAAAGAACAGAGACTGAAGTAAATATCTAAGGACATAATGTCCCTCTGCCTCAACTGTACAATAACTTCAACGTTGAGGAACGTCGGGATGCAGTTACTATCAGATAGATCACAATACTACACGTATATTATTAATTTATAATTATCCTGTATTATGACATTACTGAAGGCAATTAGAAATTGAGAAGACCTTGCTGCTGTTTCTCCCCAAATCAGTAACTGTAGCTAATAGTGAGGTGGAGGGACTAATGTTACTGTGATATAATTTCCCGAAAAAGAACATAAAAAACAAGTAGACAGTCTTAAATCGTAATAAAACGACATCTCTTAACAACATAGCTTTAATCTATATATTATAGCTGATTATTGTTGTTGTTTGTAAATATTAAGTATTTACTAAATACCAACGGGAGCTATTCTTCTTAAATATTAATTGTTGTTGTTTTTATTGTTGTTATTGCTGTTGCTATTTAAATAGATAAAAATATTTCAACACGTCATTCTGTTTGACAGAAACAACTGACAATAAATTTGTATTGAGAGAGAGAGAGAGAGAGAGAGAGAGAGAGAGAGAGCTGATACCAAACAAGTGCCTTAAAATAAACATGTTTGTGTTTATACTTGAGGAAAATCTGAGAAGTTTTCTTATTAGAAATACAATACACATTATACTGTGTGTTTTTGTGTTTGTTTGTTTGTTTGTGTGTCCCTATCTATTTATCTCTCATCAAGGCAACAGTTCAAACAATATACAATAAGTACGCCATGCTAAGGTGCATAACAAATGTGATTTAACTGTATCATTTCCAGTAGAGACCCACTACTATTTTAAGTATCGCAGTTTAATTGCCACTGTATCAAAAACAAGCTAACTCACTATAATTTCATAATCTTGTTTGTTGCTTAACGATAGATATCATCAACATTAAATGAGGTGGTATAAAGATATGTCTAGATGGCTTTATCTACGCAGTCAAATCTGAAGGCAAGATGAAATGGAGATGTGTCAGACGAGTTGCGGGTTCTTGTAATGCGATTTTAAAAACAACCCGAGACTCGCAGGAAGAAAATCATAGAATTTCTCACGATCTTCGAGTTGGTAAACACAACATCTAAGTGTGATTGTTAAATAAACGTCATAAATGTATATTTTGAGATAATAAACATTAAATGTACATTTTTAGTTAACAAACACAAGATTTATATTGGTTCGTTTTTTATATTTGATATATTTGGCCAGAACGTCATTCTTCAAACAATAGCCGGCCAAAAACGTCCGTTGGCCAAAACGTCCATTGGACAAAACTTCCACCATCCAAACATTAGATGTCAGTTGTGTAACTATCTGTTTACTAGAATAAGATATCACTTGTATAACTAGCTAACGTGTCCAATGATTGGATGTGACTCATAATAATATGTGGCATCACTGATATAACACGACTGGTGACAAGATATCACTGATATAACATGACTGGTGACAAGGTATCACTGATATAACATGACTGGTGACAACATATCACTGATATAATCTGACTGGTGACAACATATCACTGATATAACGTGACTGATGACAACATATCACTGATATAACGTGACTGGTGGTAATATATCACTGATGTTAGATCTCTAACCATAATATATCTGATATCAAATGTCTGATAACAAGATATCACTGATACAACATGATCGGTGACTAGATCTGCCATAACATATCTTTAATATATAATGACAAAATCACTTACAACTGATAAACGTACAGGTACTGGCCTGAAAATATCTGCAAGTACAAAAAGTGGTCTAAAAATTAAGTACACACTAGTATCCATCTAACAATAAAGGCAAACTCAAGTACTCTTTGACAAATTCAAACACAAGCACCAGTATTTTAAAACTCCTAGTCAAGTACATTCAATGGCACATTTACTTTTCCCAGCTTCCTGTTCAAATGTAAATTGGAACACATTCCAGTTTTTACATACATATGCCACCTTCTGTGTGCCAAGAACACGCCTCTTGTCTATAAACCTCAAGCCCAGAATGTCAAAACCTGGCCCAAGTTGACAATCAGCCACGTAATTATAGAACAAAATAAACAACAAAAAACCAAAAGGGGGGCGCCTTGCCCAAACCCAAAGGCCAATCATGCCAGAAATATTTCAAACATGTTTTGCTCCACGACACTTATAGCCGTTTTGGAATAGCTCCTTCCTCAAACACAGTGCTCAGGGCAGTCTTAGTTAAGTTGGCGTATTTCTACCATTTAATGACAATATAATGTGTGAAGTTTTGGCACTGATATGTGCTTTGGACCTGACTATAAATAAACAAACAAAACATTTAACAACATTTAAGTCCATTAGGTCAGCCATCAACCGCTATCAAGTTTGTTCTGTCTCCTGGCTCTAAAGTACCGGAACAAGGACCATTGGGTCCAAAACACGAGTTTTATTGTTAAACCTTGTTTCAATTAATAAAAATGATGACCACGATGACGATGATGATGCTGATGATAATGCTGATGATGATCACATTGGTGATGACAGTAATTACTGCACATGATATATAATATATAATAACAATGCATGTTTATATAGTGCCAGAACCAAGTAACCCTGTTCTGAGGCGCTGTATAGTATTATACATAGATATACAATACATAACACTAGATCGTAAATAGCATACCCTCAGCATAGCAGTCTTTTATTTTTTAACCTTATATTTTGAATAAGACACCAGATTCCGGGGATATCTCTATACTCCCTATTTCGGACACCATCCGTTGCCTAAAGCAGAGACTTATTATTAGAGACGTTCATTCATTCTTCAACAAGTCACTTCTTATTTTATATGTTTAAGCCTATGATGAATAAATGATGATTACAGTGATGATGTATTCTCTTAACTATAGATGATGATGATGATTATTGATGTTTTACGGCCACTTTTGTACACACGGTAGGCTAAATGGAGCTAATGACCTCCAAAGGTAACGAAGCGAAGTCGAAGATGAAACACCTATCAGATGTTCCCACGCTGAGATTCGAACTCACGTGGTAGTGATATGTGCTGCAACGCACTACCAACTAGACAACGGAGGCACCCATATAATAACTGTAGATAAAAATGGATAAAAGAAATCAAATGAATACCGAATTCACCGGCTGTTATCTGTAAATTTAAATAACCAGATGATACAGATCCCTCCCCCAATTACATTTATATGATGATTCACAAAAAATGATTACCAACTGATGCACAAAGCATGATTACCAACAGACTCACAAAGATGATTACCAACTGACTCACAAAGCATGAATACCAACTGTTTCACAAAGTATGATACCAACTGACTCACAAAGATGATTACCAACTGACTCACAAAGCATGATTACCAACTGACCAACAAAGATGATTACCAACTGACTCACAAAGATGATTACCAACTGACTCACAAAGCGTGATTACCAACTGATGCACAAATATGATTACCAACTGACTCACAAAGCATGAATACCAACTGTTTCACAAAGCATCATTACCAACTGACGTACAAAGATGATTACCAACTGACTCAAAAAGAATGATTACCAACTGACTCACAAAGATGATTACCAACTGACTCATAAAGATGATTACCAACTGACTCACAAAGCATGTTTACCAACTGTTTCACAAAGCATGATTACCAACTGACGCATAAAGATGATTACCAACTGACTCACAAAGCATGATTACCAACTGACTCACAAAGCATGAATACCAACTGTTTCACAAAGCATGATTACCAACTGACGCACAAAGATGATTACCAACTGACTCACAAAGCATGATTACCAACTGATGCACAAAGATGATTACCAACTGACTCACAAAGCATGAATACCAACTGTTTCACAAAGCATGATTACCAACTGACGTACAAAGATGATTACCAACTGACTCACAAAGATGATTACCAACTGACGCACAAAGATGATTACCAACTGACTCACAAAGCATGATTACCAACTGTTTCACAAACCATGATTACCAACTGACGCATAAAGATGATTACCAACTGACTCACAAAGCATGATTACCAACTGACTCACAAAGCATGAATACCAACTGTTTCACAAAGCATGATTACCAACTGACGCACAAAGATGATTACCAACTGACGCACAAAGATGATTACCAACTGATTCACAAAGCATGAATACCAACTGTTTCACAAAGCATGATTACCAACTGACGCACAAAGATGATTACCAACTGATAGACTAAGCATCATTTTAACAGCTGCTTTATAAACCACCATACCTCCTTGTTCATAAAGTATGATCACTAGCTTGTTATATAAACCACTATTAGCGCAGCAGCTATTTAAATTATGCAAATACTATTGAAATATTGAAGAAAAATGGAATAATAAAGAGCTTTGGTCAATAGTCAAAAACCGTGAGTTACCCAGAGACATCGGCTTTGATATGGCAACAGGAAGACATCTGGTGTTATATAATTATGTTTGGGGCACGCGCACGCACGCACGCACGCACACACACACACACACACACACAGAGAGAGAGAGAGAGAGAGAGAGAGAGAGATACCAAACCAATCGAGAAAGCGGAACTTTCCCAACAATAAGCTCAGTAAGATTAACACATCAGAAGATAACAAAGGGTAAGACAACCAGCCAGCCAGCTAGAGACAGTCTAATGTGATGTTCTATCAGTGAGTGGTCCGAGATGATGTCAATATTAAGAGTGACGGAGAGAGTTATCTGTTAAGTAATCCTCCCACTGACAGTCATTTATACGGCTCATTTGATGATGCCCGTCTAGAGTCATGACAGTCATGTCGGCTACCGTGTCTGACTGTGACCCATACCACAGACACACAAGCCCCGTTATTGTTAGCCAGACATACCACAAAGAACAGTCCTACACCAGCCACAAACCGCCCACACCTAGCTCCATACCAGTTACTAGACCTATCGTTTCACGAGACCTTACTGACTTCATGCTTAATGGAATTTGCCTGCTTCTGAATCATAATCTGTCTTTAATGACAGGCGACATGATAGGAACACAGACGGACATAGGAGCTATCAATGTCTCTAAACCTGGACCACTGACATCCTCTGGTATGGACCAGTGACATCCTCTTACAAGTTACATGGACACCCAACAAGAGGGGGTCACCAACAGTAACCTCTATTATTACTGATGTCTACAAAAGAAATACAACCATGACTATGATATCACGTAACACAGATCATTACTATCCTGTGATTGATGTTTTACGGCCACTTTTGTGCACATGGCAGGCTAAATGGGCCGAGCGACCTCCAAAGTGAATTCAAAGATGAAACACCCTTCAGCTATGCCAACACCGAGATTCGAACTCAGGTGGTAGTGATCTGTGGTCCAACGCACTACCAACTAGACCACCGAGGCGCCCCCAATACTGTGATAGAGGCAATCACATCCTGTGACAATACTGAGTACCATTGTGTGACCAGTATCGCGATGTCATGTGACAGGGACCGGTGTGACTAGTATCATGATGTCATGTGACAGGGACTGGTGTGACCAGTATCATGATGTCATGTGACAGGGACTGGTATGACCAGTATTATGATGTCATGTGACAGGGACCTGTGTGACCAGTATCATGATGTCATGTGACAGGGACTGGTGTGACTAGTATCATGATGTCATGTGACAGGGACCTGTGTGACCAGTATCATGATGTCATGTGACAGGGACCTGTGTGACCAGTTTCATGATGTCATGTGACAGGGACCTGTGTGACCAGTATCATGATGTCATGTGACAGGGACCTGTGCGACCAGTATCATGATGTCATGTGACAGGGACCGGTGTGACCAGTATCATGATGTCATGTGACAGGGACCTGTGTGACCAGTATCATGATGTCATGTGACAGGGACCTGTGTGACCAGTATCATGATGTCATATGACAGGGATATGTGTGACCAGTTTCATGATGTCATGTGACAGGGACTGGTGTGACCAGTATCATGATATCCTGTGACAGTAATGATGAGATCTGGCGCTCTGTAATGAATAAAATGACAGTATGTGACAGGGACCTTTAGGGTCTGTGACAGGTTCTTGTATGATGAAGATCTTTTTGTCCAGTAACACTGAACATGACATCCTTTGACAAGGATCTGGATGTCCTGTAATGGTGACACTGACATCCCATGACAAGCATAAGGCACTTCTATAACAGGGATGTTGACATCGTTGTGACAGGGATGATGACATCGTGTGACAGGGATGACGACAACATTTTGTGACAGGGATGATGGCAACATTTTGTGACAGGGATGATGATAACATCCTGTGACGGGGATGATGATGAAATCGTGTGATGGGGGTGATGGTGAAATCGTGTGATGGGGATGATGGTGAAATCGTGTGACAGGGTTGATCCCATCCTGTGACAGGGACAATGACATTCTCTGACAGGGATGATGACATCCTGTGACAGGGATGATTATGACATCCTGTGATGGGGATGGTGATGACATCCTGTGATGGGGATGATAGTGAAATCGTGTGACAGGGATGATGTCATCATGTGACAGGGACAATGACATTCTCTGACAGGGATGATGACATCCTGTGAGAAGTTCCACACATAGGTCTCTTTACAGAAACCATGAAGCTTAGACAGTAACCCATGACAAAGACCTTCTTGTCTTGTGACAGAAACCATGAAGCTTAGACAGTAACCCATGACTAAGACCTTCTTGTCTTGTGACAGAAACCATGAAGCTTAGACAGTAACCCATGACAAAGACCTTCTTGTCTTGTGACAGAAACCATGAAGCTTAGACAGTAACCCATGACAAAGACCTTCTTGTCTTGTGACCCAGACCATGACACCCACCGCTGATAAAGACCAGGGTGTCTTGCATGGTACACAATTACATCCTGTGATGAGAATCATTGGCGCGTGTCATGAGGACTATGACGTTCTGTCACATGAATAACCGAGTATCACGTGACAAACTATTCTACTATCACTTCTGACTACTTTCTCAAACAATCTGTACTTTCAGCGGATAATGGCTATTATATATATATATATATATATATATATAATGTTGTTTAATACACGCATATCACATTACAACAACTAACACGTGTGTGGCAGCATCTTAGATGGTGGTCTAGTTGTTCGGAGCGAGTAAACCTACCCAAAACCAACCCACAACACGAACCCCTCTGACGACGAGCACCCAAACAAACAAACAAACAAACAAACAAAAAACAAATGGCTCTTCTTTGCCAAACATAATCGGGTCAATGGTTTCTCGGCAGAAACGCCATTCCGCCAGATTAAATAGCCGTGTAATGGGTCGGACCGCCGTCACAGCCCCGTAAGCTGTCAATCACCGAGCTCCTGTTATCCGATTGGCCAACTCCGGCTCATTATGTACGTCACCGTTATACATATTGGTTGCGCTCTGATCCACCTAGTATCGATTCTTGACAGGTTACTCTAGCCATCGAGTAGAGAGCATTCAGCGCGGCCAGGATTTCACTACTCTAAACACCGAGTACGGCGACAGCGTGCTGCTAGTAGGGTAAGTCACAGGTTCGTAGAGTTCCACGAAACTTGATTGTGCGCCATAACACAAGAACCGAAGGGATTATTGGAATTTATCACAAAAGAGGAACGAACCAAAGCGACTAACTCACTCGACGACGATTATGAAGTCACACCTTCCGAAATCTTACTGATCACTTCCGGACGCAGATTATAAAACACGCTGAGAGAGATAAGTGGAACGAGTAAATACCGTCAAGAGCACGGATTAGCCATGATCCAGATGGGAGCCGTACACTTGCTGATGATAATCGGGGTAGTGGCGCTGGTCACGGTGACCGACGGTCGGAAATCGTCCAAACTTCCAGCCAGCGCCCGTCCTGGGCTATCAGACACACAAAGGTGGTCCCGTCATCTCTCTGGGCGACAAAGAGAATATAATCGTCGGAGATGACGCCGACGCCGACGGTGACGACGTGGAAGACCTCTACAGGATCTCGGTGGAAAGGAACCGCGTAGACAACGACGACGACGACGCCGCCAGGAGTCGGGCACCGATCCGGAATGGTCTCGACAGGTTCGGCGGCAAACAGGAGCCGCACGACGAACGGAAACTTGTCGGCTTGGTGATGTCGCTGTCGGAACGGGTCGCCGCCCTGCAGCACACGCTGGGCAACATCAAACTACAGAATCATTACATCTACAGAACGATTAAGAAAGGCTACAAGTCGTGTAAGGAGTCGGCCAATGACAGCGCAATTAAAGTCGGTAGGTAGACGTATGAAGTAGCGTATCAACTTATCAATCAAATGCCGCATCTAAAGGTATCTCGTCCTTCCACCCCCCCTCACCTCCCCGCAAATTCGGGGTCCACAATTAGCCCGCTGTATTTTACGGCACATCAACGTCATGAGATGGATGACACGACGGGAGCTGCAACGTTAAATGACCTCTTTGTCCTGATGTGTCACTCACTCCCTCACTCACTCACTCAACTCACTCGTCGTTCACTTAGACTGTACATAATATTAGGACATACTTATAACTTATGACTGTAACAGTGCTAGAGTCAGAACGATAATACAGATCCCACAGATCTACGAACGTTACCAAGTAGGACTCACGAAAAGCTCCCAACTGAAACAATTTTCAGTGATCGTTCAATGGTAAGGGTAATTGGCTGGAAACCAGTACCCTAGATTGAATCAACTAAATGCCTTATAACAATATTATGACAATAAACTAGATCCGGTATATTTGACTGGGGGATTGATGCTAGTACTAAACTGTACAGGTACAAATAAATAGTTTTAGCCGACCATACATCCAATTCGATTCGACACGGTGGAACAGGCACCAACATCAAGTAAGTCGTCAAAGTTTCACAACGATCTCTTCTCACCCAACTCACCCAAGTCTGATTATAACTGTACCTCTAGTTACGGCTGTACCTCTAATTATGACAATATTTCTAATTATGAGTCAATCTTTAGTTATGACTGTTCCTCTAATTTTAGACTAGTCATCTATAACCATTTATTTCCCTTAAGTATCCTGATCTTTAAACCAGATGGCAAGAAGCTTTAACATATAATTAACAAACTTAGACGGCCCAAACCAATAAACACCAAAACAAGACAAGGTAGTATATCATTAGTTGTTTGCCAAGCTTACGATAAATTAAATATTCTAAACAGTGACCAGTCAATTTCTTATAATATCAATTTTTATTCCTACAACATACCAAACTATATCTTAAAAAACTGGCAGGGTGTTTCATCCATTTTGTCCCTCATTACCTCCGGCGCCTATCACGGTTACAAAAGTGGTCACAGAACAGCAACATTTAAACATCTTGACAACAAATGAACTAGACTACATAGGTCTGACAGTGAGAGTAATGGACAGTTACAAGTAGACCCTGCACCATAAACCAATGCTAACAGTATTACATACGCTATCTGCTTTACGAGAGCTCTGTGGGTAAGATTTACGTGTAAATTGTTCGCTTTCCACTGAAAGTTTCTGCGCTCTTTTTGAAAGCCAAAGATTTTAGGCTGGACATTTAGTCGGCTCATCACTACTGATATTGGTAGTCTCTCTCTTTCTCACTTAGTGTGTGTGTGTGTGTGAACGTACGTACACACGCCCCCGCGCGCGCGCACACACACACAAACACATCTGTATGCATATCCAGCCAACTAACCTATACGTCAACAGTTCTATCTACAGACGAAGAATAACCAAAGAGCTGACAGCATCCACCGAACTATCCACACCAGCATCAGACACTTTTATATTCCACACTCCAGTCAGCAAATCACACAACGATCGGTAAACCGAGAAAAAACCAACCTAACCTCCATTTCTCATAAAGGCAACAGGTCAAGTGAAAAATAAGCAAAACTGAATTGATTTTTTACCCCCACAAGCCTCTCCACCGAGAGCCGTGATTTGAATGATAAACAAATGATTTTATGCTTAATATTTGTGGTGAATTTCTCAAGAGCAACCTTTATGAACCCCCTATCGACCACTACGTTAACAAATGACACCGATAGACTAATACTTTTAACGCTGTGCACCATGAAGATTACAACTGTGACTATATATTTGTTTTAAACAGACCAGTCTGGGCTTTAATCGAGGAACCGTTTAGTTTTTAAACACTAAACAAATATTACTGCTATTTAAAACCCAGTATATGGATAAAAGACTACACCAAAAACTAACATCAGTTCAATCAAAACTACTATGATCGGTGGGCAAACGATAGTACAAGTTCAGGTTTCTACCTGAGTGTGAATTATCACATTTTATGTGAACAGGTATGTGTCTCGTAATAAACTGTTATGGGGCAATTTACCATGATCAGATGGCTTCATCAATTGACCATGCTAATGGGTAATGTTTTGTTACTGTGACTCTTTCAATGGTAATCTGCCTCAAGGAGAATGCTCACATAAAATGTTTTTGGTCAGACTCCAACTGGAATCCGATCTTATAAGAAGGGAGTCAATGGAGAAAAACCCTATAAAATCCGGAAATCATGCAATATCGTGAAAATGTTGAAAATTAAGCATTGTTTGAGCAAAGATATTGGTTTGGATCAACAACAAAAAAGATATCCCCATATCCATGGAAGGTTTACAATCCAGTAACAATGGTCAAACAACCACCCACAAGATTCCATGTTCCAAATAGTACAATTCGTACTATCGTGGGAAATATACACTGATCACAGAAGATGTGACACTTAGGTGGACAGCAATACAGCTTTGTGATTTACACGGCCTGTCAAAGGAATGCGGCCAGCTTTTTTTTGGCATTATAGTTTATACAGCTATGTACTTAATGCTGCGGCTAAGCATTTACAAATCGCAAACCTCCATTCTTGGTTTACCGTCTGTAGACAACAACAAAAACGTAACCTTATTTTTAAAGGACTATCTCCTTATGACCAACACCGAGTCATCCATTGCTTCTCTGATGGTCCGCTTGAAATTATCGAGAACGAACTTGTCACTTACCATGTATAAACCGGAAGAGAACCATTATCTTGTCGAGGAGCCGCTCCAGTTCTTCTTCTGTTGCCTCCTAAGACGGGTGAAATAAAATTGTGATGAAATCGAACTCCTTCGCCGATATGCGCATAATTATTCCTTCTTCTCATTATCAAGCGTATAAGTGAACTCGATTTGACCGAACCAAGAAAAAGATGTTACCTTGTTGCCGGCTTTCAGTTTGGAATCAACGTATTTGGCTGTTGGGAGAAAAATAAGAAACGATGTTATGACATACCTTTGGTCCTAAAAATCTGATGACAACAAAGGTTAGACAAGAAATTGACTGCGTGAATGAATGAATGTTGTTAGCCGATACACAACAACTGTTCTCGACCAACCGATAAAAGAAGCAAATTTATGATTTTTTTTGTAAAAGATGTTCAAATACTTTGAGAATAATAAATAAGGAGACCGTGGTGGTGTTGCCCTGATAAAAACACCACGAGCCAAAACTGTCAGAACATGGCTGTTGATACTGTTTTCTCTCTTCTCATAGTCGGCATCTACCTCAAAAAACTCAAACCGATTTATTACCAGACATTTTAACTTTCGCTTGTAAAAAATATTAATGGAAATAAATTACTTATGACAAGATAGAGTTGGAATATGAAATATATCCAAATTATTAATTGTAATATTTTCATAAAATGAAAAGGATGTGCATGGAGGTCGTGTATATAACTATAAAATCATTCTTTATCAAGCACATCTGAATGGCTTCGATAAAATTCAGTATAATTAATTGGTTCAATTTAGAAACACACTCAAAACTGCTTTATATGAGCAAACACCAAGATATTTTCAACAATAGGATTAACAACACCTGAATAAATTTGATGGCCAACAATTTGGTTACAAGATAATGGAATGTGACTGTAATTACAACAAAGACATGCCAGTAATATTGCCAATTGGTTAATCAATAATTTGCCAGTCAATATTTTTTTAATGATATGAGTGCCAAGGCCTACTGACTCCATTATTCAACTCACTTCTAACACACACGCACGCACACGCACACAGATATATATATATATATATATATATATATATATATATATATATATACATACAGAGAGAGAGAGAGAGAGAGAGAGAGAGAGAGAGAGAGAGAGAGAGAGACTATTTATTATCACATAAATTCTGTTTTATCAAATACTGGACAAAAACGCTATTCTATAACTTACCTATAAGTTCTGCAGGTTTATTCTGGCGCTGGTTTATAAAATGCTCAAATGATTCCTTCATCGAGTTGATGAATTTCTCATTGGAGGAGAAGCACACCGCAATAATGTTATCAATCTTGTCCTTAAAGTCTAAAATGGAAAAAAAAGGACAATAAACAAAACCATCATTAGCGACAGTTTATGGACAAGAACGGGGTAAAAAAGGGGGAATGAATCTGAAACCACTAAAACAGCTGGGGAAGACAACGCGCACGCTAACAAAAAAAGAGGGCAGAACAGCGACTACTTAATTTTTATCAAACGACCAACCAGGCTATCGTATTAAACCAGACCAGGAAATAAACATCACTGGCAACGGAACCATCTCCCACATCATGAGACCATTTTTTTGTGGCGATTTCATTTGAAAATGGATAAAATACAAAGCATACGAATAAATGTGGAGCGAGTAAGAGACAAATGAAAACTCATTTAAAGCAGCGTTCCGGGGATGATTCTACTCCAGGAACACCCATCCAGTGTCATAGCTCTGACAAACCATCCTTGAGTAGGATAACACATCTTCTCCTTTTCTGTTGAGTATTATAAGTGTGTGTGTGTGTGTGTTGGGGGGGGGGGGGAGGTGTAAGGATAAGGCTAATGGGTAAAACTCACAAAATACTTCAACCAATCAATGACTGTTTCGGACATGATAAGTGTTCCTGTTTTTGTTGATCTGTTTTGAACGTCACTGGTGGTCTGATAGCGTCCAGCTACTTGTAGTTAGTTGTGTTCGAACTAACCCATGAGCCTCTACTGTATGCGCACAGTCACCCCCCCCCCCGGCGCGCGCGCACACGCACGCTCGCCGGCTCTCACACGCGCGTGAAGCGAGAAACACAGTGAGTGCTTTGCTTAGTCAATTAGAATTATGATCAACGGGCAACGCCATGAAGAAATTGGATCATGAAAAATCAAACATCATAAAGACGCTTAGATTCGAACCTCATCGTGGACGTTTTGAGGCACACTACACATACGAGTGATGGTCAGAGAGAGAGAGAGAGAGAGAGAGAGAGGAGAGGGAGAGGGAGAGAGAGAGAGAGCGAACTGATAATCGCTTTAAAAGTTAACATAACGTCAGTAAATCCATACCCCCATGTCACAGTAAAACCCCTTCTATCACCGACACCATACCATACCATTTACATACTGATTACATATATATATATATCGACCAATTGAGGTTCCAACAACAATACATGTGATCTTTATGGCCAATACATTTAAACACAGTCGGTCAGAAATGTTCACACTTCCAGCGTGGTGAAGCCTCTCACTTGTATCACTTCCTACACAACAACAGAGATTCAACAACAACCAAAAAAAATAAAAATACCCCGAATCACTGCGATCTGACGGCTTCCGCCTTTCGATCATTACTCAAGCGGCACGGGGAGCATACAACCCACTTAACAGGACGCCGACCTAACGACCAACGACAATAACTAAACAGATTAAAGCTGTCAGACCATATTCCAGCCCGCTCATGCCCGATGCATCATCCGAAATAGTTTCTCATAGAAACACCTTCCAGTCGTTTTTAGGTTTAGTGGTCGTCGCCGCCGCAACAACGCTATAACACATCAACAGTCCACAGGACCGGGCGGCTAGCTTAAGTCGGGACAGCTTCCTCCGAACAATGCCCAACATCCAGCCAACCAAATAAGAATTACAGTTCTCGCTACACGCCTAATTACACCGTTTTACCGGCTGAGAGCCAAACGGGCAGAAATTTCTAATCAATTCGTCCCGTCTTAATGAAGAACGTTCTAAGAGCTTCAACAAGTAGTTAGACTAAATCACGGCGAGCGGCGGCGGCGGGGGGGGGGGACGAAAGCTAAGCGGGCGGCTGCGAGTGGTGTCAGAGACTTCTATCTAGCTACACGTCACTTCTCCGAATGAAGTCTCTACTCTAGGTTCACACTCACTCCTGATGACTCTCCTAGACGTTTTTTGTCTCAATTCATAACTTTCTGTGCCATGACTTAGTCACACACACACACACACACACTACCCGACCGAGAGAGAGAGAGAGAGAGAGAGAGAACAAACCAAACTATTTATTGAACTTGTTATCCATTAATTTGTCTTTTATAACCGTTGGACACAACCAGCTGGATAACAGCTCACACTTCTGCCCTCTACCAGACAGACCAAATCTGCCCAATCTGTCAATCCAGTGAAGTGATAACAATAACTATATGTTCACCAAAAAAGACAAACACTTGGTCTAACCATTATCTTACGTAAGTAACACTACAAGAACTACTCAGCTGGCGGAGCTGAGTGGGACGCAAAAATGCATCACACTCGGACACATGGTCAGTATACTCCCCAGTGAGCAGAGCCAAGGGTCGAGATTGTGGATTTCTGCCAGGGAACGGCATTGCAAAGAAATAACGATCAAATCAGTTAGAGCTGCTCTCCGCTGATGACGAACGAGCTCCACGTCGGACGGCATAACAAATAAACGAGTGCAGAATTCCATCATCCGTTCGCCAACAGTTGACCACAGAACGGGCACGTTAATGTGTACAAAACGAAAAATCTATACGTCATAATTGCAAATCTCACCTTCAGTGCCAAGACGTGGCTAGGCTAATTATCAACCCCCAGACTGCGGGAAGATGTTGCCGATCAATATCGGTGGAAAGAAAACGTGAAATTGGCCAACAGATTAGTTGCCACTCAGAAATATGGTATTATCCGGTGGCTGGTGGCCCGAGAGGGTAAGCGAGGAAGAGATGGGAGGAAGAGATGGGAGATCTCTAAGGGTCTGGCATGATCAAAACGGTAGCCCTGCTTGATGCTGACGGAACAGGGAGTAGAACGCCGGCCATCGTCATCTGTCTGCCAGATGTCACGACCCGTACTCAACCCGTATGATGTCTGTACACAGATGCAGATGTGAAGCGAATCACCTGCTAACCGCATACTCTGACCAACGGTCACAGTCAGCGGCCTCTTCATTATTTTGTTGTTGTTGTGTGTGTGTGTGTGTGTGTGTGTGTGTGTGTGTGTGTGTGTGTGTGTGTGTGTCAAGAAATCGGTCACAATTGTCTGATTTGCTAATTGAGGAAAATTGGCAGGTTATGGAAAGGGAGGTACCCGTGACCCCTAAGAACACCCAGGATCCGCTGCTGGGCGCTCAATAGAAGCCAGCAACCGAACTAAGGATTCATTAATTTAACATATGGTACACGGAAACATGTGCCGCAGTAAAACTTCTTAGGTCTCAGCTTCTGCATACTGCTCTCTCTCTCTCTCTGTATGTGTGTGTGTTGCGTGCGTGTATGTCCGAGTTCCTGAATGCACGACAAGAATCATGGGACAGATTCAAAGCGTAGTAACGTAAAACAGTTTTATTGTCTCAGAATGAATGAGTGAGTAAGTGAATGATCTGTACGGCCGAGGGTTGACTCTCCAGGATACACCCCACAAACACAAGTATGAATCAAACACGAAATCTGATAGCCACGTTTACACCAGAACCAAGGAGCTATAGGACGATGATGGCCCTTTTCCCATCTCACAGACCTAAGAGATGACGTCATCCGCTCAACCGTTGACAGTATATACAACAATAAAACGGCTATTATCCTTCCATCGAAAGCTATCTATTTTGACTATTTCCACACACACACACACACACACACACACACACACACACAATGCTCACAGACACCTAAACTAGGTCTGGCGTAGTATATATCCCGAGCTTGATTCCCGTCCATCTTAACTTATCACCACGATTACTTACAGACCTTGACGGGAGCAGGTTATATGTTACAATTACAAACAGCGCCCTGAGGGTGTGTTAGAGGCTGACGTAATCGTCATACATTATCCGGATCCGTGTATAAATTCGATAACGGCTTCGACTCGGGTCCACTCTCCGGGTCGGATGTACAAGGTCAGATTATTCAGATCTGGAATCAATCCCCGATATTTAGCTCCACGGTTAATGTGATCATCTACAATCACGTGGTATCCTAGAACGGAGTGGCCAAGAGGGCAGGAGAGGGGGGGGGGTTAACTGAGTAAAATATACTACACATGAATATTCATCAGCAGTCTCTCCCTCTCTCTCTCGGGGCTACTTATTAATATGAAGTGATTGTTGTACATCGGTAATGTGGGCACTTTACATACTGATAGGTCTGATTGTGACAATAACATGGCGGCTAGTATGTAACCTAATGCTGATTTGTTTACTATCACCCTCTCCTCCTCCTCTCCCTCCCTCCCCGCCTCCCCCGTGGCCTAAATGGTAGTGCACTTGGCCACAGACCTTGAGCGCCAGGATTCAAATCTAGGCCTACCCATGTCTGAAGGGTGTTTCATCTTTCACTTTGCCTCTTTCTCTACCTCTCTCATTCACGCAATCTTTCACTCGGACGAGACCATAAGACAGACCAACCGACTCACTCAATGACTCATTCGTGGTGACAGACTACAACTCAAACTGAGTGAGTGAGTGAGTTGGTCTGTCACTCACTCACTCACTCAGATTATAAGCAATAAACTGACCAACTGACTGACCAATAAACCAATCATTAGACTGATCTCTTTTCTGGTTCACTCACCTACATAACTACTTACTCATACAAGACAGACAGACAAACAGACCGATTCACTCAGTAAGTCACCGACTCACTCACTAAACTAACAAGATAACAACAAATTGGACGACTGACTCATTCACTCATTCACCGACGTACCTATCCGCCCACCGCCGACCAGAAGCACCAAATTGACGTCAAGTGCCAACCTACTCCCAGTACAATCTTAACACGTTGTTCCCACCAAAGTTTCTATTATATTTTAGCCTAAACAACACACACACAGTGAGGTGGAGGCGACTCCCCAGAAGCACATATAGACACTCCCCCTCGACGGTCTCCGAACATAAATCCCTCATAAGCTTTGGTAATCTCTCAACTCTACACTGCTCCAGCCACTCTAGAGACCCGGCAATAGATGCTCTTGTTTAGGAAGACAAGCCATGAGAACATTGGTTTGTTAGAGAAATAGCACCATGTCGACGGGATAAAGTCACCAGTTAGTTAGAACACTGAAAACTCAGGGATGGCACTACCACAATGGGTTCTCTCTCTCTCTGTGTATGTGTGTGAGCGAAGGAGCGTGCATGTGTGTGTGTGTATGGGGGTGTCAGTCCAAGTAGAACACCAATACCACAAAAAATTACTGTTGATAACTTTATTTTATCCTTGTTATATACACACATCTAATATGGTGTTTATTTAATGATTTTATTAAATAGCAGTGGATTCTTCACCCGAATAGCAGATTCACGTCACATGACCAAACCAACTAGGGGGCGATCCACATGTAATAATGGGAAAACTATCAGCAGACAGCACTAATGTACCATTACACATTTTTTCTACTATAGGAACATCGCCCATTTCTCATTTGATCTGTGACACCCCTATAAATGGGGATACGATCCAGTAGTGGGCTCCAGAATCTGGCACAACGGGTCTGATTCCGGCTCGGTCATCGGGGGATTGCGTTTCCGTACACTTAACCAGGTGGAGATGTTCAGCAGATGGCCAACTAACTGGCTCCTGAACGTTTGGCCATCGTTTGTGGTATACATCCCGGGGCGTCGAGGTGTCCTGTGACTGTATTGGGTGGTTACTAAGACACTCATCTGATGTTGAGAGAGAGAGATAATTCTAGACATATTCACTATTACGAAGACGGCCATAACTCCAAAAGCAGTCAACCAATCAGTGTTCAGAATTGTTACGGTACGATGTATCTGGTTAGCTAATGGACTATATGCACGCATAAAATGGTGACGGTATGCGTGCGCGCGCATGTCCATACAAAAGCGGATGTCCCTTGTTCCATTACTCGTGCAGAAAGCGTTCAATGAATAGAGAGGCAAAAATAAACAGTCAACTTCACCTCAATTGGATCGGTTTTATGTGATCAGTGTCAACCATTAAACATCAACAATGGCCGACAAAACTTCCTTACTCCCTTCACCCAAACCCCGACCCACCCATCATACACATACACACACCACACACAGAGAGAGAGAGAGAGAGAGAGAGAGAGAGAGAGAGAGAGAGAGAACAAACCAGAATGTCAAAACATGTCAGATTCTATCACCTCAGTAAGTTTACACCGCTAACACAATATATAGCTCAGTTTACTAAACACGGGTCATATTCTTTAGCCAATTCACACGTCTAAAACTGCTAGACGATTCACAAAGACAAACATTAAAACTTTAAATCCGCCGGAGATCAGCCATATGTTTACAAACATCGACTCGTATGTCATCCTCGTGACACCGCGGTGCTGTCATTGAGGGTGATTAAGTGACGATGACGATTGATGTACTACGGCCACTGTTGTGCACAAGGTAGGCTAAATGGGCCGAGCGACCTTCAAAAGTAATGAGGCGAAGTGAAAGACGAAACAACCTTCAAATATGCCCACGCCGCGATTCGAACACGGGTGGTAGTGATCTGTGGTCCAGCACGTTACCGCTAGACCACGGAGGCGCCCCGTTGGGGGTGATTAAGTGAATTGGACGAGCAAGCGAGTGAGTGAATGCGTCTAGCCTATTTAACCTCCATGCTGGTCTCATCTGGTACACCTCTGGATGAGATGCTACTCTCGTAATACAGGAGACGATCAGATAATTCTTTCCATGATGAACGTAACATCCCACAGACACACTGCAGGCAGCAGTGAGTTTCAGTACCACGACTTAGAGATTCGCAATGCAACTGGCTACCCAATGCATCCTGAAAGCATCTGTACTTTAATTCTAGATGATTCAGGTAGCTCAGAGAATGACTGATAGATTATATGAGGCTCAATATCCCCCCCCCCATATGACCATGGTATCTACTTCTTCTACATACATGGGTGCCTCCCTCCGTGGTCTAACGGCAGCGTGTTTGATCACAGATCACTACCACCCGTGTTTGAATCTCGGCGTTGGCATATCTGAAGGGTGTTTCATCTTTGACTTCGCTTCGTTATCTTTGGAGGTCGCTCGCCCCATTTAGCCTATCTTGTGCACAAACGTGGCCATAAAAGACCAATCATCATCTTCCACACACACACACACAAATAAATACGTCTATAGCTGGCATAAAAAATAATAACATAGGTTTGAATTTGACCGTGTTCTTTAGTTGCTAGCACATAGGCTAGCTGTTGTCACGGATATTTGTTATAAAAGTTCATCATTTATAGCTGTAACATCATAAACGCTGCACACGATCAATGCAGCTGAGTCGAGGCTCAATCAGAAGAGATTTCCATATGGCATACTCCAAGAAATACAGCAAACAAACCATCCTCTAATTGCTGATCATGGTTACCGGTATTTGTTGCTGACAATGCCCACTCACAGAACTGACTGTTGTCTGCACAGGCGACTGAACCACTGACTCTTAAAAAGCATCTGTCAAAGGGGAATCACATGCTGAATAATCCAATGTTAATTTGCACGAATTCATAGGTTCAGCATTATAGGTAAGACCTAGCCCATTAGCCTTGAAGCTTACCACTTGTACACCATTGGGACCCATGTGCGCCTCCGTTGCCTAATTGGTAGCGCGTTGTATCACAGATCACTACCACCCGTGTTCTAATCTCGGCGTGGGCATATCTGAAGGGTGTTTCATCTTTGACTTCGCTTCATTACCTTTGGAAGTCGCTCGGCCCATTTAGCCTACCATATGCACATAAGTGGCCGTAAAACATCAATCACCACCTACACAACATTGGATTTTTATGTTCCACATCCCAGACCTTAACTCCTGGCTAGCAACCTGCACTGAAACGCACCGTCTGATGCAAAAATGTGTAACCAAACAAAGCATCTTCGATATTATTGACCCATACTCGATATCGATGAAACGTACTCCGCGTTTCAACATTCGGGTCCACTGATCAATTGGTCAGACGTCGACTTCGGGTAAGGACATTCCCAGATGTTCGATTAATGCCGCCCAGAAAATACATCATCTACGGCATCGCGTTTCGTCTCCCTATAATCTTCGTCTAAAAACTAACCATTAAACATTGCAGCGGCCCAGAAGATTGAGAAGCCCAAATGTCCGCTGGGCTACGTGGTCAACCCGGACATGAACATGTGCTACAAACTGGCGGCGGAACGGATCACGTGGAGAATGGCGCGGGAACGATGTCGCATGGAAGACGCCGATCTCGTCACCATAGAAACCAAGCTGGAACAGCGCTGGATCAACCAGCTGGCTAGACAGAGCCCAGGTATATAAATACGATTGTAATCTAGTATGGGATGAAATACGATTCGCCTGAAAGTTGATTTTTTTAAACATTGCAATTGGAATACAGTACACTTTTGTCATACTCCCCCCCCCCCCCCATCCCTCTCTGGGGAGAAATCGTCTTATTTGATTATAACGAAGTAGTTAAATATTTACTTTCAAAGGATACAAACTAGTTGCTAACTCCCCGTTCCAAGAGCATTATATGTCATGTAATAAGCCTGATGCGTGATTTTCACTGCTTCAACGATATCTCAAGGGGAATTCATTCCGCAGACTCCACCCCCCGAATGGAGCACAAACTCCAAATAATTAACAAAGATTTCACTGTTATTTGGCAGATACCCGTCACTGCGATTTCTGGACTGGAGCGACCGACAAATATGCCGAGGGAGACTGGCGCTGGGTGGCCAACAACAACGCGCTCAGCTACTCCAACTGGAACCACAACGAGCCGAACAACGGTCGCGGCGACGAGCACTGCATGCAGATGTTGTGGGTGTTCAACTGGGCGTGGAACGACGCCAAGTGCAACTACAACAACGCCTGCTACATCTGCGAGATACCGCTCGGCAAGATCTAAGCGGCGCCGTGGACGTGGGGAGCCAGCAACACACACAACTGCCATCTCTATCTAGTAAGCGAGCACCACATTTGTTCCAAGTTCGTGGACGGACTCCGAGTGCGACAAACTGTGTGAGGAAACAAGCACAAGCGACTCCAAAATGGATAGCCCGAGACTGGTGTTACTAACACAAATGCTCACACTGATAATTTACCACACACACGCACACACGTGAAAATATAGCAATGGCATTGAAATTAGCTAATTGCAATTAGTCTGGGCTCAGGTTAAATGACGTAAATAATTGCAACAACAGGACATGGATTCGTGTTTCCGTTTTTAAAATGTTCGCCGTAAACATGTTTACAAATTATATCAATGTATAGGAGGCCCTGGTGTTTGAATGTTGTCATATGCGGCAGTGAGCAACGCCAATAAGCTTCTAGTTTTTGTCGTAAACATATTTGCTGTTAAACTTTAAATATGCTAAACTTGAATGTTGTGCTTATAATACTTGCGTTGTTTACACACGAGTTTGTTTACCAGTCAACAGCCTGTGTACACGAGCTGAGAAGCTGCTATTCATGTTGACCAACATTACTGGTTCACTGTAGTCGCACTTTTTCGAGAAAAAAAAATATGCTCTCCTTCCGAACAATGTCTGATTAAAACACAGACGCAAACACCAAGATGGATAGAAGAGACGAACTGGCGAGGTGAGTAAGTAATTCAGTGAGTGAATCAGTGTGTGTGATAGACACAGACACACCAAAAGACTCGGAAGAGAGACAGTGAGGTGCAATAGTTAATCCCTAGTAGTTCACGGTAGTGTTGCTGATAAACACCCATAACTGTCACATTGCAATGAAATCTGGCATTTTTCACTGTTTCTTATCTTAATTAGCAGTAATTTAAAATATTATTTAGTGATAACATCTATGTCACATCTGGCTATAACATTCAGATGTCTCTTTGCTTAGAACTAAATTATTTACAACTAATAGGCTTCATTATAGCTATCTAGACTATGGCCCGTTAATATTATTCCGTCACATTTATCCATATATTTATTGCTAAAAACATATTTCCTTCCATTGTAGCGCTCACACACACACACACACACACACACACACTAGTATCAATCACCTATTACTGTTTGTACTAATTTACATGTTATCTTTACATTCCATGTCAAACTACTAATATTCCTGTAGATGTCGATAGATAACCTGTTATATAATTGCTATACATTGATATGACTAAATAAATGTATACAATATGTGTAATTTTGTGCTACATGCTGTCTTTACACACACACACACACAGAGAGAGAGAGAGAGAGAGAGAGAGAGAGATGTAATAATATGAATTAGTTTCTAAAATCAGTAAATTAAATAACCATGCCAATATGCTTTAAACACGCTTAAGCTCAGTCACGTAATATACTTGAACATATTTCCACAGAAATGACAATTGTATAACCATCACTTAAGATTTCACTCCACAAAGTATTTAAACCTGTTAACATGAAAGACCAAACCCAGATAGATATAACAACTATTTAATCACAACGAAATCATATTCTCATATGGTGTCATTTACCATAATGAAGCACATTTTATACTTAAAACATGCAAATATGAAAGGGTAACAAAACGTTTTAAAACTATTATATTTTATTTAAGGGAATCAGATTTTAATAATGACTAAATATTAGATAAAACTGACCAATTATATGCTCCAATTAAGAAAGAAAAAAAGAAGTGGTTTCAATTAAAAAATGCTCTGATGCGAGGCCGAACAAGATCACAAAATTTTAAATGGTACCAATGTTGAGAAAAACTCAGAAATCTGCCCATTTAAATATGTTTAAATCAAACTCTGTCATGTCATCATTATAAATATAACACTATTTCACAAAATATTTCAATTACATCAAATAACAGTCTGGTTGGGGGGGGGGGTAGGCCTCCAGGATAGGGTCAAAATCAAACCATTGCATCAGTGTTTGTGAGGAGTTTCTCTCAGGAATGACCTCTCAGCCATATGTCCAAGGTGTAACAAGCATCGGAGCTAAAAACAGCGATTCATACTAACCCACTCAAACAACAGTATAAAACTACCTACAATACACAACAGTATAGAGTCTATTCACCAGGTGGCATGACGTACAACAAGAAACAAAATTACCCCCCCCCCATCAAACATTATTAGCTAGCTACATTATATTTATAAAATACTTTCATTTATTTATATGAATAATGGGAATATAAATTTGTTCAGTCAGTCTGTTTATAATCAAAACCTAGATTAAACAATTCATCCAAATCAAATGACTTACCTAGCAGCTGCTGAACTAGATCTTTGTCCTTATCTGGATCATTTTCTGGATTTATCACATAGACACGACCTGTTTTCTGGAAAAAGATGTGTAAATCGTACATGTTCCAGAGTTTCACCGAATATAGGTTTATAACCGGACGATAAAATTTTACACATATCTAATAAAGGGTGAACATTTTCAATTAACTATATATATATATATATATATATATATGTATATTTATATATATATATATAAAACCAAAGTACTCTGCAATCAAAGAACATTTTATTTGATGGAAGTATTTTGACAAAATGTTTCTAATTGAAAAATTCGGTGATGCCTTTCTGGGGTGAGAGGATTGTGTACTCATCTGTGAACAAAATCCCTTTTTTCCTCGACTAGCATTAATATTCAAACATTTCCTCACAACTCAATGTATGTAATATCCAATGGATCTGATAAGAAACCACCATCATTATGTCATGAACTATTTAGAGTGACACACAAAAGGAACTTAGCAGTATGGATGCCAAGAAAGAAGTTATTGAAACATTCTATTCCTGGGCTGCTATGGAACAGAGGTAGTGTGGTGTTGACAGGAAACTGGAGTGTTCTCAGTTCAAATCTACCAGTTGGCTGTTGGCCTTTCATACAATCACTGATTGACCGGGTCGTAAATGACTGCCTGGTGTCACATCGTGTCAATAAACTACTAGAATGTCGTCCCCAAAATTTGGGTCATTCAGTCAGATACTGTTTCCAATTCCTCTAGCCTGGCTCAAGTAACATGGCAACTCTGTATTTAGCAGTGCAGTGCCATGCCCTTCCCCCCCACCCCCACCCATGTTTTGGAACAGGTTACTCGGCAAAATTAGGAAACGTTTGAATCGGTTCTAAAAACTCATCCGGCAAGGTTACTTTTACGGGTAAATATTATCCCACCATTCAAATTTCATGGGTCTCGAGGGCACGATACAAACTCTGTGGACTAAAAACTGACAAAATACAACAAATAAAAATTATATGATAATGACAGGATGCCAACCTAAAACCTTGAGATGAGCAAAATGACATTTTACAACCAATTTCATCCAACTACCAGTCACTGGTTTTCCATATTTAACACTTGGGTTACCATGTATCAATGGGTTGCACCTCGGCTGGAACAACCATTATGTGATAGTGATAGGAACTGCTTTACTTGAAAAACACTATTTATAGCACATAGTGTTGAATTATCTCTCATTAACTCAGAGAATCACAGTTACGTCACCGTTATGTTGCCAAATTGATGCACCGAACGAGTCTGAACATCTTCTCAGTCAAGTTTCTATAAGATGTTAAACTTCTTAGTTGTGCCGAAATGGATGAGTGAGAGTGACTGAGTGGTTTGTTTAACCTGAACACTGGTCACATCTGGGACAATTAGCCACGAGATGGACCCGTAGGGAAATATCCCACAAACGTGAGTATGATTTGAACAAACAGCATAGTCAATGAAACCGAGTGAGTCAGTCAGCAAACTGTGACACTAACCTATTTTTTGTGTCCCATCATAAAACAAATATGGGCAGGAAATCCTTTTTAGCCTCAACACCAGTCACACAGCGTGAATATGGCTGAGTGACTCACACCCTGACCAAGACGCAAAAGTTTGAATTGAATATTTAACTGAACCAAGCTGAATTCTATATAAAGTTCATTTCAACATAATTCCCTAAGAAGAATATACTGCAAATATGTTGCGTATTTTAGATGAGCAAGCATGGAGAATGCAGGACTAGTGTAACCCTTGCTCTCTTTCTACTAGATCCCAAAAATATAAACTTTATTCAGGAATATTTCTCGGGTAATACGAATAAAATTTGTACTGCTTATAAAAGTAACCCTAAATCCTTCACTAATACTTGGCAAGAAGAAGAAATGCATATGGATCATGTAGGAATTCTAAATCGAATCAGGTGACAAATGCCATAATAATAATAATACAAAGAAATTTCTATAGCACCAATATCCTCAAAAAGAAGCAAGCTCAGTGGTGAATTAGTACAGGAATGTTGGCCAATTTTATAGTCAAAGTATAATGAATGATCACAAGCAATGGAAATTCAGGAAGGATAAGTGAGTCTGAAAGGTTGAGTTTTCAAATAGTGACGGAAAGAAACTGCAGTGTTTGAAGACTTGACATGTTCAGGGAGCGAGTTTCAAAGAGTAGGGATCAGCACGAGTTTTAATCCTGGGAACAGACAGCAAGTGAAAACGCGATGAACAGAATTCTCTGGGTTTGGGTGCTAGAGAAAGCATGGAAAATAGATACGGAGGTTCTCCGGAAGAAAGAGTTTGATAGGCAATGTTACAGAGTTTTAAAACGATGCAAGATTGATCCATCAACCCACTAATCACAGCTAACTGACTCGGTCAGCAATCTGACAGCTTGGCAGATGTTTTAAGTAACAATAACACAAAGCAATCTTCATAAGGAAATTCCTTCAGTTGTTTTTTAGCCGATTCACTATTATTTATGGTTGTTTGGTCCAAGTAGACTGTGATACTCTTAAATATGCTTCTGTTCTGAAATTATGCTTAGCTGATGCTTGTTTACATTCTGATATATGGATCAGCATCTGCATAGTGATGCCAGATGTCAGGAACAATCAGCCTGCATCTGGCTTTGAAATGTCCACACCCACAAACAACTTCTAGCCACAGGCTCTTTCAACTTGCTTTCTGATATATATATTTTTAGATCGTGTTGTTTGTTTTATAACTATTCTATTTTATGGGAATATATTCATATTATACCTGTAAATAAAAGTGGACCATTCCTTTAAGTTTAAATTTAACTGTTATGATATCTTCTCTGGTGCAAGGCGAAAAGAATGTTTGGTAATAAATACCAAGACTGCAATCCTAGCCAAAGAATAGAGGAGGCAATGCGGAAGTCAAAATTGGCAGTATTTGCAGTGATTCCAATGGCATAAGATTCATTTAATAACGTGAACATACAAGGGAAGTGAGGCTTAAGCAAGTGTTTTGTTAAACATTGGTGATGATGATTGATGTTTTATGGCCACTTTTGTGTACATGGTAGGCTAAATGGGCTGACCGACCTCCAAAGGTAATGAAGCGAAGTCGAAGATGAAACACCTATCAGATGTTCCCACGCTGAGATTCGAACTCAGGTGGTAGTGATCTGTGGTTTTTGTTAAACATTGGATATACAGCCATGTTGGGTTTATTTGTTTAACCCCAGAGCTGGTCGCACACAGAACATATGGCCAACATGTGTCAGACTCAGGGGGGGGGAGGAGGTTCCCACAAACACAGTTATGAGCTGGATTCAACCCCACAATCTGGAGGTTTGTGGTACAGTACTCTAACCACTGTGCTATCAGAAGGCCCTACAACTCCCTTGATGAGACAACAACAACAAAAAACATCCCTCAGACACACGAGCCAACATCCAATACAGTAACCAATGACAAGATTCAAGCCATCACTGGATGTAGGAACAGACCTTGATGAAGGTGGAGAAATGTGAGCACAGCTCCTTCAGTCCATCCTTTACCCGTGAGACGAGGGAATATAACAACATCAGATCGGCGATGCGGTTCTCTTCTAGTAACTGGTCTAAACCTGTAAACAATTACATACATTGAAAGTATGAATAAACGAGTAGGGACTGCATTGCAATAATATACACACACACACACACACACATAAATGTCATAATGCTGTCATGCTCATAAGTTAAATACTCTGGCTGGACCTATTCAACAGGACACTGAAATATTGGTATTTTAATTCAGAAAACAAGATCTACTGATCCAGGTCCAGTGATGCCTACTCTCTTTAGACGTAATTTTTTTGTTTACACATCTGTTTAAACATCTGTCAGAATTTGTCTAAATAGCTGTTTAAACAGTCACAAACTCTGGGATGAAAAACCCAATCTTGAATCATTGAGAAACGGTAACAATTTCTTCTATGGGCATGAGCACGCTAGGAAATGAGAAATACTACTTTATTAGGCTTAATTTCTAATAGGAACGTTGATTTATTCGACAACAGGAAACAAAACTAATCCACTTAATGTGAAAACACTGAATGAAAACATCATTACAAAATTCCAGCAAAATAAAGATGCTGAACAGAACAATTGGATCCAATGTTACTGCATAAAAAATTAAATTGTACCATAATTAATAAACTAATAACTAACATCGGAAGCCATTAGTTATCAGTTCAAACGGCTAAAAATGCAACAATTATATTCCGTTCACCGATGAGCACTTGCTCAAATCGACTGATGAAGCAAACATGCTTAAAAAGTAGCTTATCACTGTGTAACAATGTTGTACAAAGATGACAGCAACATAACAACATACCTTTCACTAAAATAGCAATCAAATGCGTCTCAATAAGCTGTTTCTCTACAGTGAGGATCAAAGGCTTTCTAAAAAATGAAGAAAAAAAGACCGATTATAAATCAATTAAAAAGCAGTCTTACGTGATCGTTCGAAATCTGGCAAACCCCCCCCCAAAAAAAAAACAACAACAAACTGTTAATCTGAACTCCAATAATCACCATTTACAGTTTTAATGAGGGGAAGGGACAATTCCAATTTCCCTGCATTTCATTTCTATCCCTCCAGATCGAGCAAATACAATCCTGGTTATGACAACTGGATGTGTAGAATAATCCTAAAGCTGTTAAAAATATGAATAATCACCCCCAGGATCAATTCCTGAATTGGTACATCAAAGGAGCCATTATGACTAAACTGGATTGAATTTGTCATCGGATAATATCATTTGTCTAGTAATATACATACTTTAAATAAACAGATATCAACATAAATACCTGAATTAATAACTATTTATGAATTATTCTGTGAATAGATTAATTCAAATTGATCAATTCCAGTTGATTATTTTTCTAATCGATCAATTCCACTCGTGGAACTGATCGTCAAAATTCTAAACCTGGAATGAAACTGAAACCACCACATCCTGATAGGATTATACTGTTTTAGGCCAAGTTACCCCTTTGGGTAATGGCTAGTGAGCTGAAACACAAGCTGAAAGATAGGAAAAACACCTCACCCAGAAAATAATATATGGGATATATACATTTACTTATTCTATATCAGTGCTTCTCAAAGTAGGTCAGATATATATATATATATATATATATATTATCCATGGCATCAATAACAGAACTTGGTAAAGACCTTTTCCATTTTAATTATTTTTTTATTCTTAAATTGGTATGACTCACTATCCAGAACCAAAAAAGACCTCCTGCTAATATAGCTAGCTACACAGCTTTATGCTTAGCACAACAGCTAAGTGCAAGATTTGGACATCAGGCAATTCTTTCTCCATTACAAGGGGAGCTTGGTAATTAAAAGACCAGAAACCACTGAGCTAAAAGATGACAGGCAAATCGCATTTCATCAAACGAGTCCGCACTCTACCTTGTTGACTGATCCAGGTAGTGTAGCAGCCGTTCCGTTTCCTCGTTCAGACGTTTATCGACATGTGCCAGATAATTTGGTACCTGATAGAAAAAAAGAATGAATACTTGGTGTGAAACAGTGATCTTTATAACAATAATGTCAGACTTAGGAGGAATGGCTACTTTCAAACTACAATCGTTCATAACAATTCACTACGTACGCTTCTCTCCTGCATCAGCTGTCTGCCTTCTGTGGCGTACAGACTGTCTGTGGCTGATAAGAATTTCGTTTCAAATGCATTGTGATAAATCTGAATAAGAGACAGCAGCAACAACATTATAATACATATAAATTTTGGCACATATTAATAATAACAAGATCTGCCAATCGGTATAAACCTGATACAAGTGCCAAGACCTACTGACTGTTTTAATCAACTAACTTCTAACAAACACCTTAACACACACACACACATTGTCCAAACACACCACCAAAAATAGTGACAACATATTTGTACATAATGCATTACAATCAGACTGATCACATCATCCATCAGCTATTTGTAACACGATACTGACCCAGATACAGATTAGAGATAAATACAAGTACAGAGCTAACATGTTAACAGTGGTCAAATTACACAGCCAAATTATCTATGTCACATGACCAAGAAGAGTGCTTAGAGCATCTGATATTAGACACTTATAAAAAAAATCAGATGAAAATTGCTAAATTTTTTAAGTGATACAGAATCCACCATGTAATTATCATTAAAAAAATACACAAACAAAATAACATTAGCTAATTAAAAATAAGTCTGGATTATCTGCTTAAAGAAACAAAATATAAAACAATGATCAAACAAATAAAATACTAGACTATAGAGAGAGAGACCTGTGGCATGCCATAGCGTGTGTGTGTGTGTGTGTGTGTCACTCTCTGTGATTCACTGTCCTTTTAATAACCTTCAGTGAGTGGTTTGCTTAGCCCTGGTGTTGATTACAGGTGGGACATATGTCCATGGGGGGGACTACCTTAGGAAACTGGACCTGACCTGGAAGTTTAAAGCGTTGCTCTAGCCATTACACCACAGAAGCACCCGTTTTAATGCCTAGGTGGAGCCTAAAAAACAAATGCTGAATGAATAAAAACATTTCAGCTCCACAATTTTTTGTTTTTGTGTTACTGGAAACAAACTCAGGATGGTTAGTATATAGACCCACAACTGATCTGACAGTTCACACACACACACACACACACACCCCGGTGTCAGTGCTATCTGGACGAATGCACTCAGTGCCTCCATGATGAAGTTATCAAGTATTGATCACAATTTGAACTGTCATTTCCTCTCTGTCATAATACAGCTATTGATCACAACACAATACTAATACAGGTCTTTATCACCTTACAGTCATAATACAACTATTATCATCACACAGTCACAATAAAGCTCTATCACTGTACAGTCAAAATATGGCTCCCTCTCATAATAGTCATAATACAGTTCTCTTTCACTATACAGTCAATATTAGCTATACAACTATACAGTTCTCTATCACCATACAGTCATAATATATCTATTCATCACAATACAATTATACAGTTCTATATACAGTCATAATACAGCTCTCTATCACCATATACCCAGTAGTCTAAATACAGCTCTATATCACCATATAGTCTAAATACAGCTCTATATCACCATATAGTCATAACACAGCTCTATATCACCATATAGTCATAACACAGCTCTATATCACCATATAGTCATAACACAGCTCTAATATCACCATATAGTCATAATACAGCTCTATTAGTCTATATCACCATATAGTCATAATACAGCTCTATATCACCATATAGTCATAACACAGCTCTATATCACCATATAGTCATAACACAGCTCTATATCACCATATAGTCATAACACAGCTCTATATCACCATATAGTCATAACACAGCTCTAATATCACCATATAGTCATAATACAGCTCTATATCACCATATAGTCATAATACAGCTCTATATCACCATATAGTCATAATACAGCTCTATATCACCATATAGTCATAATACAGCCACATAGCCCAAAAACAGCTCTATATCACCATATAGTCATAATACAGCCACATAGCCCATACATTACCCTATCAGTATCACTACAGAGTCATAATAAAGCCTCATACCACTATACAGTGAAAATATAGCCAAGTATCACCATACAATCATATAATACAGCCCCCCATGACCATACAATTATAACATGGCTTCCCTATCAGTATCACCATACAGTTATAACATAGCTTCCTCTCACCATACATTTAAAATATGGCCCCCTCACACTATACAGTCATAACATGGCTCCTTCCCACAATTAAGTTAAACTATGGCTCCCATAAACTATACATTGCTCTCCATCACCATACAGTCATAATATTAATACAGCTCTATCATCACACAACCAGAATATGGCACCCTATCACCATACAATCACTACAGTTTTCTATCACCTGTGACCATAAATTTATCACAGTATAGTCAAAATCCTGCTCCACATGACCATACAATCACATGAAAGTTCTCCGTCACCACAAACATAATATGGCTCTATATCATCATACAGTATAATCCAGCTCCACATCACCCTAGAATCATAGTCATACTGAAGCTCTCCATCACCCCAGTCATAATACAGCTCTATATCACCAGCAATTTATAATCATATCCAGTCATAATAGAGTCATACACATACAGTTACCATGCAATTATAATGCAGCTTTCTATTGCCATACAATTATACAACTCTCTATCACCATACAATTATACAACTCTATCACAACACAATTATACGGCCCTCTATTGCCATACAATTATACTACCCTCTATTGCAATACAATTATACGGCCCTCTTATCACCATACAGTTATACGGCCCTCTATCACCATACAAATATACGGCCCTCTATCACCATACAATTATACGGCCCTCTATCGCCATACAACTATACAGCCCTCTATCACCATACAATTATACTACCCACTATCACCATACAATTATATGGTCCTCTATCACCATACAATTATATGGTCCTCTATCACCATACAATTATACGGTCCTCTATCACCATACAATTATACAGCCCTCTATCGCCATACAATTATACAGCCCTCTATCACCATACAATTATACTACCCTCTATCACCATACAATCATACTACCCACTATCGCCATACAATTATATGGTCCTCTATCACCATACAGCTCTCTATCAGCTGTCTGTTGTATAAACTACTCACCTGTAGATCAGAGAGCATTCTAAGCAGACTTTTCAGCAGTTGTCTATCAATGGCTTCACCATTACGCTCCCTCTTTATAAATAACAGTATACCCTCTACTGTACGAGCCTGGACTTTCTTATTGGTGATGATGTGGACACGAAATAAATCTAACCCCATGTCCCTGGGGGAAGGGGAGGGGGGGGGGAATAAAGAAGTCAAAATGTAATATTATATATATATAGTGTGTGTGTGTCTGTGCAATACATCTTCCAACAAATTCTCTGCTTATTCAGGACAGAGTAGCGCTTATTGGTACCAAGAACAAATAATAGTTGTAGTCATCTGATGATGACAATTTATCTAAAACCTTATATGATTAAGGATAGCCAACTGTTTTTGGTGATAGAGTAACGGGTGATACTGATAGGTTACAACCTCACTCAGCGATACTTAATGAGTACGTTAGAGCAAACAGGTAGCCAAGTATGCAATATCAGAGATAGCTCGGAATAAACAAACTCTAACAGGATAAGTTTGGTGGAATATCTGTGAGATCACAGCCAAAGGTGATCCTTAGGAAGCACCCACAAGACAATGAGTCATACAATAAAATAATCATATTAAAAACTTACAACAATCAGGATCGTTAAACCCTGTCTCTATAGCTCATCCCCCCCACAACAAATTTTCTTCTATGTTTATAAATATAATGCTTGGTTATGGCACAATGTCCACAGCAGTTTAGATGTTTAACCACGGATCCTTTTTACGCTATTCACGTGTTCATTCAAAGTGGGCAAGCATATTTATCCAAGTGATATCTAATACACAAAAAATTTCAAATACTTTTGTATTTATACGTATATGGAAAATGAGCATACACAAGTTTTATAAAATAAAGTCTTACACAATGCCATTACTCATACTGCTTTAGTTCAATATAAAATAAATCTCATAAGATATGGGACTGTAATTACTTGCTATGTTTGTTTTTTTAAACATAATTAATTGTACTTTTTGTCAGTAAAACAACAGAGAATTTCTATTACTATGTTTCATCAACACAGATTGCCTGTAAACAAATGACGAATAAATGAACACCATTTTTAAATCATGAACGTCTGCATAACTTGGCTGTTGGGCAATAGCAACCTCAGAATTTTATTACAAAATATCCAAATATTGTGACTCATAAATTTAAAATTTAACTTGCTTCTGACATTACATTTCGCACTTTTAGCAGCTCATAAAATATACCAGTTTTAAAGCAGCACATAAATATTAATGAATACTCTTATGTTTATGCCAGTAGACATTAGTATTATGCCAGTAGATATCAGAATTGGGATTGAAAGGAAATTACAATTTTTTATTAAATGGAATTAATAAATTTGGAATTGAAGTTTGCTACAAAAAAAATAAATCCACAAATTAATTTACCACTTAATTTTTTAATTCAGAAACATTTCTTCCACAACAATGCTACTTGGAATATAAACTACTTGGGGTACCTACAATTAGCAACTTTGATCCTAACACATCGTAATCATCAGGATACTTATAGCGAATCTCAATAATTCATCAATCTCAACATTAACATCCAGGTGTGACTTTAGTGTATTTTTTATTGTTAAACATAAAATTTATATCTTTTAAACTATGATATCTAGTACGCTGACCAAACTACTATACGTGATCCAGACATAATTTTTCCACTTTAAATGTATTACACGTCTTAATGGATAACTTTTACACAAAGCATAATCAAGAAGGAACTGGTAATAACTCTCACCATATTGAAGCAATAGCTGAATTCTGTAAGACATATGTCCTATCCAGGAACAAGTAAATACTTCTAATCATAATCTGAAATAGAATGGACAGAAATTATCATAACTGCACGAACTTGTTGCGGAGAAATCAGAATAATAATAAAAAAATTATAAAGAAAACCAAGTAATTAATATCAAATGTTGAGGAATTCTTTAATCAATTTCTGATAACTGTCAACTAAACTTTAGTTTAATAATCATAACGTATTCAGATTATAAGTTACAATTTATAATATAATATCAATGGCAGTCACCAACCATTTGTCGACAGTGATCTTGCCAGCAAGTGTCCATTAACTTTAAAAACTGCTCACTATCCATTGTGTCAGTGCTCTGGAGTCAAGGTCGATACAGGTAAACTTTTATTGCAAGTAATAAAAAATCTTATATAGTATTTATTCATTATCAAATTTGGGGAGAACACGCAGACAGAAAAATGTACAAACAAGCACACAAGAGATATATTAAAAGACTATCCCTGAAATGTAGACAGGACTGTTTCCAAAATAATGTTTCTAAAACAGACAGCACTAAAATTTGTCAATAAAGGATATGCTAAGAACTGTTCTAGGTTAGATCTGACATGACTTTCACAAACTGCCTTCAACTGGTCGTATAACTGTGATGCCATCTTGTGAGAGCACATGTTCTCTACAGCCTGAAAAACAGATATATATATATATATATATATATATATATATATATAAACTACGTACACTGAAAGAAAATGAAATATGAACTAATATTGACAAATTTTGAAAAACCCATGAATACTCCATGGCAAATATTATTTTACAGCCACTTTTGGTAGGCTAAATACAAAGATTTACAACCACAAAGAGTTAACATAAATAAAATGCAACAACCATTTTTAGGGCTTGTTTATTTGATAGATGGTAACCAAGCCTTAAACCTGATTGCTTAAAAACTCTATGTCAACTAAAGGTACAGAACAGTGAATGATGTAGTATGCCTAATACATCCTAAAACTTAATACATTGAATGGCTCTTGCCAGCAAAATGCTTGATCGATTCTACATTTATCATCATCAACCACAATTTAGCAACCGATCAACCAGGATTGTGTACAACCAGTAAAGTTGCACACAGGTTAATTAATCTTAATGTAAATGGGTGTAATTTATTGTACAATTAGCAACCATTATTAGATAACCTGAACTGATCTAATGTTGTTGACACAATTTGAGTGCAGATTCTAAAATCTGGTTACTCTCTTATCTATTCTATTGCATAAACTCCTCACCACATACTGAGAGTACGCGAGACATTTATTTGTACAAGTACAACATACTTGCAAATTGCTTGTCCATCAAAGATGTAGATTGACTCAGTCTCTGGATGACTCAGTGCAGTACCAGATATATATTTAGGTCATACACATGCAGTAGGGCCCCATTATAATTCGGACGCTATAACAAAAACTGATAGAACAAGGTCAGACCGTGGACCCCAATTCGTGGGATCCACGACAGGGCATTTTCCCACAAAATGGCATGAAATCCGCCACTGACTGATCAAATTTGTTTCACAGCTTGTAATTCACACATAATAAATATAGTCTGCAGCCACAAGTGACCCACGAGTAGGTTTATTGATCACACACTTAATTACACACCACTGTGGCTCCATCAGCCAAACAAACAGCCCAATCACAACCCTCCTACACTATTTCTGCCAGTTGAATATCACCAATCCAACATGCTTGTTACTTTCTGGGCAATTTTACAAAAACTTTTATTTTCCCCACAAACAATGAGGTAATATTTATGTTAAGTCAACAAATGATTAAACAATTACTGGGAACATTTATGAAATAAACAGCTGTGTGTACTCTTCAAGGATGGTGCAAAAAAAAGGTGAATACATGGACTCCCTATTATAACTCACCGACTGTGCTCTGTCTCACTTTGTGGTTCACCTATAATGCTGTCAATGGGTTAATGTACCCCAAAGACTGCATTATAATGGGGACCTACTGTATATCATATTTATGTTAACTTTAAAGGAATTGCATCTAACCTATATACCAGTCAAGTGGTAAACCATAATTTGCTGTGGAAACATTTATCACCAAATAAATGTCCATTTTCTATCTTTTCCCATTCTTATCAAAATATTACCAGCATTATGCTCTAAGAATCATTCATTAAAATACTGATAAAATTTATTTAAATAAACTTTCTATGATATACTGATCATATGGCAATACTAATATTATAAGTTATACTTATAGTATTACATACTTGCAAATTAGTATAAGCCCACACATGTGTAATAATGAACTAGACGCAGAAATGGATTAAGTGAAATCCATTTAAATGTGACCATGATGGACTCAAGAGATTAATTTAACCTAAAAACACAGAAAGACAGTGAATCCCTTCAATTCAGAAGCCAAGGAAACTAGGTCTACCTTTTCTTGAGGTTTTTTTACCCCTGAAGGCTAATACAGCCACCTAAAAAAACATGATCAGTATGCACTGACCAGAGATAGAATGAACTTATGGTGAGTTTATGTGCAAATTGTTCTGTGGTTATGTAGAAAATATGACATATGATATAACTGTGAGCAGACAGCTGTTGGTGTACATTTCTTCCAGAATTGCGCAAGAGTGTTCGGCTTGCTCAGCAATGAACAACACCAAATATTTTTGCTGATATACATTAATAAAAAAGCAGCCACATGTCTAAGTCAAAGAAACAATCCTAGAATCTAGTATACACAAGTATATATGATATTCAGTCAGGTATCCATTTACAGCTATCTTAGGGTGCCTCCATGGCCTAACTGGTAGCGTGGTTGGCCATAGATCTATAGCACCTGGGTTCAACCATAGATATATAGCACCTGGGTTCAAACCCCCAGCCAGACTAGGTCAGAAGGGTGTTTCATCTTTCACACCGCCTCATTACCTTTGGAGGTCGCTTGGCCCATTTAGCCTACCTTGTGCATTAAAGTGGCCGTAACGCAGCTACATTTACAGCTAAGTGATATAAAACATAAACAATACGAAGCTTACATTCTCTCACCTGTAAGCACATCACAACAACCATTTCTCAATTAATTGAAGTGGACATATTCGCTAAACAAGCAGTTTTGTAACTCGATCTGTGGGCACCAATTGGCAGTAAATGTGTAAATAAATCAGAACCAACCAATCCCAGATCAACAAACATAGGTAAGTAAGAAAATTACAGCTAAATTATTGGCACATCAGGATCATTTATTACTAGAGAACATCAACAACATAGTTTGGTAGGGATGAGCAAAGCCAGGTGGAGTTCAGTTCACACCTGTCAACGGGTGTCTGCTAAAGGAAACAAACCACTTTACCCCAGATTTTAACCTGGAACTTGGAGGTTTGCATTGCAGTGCTATAACAACCACGCCATTGGAAAGCCCTGAAAACCAGATGGAGAGTGAAGTAACTGTACAGTTAAACTGTGAAGGCAATACTATAAATCAAGAACTGCTCTGTTGAATATTTTTATACCTGATTCTGTATTTCATCTAATAATAATAGGACATTTGTTTAAAGGTGTCAAATTCATTATGACATTAAAGCCAAAATCCAGCTCAACCTGGACCAGACATGGGGTCAATTCCATTTGGTCCAATTCAAATTTTCACTTGTGGAAGAAATAATTCTGAATTAAAAAATTACATGGTAAATTAATTTGTGAATTTAATGTTTTGTAGGAAACTTCAATTCCAATTCAAAATTTATCAACTCCAATTCCATTTTTTTTTAAATTATAAGCAACTCCAATTCAAAAATTGACCACGAATTCAAAAATTGAATTGACCATCAATTCCAATTCCGGAATTTAATTGACCTGGGCTAAAAAAGGTAAAATCAGAATTAAACTGCGGACTTGACAGTATCTGTCTAAATGGATCAGCCAAATAGTGTTCTCCTTGTCTGAGGAGCAACCCAATATACGAAAAAGAGCCCACAAACACAGCTATGACTGGGATTTGAACCTAAACATGAAAGTCTGCGACTCGGCATGCTTGAATCAGTGCACTAACAGAGTAGCCCAAAATCGAGTCAATCGATAACATTCTACAACGTTGACGAGAACATAATTGACTCGTTCAAACCCAACATTGATCAATACTGCACAAGTTCACTTCATACTTCAACCATCATCTCAACAACAATGTCCAAGCTACAGCTTCGTCAGTGCTACACTTCGTATAGACCACAAAATTATTTTATTAGAATTATGACATGTCAAGGGGCATCTTACAACTGATACAAACCTGGTATAATTCCTCTAAGCTGGCTGTTATAGACCTACTTGTGTGGATTGCATCTACGGCATCACGTAGCTTCTCCCATGTTTCGGCTTGATAGTTTACAGGCAGTTTGGGCTTCTCTGTGGATAAGGAAAATATTGTACTTGATTCTTGCTTTTATTAATTAATCACACTGACATAACTTCAAAGAATTACCATTTACTAATGATATGATAGAGGAGGGATTATATAGAAATAGGCTGTATTATTTGTCTACGTACTGTTTCGAATATATTGCACAGATATGTAAATAAATACTTTACACCAGACTCTTTTACTACGGTCTATGACAATATTTGTTCTGCAACAGTTTTTATTCCTAAACCAGCGACACACAGAAATAAGTACACCTTTCCACTATTCCTCTAAGACATTACCCTTAGCCCCACATATGTGAATAAATATATATATATATATATATATATATAATCCTAGCAGGAGATTTCAAGCCAGTAAACCATCTTAAGTCAGCATTTTAAGTACAAAATCCACACCAATCCATATTTTCCAACCAGGTAATTATTTTTTCATTAATGTTTGAGCAATAAACATATAAGTGAGAGTGTATCTGTTAAGTCCCCACAATGGTATTGGTTGGGACAAAATGCAAAGGGCTACTTCTCCATGTAACCAGACAAACAATTTTCATTACGGGTCAAGTCTACACAAACTGGGTCTCCGGTTTAGTGTGTAGCCACCAACCGAGCTACAGCAGCACACTGGTGAAATGTGGACAACAAAAACTGCCACACAGCCTTGTGTATGCAAAACTGATGATCATCCTTTTATGAACAAAACACAGATTGTTCAGAAAGAAATTAAACACTCCCGTAAATATCGTTTCCTACCGACATGAACACAACCTAAGGTATACACACTTGATCAAGGAGCTGTTTATCCAAGGCTGAGGTGTGGGCTGGCTATGATACAAATTGATTCATTCATATCCTGTCAGCTTGTTGTGTAGATTTTAGAATTTTTCCAAAATATAAACTGGATGGTTACATATTTGGGTTTTTAAATTTTATATATATATCACAACAAAATGCCACACTGAATTTTATTGAGATGAATATTTTCTCAATTCTTTTAATATAACAATGACAGTTTTTTGTGAACAAAATATGCTGCAGAGTTTTTAAATGTTGATAAGTGGTTTCAAAATGTTCGTACTGATGCATATACTTGTGCCCATGTGTTTACACACACACATACTATTATCTTTCATATATTCAGAACAACTGCCATCAGTAAAAAACATTTTTCAACCAACAAAAACATAATGTCATATATGTATTCATTTCCATATCACCTCTTGTAACCTGCAGATCACAGCAGCCCATATGGTGCAGCTAATAATGTACAAAACTTCATACTTTGGGACGAGGACTGAATCTCAATATTTCTCTAGGGAGCTCTTAAGACAATAAGCAATCTGTCCCAGGAACAAGCACCATTGAATAAACCACTTTATCATTGTGAAACATATAATTTTTAGAAACAAATTTAACATGTTTCGGTTTATTCTTTCCTTTTTTCTTCTTCTAAAAACACCTGCAAACGTAGGATTTCTTATATTATGACTAGAAATATGCTTTTATTCAGATGATTGTAATCATTAGAAATTTCTGTATATTTTTGTAAACAAATACTTTATCAAAAAGCATTAAATGGTATTTAATATAAATTGTTACCTTTGGTAAATAATTACTTGGAGAAGTATTAATAATTGAATTCCAGTTAAATTTCAACACCATATAAACTAACAAGTCATACTGGAAAAACCAACACAGTTGTTGTCATGGGAAAACATGTTTTCAGTGTGGTAAATTGGGAGCTGACTCAGAGCTATCTGACATCACACCAGATAACAAATCACTTCCTGTTTCTGCACGTAGGGGACCAGAGTTAATGTTAAGAACTCAGTATTTAGCGAAGATAACTATTTAAAGCAAACATTCATTGACTGATAGTTATCTCAAACCGACTACATGACTAAAACAAGAAAAAATAAAGTGTATACATTTTTTAAACATTGTGTGAAAAGATGATAAAATATCTGCTATTCATAATGATATTTAATATTTTATGCTGTTTACACATTGCAGTCATATTTTGATAGATGGTTTAAGGAATCATGTAAATAAGAGCACATTAAAAAATATTATGCGATTTTTTGCAATCCTGATTGATGAACACCGTCAGTCCCTATGGTTCACTAAATATAAGCATTGTTGTGCACCTTTTCAGTAGGGAATAGAGTAGAAGACCTCTTACAAAAAGTAGGCAGCAGCTCACCTGTGGTGGCCTGTACAAACACTGTGACCCCATTGTCATGGCGTTGCTGGAGATAGGTATGGATGCGGGAAGGTGAGGGGTAGTGAAGGGCTGGCCGTGGTAGTCACACCAACACAGTAGTGGCCCTTCTCCATTGGAGGGGGGATTAAGGACTTTTCCCTGAAAAAGTGGGGAAAAATGGAATATTTGGTGTATTCTAGGCCACTCTCTCCAAAACCAAAACAATCGACCGAATTTCTGCTGATAAAATAGGCGACATATAGTGTCGGACGTCGGCTGCTATTGAAAAGTTTGTCTGGACTGAGTGTTTGGTTTGCTTAGCCATGGCACTGGTCACACCTTGCACATATGACCGAGATGTAACTCATTGAGAAGATAGATAATCAGATGAAATATCCCCTCAAAACAGATAACTTTGGAATGCAGTACCTGGCTACCTAGATTACATAAACACCTCACTCCCAATATTATCAAGATTTTATCTAGGAGTCAACTTATATCAGCCATTGTCCACGCTTGCACCAATTTTCCTGAACATTGGCTGTTCTTTCTGTCTGTTGTAAATGGAAAAATCTTTCTTTGGGGCAGTGTTGCACTGGTATCTGAAAAGATCTTCTAGCTTGCTAATCACAGAGAAGTATGGAATGAGACGATGATTGTTGTTTTACAGCCACTTTTGTGGTAGGCTAAATAGGCAGAGCAACCTCCAAATGTAATCAAGCGAATTCAGATGAAACGCCTTTCAGATATGATCACAGATTCGAACACAGGTGGTAGTGATTTGTGATCCAACATGCTACTGTTAGACCACAGAGGTGTCCCAAATACAGAAAGAATGAGCAGGCCATAAAGAACAACTACCCTAAAACACCCAAACCCACAAGAAGGATAAATTAGTGACTTGAGGGAGGACAGACGATCAGTGGGAGTGTTTTTTCTATCTTAAAACGATTATCAGCACCACGATATTAATTGGGCTATAAAATGAAAATGTTCAGATACTTCTTGCCTCCCTGATTCAGGATCAAAACCATATTCCCTGACCCAGAGTGTTACAGACTACAGTGCTAGATCACTGGGTACTCGAAGCTCATCGTTTCAGTTCCTGACGTTACATGAACACCAATGATCATCTAGTTCCACCATCACCTATTACTAAACGTAATTACTCGACAGATACATAATACATTGGTGATCATATTACAAACTTTGTAATAATGTGATGATGACCAATGAATGAATGGCAGGTCCATACGCCGGGTACTGAACATGGAAGTAGCCCTGGCGTGACGAAATCAAAACAGACGTCCTGGGCGAATGACCTGGACGGCTTACGCCTCGTCGTGGATGCCATCGGGAGGGCAATCTGCTGGAAAATAAAGGTAAACACTATCCTCTTAATATCCCGCGGCGCAAAAGCCGTGCCATCTCTGCAAGATCTCCGGGCTCTCTCACCTTTGAAGTTTTTTATAACTAGTTTTTTGACAGCCACCGGCTTATTGTTCATCACCGTCGAGTGTTTGTTGAAGCCGTTGCTGGTGTTCGTCAGGGACGAGAAGTTGCCCTTCCTCTGCGGCTCCGCCATCTCGTCGGCTTCGTTCTCCGGTTGCGACGAGGGACAAATGGAGAGATCGGTTTTCTGTCTCTTGTTAAACAAACTCGTGTTCGCCTGCTTCGAGTTTGGAGAGTCGGCCGCCCTTCGCTTCTTGTGATTCTCGTGCTCGTCACTCTTCTGCTGCGCGGACAGCGGCGACTTGTTAACGCTTGAAAGAGGCATGCATTCCTCGCTGATGGCCACCGAAAATGGCCGAATCTAGAGAAGAATCACGAGTTTAATCAGTCCGCTGTTGTGACAGTCCCACTGCCAAAACGAATAATGGCCGCCGATCTCGCCGAAGTCTCGCGAGAGAGCGCGCCACTTCCCGTGGTCGCCAGGTTATGGCGAAGCGTTCTTTTCGTTTCTCCTCGATTAATTCACGAAATATGTGTTGAAGGCGGAATGTTTCGAGGGTTTGAGTGGTACGAGTCGGTTGAAAATATTACGCTACGTATAACTTGGCGATGATAATGAGATGACACTATGTGGTTGCGACTAAATTGGTCGATGACCTTGCCACTTAACGATTGCGTATTTAAAGGACGAGCGGGAAATACGAATGCGAAAATAAACAAATTGTGGTCTAAAGTAATTGCGTCGCATGTCAGCGAAGAACTGTAGTCGTATATGTAATGAATCAGATCAATAATTGTCGTTTTAGTGATATTATTATATTTCCCAAATAGACTTATTAATAAAGTCAATCACACAAATTCCACATTTTCATTTTACGTAAATATTAAATTTAAAAATTATATAGATCTATTAGATAATCTGATTATTTTCAGTCAGCCTCTACCCGAGCAACATTTATCAACATAAACTTTAGCAACCCATTGATGAACAAATATTAACGTGTAAAAATGAATGTATGTGTGACAGTTAACTAGTCCTATTTTCCAGGAAAATTCCTATTTTTACCTATTTTTAGGGATATGCTGCTTTTGTTTGTTAAAATTATGTCATCAGCATGAAAAAGGTGTCTGATAAGTTCTCACGTGCACATATATTTATATGCACCAATTTTGAATTCTTATTATGTAAGTGAACTAATCAGATGCATTTATTATTTAAATATGGGCAACAGCTTCTGAGACACTTGATATGAGCTGTAATATCCTGCTTAAAATCTTAACTAAGCATCTGAGATAATAAAATATTGCTTGAGCAGTAATTAACTGTTTTTTAATGGCTTGTGCCAGTTGTGGTAATGGTTTTAACATTGCATGAATCATGTGTGTTAAATTAAATCGTTTACCTCCTTTTTTGTAAATTATAATTGCAAAAACTCTGACCAAAAGGTAATACCAATCGTAATGGATGGGAGTTGATCTTAAACTTTCTACTACCAAATCGAAACAAACGAACTAAATCGCCGATTAATTCCTTGTCATATATGAAGGGTGTTTCATCTTTGACTTCGCTTCATTACCTTTGGAGGTCGCTCTGCCCATTTAGCCTACCATGTGCACAAAAGTGGCCGTAAAACATCAATCAATCAATCAATCATCACCATTGTTGTAAATGGTGTGCTCGTAAAATGTAGTTCTGAAAAGCAGGACATGTGGCTTTATAAACTGGTGGAAATGGTCAAGACAATCTGGGAAGGAAATTTAAGAAACGCGAACGGTTCAAGATGCCTCCACTGTGCACTGGCAAGTTTCAGAAAGAACTGCATGATTGTGCCGAGAAAAGCTGGGGAACATATTACGCGAGAAGTACTGGATATTCACGCGATGTGAAAGTCGCCGCTTTTGTTGGGGGGGGGGGGAGTTATGATGCATAAGAAGAACTTGAAAAGTCACGAGGAAGGGATGACCTTGTGGGGGCTTTCTTTGAGACGCAGTCGAAAGTTGGTTATGCTGCTAACGAGGCGACTCAGGAAGAGGTGATGTTTGCGTAGTTCGTTATCATAATATGTTTCTCCTATTAATGCTGGTGGCGCCTCCGTGGTCCAACTGGTGGTGTGTTGGATCACAGATCACTACCACCCGAGTTCGAATCTTGGCGTGGGCATATCTGAAGGGTGTTTCATCTTTGACTTCGCTTCATTGCCTTTGGAGGTCGCTCGGTCCATTTAGCCTACCATGTGCATAAAAGTGGCTATAAAAAATCAATCACATATCAGTGCTGTCTACTGAAAAGCACAGGAACAACTCCTCGGCGAGATCCTTTTGTTTCTATCAATCTTGATATTACTCAGGAGAACTGTGTTGGTTTTTACGAGCGGCAACTACAATTTGACAATTGGCGTTTCGCAATTCCGCATTATCTCGTGTTCGTGAGATGTAACAGGACATAGTCAACGCCTGGCCAGTCCGTGTGCTGCTACGGGCATGGGTGCTTTGTTAAAGCCATCCGATGACATGCTCGTAGATGAACATCCACTTCAACTTGGAGCACATGAAAAAATCAACATGAGAAATGTAATCTTTGAGCATAGAAAATTCAATAACAACACGTATCAACAAATTTGTGAGGCCTTATCAAAAACAGATTGGTCTAGTCTAAACTCAAGTGATGCTGAAACGTGTTACAACATAATTATAGATAACACAAATGATGTTATAGAATATTTTGCACCTAAAAAGATAACCCAAAAGATAACCAAAAAATAAAAATAATAAAAAGATAACCAAACATGTAATACGAGAACCATGGATAACCCCCGGAATCCTACATTCATCAAAACACTTAGATAAACTTTATAAAAAGCAATTGGGTAAAGAAAACGTATCACGGGAACGTGTTAAATATATAACTTACAGAAATAATTTTACCAGAATCAAACGTAAACAAAGGGAGATATATTATGGTAACTTATTTCAACAATACAAATCAAATATTAAGAAAACATGGAGCACATTAAATGAGATACTCGACAGAAAAAATGACAAAACATCAATATCAAATTCATTCAAAATAGATAACACAATTGAAAACGACCCCCTTTACATTGTAGACAAATTTAGCGAATTTTTCTCTGAGATTGGACCTAAATATGTTTCTAATATATCACCGTCCAGCACAAATTATCAAACCTATATGCCGACATGTAAGAAAGCAACGTCTTTATATTTTCGTCCTACTGACAGTAAAGAAATAACAAACACCATAAATTCTCTAAAACTCAAAACGATTTGTGGACATGACAATGTGAATACGCTATTACTAAAACAGATAAAATTTGTCATTTCTTTACCACTTAGCATAGCTGTAAATAAATCGACGGAAACCGGTGTTTTCCCGTCAAAACTTAAAATTGCAAAAGTAATACCAATATATAAATCAAAAGATAAACAAAGTTTTACAAATTATAGACCAATTTCGCTTTTACCTAGCATATCTAAAATATATGAAAAAAATAGTCCATAATCGTTTGTACAATTACATGACAATTAACTCGTTAATGAACAAGAACCAATATGGGTTCCGTAAAGGTCACTCCACAATAAATGCATTTGCTTGTAGTTCGGGGAGTATCCCCAGGCTGTCGCTTGTTTGGCACAGCCTCTGTGGTGGAGTCCTTCTCCGTAGAGTTTCTGTCTGAAAAATGGCTTTGTAAAGTTCCGGTCCCGGACGTACCGGTGCCGAACCTTTACAAAAGATTTAGGGTGTGTTGTTTGGCTTTTGCCAGATGTGTGGGTCTTTTTTAAAGAAGGGTATTATTATGTGTGGCGTGGCTGTGACTTTGTGTATTATAATGACTGTTTTTTCTGTGTCGGTTAGGTTGTGTTGTGCCGGCGTTAAGAGTTGTTTAAGAGGTTGTCGGCAGGCTGGGAAGGCGGGACAATTATTTAGATAGTGGACGGGGTCGAAGTTTTGTTTACAATGTAAGTGCTTTATTATTTGGGTCGACAAAGCTATTTGCGTGCACCCAGCAGCGAAGACGGCGTATGTGTACGTCTGCTATTCTGTTGTTTATGATGTGAATGCCGGGAACAATGGTTTTATTGTATCAGGTACTTAATTTGGCTGTGTCTTGATTTGGTTTTATTTGTTTGTGTAGATATTCTGTTATTATGTGTTTGTAGGCACCTGGTATCTGTTCTGTGTGTAGGATGTTGGTTATGTTAGTGGCTTCGTTGGCTAGAGCGTCGGCCCGTTCATTACCCTCGATATGTGTGTGGCTGGGAACCCAATGTAGAGTGGTTAGACTGCCACGTTGGCTTAATGCAGAGGCGGAGTTAATAATTTTTGTTGTGATTTCTGGATATGTTCGTGTTTTTGTTTGTGCCAGGATTTTGATGGCTGCCATCGAGTCTGAGTGTATGATTGTGTCTTCGTGTCTGTCTTGTGCCTCCCGCCAAGCGAGGGCGGCGTGTACGGCGTGAAGTTCTGCTAGAGTGATTGGTGTGTGGTCGGGGAGTCTTCCACAGGAGTGCTCCCTCCACAAAACAGGCCCAGGCGGATTTTCCATCCTGGCGGACACAACAAATGCAGTTTCCAAATTTACTTATGATACTCTAATTGCATTGGAATCGAGTAATTATACTCTTTCTGTGTTCCTGGACCTCTCTAAGGCCTTTGATACAATAAATCGCAATCTTTTATGTAAACAATTATGCCATTACGGCATACGCGGTGTTGCATTGGGGTAGTTCAGGAGCTATCTAACAAAGAGAAAACAAAATGTCTATTATAAATGTATTGATTCAAAATTATTTCCCATAACTTGTGGTGTACCCCAGGGATCCGTATTGGGACCACTCCTCTTCATTTTATACTTAAATGATCTACCAGGATCCCTCCGGTGCACCGCATGTATTCTATTTGCAGATGATACAACAATTTATGTATATGGTACAAATATTACGGAATTATATAAACTCGTTAATCAAGATATTGCATCATTAGCTGAGTGGTTTAAGGTGAATATATTAGCTTTAAATATAAGCAAAACACATCATGTACTCTTCTAAAAAAAACAAGAATGTTAAATCGGACACACATGTATTAAAATTAGATAATACAATTATTGATCGAGTTAAATGTGTCAAATTTCTGTGACTACTAATAGATGAAAACCTAAACTGGCATGAACATATAGATAGTTGTAGATCAAAAATATCTGGTGGATATATGCCCTCAATAAAATTAAGCATATCCTAAGTACACACAATATGAGAACAGTATACCACAGCTTGATATATTCCTATTTAACATATGGCACGCTATTGTGGGGTTGTAGTCACTCAACGTACTTACGGATATTATTAATTTTAAAGAAAAGGGCAATCAGAACTGTCTCGAAATCAAACTATAACGCTCATACCGAACCCTTATTTAAGAAGCTACAGATTCTCAAGCTAAAGGACATATGAACTTTTCAACTTTCAAAAATAATGTATTCATTCATTAATATCTCTTTACCAGATCCCCTAATGACGATGTTCACTGTAAATAGACATATTCATTCACACGAAACAAGATGCCTTCACCAGCAACATATACAATACAGTAAAACAGCATTTTTTTATCAAAGACATTTATTTACCTAGCACCTGAAATATGGTACAAACTGCCAGAAACAATAAGACAGTTGAGGTCGCAACATAGCTTTAATAGATCTGTAAAGATACTTCTTACGAACTCAAATTAACAAAGTCAGTTATGAATTACTTACATTATATAATATATTGTACAATATTACATTATATGATGTTATGCTATCGCCATAATCAGCGCACTTGGACAGTGGACCTAAATGGATAAATATGTAACTCTTAGGCCACTGCGCCTCCTCGTATAATCAATTATGTTCTACATGTTTGGTCTTTATTTTGGAGGTTACAGCTTTTTACTTGTCTGTTGGCCTGGTGGTATATGCTTGTAAATAATATTATGTGATAAACAATGTAATAATGCTACACTATACATCATCGAATAAAATGACTTACTTACCTTTCAGACCATGACTCTTATAGCAATCAGGTGTAATTATGAGTTCGTGCTTTCGAAACATCCCTACAACAACACCTACATTATTGTAATAATGGAATTATTACTCTACTGATAAACACATATTTATTTCAGTAAAGTATTCATTGCAGTGTGAATATTTATTGATATAAAGTGCTTATTGCAGTGTGAAATGGCAAAACCGTGGATGGAGTTAAACTCAAAGGATCGTTAAAACACAACTTTTAAGAGCGGTCTTTGAGGCAATAATTTAATATCACTTGCACTGCGGCTGATATATATATATATATATATATATATATATATAAGAGAGAGAGAGAGAGAGAGAGAGAGAGTGTGTGTGTGTGTGTGTGTGTGTGTGTGTGTGTGTGTGTGTGTGTGTGTGTGTGTGTGTGTGTGTGTGTGTGTGTGGTGTGTGTGTGTGTGAATCCGTTAATGTTAATCCAACAAATCCACCTTCCGACACATTATTGCCCGTGACGGATTTAGCTTCATTATAAATGACTCTTTAATCCGACAAAATCGTGTTCCGCGTTCTGACTCCAACACTTCATTTCGCCAACAGAATGTGACATTTCAATGTAAAATGACCTCGATAATCCGACAACACGAAAATGTCAAATATTTCCACTAGTTCAATCATGCAAGACACACCGACAAGTTGTCAGTAATGGTTCATTAACTCGCCCACACACGATAATTGCTATATCGTAACCATTTACAATCGTCCTTGACCTATATACACCGACACACGATGCTTCCATTGCCTGCGGCTATCTCATAGCCAATCATAATCATTCATGACTAATTACAAACACAAAAGTGTGATCTTTCCAATGTCTGTTGAAAATAAATAAATACACCACGAGTTTATAGGTATCATTTGCGATTCCAATTGATGTTGTGTATTATTTTTGTTACATATAATGGCATGTCTTTACGATCTAAAAATGTGTGATACAGACAACCGGTATGTCACGGACTCGACATTCCGACATTCACGTTTATCCTACATATTATCAAGTGACAAACCTTGTCGAATTAACAGATTTTCATGATTATATATATATATATATATATATATATATATATATATATATATATACTAATTTCTTCACCCCTGAAGTATTTATGGACACTATTCATCTTCAACCTCAAAGTAGTTTAACTGACTTATTTTATTTCTGTTCATCTTCAACCTCAAAATGTATTTCTGTTCTGTTTCAGTTCTGAGCGACGCGAGGACTTCAGGTGGAAGAGTTTTAGGTGTTCACGGATGTAGACGACGCCGTCAACCTGAAGCGCTTCCGCTTGAGAGGGTCATCAACCGTGTTCTCAGCAAACAGTCTAAGTTGATGAGCTACTTTATGAGGTGGACCGGCTTCCACCCTACAGATGCATTCGCGAACGATTAAGCCAACCGTCGACGAAGATGACGCCATTCTTTCTCCAGTATGCTCTCTTCCTCCAGATCGAGTTTAGCCAACTCCTCCAGAACGAAGGTTCCGCTGGCGCCTCCGTGGTCTAATTGGTAGAGCGTTTGATCACAGATCACTACCACCTGAGTTCGAATCTCGGCGCGGGCATATCTGAAGGTTGTTTCATCTTTGACTTCGCTTCATTACCTTTGGAGGTCGTTCCGCCCATTTAGCCTACCGTGTGCGCTAAAGTGGCCGTAAAACATCAATCGTCGTCATCATCAACAACAACATCATCATTATCATCAGAAGAACGAAGATTCCAACCTCGGTATTCTCATTCCGGATAGGGATCAGCCGATGCGGAAGTTGCTCGTCAAATTCGTCCATTCATATTATTCCACGCGCCATGGACTTCAATGCTATCGATTCCCGGCACGATGACTGGACCATCGTCGTCTCCATGAAGATGCTCGCCTTCTTCTAGAATGAAGATGTTGCGCCACTATAGCTGCGCCGGCATCCTTCATCAGCGATGTTACTCCCACCCGGGTTCGAATCTCGGAGTGGGCATATCTGAAGGTTGTTTCATCTTTGACTTCACCTCATTACCTTTGGAGGTCGCTCGGCCCATTTAGCCTACCATGTGCACAAAAGTGGCCGTAAAACATCAATCATCATCATCATCATCATCATCGTCATCATCATCATCAGTGATGTTGGAAAATATGGTCACTAAGTTTCCATCCGTAACCCCTGCCCTGGGTGTTCTCGATCCTCCAGCGGCAGTGAATGTCACGTACGAACCGACTGTACGCCCGACCCCCCCCCCCCATTTTGACCTTGATGTTGACGTCGAACAACTGAAACACGAGTACCAGGACTTTCAGCTGTTGATGAACGACAACGCCATCGTTCCGGAGGATGGCTAGGCACGACCAATCGACCACGTCTGGTCTGAAAGTTTCTCAAATGAAGACCCCGATGCAGGTTATCCGCTTCCCGCTGTCGGAAAAGGTGGCGTCCCCCAGTGCATGGGGTGTCCGTAGTGTGCGCGGACAAACGTTTGGGAAACGGCCGATATTTTGCTACAAATCCCAAACTATTCCACTGATGTCGCCACGTCTCTGTCTCCAACACGGTAATGATGACGTAGAGGCTGGCTGGGATACGGTAGAATACTCGGTAGATTAGTTCCGTCCATTCATCTCAATAGATTACCAGATTACCGGTTCGTACGTGATATTCACTGGCGATGCAGGATCGAGAACACCCAGGGCCAGGGAGTTACGAATGGAAACTTGGCGACCATATTGGGCGTAACCGCGCAGTAGACATATGCATATATTCCGTGGATTTAACAGACGATTAATACAGAAAGGGAAGTAGTAAAACTATTATACAGACCACAACAGAAAAAAATATAGTCAGTTGTTAAATCGCAGTAATCAGTCTAATTTAATGTACGTTGACCGTTGATGTTTACTTTGTATACCGCACCACTAAGCTCTCTTATTCACAGCCACAAATTAGACCATCATCTCTATGCGCATGACACTCAAATATACGTATCTTTATCTACAGCAGACACAGACCTTTCTCTTACACAGATTAGGCTCAATGCCAACAAAACAGATTTCATCATTATAGGTACATCCAGACAACGCAGCAAACTTACTCGTTTCTCCCCTACGCCCATCCTTAAGCATAGCACCAAACCATCACCAGGGATGTCATGTAACGAAGTAAAACTACTTCGTTACCCTACTTGACTAGTTTTTCCAAGTAACTGGAAATAACGAAGTAAGACTTCAACTAACTACTTTCACTTGTAACGAAGTAGTTTTATTTGCAGTAACGCTTTTTACTTCGTTACTTTCATTTACTTAGCGATATTTTCGTTACTTATTTAGTCATAACATAGCCTATTGTTTAAGAGACAATTGATACAGTTGCTGCAAATTATCATTACAAGTTGTCACCAACTTGTGTATCTTTGATGAATTTATGATAAAGAAATATACTTTAATACAATTTGATATTGAAATGAGTTTTGTAAGAATGCTAACATTTATTTGATATGCACGTTTCAGCTGATGCTCACTGATTTTCAAGACTCGTAATAATTTTGCCAATCTAATTTTGAAGGTTCAGTCTGTTATACACTGTTTCAGCTGAACCCAACATCGTAATTACATTTGTAATCACATTCGCGACACCAACTTGGAGAATCAGCCTTTGCTGAAACTGAATAAGGGATTTGTTCAGTGAACTGAAGGTAGCAGCACATCTGTACGTCTGTGGACGCAATGAAATAATTACTTCTATAGCGCCATCATCATCGAAAAGATTCGAGCTCAGTGGCGCACCTAGTGGAGGGGTTGGGTACAATGTAAAGCTAATCAAACAATGATCAGATGGCAAGGAAACTTAGGAAGTATAAGCGAGTCTGAAAGGGTAATTTGTCAAATGGTGACGGAAAGAAACTATGCTATTTGATGACTTAACATGTTCAGAGAGTGAATTCCAGAGAGTGAGGACGGCAACTGAAAAACACGAATCCCAGCATGAGTTTTAACCATGGAAATAGACAACAAGTGAAAACCAGATGAACGCAGTTATCTGGGATTGGGTGCTAGAGAAACCATGGAAAATAGATATGAAGGTTCGCCAGAAGAAAGAGTTTGATAAGCAATTGTGCGGAGTTTGAAAATGATGCGCGATTGAACAGGAAGCCAGTGAAGATATTTCAAAAGTGGGACAGAAAGCGTTTTAGAATATCCTTAGATGCAATATTATAAAGACGAGAGTTGCATTAACCAAGCCTACTAGTAATGAGAGATGTAGCAATGGTTTTGGCGACTGAAAGAGAAATATAGCGGACGAATACGGCGAAGGTCACGAATATGATAGAAGCAAGAGCGACATATCAGAGAAACATCTACCGTTTGCTAACTGTAAATGTACATTTCAAAATAGCTCACCCTCAGATAATTCATACCCTGGAAATCAACCGAGATATTTTTGAAGGTAGGTTGACATTATTTTAATAAACGAACTTTCACCGTAGTTAGTTTGTGCCAATAATTTGGCTATAACACCAAACTGGAAATGCCTATCAAATTACATTTATTCCAATACTGCTAGATCGCTACGAAGTGAGATATAAATACAAATATATACTTATATTTAGAAAACAATTCACAAGTCTAATGTACAACAAGCTACAAATAAACTTTAGCACCAAGTGAATGACAATCTATCAAACCAGTGAATGGCACATATTAACATTGTTCCAGTGTTATCTACTCGCCAGCGAATAAAACAAATGAAGTTTAGGAAGAAAAAACAACACATTAACATAATTTATGTACGTTTACGGCAGAATTAGTATGCTCTGCACTTCCTCGATTTTGAACATCTGGAATGAGCGAGAATATGATCGCTCTGTTTAATCTTTGGACTAGTCCGAACTGGCACACCTGGTCGTTGAGCGGATTGATTGATGTTTTACAGCCAATTTTGTGCACATGGTATGCTAAATGGGCCGAGCTACTCCCTAGGAACTGCTTTAACTTTCATCCTTTACTAAAATGCTTCGATCCGATCATTTCACAACATCCGTAGGAGCGAGGGATTCAGGCGTCGGCCTTGAGCAGCCTATAAACCAAAATCTCGAACGGAGATTCGTCAGTTTCGTCAAGTCTGGGTACTTTGTGAGCTACAGCCAAATAATTGTCAACGGAAACGGCGAGACATTGGGGATGTAGGAGTCGTTTGCCGGACGTGACGATGTGCGAGAATTCCGCATTTTCGTTAAAGACGTGAATCCTTCCAAGAATTCCATCAGAGACTAGAAGGTCGCCTTTGCCGTCGCAGCACAGCCCAGCGAAGTCTAAAAACTGGCCAAACTCCACGCCATCTGTAGTTAGCTTGGCTACGAATTGAATTTCGTCTCGCGAGTACGAATAGATGGCCACCACGCCGTTGTCGGCGTCGCAGATGAACATTCTTTCGCCGTGACAAGCAATAAACTGCGGAGACTTCAACGCCACCGTGTCGGCCTCAAATATAAGTTCACCGGTCTGCCGATGAACGGTAACTCGTTCCTTGGCTTGATCGCAGACCAAGTATCTTCCAGACTCGTCCATGGTGAGGGCAATGGGAAGTCCAAACATCTGGTCGGAGCCGAATCGGAGATTGAAGGAGCCGACGCGATCGTAAACCTTCACGCATCGATATCCACAATCGGCGACAGCTATGTCTCCGTCCTTCGTGATCACTAAGTCGCTGGGGTGCAGCAGTTCGTCGTCGTCTCCGAACTCGTAGCGCAGTCGGCCCCGGTTGTCAAACACCTTCACCTTCTTCTGCTGTAGGGTCAGCACAACCACCCCGCAGTTCGGCAGGAAGCCGAGGGCGATAACTTCATTGAGCGGCGAGCCCTCCGTTGATTTGATCTGGTGTAGATAGAGCGCCTTAATCGACGGCAGCGTATGTCTGACGCTGGTCACGGTAGCCATCTGCCGCGATCCGTTGCCCTGAAGCAGCTTGCCCAGGTTGACGCTGGTCTGATGCGGCAGGAAGTACATGTACTTGTCCAGTTTGTTCGCGTGCCGTGTGATGTCCGGCAATTCATAGGCGAGGGCCTGCTTCAGGTTATCCTGCGCCTCGCTCCTGTTCACCAGCTGAACGATGGGCGACGTCTGCTCGGAGAGCAGCAGCTTGACGAAGTCGTGGGCACGGTTCAGTCGGAATATGGTCCGGTCAATCATCTGGCGGTCGCGGGCCACCGACACCGTATCGAAGTAGCCGTCCACCTCGGCCAGCAGCTTGCCCTCCTGGTCGTTGACACTCTTGACGAGCTCCTGTATTGCTTTGCGGATCTCGGTCTTGATCGACTCCCGCCGCACGAAGAGCTCGTTCTCGAGCTCGATCAGGTCGTCTTTGGCGTGCTGCAGCTGCATGGCGCCGTCCTCGCTCTGCACCACCAGGCTGGCCATCTCCTCAACGAATGACAGCCTGACAGCCTTGATCTCGGCCACCTGGTGGTCCTGATGTTCGAGGAAAGTGCACGGCAGGCAGATCGGACTGTTGCACGTCTCGCAGTAGTACTTGATCACCTCGCCGCGGTGCACGCGACAGAAGTTGTCCCGCGTCGGATTGGCGCTCGAACCGCCTCCCAGTGGCAGGAGCGTGTGGTCCTTGGTCACCGCGGCGCTGGCGTGCTTCTTGGAACATTCTTCGCACAGGTTGATCTTGCAATCGACGCACATGACGGCCGCCGAAGAGTCGGAGTCCTTGAATTTGCATATGCCGCATCCGGTGCTCACTACTTCCGGCTCGGACGTCTGCGAGATGACGTCGTTCAGGCTTTGCACGAAGAAGCTGTCCGGAAAGCCTTCGATGCCGTTCCGCGGGATGTAGATGTTTCGCCGGCAGATCGGGCACGAAAACTTGCAGTTGTCGACCAGGTTGTGCTCGGCGTAGCAGATGATGCACTCGGCGCAGAACGTGTGAAGGCAGGGCAGCGTCTTGGGCTCCTTTAGCCCATCCAGGCAGATCTTGCACTGGAGGAACTGATCTCGAATGTTCTGCGAGAGCTGGCTCGCGTTTCCCGAGGCCGACATCGTAGTCTGTGGTAATAACTCGTCACGCAGTATCAAGTCACTCAAGGGTTCTCATCTGAACGAAATGGAGAACAAACGTAAATATATGCTCATCGTGGAAAAAGTCTCGACTTCCTATGGCGGTAAAACAGATTTACAGATTCATAAATCTCAACCACCTTACCACTTATTCCCTTACTTAAAATATCGATGACGAATCGATTACCCCATTAAATTGGGAATATACAGTCATACGTCATTAATTGGTTCCAAAAACCGATGTTTGATGTAAGCTGGACGTAATCGCTAAAAATATTTAGTATACACATTTTTTTCAATGTTGCTAATGTATTTTTATGGTATTTTAAATAAACGCTTCTTTTATTGTTAATTAATTTATTTAACGTCCTTTCACCTCCTTTTATTTTTATTATGACGTAGCTGAGTGGCGTAACGTCGGACGTATTGACGTTCGCTGAGCTGATATTTACTCCAGGAAAGTAGCGTAAAGGCAAATTTGACGTACGCCGGAATGACGTAAAACGTATTGCTGTATTATAATTACTTTAAGGAGAGAAAAGAAAAACAGTTATCATAGTTTAGGCAGTTTCCATTTATAATGTCAAATATTAGTTTGTACTGAACATTTTATTTCTATAACTATAGTATCTCCTGGTGTAAGCCGTCATATTGTGGCCCAGTTATATCATCTAATTTTTTTTCTAAAAAGATGAACTCTTTCTTCCTCAGCATATCACGACATTAATACCACCCATTATTATTATTATTATTATTATTATTATTATTGGTGTTATTGTTATTGTTAAGCACTACTGTAAGCCAAAATGTACTGATGCCTTTCGATTCTGCTGTTAGGATTTGGAACATGTCCAGCACAACTCATTTTCAGTGGCTTCTTAACAAGGGCAACAATTCAAATACTACGTGTTTGAAGCGGCTAATGAAACCTCGAAACTGTAGGGATTTAAAAACAAAATCGAAATGACTTTCGGACAGGACAAAAAAAATTAAACTTTAAAAAAATCAATTTCTAACACCTTTAAACCGAATGCACATCCATATTGGAGAATCTAGAACCGTACTAAATATCTGTGTTGTAGATATTAAGTGGCTTACAGTTCTTTGTTTGAGGGTAAGCACAGTTCAGCACGAGCACAAAGACCTCTCTCTTTTTTGAATGTCTGCCAGAGCCGTACGTCAGCTGCTAAAACGTGACGATGTTCTAATGGCGTGAGTGTGTCTGAATCATCATAGTTACCGGAGTAATCCTTTCTTGGTGATGGTCCTCAATCACTTTCCTTGTATCCTTGTCATAATTGTTGTTGTTGTGTAAGATTAAATCATTAAAATGCCAATAGAAAATAGTCAGCTTTGTTTATTGTTTTCGAACACATGGCTATTCTCTCTCTCCCCCCATATATATATATATATATAGTGTGTGTGTGACTGAGTGAACGAGTGAGTGATTACTTTTTAGTCTCAATGTTTATTGTGAATCTACACGCTATCCATACAAACTAATTATGTGTACCTGAATATAAACTGAGCTATTGGGATGCGCGAATTAAGAGTACACGACTAAGCTAATTGTAAATGTGTATACAATTGAGAACACGCACGCACACACACACACACACACAAGTTGCATCCGAAACTGTATACACGCATAAACAGACGGATAGACATACTTGTCTACATGCATACAGCCAGACACACAGATATACATACACACAGACAGACACACAGACAGACATAAACAACACAAAAACAACAAACAGGCTAACACGGAGATCCAACAAATTGATTAACACAATTTAGAAGAACACATATAAACCAAAGCACATATTCTAAACAGACAGAAAACATAAACACCGCGAGCCTAACTCGTTGACACAGTACTCACCTAGACCCAATCGATAAGCCGGAGTAATCTATACGACATTGGTGACACAGTAGTCTCCCTGTCTAACGCCCAAAACACCTCGTCTAATATACACGTTTCGTGTTCAATGTAATAATTAGTAATCAGCGGAGTGCTGTAAGCCGTGTGTATTTATGAGCTATCAACATACTCCTTGCCCTGTATTTATGCGAGCCGGACGAGTGTATATTTAGTGCTCGACTCAGTACGCGGGTACACGGTCGCACACGCGCTGACACATGGCTTCAGTCTACCCGGCGTTGTTTGTTTACTTCGTCGCCAGGCAACCGGTCACGGGTAGGAGCGAGGGCCTAGGCGTTGCGCCGCTCGAAGGACAAAAAAATTACAACGAAGACAGCTTTCGAATGAAGTAATGACGGCACGATTTGGCTCTCGAGCGCTGTGCGATGTCAGTAGTTCCTTGGTGAGATATGTTGAATGTCATAGAAACTGGACGAATATTTGTCGTGACGCATGACAGCCGTATGTCACTCGTCGTCGACCAGTGACATTATGTTGTTGGTATAATGATAACTCATCCTTTGTTATTAATGTCTTCGGTGTCATCTATCTGCGTGTTGGACAATGACTGGTTGACAAATGTCGGAGCTTCTAGGAAATAGACAGAGCATTGGCATTTATTGACACACACACACGGCGTTAATTTATATATATATATATATATATATATTATGTGTGTGTGTGTGTGTGGGGGGGGGGTTATAAATATATAACATGTTATTTTTGTTTATACTCTCAGATCTATTTAGATCTGAATATCAGTCTGCGTAAACTCGGGACCACATTGGAAATAAATGTTTTCATTTGCTTGTGTTATCCGGGTATTTTAATTAATATATATATATATATATATATATATATATATATATATAACGTTATTATATGAAATTCATACACACGATGTTAACGCACTAGCATACATCTTCCTGAAACTACTATTTTGCTTTTATGTAACGTACACATACACACACGAGTTTTTTAAATTTATTTAGATTCATCGCTGGTCACACCTTCTACATACGGTTGAGGGATGACTCTCTAAGTAAACAAATCTCACAAACACAGGTATAAGTCGGATTTCAGCCCAGATCCTGGTGGTTTGTATCCCGGTGTTATAACAACACTGACTCATCGGAGCGTCCTGGACGGAGTTTGTTACTGTCACTCTGCCTAATAACAGTTATTAGATTAGATTCCATAACACACTGATTAGAGATTCACACTTTACCACGTGCACAAAAGTGGCCGTAAAACCAATCATCACCATCACACAGTATACATATATAAACAGACAGACAGACAAGAGATGCTTGTCTAAATACAGACATACCACCATAAAATAACACAGAGATCCAACAAATTCATTAACACAATTTAGAAGCACATATTCTAAACAGACCAAAAACATAAACACCACGAGCCTAACTAGTTGACACAGTACTCACCTAGATGTCACCGCCGGGGGTAACCTATACAACACTGGTGACACAGTAGTCTCCCTGTCTAAAGCTTTGAGGGCGAAAATTTAAACTAGTGCAGATTTTTTTTTTTTTAAATGCAGGAGTCTGATTTTGTTTAAGCCTCTCGGAATAAATTTGTTTAAAAAAGTGTATTTCTTGAGCGTTTGAATCCTTCCCTTCACCATGTAATTTGTGTGACTTGAAAAAGGTTTGACATGCCTAAATGAAGTGAACAGTTGGGTTCGATTAACTTGTTTGTTTTGTTGGTCGGGGAGAATCCCCAGGTTGTCACTTATACGGCACAGCCTCTATGTTAGAGTAGTTGAGAAACTCCTCCCCCACCACTCACAGGGGAGCAGTACGGAAAGATGGAGCCGAAATACCAAAGAGGGTGGTCACTACCAGAGTGTTTTACGTCCTCAGGGGGGTTTTTAACGTCCCCCTATATTTTAATTAATTCAGTGGAGACGGCAGCGCCATTTAACGTGGTCAAAGTTTAAAGTTTCGACCTCTTGCGGGGTTCGAACCTGTGACCGTTGGCACTAAGTGCTGGGTGCTTAACCGCTAGGCCACCGGAGCTCACTATACAATTAACATTATCAGTGTTGTTTATATACCAGTAAAACACAACATAAACATAATTCCACCATTCATCCATAGATAATTCTTGTATATTATAAAATGAGTCCATTTAAAAACTAGGAGCTGATGGTACAGTGAAGTAAATACAAAACGTAACATGATGACTAACGTTATGTTTATTCATAATATATTACACAATAAAAATATCCGAATACCATAATAATATACAGACAGAGAATTAATAACGAGGTCAAGTAGTGCATTCTAAATTGCTTCCGCGTTCCTTGTTGAACAATTGAGAATCTAAAAAAAAGATCATAGTCCAACAATGGATGCTGTCAGTATAAGGGAGATTCTTACCCATCACTGTGCAGCATTAGTCTGTGACGATGTTTTTTAGAACAAGAATCCTCATTTGTTATTATCAATCAAATGACCAAACATGAGTCACTAGCAAATATCACGTGGACTGATCCAGTTAAACCAAAGTGACATTATTATTATTACTACAAATTCTCTGGAATCATCAACATTCAAATTACCGAGAACTGAAACATGTTTGGGTTCTTAACTCCTTGGCCCCACGGGGTAGAGCGCGAGACTATTTACCTCTGGCTAAGGTCATTCTGTGCTGGAGGTCGCAGGTTCGCGTCTCGGCTGTGGCACTATAGTAGGAGGAGTTTTGCATTCAGCCAGACAACTGGCAAGGTTTTCTCCACCGAACATGCCATATATTCTAAATTTATTTAGAATTAGTCTTACAAACTACAAACCATATGGGTCTCCCTCATTTGAGGTTGCCAGCCACGTTAAAAACTGTCATTTCAGCTATTATTATTATTATTATTATTATTATTAAATTACCACTTATTATACTCCAATGCAGTCTAACTGGATTACAAACATCTATTCCACATATAATATTCTAGTTTTTATGACAGGCTGCTAACATGGCAGCGTTCATACACACTAATGACACTACACACATAGGCCACTTTCATGAGAAGATAACCCAATGTTTAATCTCCACAACCAAAATGCAAACTCCATCAGCAAAAAACCCTATTTAACCTTCTCAGCCATGTAAATAGTTAATTCTATACTCAATACATAATAGAAGTGCACTAAGTGCAATGAACTCGTAAAAGTGCATCCTGTGGTCCAATTAATACTGCTCTTTATTTATATAACATAAATAAGAAAACTGATAAAAATGATGATGATGATGTCAGTCTTCCAACTTGATAAGCGTGACACCTTTATTGACAGTCTCACCAACATTGTGTGGAATCTCTTTGATGACGCCAGATTTTGGAGCCTGAATCACATACTAAAAAGAAAATAATAATTTAGTTACTGTTCAATTCAATTTCAATTTGTTGATTTCAACATTCATAACACATAATTTTAATGAAAGCAAACACATACAAAATATTGAAAAGGAGGATGCTTGAAGCATTGCTTATATAATGCATCCCCCCCCCCTTAACATAACTTTAAAACATTCATGACAAATTTAAAAATAAAAAGATGTGGAATAGTCAATAGACATAATTATATCTTTTATTATGAAACAACACAAAATCCATACAAGTTTAATTATGAAATGATTAATTATTGTAGTTCATTATTATTACTGTTCATTATTATTATTACTGTTATATAATTATTAACAGTGGTAATAGTTGCAGAAATAATGATACAAATTATAGGTTATGGCCTGAAATCAGTTAAAAACGTTTTAGCCCCAAAATTGAAATACTGTTGGAAAAATATTATAAGTATGACACCAAGATAATAAATTCCTTAAAAAAATTAGATAATAATTTTCCATGTGTTCACAGAGATCTCAGTAAAAGGTGTAGCTCCTCTTTGTAGCACACGTTAAGCTACTTGACATATTTACTAACATTTGAATTGCATGTTCATTTATCATAATACGAATTGTAACTGCTTGATTTGAATTTGGAACTAATAAAAATTAAATGAATGAAAATGACATCTGACATCAAATGACCGCATGAGAATATCAAAAACTTTGGACACGGTCAATACAGAGGCATGAAAATATTATTTCAAGGTTTCTCAGCGGCATTATTTGGCCAGGTGGTTGATTCTTCAAGGGCAAAAATGGAATTTTCCAGAAGCTTTCAATGCTAACCTGGAAATAGTTGTGTGGCAAAATAATGCATAAAAACAGAATAAAAAGGCCCTAATAACATTAAGAAAAGGTGCTGTCATAAAATAAAACATGACAACGAGAACTAATAGAGTAAATACAGTATATCACAGTGTTATCACCATAAATCTCATCCTATGTGGAAGGTAAGTGAAACTTTTTTCAGGTGCTGAATTAAAAAAAACAAATTATAACACGTTGGCCGGGTTCATACCATTTTATCATTCGGAGTGCTCTAAACAGTGATCTTTCTACATATTACCACCCTAAATCTGACACAGACTGCCATGGCATTGTTCATTAATTAATTGGTGAAGCTCTGCCATTTTGTGATTAAAATAGTTTTTCTCTCCTGCTGTGAATTTATTCTAGGTTGGCATGTACGCAGGTATGTATGTATGTTGACGTGAATGAAAGAAATTAATTGGATTAAAACAGAAGCACTTTAAACGTGCGGTGAAAATATGACCATGTAAAATTAATCACAACGTTTCTAATAACTAATATCATTCTCCTAAAAGCAAATAAGGATTGTTCAGTTTATATTTACTGTCTGATGTTTTGTGATACTTACCTCCATCTTCATAGCTATCATGATCAGAAGAGGTTGGCCAGCCTTGACCGTATCACCAACCTTGACATTGACTTTCTCAATGACACCAGGCATGGGTGCTATAGCGCCAGCAGTTGGAGCAGTGGCTGATGTTTCTAGTATGAACTTTGGTGTGGGAAGCTTTAGCTGATAACTGCCATCCTGCGCAGTAAGAAAATATATGAAATATCAGATACAGAAATCGCTAACTTGGTTCAGGCTATTATTCTTGAGATATGGGAAGCTTTTAATTGTCTTTTGATTAAGCATTATTGAACTATTTAACTGTGCTCTATATAAAAATAATAATAATTTATATTAATAAAAATGGTCCAAATGCCAGTTATTAATGTGGCTAGCTACCTCAGTAATGAAGTTACAGATCTTCTGTAATTTAAGACTTCCCTATGGGGACAATTTGTTTTTTTTTAAATTAGAATTTAGAATCAATGGCATATTCATAAAAGAAAAGTTTGCCAATTGCAAGGCTGGAGTGTCATCTGGAATCCTTTTTAAATATGCATAAATGAGATCTATTTAAAAAGCATGCAGCATAAAATCTGAAGACTAAGCCATGTCACAACAGATCATCTTACCAATGTGAACAAATGCAGCGTATCCCGTTTAATACAACACTGGCTTTGCTGTGTACTCCATCCACGACAGAACGGAGAATGTTTTTGTCAGCGACCGTATCCAACATGGCATAGACATGATAGGACTTGTCACCAATGACTATCACATAGGTATCATCTCTGATGTAAGACAGTTGGACGTCTATGGCTGAAAATGTAACATACTTTGCTAGTCATCAAAAGCAAAACAATGTAAATGCGACAACCTGCATATCCGGATTTTCAAGCGCAATGGTCATAATTATAAACATTACAGGTATGGGCATTATCAGCAATGTTATTAGCATACTGCTATTACTATTGAATTGTGGTTAGCCCGGATGTCAGTGTTGGCAGACATTTATGCAGGTCTAGGGTTCAAGGCCATTTTTACTATACTCAAATACTGAATGACATGATTTCTAGTGTAACATGGTCATAATTCAACTTATCAAGAGTTTAATTAACTAATATTGGGGCCAAGCTTTAAGCTACCAGTAACACTTGAGAGATATCTTTGTAATCTAGCTGTTAAAGAATCTGGTTGCCATATATACTTGTATATAAGTCGATCTCGTATATAAGATTGGGGTCAGTATATCAGTCAATATTGTGGGAAACCGCCGAACTTGAATATAAGATGAAGTAGAATTTAAAACTTTTAAAAGATGTATTTTTTTTAGAAAAATGGCATTTTCTTTTTGACCTGGCATGTTGAAATTACCAAGAACGTTGAACTAGTGGTAGGGATATGACATATGTGTATGTACTATGTAGAACTGATTTCACATCCAGAGATGTCATCGAAGACAGCTAATCATGCTGAAATCGTTAATTATCGTGTTTTTAAAACATTGAATGAAAAATATTAAAATACAAAACTGTCGCTGATAATTGCGAATTAAATGGAACCGTTTAGTAGAAACACGAGTAGATCTAACTGAAACATAAAAACAAATTTGACTTATCATCGTTCATGAACCAGGCAGGGTTTTTTTGGGGCTGACTCGTATATAAGACGATTAGGAGAAAAATACATTATTCTAAGGATTAAAACCTCGTCTTATACACAAGTATATACGGTAACTGAGAGCAAGTTTATTGAGAATCAACTCTAAATTGAAGTACGGAATTGTTTACACCATTAAATATCACTGTCCACCCAACTCCCAATTAAAATATAATTATTATTTATCTGTGAAAGCGACCTCGAACAGGTGTATTTTTAGAACAGATTTAAAATTTTCAAGAGACTACACTTTCTAATATCTGCTGTCAGCTCAGGTAGGATGCCCAATTATTCATTACTGGCTGAAGTGACAAAGATTTAGTTGTGTTTCTACTGAGGCGGCATTAAAATATACATACTTTGAAAATTTGGTCCATGATATCAACACAATAGATATTTTACAGAAGTGAAATTGTTTTCCAGGAACAGCTACAAATTTGAAGAAGTTTTCAATGGTATATTTATCTATAATAAAAATTAATGGTTTTCAAGAGGCTATAAAAACGTTGTTTATACAATTAGCCATTGTAAGTCACATTGTTGATTGCATGAAGTTTTTTCAGTATTAAGTACATCGACCAGTTTTGATGAACACTTTTGCAGTGTTAATATTTTTTAAAGACCATGAATGATGAAGTGAAATTAAATTCTTGTTATACACTAATTTCAAACATTAGAAATAAAAACAAATAACATGCAACATTTTGTGGAGGGATGGCTGGGTGGTTTTTTAATCCTCAATATTTGTCATATTGAGTACAGGTCAGAGAATGTACAATGGCCCAAATCTCAAAATAATGATGAAGCGATTGAGGTGTGGGGAGGGTTAAAGTCTGCCCACAATTTTGACTTGATTTTCTCAACAGACTTATACGAATCATGAGAATGATTATTTTCATCGGAAAAACTGAACTGCTCAGGCCTGCAAGGACAAGCAGCCAACAGACTATTCCCTATAGAAATGAGAGGATCAGATGAAACATCCCACAGATATATGTAATGCTGGGACTGTATCCTATGACATGGAGGTTTGCAGCGCCATGTGCTACCAACTGGGCTATAGCAGTACCATTATTTTCTGAAGAAAGAAGCTGTGAGGGAGAACCATACCTCAGTAGACCCAACATTTGACAAATTTGAATCTTCTTGGCACCACCAACTGTCATAAAAAAATATTATATCAGCACATTATTCTTTAGGTTAAAGAGGAAACAGGAGATTAATATATAGAACTTACATTTGTCTCCATCATTTAGTGTAATGGTCCTTTTGAACTCATGATTGATGCGTGATCCCGTCTCCATGGCAAATGGTGAAAACGGATCTGGGAAGAAACATAGACATTTAAAAAAACAATATTGAAATTTGACAGAAAATAAGTCTGGAATGGAAATATCCCACAATAATTCATAATGTTTAATCCACTGATTAAACTTTGGTCATCAACACAATACCTTTAAATCAAGAGCTTTTATTACTGGAAAATCAAAGACAATCTAACATAAGATGGTTTTATGAGGCTTGGCCCTATCCAATGCAGTACACAATAAAAGCTAAACGCTGATGTAGATGTTTCATGATATGCGAGACAGTTAAACCTCCACACTATCTTCAGCAATATGGAAATAAATCAGTATTGTGATAAGCAAACCACCAGTAGCATAATTACAAATTGATGCAAACTGACATTAGATTTGTTATTGCTTTTGGGCTAAATCCTAGCATGCTGACTGTTCATCAGAGAAGGGGAGTGTTGTCACAGATCACAATATAACAGACATGGGGTCAATTCAATTCTGGAATTGTCCATCAATTCCAATTCAGGAATTGGAATTGATTATTTAAAAAAGAGGATTTGGAATTGATAAATTTGGAATTGGAATTAAAGTTTACTACAAAAAATTAAATCCACAAATTAATTTACCATATAATTTTTTAATTCATAAATATTTTTTCCATGAAAATCCTACTTTGAATATAAACTACTCGGAGTAGGTATTCAGAGTACCTACTCATGGTAAAAAGTAGTAGGTAAAAAGAGTCAGTAAAAATGGAATTGATGGAACTGATCAATTTGATGTGGAGTTGGGATTGACCAAATGGAATTGAGTAGAATTGGAATTGACAAAATGGAATTGACCCCATGTCTGCATAATTATGGTGCCAACATGTTTGCTAAAAAAAAGAATAGGAATGCCATAACATTTTTCCTTAACCAGCAACAAACCTAAACACACACAAATCTTTACCATTTTCTGATATACTATAGGTCCTGGCCATCAAGCCGACATTTTGACCCTTATTTTTGGAGGTTGGCTTAATGACCAGTGCTGTTTCAGTGTGTTAGCAGCCTTCTAGACTCGATCTATATCAGTAGATATGCAAATAGACATTAATCTTCAATTTGATCTAAACTTATGCAGTCATGGAATGAAAATAGAAGCGAAACAAGTTGATGATGATGATTCATGGCTTAATAACGAATATCAATAGTTGTATGTAGAATTAACTGATATTTGTAATTATGGATAAATGTTGTTGGATTCAGTAGCGCATTTCACAACTTTCAATTTGAAGGCAGTGTCGGTAACAACACAACTTGTACCCAAGACATCCTGTATCCAAGAGCATCATATCTCATTTGTTTGGCGGCATAGACATACATCTTGTTTTCATAGAAGACATGTTTATTGTTGTGGTAATAATATAGGATTATTGAAAACCAAATAGTTCAGTTTAAATAAAAATATTTATTTCAGTAATTTTATCATCGTTTCACAATGCAATCTTGTCTTTTAAATACTTTTCCCTGTTCCCACTGTTCACTTTTTGGTTCACAAGTGCGATGTTCGATGACGTTTCTTTGTTATTTCATGTGTTCAAAACGTTTGATATCATGTAAAAATACTGCAGGGAAAAGTTAAATCATGATATTTTAGGCCCAAAGGCTTAATAGCCAGATAGGCTTAATGGCAATATGGTAATTCACCTAATACCTTTTACAAGTTGATATTTCATCTTTCATCCTAATATTTATCATATTTAATACCATTAACACACCTTTAGATTCTAGAGCACTATTCCAGGTTTGTATTCGTTCCAGAGAAACCAAGGCAACAGCTGCCTGACACACGACATTGTGGGATAGCGTACGACGTGGAAACAGCTCGCTGTAATGTTGGTCAATAAAACCTGTGTGCACATCGCCCGACTCAAATGATGGATGGGAGGCCAAATCCTCAAGGAAACGAATATTTGTCGTCAGTCCTACAATCTGGAATGATCAACAAGGTAATACTAAACTGGTGTCAAGAAATAAACCTTTGGTTATATCATCTGAATGATTCATCAAGAACAGAAACTTATACAAAAAACTGACATTCCTTCAGCAATCTCTGAGCTGTTATGGCTTTGAACTGTATACTACTAACTATGATACAATCTTTACATAAATAATTTATTTAATGTGTCTTTTATACAGTTCCAAAATAAAACTGATTGATTGATTGATCGATCGATTGATTGATTATGTGACATTAAAATGGAGATGAACTACCTACACCCAGCAGTTGAAAGGATTAACGAAGAAAATGATTGGTGAATAGTTACGGCTTAAGATTAACTTTGAGGGACTCTTATTGGAATATCAAATATACACAGACTCACATGTTTGTGAAACTCTTTATATGAAATAGTCAACACTTATGCCAAAAATTAATTCTCCTACGCAAAAGATGTATTCAGAACAATGGCGGTCTAATGATCTCTAACACGAAATGAGATGCACTACATTACCTTGACCTACTTACATTGTACTGACGAAGTTTAGCCCGACATTTCCTAAGTGCCGACTGTCTATCATCAGCCCACACAACTAACTTGGCTATCATTGGATCATAATGGACGGAGACTTCATCACCTGAATGTAACATAGAATATAACTGCAGAAGCCCGAGCATGAGAGGAAGATGATGATTAGTGTTTTACTTTTGTGCACATGGTAGGCTAAATGGGCCGCGCGACCTTCAGAGGTAATGAAGTGTAGTCAAAGATGAAACGACCTTCAGATATGCCATGCCGAGATTCGAACATGGTGATAGTGATCCACATGTGGTCCAACACGTTACCGCTAGACCACGGAGATGCCTCTAAGCATGAGAGGGAGAGGGAGGAAGAGAGTGGGGGAGAGAAAGAGACAGAGAGGTATGGAAACCAGCTATGGTTTCTCAGTCATAAAGTGATGCAGCAGAAATAGAGTTGTTGGTTTGAATCAAACAAAGGTATACGTGGAAGATCAGGATTATTGCACATTATGAACCTGTAATCAGCATCTAGATATCGTATACTCCTCAGCGAGTAAGAAATGTTACTACATCGTATCGGTACTTATCAAGAGAGAAAATCATACGCATAACCAGAATGTGGACTCCCTAGATCAACAGAGCAAGTTTGGAACTGCATGATGATGATGATGATGATAATAATAGACAAATGAAGCATGCTGAGAAAGATGATTGACTCTGATGATTTTAATAATTGTTCTCAATACTATCTATTATCAGACAAATGATCATATTTTTGCTCACTTTAATGTAGACATATTCCAGCTGGATACTGTATGTCTTTTTTTTGCGAAGTATCTAATTTCAGTAATTATGTTTCTTTTGTTTGTTTCCAATTTAATGGTATTACATGGAACAAATGTACACATTTGGCAGAAACAATCAGAAAATAGCTTACCAATAGTTCAGATATGATAATGTCCAAGCATAATTAATTGAATTTTGACCTCCTAAGTGTTTTCTGCTTGTTTGTGTGTTGACACATTGATATGTACATGCTTACTACTGTTGTCATAGATTGTGAAAATAAACATCATAGTGTTTGTTTGTGTGTGTGTGTGTGTGTGTGTACAATGTCATCATGAACAGTATCGTAAATCATGATTACAACAGCTGGATGAGCCATCTTGGGACAGAATCCACATTCAGATTAGTAGAATCTATCTATTCTAAACTTACATCATTACTTCAGTGTGTGTGTGTGTGTGTGTGCGTGTGCGTTACCTTGTCTGACACCTGTCTCTATTCTGACATCAGATGCTGGAGGTGGAGTGGACAGATGTAGTAGTGGTCCAGCTCCAGGCATAAAGTTATTATCTGGATCCTCAGCATAGATCCTAGCCTCAAAAGCATGACCTTTCAACTTGAGTTCATCTTGTAAGACAGGAAGTCTGTCACCAGCTGCCACCTAGTGTATGATCAGGTATGATAAAATATATAACCTATGTGTGTGTCTGTCTGTCTTTGTGAATGAGTTAGTTAGTGATTAATCAATGAGTCTGTGCACCAGTTAGTCATTCATTATCAGCCCATATGAATAAAGTTTGTCTCCTTACTAACAGTGAATATATTCCTGTACAAATGGTATCTGTCTGTCTTCCAGTCTGTCCGTTACCTTAAGTTGCCATTCCACCAGATCTGTGCCTGTTACCATTTCTGTGACCGGATGTTCTACCTGAAGACGAGTGTTCATTTCCATAAAGTAAAATTTCTCATCCCTATCCATAATAAACTCCACGGTACCTAAAGAAAATATGTTCAAACCCAATTAAAACATTAATCTGACCAAATAAAACAAAACAAATCATTTAACCCACACACTGATGACTGACATTAAAGCTAAATTCACACAAGCTTGGCTTTGTTCTTGTTTCTAATAGACTGCAACTAGTTGCTGAAATACAGGGAACACAGTGAGAGAGTGAGTGAGACACCAGTTTCCCCTTAACCTTTACACGGCTTTGGCACAAATATTAAAACCCCAACAATAGTACTGACACTACAGAAAGAGAGTATGTGCAGTCCCCACTTTGTTGAATAGGTTGCCCGCAGATATTAGAAATGCGTGGTCTCTTGAAAATTTTAAATCCATTCTAAAAACACACCTGTTCCAAGTCGCTTTCAACGATAAATAATTATTTTCTTTTAAATCACTTACAGGGTTTTTACAGACATATTATTTGGGGTATTATTATATTACATATTGATTGTACAGCACCTATGAATGGCTCCTGTTAGTAAGGGAGATTTATTAAATATACATCATTATTATTATTATTATTTGAAGCTATCTGTAATAAAAAAGTGACAGCCAATCATTAAGTGCAGAGCAAGATGGCAGCAATGTTTGGGATTATCAACCAACAAAAGTTGACTGGTCTAGTTTTTATTACACAGTGTTTGATGTACAGAGGATATTTACTGTAAAATATCTATTGTACAACATTCGTAGCCCCACGCACTATCAGTGCTGCATATAGAACATATTTTCGTTCTCGGGAGTATGCGGTGATAGTGAATCATTAAATGTAAACACACTGACCTGCACCTACATAGTTCACAGCTTGAGCTGCTCTAACAGCAGCCTCACCAAGAGATTTACGAGTTGTCTCCGATATACCTGGCTGTAATGATAAAAGTAGCCAGAATTAAAATTGATCAAAAACGGGGACACACACTGTGGCTAACTGAGTTATCACATCAGCTTTACTGGTTATTCTTATGGTGTAAAGATGATGATGATTGATGTTTTACGGCCACTTTTGTGCACATGGTAGGTTACCTCCAGACGTAATGAAGCGAAGTCGAAGATGAAACAACCTTCAGATATGCCCATGCCGAGATTGGAACTCAGCTGGTAGTGATCTGTGGTCCAACACGCTACCACTTGACCACAGAGGTGCCCTTATGATATAAAGAAGATTGAAGTTAATTTGCCTACACCACTCTTTCATCCATCCTAGCAACTGGCAAGGTTTACACTTCTGATTATAAAATTTATTCCTAGTTTATTTATTTATTATAACATTTTACTTTATTTAAAACTCCACAAATCATAACTATTATTATTATTATTATTATTGTTGTTGTTGTTGTAGTCATTCTATCTGAACTGATAGTGGATGCAAGAGGTGTGCTGCGTTCTTCAGCATTTTGAGAATCAGTGTTATTGTTAGATGTATAGTTACGTACTGCGGGAGCTTCTTCAATAATCTTCTGATGTCTTCTCTGTACACTACAGTCTCTCTCAAACAGATAGACATAATTACCATGTTTATCACCAAATACTTGTACTTCCACATGTCTGGAAATAATAATAAAGACAATTCAACAAATTTTACACACACAGACCCCGCCCCCGCCCCCTCCCACACACACACATATACACTCAGTCACACAGACACACAATACAATGAATAATAGGTACAGTGGTTTGTCTAATGCTCTGTGCCAAATATGGAACAGCCCACCACCGTAAAACCAAATATATTTCTCACATCAAGAAGTCATCTTTGTTTCAAACAAAGATGACAGATTACCATTAAAAAGCCTGATAGTACAGACTTTAAATATCATTTAACAGCCCTGATGTGTAGTATATGTTTTGGGATAAATCGTGTAACGGATTTAAAGCAAAATCAAATGACAATTATTAATTAAGTGGATCTTTACATCATATCATTTTTTCCCATAACCCAAATTGTGTATTTAACATCACAGAATACAGTGGGTAATTGATCATGTAACTAGTTTTTAAAAAAAAGAATAAATCACACCTCGGTCTTTCCACAAATTTTTCGATGAGCATCACATCATCACCAAATGACTTCATGGCTTCTGTCCGAGCTGACTGTAACTGACTGTCAAAGTCTTCTACAGTCATCGCTGTTCTCATACCCTGAGAAGAATTATGAACACCATGATTATATTTTATTACCCTGAAGAGATGACACACACACACTCACCAAGTAGGGCACCTTCTCAGAGAATCAAATCCTCAAAAATAAACCTTTTATGAAATAATTAATAATGATAAAGCTAACTAGTACACAACACTTGAAATTACACTCTTATGAAAATAATATAATATATATTATGAGGTCATCATTATCAATAATTTACCTTGCCACCTCCACCACGCACTGCTTTGATCATGACTGGGAAGCCAATATGTTCCGCTTCCTGCTTTAGTCTGGAATCTGATTGGTCATCACCGTGGTAACCTTCAATCACTGGTACACCCGCACTTGACATGATGTGTTTCGAGGTACTGACAAAGTATAGAGTTATACATGAGCAAGGCTGTTACTAAGGACAACTATAACTGATAAACTGACAATAATTACCAGTTAGTATTATTTTATATTTGTCTGGTTATTAGACTTCATTATTATGATATATATATATATATATATATATATATATATATATAATACTAAATCTCCCATATTACGAAAGCCATCTAATACTCTAGGCCAGATTTAAATATAATTATTATTCTTCAACATTTATATATATATATATATATATATATATATAAATATACGCACACTCATGCATAAGTCAAGAAATCATAGTAGTTAAGACTATTCATGTCATACATGAATAACACAGAGAGACAAAAATATTTTATGGGATTTATTAATGAACAAACCAAACTGTCATGGGTGATAATTATAATAATAATAATCAACAACACTAACATATATTTAATACAGCATTCTTACTAGCAGGAGCCATTCAAAGGTGCCTCTGAATGGCTTCTGCTAGTAAGGGTGGTCTATTAAATATCCCTAATTTAATACACTAAATAATATGTATGTAAAAGCCCAAAGGAAGAAACGGAAAAAAAAATGCCAATGGCTGTCAGCAGACTGACAAATCCTATATCATAGAAAATAACTACTGGCACAAATTATGACAAGTTCGTGCAGTGCATACAAATATGCAATGTCACATGATCATTTACAGAATACAAATCACCAAGGACTGGCAGACAATGGCATAGGTAATTTCTTATGGCAATTAGCTGACCAAACAATACCTTAAAATTATTTGTAACGACTTCTAAAGTGAATATATTCACCGTCATTTAATGGTTTTATGTCAAGTTCATCTCCCAAATCCATTCTGTAGGTGTGCATATGAATATCTAAGTCTCATTTTTGCTTATAATATCACAATTCTATTTTAGAATACACTCCATGCCACATGTACAAATCACCATAGGTATAAATATATCATAAGAATTATATTCAAATCTGTCATTTCATGGGCAATTTATCAATACTTATATTAGAATAATGTTGTAAATATTTTCATATGAATGTGGAAAGAAAGGAAAGGAACATTTTTCTATGAAAATTTCCATCCTAAAAGTTGCCATAAACACAATTCATTTTATGCATGAGGTTGACTTATGTACAGTTATATACAATAGGTACTCATTTTCTTATGTCTACTATGAACTAATCTGATGTCAGTCGTAGAACTATTTGGAAAATATTGACATCAGTCTGTTGTCGTTAGTGGCACATTGTTCCTGATCTCGGCAACATTTGTGGTGTTTATGCATTTGCACATAGGTATTTTATGGAATTATTTCAGCATAATGTTAAATATTTTATGAACGATTATTTCAGAATAATGTTAATAATACTAGGACATTTTTTAATAATAAAATTAGTTATGGATTGATTAATAAAAAAGAAATAAAATTGCAGTGACTTCTTATGTGAACACACACACACAACACACTGACCAATGTAAAAAAACCTATTTATTCATATAGTTTCACAGCAAATTTGATGCTTGGAAGTATGATTATAAAAATAACAAAGCCAGTTTAGAGGATCCTATATGTATCCCTTTAATAATTACCTTTTTATCCCCATATCTCTGATGGCTGAAGATGGTGGACCGACAAAAATGATGCCCTCTTTTTGGCAGAGTTCTGCAAATTCAGCATTCTCTGAGAGAAAGCCATATCCAGGATGTATGGCCTGTGGTATAAAGAAGACACATCATGAATATAATACAAAATGGCTGCTTGCTTAGTAGAGTACGTGACATGTGAGGTTTAACAAAATAAAAGTGAGAACAATCATGGCTGCCAAATTACAATGTACTAAAAAAATAAAAACTGGAATGCGTTTTTTCATTCACGCAACACAAAAGGCTCCAGATTCACACCATAATGGACCAGGTGCCAGTTAGGTAGTTTTACCAACTGTTCACTACGTGCAGCACCATTTTCGCAATATTCGGTGAGGTTGGCCAACAAGATACTTTGAAAACAACAACCAAATCCTATCATTTTGATCAAGTATGGAATATATAGGCAGACTGGCTGCACATATAAAGGATATAGGGAAAAACATGAGTCTGAAACTGGAGTCTTACTAAGAATATTCCTGCGGCCATGTGTATAATAGAAAGTATATATGGGAGATCCCGGAGATGGTGGACAACTGTGTTTGTTTATAATTATTAATCATCTGTTAACATCAATGATGTGCACTTAAAAACGAAAAGGAAATACATTTTATATTAGCTTAAATGGTATTCTATCCAAAAAACAATAGTCAATCGCAAACAAGTTTTGATAATTTGGAGTAACTGATGGATTATTACAACGCGTTTTCAGTGTTGTTGATCCATTAGCCTGTCAAACCACATGCCACTCCTAGAGCTGTCAGAGGCAGTTTAGCAAGGGGTCATATAAAAATATATATTCAGCTATAATTTCTATTTGTACTAGTATGTTTTTTCCTGCTGGTCAACATTGAGCAGCGAAGAATGACAAACATGATCCCATACATGTATGGATGTCTGCCAATGCTATTTATCACCACTCGTTGCAGCGAATGATGGCTGATGTGAGTCACTTATCAACATCTTGTTTACATTCCTTTCTAACTGAACTTTTTGATGTTTTAAGATTTTTTATGATAAAATTGCAGAGTTTACTGGTACAATGTCATGCATGTCAGGTTGATATCAGTTTCGGAAAAGGGGTGTTTTTTTTCTACTTGTACGTATCAGTGTCTGAATAGATCTGGGAGGTGGAGTGCCAGAGATTGACCTACCTGGAAGTTGGGACAGCCCCTCAGTGAATGTTTATCTGGATCTGGCAACTGAACCATAATCTCTTCACTGGAATTTGTGGCAAACACTGCGACCAACCATATATTTACACTGTTTTATTTTTGCTTCGTACTTTTTTCACAAATATTTGTACACTTTTAATTATCGTTCTACAAAGTGAAGGAATGTCATCTCACAAAACTAAAATTTTACAATCATGAGCCTTTTAGCAGTTTTCAGAACACAGAGAAACTCACTTAATAAGTGATGATATTGAGGTATTTTATTTATGTCTGCTTTCTATCAAATCCCTTTTTGGCCTCGGTATCTTGGTTATGAACAGTTGTTATGCCCTGCTAGTTCATTATGAATCATCGTATTTTTGTACTTTACACAAATGTATGCGTTCATGTGTGAAAATATGTCAGTTAAATCTGGAAAACAACTAAAGCGAAATCAAGGTTAGTGAAAATTAGCAATAACCTAGTTGCAATATATGTCACGAGCTAGATTGGCTGACATGACCTAATTAAAAAATATATTGATAACTTATCATAAATAATTGGTTCCAATTTAAGTTACCTAAGACTGTTAGAAGATAAATGCATACTTTTGGTGAAAATAACTTTAGAACTTCCCAAAGAAAACCACCAAATAGTCAATCAAACTTTTAATCCCCACCACCCCCAAAGTTAATTTGACCTTAAGAAAGACAAAATGACAATCCTAGATTCGATTCTGATTGTAGCTGTTGGAAAATGGAATTTCTACTGGCCCTAATAACAACATACTGGAACAGATCACGTTCATTTTAAATTTTCAGGACTAATGCAGACATATTAGAAGTTCAAAATAATGTCAAAATATGAACACGATCAACCATACATTAAATAATCAAGTTCAAAACACTGGTAAATCAACTGTAACTTTTCTGTGGATGCCGCCATTTAGTTAAATGAAATCTGTCGAATTTGTAAACTATCAAACACACCAGAACTTCAACTCTATACTAATTGACACTATTGTTGGAGAGGATTGTTGCATGGCTGTCTTGCTGAACCAGTCCAAGTGTTTTATGATAATAATATCTAAGTGGCTGGTAAGCACTGTATCAGTTAAACTACTACTATACATACAGTATTGGTTAATTATAACAGATGACAACAATATGTTAATACCTGAGCACCTGTATATTTGGCTACTTCAATAATCTTCTTCTGGTTGAGATAACTCTCTTGTGAAGCTGCTGGTCCAATATAATAAGTTTCATCTGCCTAGAATACAAAATACACAAATATAAATATCTTAATAATACAATTATTTTGTGTATGTGGTGGGCACAGAGCCATATAGGTGTTTGCACACATGGATGTATGGATGCAAATGCATCAAATAGATCTATTTTTCTGAACATAATCACATACAATCATCTTTCATGTTATTTTTTTTAAATGTCATCATAACATTGTAGTTTTAGCGTAAAATACTTTATGTTTTAGTCCATTAATATTCAATGGTAATAAATTAACATATCTGATCAATGATATGTACTTTTCTGAGCTGATTACAGTAAAGAAAATATTTAAATATAATTGTCTGTTTCCTTTTTAAATCTAAGATAAAGAAACTCTGTATGAAATATCTTTGTATAATTGCGTGATTAACCAGAGCCAATGACACATTATGATACCTGCTTGATGTCTATATACCAAAATGTTTATATAATTACCATAGAAACATGCATTGACTGGACATCAGCCTCACTGTACACAGCTACAGTCTGGATTGCCATTTTCTTAGCACTTTGCATCACACGACAAGCTATCTCCCCACGATTAGCGATCAGAACTTTATTTATTGGCTGAAAGACTATAACAGAATATTACATATAGATAATCAGGTTAAATTAGCATGCATGGATGTGTGAAACCAAAGTTAATTTTCTTTCATTTCTAAATCTATATTATTATTAATTTTAGTCATGTCACATTACTTACCTGTGCTGGTAAACCTGATATTCTGCCATTGTAACAAATTCTGGAACCTCCTGAAGCATTAGAAATAATTTGTTAATCATTTATAAAGACAAGATATGGAGGGGGGGGCTCTCCGATAACACAGAGGTTAGAACACTGGCCTGCAAACCTTTGGGTTATGTTTTCGAATCTGATTCACACTTGTTTTTGTAGGATGTTTCCTTTTGATATCACCCTCAGCCATATTTCCCCGGGATGACTAGTACCAGGGTTGGGTTTCTTCCAATCCTGGAAGAAAGGTATTCCTTCCCTTCCCATGGGAAGAAATGGGTTTTTACCAGGAATAAAACCTTTCTTCTGGGAAGAAACTCCCAAGGGATACAGTAGCCTAACAATGCAAACTGATATGATATTCACCACCTCCACTCCACTGTATAAACAATTCAATGCATGCCCCCATTAATTACTGAGGATGATGATTGACATTTTACGGCCACTTTTGTGCACAAGGTAGGCTAAATGAGTGACCTCGAAAGGTAATGAATCAAAGTCAAAGATGAAACATCATTCAGATATGCCTATGCCAAGATTTGAACAGGGATGGTAGTGATCTGTGATCCAACATGCTACTGTTAGACCACAGAGGCCCCTTCAGATAAAATCAGACAGGGATTTGGATGCAAGTGCTAAATTATATCCCCAATTTCAAAACAAATTAGATTAGGGGATAGAGCTATATGCATTCTGTTTAATTATTTAATTTATAGTTATTAAGTAAAATATTAAAGCAAGCACAAGCAAAACAAAAACAATTTTCATTTCACAGGTCATTTTGCTGAATTGGGACAAAATCCCATGGTACAAAATCTACCCAGACATAATCCCACCATACAAAATACCACAGGACATAATCACAGAAAGTGAAAATAGGGACAAAATCCCACACAAAAGTCACATTAAAATTTATATGACATGAATTAACAAATAATAAATATTGTGAAATAATGACTGAAAATATAAATTGCAAATGCAATTTGTATCAATGGGCTCTACTTGAATGCAACAAATTACTGTGATAAACTGTAGTAGTCTTATTAGATCTACTATGTAATTTCACTTATTGTGTAGGATTTTGTCCTTCTTTTGACTTTCTCAGTTTCTGGGATTATCATTATGGCCAGTGGCTGTGGAGTGTAGTATTTTGTACGGTTGGATTATGTCCGGGTAGATTTTGTACTGTGGGATTTTGTCCTGTGAGATTGTCAAATAATATTCACGGCTTAACGACGCCCCTAGGGGCCTAGGCTAGGCCTAGTCACTAGTGGGTGTGTAGTCCGGACAAGTCAGAAGATGAAGATCTGTATCAGCCCGACATCAAAGCGTAATATTCCTTCAAATATTTGCATATTATCCAATTATAACAAAGATATACTAGAAAATGAGACCACATACATACATTGCCAGTATTTGTTTTGAATTACACAACAAAACTTTGTCTATGCTTTTAACATACCGGGTTCCAAAATTTGTAAATCGAATGTAGGCCGCCATGATGGTCTTAATAAGCACATTCTAATTACTACTATAAAACATACAAACTCACGAAACTAAAGTTCAAACTTATTATTGAATATTCTAGTTTTTGCAAACCAGTGTACACTTATTTAATGTTCATATATACTATCACGAAATAGTACAGAAATTAATAAGTATTTAACTTGTAGACACCCTAGTTATTTTATATAAAACCAGTTTTACACACACAGTACACACACACACATATATATATATATATATATATATATATATTAAATGAATCAGATTAGCCAGCTTTGTTTTCCCCCCAGCAAGTTAATAGTCTCCTATTAGATATCTAGACCCCTAGTAATAAGAATATTGATAGAGCATGCTATGTAAAATATAACAATTATGATGGTAAATCGTTCCATTTGTTTGACCTTGGCTTATAGTATAGAATGTTGAAATAGACTGAAATGGTGCAATGACATCTTTGAATAACAATTGATTTGTCGACTTACTTTAGTATATGACAAATGAAATTTGGTATTTTCAAAACATATAGATATACAATTCGTGTAATGTCCAAGTTAATTAATATGGTATTATTAATGAGGCTGTAGTTATTTATCTTATAATATTGCATATTTCATTACGTAAATCGAGTACGGTATTTTACTCTTTCAGTAGCATGTGGATTAATAACTGTTTCAGTAGATCTAGGTGGTTTGTTGTAGAGGTGATAAAAGTAGATAGTGAAGGTGGTTGATAGTGACATAACAACACACAACGGAAAGAGCGAAAGGTAAACGGAAGGTAAGTGTACTAATGACATATATCTAATTCTTGTTTTTTTTTAATACATAGATCTACACCTTGGACTAAGCCGATTCAAGCGATGCCGGTTCGGCGATTGTAGATCTAGTCTAGGCCTAGCCCTAGGGTCTACGTGTTTGCGCAGTGCGGCAGTAGTAGTAGTATTTATTTTCAATATCAAATAACTTATACATAATGCAATTTTACAAGTATATTACATATAAAGAAATTGGGGGACCAATGTAGCCGAAGCTGTCTTCCCATTGGCCCCGAACAATCATAGCTAATAATAGTCAGCTCGATAAAACGCCGTTTGTGTATTTGCAAGTCTGGTCGTGTGTGTATTGGAAGTATGTGAACCAGGTACCAAGGAATCATATAATTACCTAGACATGTGTGCATTGACAACAATAAGGGTTGTTGCATTTTACAGATGCTGAGTAAGTAGCTAAGAGTAAGATGTAACTTTTTAGGGTTTTCTTAGTTTTGATCTTGAATTACAAGTGGAAAGGATACTATTCCAATTGTTCCATATAATGGGAAAATTGACTAACGGCAACTTATTGGATAGTGCACAGTTACATCGAGCTACATGCATATGACTAGATTGCCTTGTCACCCAATTTTCCTGTACCTCAGAATTTAGACGGAATACGCCATCGAAGGATATAGGAAGTCTTGCTAATAAAGTCGTCCATGAACAAACATACGTGGTAATGATACATGTCACTTAATTTTAAGATTTCACAGTTTTTGAATAAGGGATCGGTATGTTTTTTTTTAGCGAGAGACCATTTGCACAAAACCATTCAACTAAGTTATTCATTTCTACATTTGCCCTTTGATATAAGGTGGAAATATCAGTATCACTAATGATTAAAGAAGTGTCGTTTGCAAAAGATAATATATGTGCATTTGTGGATTTTGATATGTCATTAACATATAATAGGTATAGCAAAGGACCTAGGATAGATCCTTGTGGTACCCCACAGTTCATGAATTCAATATCTGACTTTGTTTTACGATTTGAACATATTGTTTCCTATTCACAAGATAACTGGCAAACCATTTGTTGGCGACTCCCCTAATACCGTAGTAATTTAATTTATTTAATAATGTGTCTGTCTTTATGACATCAAATGCTTTTGAGAGGTCGCAGAAAATAAATAAGGTAACTTGCTTATGAGTCGAATTATTAGCTAATGCACATTGATTTAATAAATGTATAATTTGGTGAATTGTTGAGTGTTTCTCATGAAAACCATACTGATGTTTGTAAAGAATATTATTACTATTGAGGAAGCTTATTACCTTGTTATACATTATCCTTTCAAATATTTTCGAAAAAGCTGGGAGAAGGCTGATGGGTCTATAGTTTTTTAATTCAGTAGGATTAGCTGATTTGTGTATTGGAATTACCTTGGCTATTTTCAGTTGATTGGGAACAATACCTGTAATTATTGATCTATTTATAATGTGTGTCAATGGATATTTAATGTATTCAATAGATTCCTGGAGTAGTTTGGAGGATATTTCATCATGACCTGTACTAAGCTTAGGTTTTAATTTGTTTGTGATTTCGAGGACTTGATCTGGTTCTATAGTTTCCAAAAATATACTGTTTATTTGAGGTGTTTTCAAATAGTCACTTTTTTGTACGTTTTACTACTTCTTTTAGGGACATTTTCAGAGATGGTTTTACCAATTTTTGAAAAATACGTATTGAAGCTATTTGTTATTTCAGTTTCACTTGAAATATATTTGTTGTCTATTTTGAAAGTCTGGGGCCAGTTAAATTTGTCGTTTTGTTTACCTATTGCTTGTTTTAGTACTGACCACGTGTTTTTCATATTGTTTTTATTTAATTCTAGGAGATGGGAGTAATAGTTTCTTTTTAGCTCACGCTTGGCTTTATTGAATAAATTCAAGTAATTTTTATAGCATTTAATGTTTTCGTCGGTTGGTTTACTAAGTTTCTTTTTAAATAACTTCACCTTATGTCTGGCAGATGCCAATAATCCGGTTGAGACCCATGGGTCATGTTTCATGTATTTCTTATTGAACTGTGTTTTAAGCAAAGGAAATGTTTCGTTGAATATAGTTTTATAGATTTATCATAAGCGGAGTTAGGACAATCATAATTTATTATTTCAGAAAAATCCCTATCACATAGCAATTGTTTAAATTTTGTCATGTTGGTTTCAGTAAATTTCCGTTTAGTAATGAATGTAGTTTATCGGTATTTCTGTTTGAATCATTTACAATATAGAATGTACCGAAGTGATCTGCCACATCAGTTAAGATAATTCCTGGTAGTGTGTCTTTGCAGGTTAGATTAGAATAGATATGATCAATCAGGGTAGCCGACGTGTGGGTCACTCTGGTTGGCTTGTGAATAACTGGCAAAAAACCTCGAGATAGAATACCATCAACATAGTCCCTTGTTTCATCATTAGTTCCATATTTCAATAAGCAAATATTAACATCACCAAGAATCAGGCTTGATTTACCCTCAGTATTGATAATTTCCATAATATCAAACAGTATAGATGTAAATACATCAACATCGGCAGATCGTAGAGTGTTGGGTCTATAAATGACACCAACGATTATTTTCTTATGAGATTCATTTTCCACTTAAACAAACAGGGATTCATAAACATGTGGAATGAATATGCTCAAGTCTTTCCTAACTTTAAAATTAATCGAGTCTTTTATAAATAGACCCACGCCACCTCTACCATCCTCATTTGTACAGCGCATTATAATATTGTGATATCCAGGGAGAACGATGCGGGGTCTCTGTCAACATGAAATACCTCACTCACTCCAATTACATCAAAGGAAAATTCCTTGTTATGCAAATCACATAGAAGATTATAGAACGCATCCCAATTTGACGATAAGCTTCTACAGTTTAAATGAAAACTAGACAAAGCAATCTTTTTACCTTCGATCATCTGGGATAATTGATAAGGTTCATAATATTTAGAGTCTTGGTTACCCTGTCCAAGAGGCGAATCTCCATTTTCATCCAAATAATCTGTCAATTCATATAGAGTTTTAAAATTATACCTGTTATCTACCTGGACCTGGTCAAGAGAAATGTTATCTGTAACCATTTAATTTAGATGACACGACCAGACATTCAAACACTAGCAGATCTGATATAACATTTTTCACTGTATTGACTATGTGATTTAAGCATTCAAGGAAGAGAACAAAATTTATATACAATTGAAGATAATAACGATGCATGAAGGATGCTAGATAGGTGGGGAAAATCTACCTTCCTAGTTGGCAGATAATAACTGATGCTTAATTTAATTTTGGAAATAAAAATTGGACATTGACAATTTGATTTGGATAAAATAGTGAATGACTTCAAAGGATGGTCCAACCTTGTGGAACGACCACTGGAGAACAATGTACAGTATAGCATATAACATTTTAGTGCAGAACAACACGTGACAGGCCCATTCAATACAACGAGGAATGACTCGTTCTTATTTGTACACTTGAAACAAAGAATATACCATTTGAATGTTTATAGAATAACAGGTGAGCCACGTGTTACATGATTGTATACTTACATATATAACATTTTGCTGCTCTTGTCAATCTTTATTTTATTTGGTAATAAATTGTATTTTTTGTATTGGATCTATTTGGTAATAACTTGTATTTTAACTAACTGATTGGTGAATAATAAAAAAAACAAGGGTGCTGGTTCCTGAAGGTGACTATAAAATGGGGTGAAACTAACTGACAGGCGAATAAAACTAGTGAAAAAAGTCTAGTGGATGTGAAAAGTATTGAGCCAAGTCTAGGTCAAATTTTTAGGCAAATTCATCTTTATTTTAACTGGGCCATGCCTGATGAGGGATCTGTGAATATGATATAATTGTATAGTTTTATCCGAGTAGATCAGTGACATTATCATTTTGGCATCTCTCCTTTCATTCGGCTAGTAACACTAATGTTCATACTCAGATACTAATACTAGAAAAATTGGTGGCCAAATTGTTTATGGCTCAATCGAGTTGGGTTTATAAATGTTTACAGCAGTTCTTTAATAGCCAGTACTTTTTCGGGTGATTGTAATAATTCTTATTTATGTGGTCTAACTGGTGGCATGATTGGCCAGAGATCTCCACTCGAGTTCATATCTCAGCCTGGGCATGTCTGAGAGATGTTTCATCTTTCACCTCGCCTCATTTCCTTTGGAGGTCACTCTGCCCATTTGGCCTACCTTGTGCACAAAAGTGATCATGAAATATCAGACACCCAAAAATACTTATTTACCTTATTATTCACTTTTATCTTGCAAGTTACACATAAGTTAAATGGTTTTCGGGTAGAAATGTTATTATAATGGCGTTTCCACTGACCTTTCCACCACGTAGCTAATTAATAGTTTAATTATACAGCAGAATATGCATTCATCCTCACTATTGACATGTAGAGAGTGATAACATTACACACATAACCCCCCCAAAAAAAATACACCAAACACACACACACACATGTGTTGATAATTTCAGTATATAGGACACACTGTGTGAAAATGAATAGAGCTGAATATTCATGACAATGCCTTGTGTGGCACCCCATTGCTGTTCAAGATCTGAATTTCTGTGTATGTGCAGTTAAAATACTCATGTATCGTAATGTCTTTAGCATTGTAGAAAACCACAGGTTTTTTTGTTTCAATTTAAAGTATAAAATCACAGGAATTGAGGAAATGAGGAATTAATCTTATCTACAGTTTTAGTAAGTAATTATATATTTCCGGAGTAAGGTGAAAATTCACCGAATGGTGTTTTCAAGGACAACATCACTGGTCAGTGATCATTATGCTGTTTAATATACTTTAGACACTCTTTAGTTAAGAAGATAAGAAAAAACTTGATAGTTTAGCCTAGGGATGTTTTGGGGCTGTCTTTCTATCTAAGTGGTGGGGGAGGAGTTATAGTGCCATCATGCCAAACTACATTATAAATAAGTGGTTACAATTTTGTTTGTTATCTCTTTCTGAAGGTCATAGATCATACTACAGGATAAATTATGTAAATACCCTAGATGACCTTTAAACATGGCTTCTTGTTATGTAAAAACCTATTTATTTCAATTAGCTTATTCAGACTCGTGGTAATCTCTTAATACCTGATCATGTATTACTTTAATACTAGTTAACTGTAATAAGCCTATCACACGGCGCTTAATAAATGCTTTATTAATATTATAATTAAACACTCACTCAGACTGTAGTGTGTTTCTTGTTGTTCTGTTAGTGAAATGTTTGTTACAAAATTACAGCCTTTAACTAAGTTTAAGAACAGAATACATCTGGTGATTGACAGTAGTTTGACATACTACAGTGTGTGTGTGTGTGTGTGTGTGTGTGTGTGTGTGTGTGTGTGTGTGACTGCTTGCCTGTATACCAGTTTTCTGAGTTTTGGTGATTTTGAAATCATGTGATAGTTGCAGTGGTTATCTCATTTAGCTGGAGCCAAATTTGTACCTTCAATGGCCACAGGAAGAGACCATAGCACAGACAAGATGTATGATCTATTACACTACAATATTTAGATAGAGACACAAATACGTTTCACCTGGTCAAATGTAAATACACTCACATGTACATTAAACATAATATCCAATCAAGTGAAGTGTGCTTTGATCCCATTGAGCCAAATAAGTCTATTTTGTGGGTTTTTTTCTGTGTTTGTGGTTCATCACCTTATCATCTGATGATGTTACTACTACTACACCTGTCGTGAGTAATAATGGCTAGATTGTGATCTTGGATCTAAATAAGCCAATAATTGCCTCGGCTAATAATGACTATGGAGACCTGGTGAGGTACAATTAGTGTTATATAGTACACAGACTGATTTATGATATCTGTGAACGTTGTCAGGATTATTAATTATCTGTCTATGCCATTTGGTCTTCGTCTCTAGTTGAGCTGGTTTCCGTCATTTAAGCTTTGATGTGAGTACTTTATATAATCTGTACAAACAAAATGTTGATAATTGGTTTAGTACTTTAGTGTTATTTCACTGTTGTTTTTGGCATAATATAAAATACTGAGCCTCAACTTATCTGTACAGCTATATCATGGCTAGTTTTTCTATTAAAAACAAACCATAATCAGTTTGGCCTGGTATGGATGTTCGGCATTTTCTGTTTTGACATACCGTACCTTTAAATCATCTCACATGGTATTTGTAGGGGGTGGGAGGGGGTCTTTTACCAATCAGTAGTAATCCGATGGGACATTAATGGATTGCTCTGGATTATGTCCCTGGCAACTAAAACTCTTCGTACATTGGAAAAGGGAGGCCCTCCGTGCTCTAGTTGGTAGCGCATTGGACCACAGATTACTACCACCTGAGTTCGAATCTCGGTGTTGGCATATCTGAAGGGTGTTTCATCTATGATTTTGCTTCATTACCTTTGGAGGTCGCTTGGCCCCATAAAAGTGGTCGTAAAACATCAGTCATCATCGTACATCGGAAAGTTAATAATGGTGCCGGGTTGGAAGGGTCTATCTATCTGGGTTGGTGTCGAAACTGAATAAAGCCATTTTGTCTAATGATAATTGAAAGTCCTGAATTTCAATTGTTAACTTATCAATAATCAAATAAATATATAAACTGTAAATATTTTTTATCTGGTAATTACTTGTATCCATATTTGGCTATAATATTAATGTTGAAAAAACATAACTGTATAAATATTTATAAAGCACCCTGTTCGTTTAGAGCAAATGTTCGTTGTCACAATCAACAAAAGATCTGTTTAATCCAGAAGCAAATCACCTGTAGGCGGCCTAATCAGACTTTGTCTGCTTCTAGTTCTATACTAGCCATTAAATTTTATTGTTATTTATTTGCCATGTCCCGTCATATTTGATGTAGTAAGCTCTCAGTTTATTTTGTTTTACACTGGAAATGATTTGGCTTTGTTTGGCACGATGGTTGACAGCTTCAGAGATGTTAGATTTGTCATTTATCAAAGTCCCTTTAATAGTGGTGACCTTGCCAAAGACAAAAATTACTTTATCTTTCTATTAACATCAATTGTTGGTGTTACATTATACAGTGCAGGTTTTTGTTTTATAACTCTTCAGTTGCCTTGCTCTTAGGGTTTGAGCCTGTATTCAGTTTTGTATTTAATATGATAGACAGTTTTAATAGTAATAATAATGTATATGGTAATTGTGCGTTTAGCGTTGCAGCCCCCACTCTGTGGAATAGGTTGCCAGCAGATATGAGAATATCTCTTGAAATTTTTAATCTGTTTTAAAAACACATCTGTTCAAGGCTGCTTTCACAGATAAATAATTATCATCTTTTAAGTCACAGGTTTTTTTTACGGACATATTATTTGAGGTATTATTATATTACATATTATTTCTACAGCACCTTTGAATGGCTCCTGCTAGTACGGGCACTTTATTAAATATACATTATTATTATATTTACTAAAATACCGTTTCAACCAGGAACCATTCAACGTTGTTGTACAGTCATACCTCAAATGATATGTATGTTTTTTTTTAAACAGTAAGAGATTTGAAAGATAATCCTTGTTTATTGATGTCTAAAATGAACTATTACCTGATGTTCTTAGTGTTTTTCCATTGCTAACGACGAGCATGATTGATTGTTAATTAATGAGATTTTTTGTGGTCTTCTAGTAAAGCGTGTGACACTTGTTACTAGAGACTACATATCTAGGCCTGCAAGTCATAATGTTCAAAGGGTGTTTTCTTATGGTGCACATGCATACGCACACAATCCAGAGAGGGGGTGGGGGGACGTTGCTAGCATGTGTTCAAAGTGATGAAGTTGTACACAAATGTGATTGCCAGTAATTATTTAACATAATTAATAAAGTGGCATAAAGAGACACTCTAGATGAGTGACCATACTTGTACATTCTGACTGTTTTTAATCTACAGTTCTGTTTCTCTCTTCATATATATATATATATATATATATATATATATATATATATATGGGTCATTCCTTATAAAATCAACCAGTCCTTCCCACCTGACCACTTCAGATTGTATTAATATTTTCATATATCAACTACCATGAATATGATGAAGTCTGGCACAATTTTTAGCTTTCACTAAAAATTAATAAAAGTTACACCACTTTGAAGTGCCATGGGGTACCTCTAATTATGCTGCTTTCGAAATCACGCTTAATTTTGAGTCCTGTTTGAACCCTTTAATTCATTGGCAAAGAGACATGAAACTTTCAAGGCTGAAAGCTGTGTCATAGATCAAAGGAAGCTAATTAATAAACCTATTGTTGGCAGGTTAAGTAAAAATCTGGATTTTATCAAGTTCAGTTGTCAATATCTTTAGAACCATGATTGTTAGAAATGTTCAAACTGTACAATCTCTAAGTAATAATAAAATGCATGGCAAGCATGCACATATAAACTCTTCTCACAATTTAACCACCGAAATTGTCTTTTTTTGTGGGATCATATCAGCATTTAGGATAAGTGGTAGGTGAAATCAAATTAGGCCATGTGATAGAGCTCATAAAGCATCATAAACCTGTTTATGACTTGACGTCATAAACCCTGGATTAATCCATGGTTTTGGCATTTTGTCATAAACTTGCCAACCTTGCTCTACAAAAATATACTCGGTGATTCAGTAGGGATAACTTATGATGCTGAATGTCGTAGATGCATTGCAAGGAAGATGGGTGCCTCATCAGGAGTTCTATGGAAATGGGTCCCTGAATCTACATTAAATAAATTGGTGCGTATTGGAACAGCATTAAAATATTAATGGGCATATCTGAAGGTTGTTTCATCTTTGACTTCGCTTCATTACCATTGGAGGTCGCTCGGCCCATTTAAATTTGAACATGCACCAGGTGACAATTCAATTTGTGACAGTGCTGTGAGTCAATGTACATTGACAGTAGGAAGAATCAATCTTTTCCGATGTGTGGATGTTAAATCAATAATTTTTCGGATTTATCCTCTTCTTCCAGGCCTATTTATGAGGACATTTAGCTCCCCTTTGTGATGTGTTTTGTTGAATTTCTGTTCTTGGTTTTTGCCTTGTGCTACTTCAGGTGATGTCATAGTGAGAAGTGTTCCCAGTAATCCTGATTTGTTTACTGACATAGAAGATACCATCAGACGAGAAGCAAATGACATCCTATCCGTTTAAATAAACATTTATCAACAGCTAGAAAATATTCTGTTTTGGTGACACATTTGATGTGCAAACTCGGTAAAGGCATGGATTGTAATGATTTGTTTTATGTTACGCTGAAGTGGTATCTAGACAGTTTCACATAGTTTCTGAATGTGGCTATTTGAAACGGAGAATCATAATCTTCAGCAGTATCGGTCGATCTGCCGCGCTTCAGTCAGTACTTGTATAATTGATCAATAAATCATTGTATGATTGTGAATGTGGTCATCGAATCGGCTTAACTCAATTATTGATTTATCATTCATCTCTCACCTCAGTGGGATTCCAACAAAATAATACCTAGGTCAGAGGGCCTACTGTGGCACAAAGCGGCATTGAAAACGAAAGCAGCCGGATCTCTACTTGAGAGTAGGCGGGTCAAATGACCTGGGTCCCAGCTTCTAACAAAATCACTGCACCTGATTCCATTGTGCATCATTACAATAATGCTATAAATGTAGAACAAAAACCTACATAGATCTAGTACTTCCCCATTGTTGGCTGGCTAGTAACCCCATTCTGTTACTTCTGAATCCATATAAGGTTGAAACAATTGAAACTTAGTACTTCTCAAAGCTAATAAATATTGCATCGTCTTAAACACTGAACCTTCACTACAGTCTGAGTTTATTTGTTTTATTAGTGCACTCCACATATATCCACGTCTGTAGAATGTTACATGTGATAATCGCATTTACTTGAAGAGTTGTTGTTCAAACATATCTTAGACTTTAGAGCTGTGCTAAATGAAGCACTTTCTGATGTATTTTCCTGTTAAGCTTCTTGTGGCAGGATTCAGTTTATGAGAGTCATAAACCTGTTTATGACATGACAATATTGAAGCTAACCATGTTTAATTCAATATGAAAAGTATCAGATGGATTAATAGAAGCGGATTAGCAGATATCTTTGGCTATGGCCGCATGGAGGATTAAGTGAAGCCATTATCACTGCATGCATGGTCAGCCACAGATATATACCAGCAGTCCAACCCAAGAGGGCAGTGTATTGCTTATCATCCAATTAATGAATAGATCTGTTGAATTAGTACAGCCCCCCCCCCAAGCTTTAGAAACAAATTAGTACGACAATCGGGTCAATTGATTTTGGCTATAAACAATAATATTAATACTAATAATTACAAACTTTATGGCATCAATATCCTCAAAAAGAATCAAGTTCAGTGGCACAGCTAGTACTGGGGTTCATAGTCCGGGTACGATGCAAAATTCATCAACAAATAACATCAGAGTGTATAATTATTATAGTCTAATAATGAGCCTCTAACATATTAATAATTCAAGCCATTCTAAAAACTACTTTTCTGTATTTCTGGGATAAATGTCACAAATTTATTTTTAAAATTATATACTTTTGACAGCATTGTGATGTCATAAACCCATTTAATGACATGATGTCATAAACCCTGGCAGTGGTTTTGTTAAGAAATAAATTAGGAAAGGGAGCAACAACAAGGTAACACACATGAAATTTATTTTATTTCAGAAGTGAAATGAATGATTGGCGGCCATTTGTGTATGGAGGCATAGCATCTGTGACTGCAGAGTTTGGTAAGATATTGCTTTTGGCTTTATTGCATATACTTGTGTATAGGTTGAGGAAATAATACTGGAATATAGTAGAAAAAAGGGGTTGTTAATAATATCATACGTAAGGAAGAAATATTTTATAGAATTTATCTTGGAAAAACCCAAACTGTCATGGGCAATAACGGAACAAATGGCGCTGACATGTCTTATATCATAGAATGTAGCGACCAGCACAGTTATATAACATGTGATGTATAACCACAGTCATTGTAAACAATTCACAAATAAGCCGACCACAGGTTTATAAACCGCATACCAGGTATGGGGTCAAATACATTTGTATTTGAAAGTATTTAAATACTTTTTTCAAGTATTTTTAATTTGAGCTTGCCACAAAAAAAGTATTTGTATTTAAATACTTCCATAGAGTATTTCATTTTTCAAATACATTAAAATATTTGTCTAAAATTATTTCATGTTTTGATGTGAAAATTTTGTCTCCGACATGATTTGTTTCAGGTAATTATCTGATCACTGAATTCCGCACACAACCATGAAGGAATTGTCTTCTCTGTGTGATCATAAGGAATTGCAATTAATGATATCTTTAATGTAATGACTTCTGATGGCTTCCTTGTCAATCAAAGGGAGATTATCCTCAATTATATGTATCATTGTTCCTAACATGAATGGATTTACTGTCCTTTGGTTCTGTTAGATCAGGTTCGTTTTTGGAATCCTTTGTAACAGCTTCTAAACAGACATCGCTTAATCTGTTTGCCATGTGAAGTTCAGTATTATCTTTGGGTGCATCTAATTACGTGACTTAATATGATGCATTAATATTATAATTGGAGTGCTAATGCATGATAAGTATAAATGTATGCTAAATATTGGAGATAATCATATTCTGGTTCACTGTTTCATGACAGAATATCCCTAGATGAATGTAGTTTAGCAGATCAGAACAAAACCTAAGACAAACTATGCTGTTATGATAAAATTTGAATACATCTTACTTCATATGAATTAATAGAAAGATTCTGTTTTAGACAAATGTAGAAGTCATTTTTAAATCAATTTGATGGATAATTTATGTCGTCTGTGCTGAGTGCCCCCAATAAAACATTGTGCTACTGGTAAAAGTAGGGCAGTCGGAGTAGGGAGCCTTCAAATTAGGGGTTTACAGCTCTTCAACATCTTTCCAATAAATATCCTTGGTCAGACAGTATGCTCCGTGACCAGCTTCAAGCACAAACTTGACAAATAAATGCCTACAGAATATCCCAGACAAACCAAAATTTCCAGGCTACACAATTGAAATGGACGCTAACTCCATCACATCTATGAGGAGTTCCCAGGTAATTTGAGCAATACAGCTGAGCCAGTCACTGGTTTGATGCAATATCCTTTAAAGAGGTAAAAAAAAGACCATTTTTGTTATAGACAAGATCGACTTATCTGTCTATTTTCAGTTGATATTTTATGGTAAGAAATGTATTAGTAGTTGCTGCGGTGGCGATAATAGTAGAAGAAAATTAAAAACAATACAATCCTTTTTCAATTTGCTGCGAGATACTTTACTAATTTAATTGATGGCGTTCAAAGGCCTAACATTTCTCTGAAAGTAGCCATAAATGTAGTTATAATAGTAATAATATCTGATGATATCAGGTACCTTATACCAATGATGCTAATCAGCAGGAATTAATATTACTTAATTATTGTTCTGCTGAATGAAGATATTTGTTTCATATTTGTCTCTGATATTCTGTTCCTTTAGTTTCTAGAACACAAATTACCTTTTATTACAATGTCAATTATAAGATATTGCCGTTTTAAAGAGTTATTATTTCCAAGCCATGTTAATAACAACAATGTTTTCGTAACTTAAGTTGTACTGATTCTCTAATAATGTTTTCAGAGCTGAAAGTAAATTTTTTGGTGATTCACGTAAATATGGTTTAACATGTGTGTATAATATATATATATATATATATATATATAATGTATATATATATATATATATATATATATATATATATATATATATTCATTTTTCTTGTCCTTGAATTTTACAAAATCAGGGAAAGTCCTGGAAATAAAATTGCTTGTGAAAAACATTCACTTAGAAGAAAAAGTCAGTGAATAAATATTATGCCTCCTGTAGAAGAAAACTTCAATTGTAGAAGAAAAATAGTACGGGTATATAGTCTTGATATCCCATGTTAGTTCAAATTTAAATAGAAGTGGGTGAATCAGACAGATAGAAGGGACTGTACCATAAAAATGTCAGTAATCAATCATACATTTAATAAATATGATATGCTTTTTCACATATATTTTGATTTATTACCTTTAAATTTGTATACTTTGTCCCGTAAAATACTAAATATTGTGTTCTGGAAAAGTCCTGGAAAATTAAATTTCCATGACTGTGGGAACCATACATTAGATGGACACTGTACGTAAGTGATGTGAACCGTAATATGATAATATTAATAATAATGTAAAATAGGAACTTTTTAATAAAAATTATGTCGTCCCGTCGAAATAATCAGAGTAGTTCTGACGTTGTTTGTGATATACATTAATGATTTTACCAGTTTCTGATGGCAGAATTATGGTTGAATTATAACAGCCGTAGTAATAAAAAAGGAACATTTTGATATCTGATTGTCGGTGGGTTGATATAAACATCTTTTCTTGTCTTTTTTAGGAACGTTTCCAGTAGACACCAGTAAGACACGTCTTCAGTTGCAAGGACAACATATAGATGCAAAATTTACGGAGTTACGTTATCGTGGCATGATCCATGCTCTGAGCCGTATCTTCCAAGAAGAAGGAATTAAAGCTTTGTACTCCGGGTTGGTATTAGCAGAACATCTGTCTTTGTGTTTTCCGTTCAGTAAATAAAAGTCCCGACACTCACTCGATCTATCGATTGAAACTAGACTGGTATAATATAATGCTATATATAACTCATTGCAAATGCAATGTGTGTGTGTGTGTGTTTGTAAATGCACATTCATTTGTTAGGTGTACTTTTCAGATTGCGACCAGCGTTACTTAGACAGGCATCATATGGTACCATTAAAATAGGCATTTATCACTCGTTGAAACGTTTGATCTCCAAAGACATAGCACGTAAGCATTTATTGCAAAAATACTATTTTCAAGATTAGCTCATTTCATAAAAACAGCATTTATATTGTCATTGGAATAGACAGATAACATTATTATAAAGTCTGTTAGAGAATCTTTTGTATTTATTTTAATAATTCCTTATTTATATCCAGTTTCATAATGTTATAATTGTTTTGCACAGCCAGAGAGAAGTAGGGCTTTTTCTGCTTTTGAAAATCTGGTAACAATATGTATATTGAGGTATTTTTTACAAATTGATCAGAACATTTTGTCGTGATTTCAGAGGAACGGTTGATCTCAAATGTATTTTGTGGTGTTGTTGCTGGTGTGGTGTCGAGTGCTATAGCAAATCCTACAGATGTTCTGAAGGTAGCGTACTGACGTTTTGTTACATTTTAGCTGTGTATAACAAGTGAAATTCTGTGGGATAAGTTGATCTACAACTGTTATGTCTGCATTTATTTGTCTGCACAAACACATCCACAAACACGGGGCGCCTCCGTGGTCTACCTTAGATGTATAATATACGTCCATAAACACACACAGACAGTAGGGTTGGGAAAAATTTGATTTATTTATAAAAAAAATTATCAGATTTTTTTCAATTTAAATAAGATTTTTAAAATTTAAATAAGATTTTTTTAATGAGCGTCAAACATTTCCTAACTCGAAAATTATACATATCATGTTTACATATACACGTATATTATACATCTAAGGTAGTCCAGAACAGTAGATAACCTGTTTAAGATCAGTGGTTTAACAGTATGCGTATATAAACACAAGTTTTCCTCCTTTGTCTCTTTCTCAGTTTGGAGTGTACTGGACCAAATGTAGAAATAATGCATTATGCCCATTCTAGCTAAACACCAAGTACTTAACATTTAAGATAAGATGAAATTTGTTGTTACCAGCCCAGATTATTGGCCAGAACTGGCAATGGTTAATAAATTAGTTGTAAGACCTTCATCCAGACCATTGACACATCTAGACTGGATTGTGACAATTGTTTGTGACAAGATGCTTCACATATTAATAACAGCATTCTCTAACTCGCACCGTGGCGTTAACACAAAAATGGGATCATGTAACACTATGGATCCAGATATTACACCGACAGCCAGAGAATGAGTACCTTTAAAACAGTGTATAGCCCAATACGATATACATATACAAGTAACATTAGCTGAATATAAATAAGATGATATTATGATTAAAGATTGAGCGAATGTGATGCAATGATACAACACAAAATGGATGCACATGATGAAGAATGAATCTTGATTAATACATTGAATATTAATAATGTACTATCACCTTAAATTCAGTGAACATAGTGTAAATTTAACACAAGTGCAAATAGGACCTTTCCATTTCTTTATACGCCTTCTAAATACCTTTAGATTAATATTGTTGTCTAACTGATTCCACATTTGAACCACTTCACATCTCAAAGAGTGCTTACCATACTGTATAGTTTTAAATTTAGGCATCGTAACCCTGAATGAACCTCTGAAATTATGAACGTCTACCTTTCAAGCAAATAGTTCATGTAGATAACTAGGTCCTATTTTAACTGAGTGATCCCTTAAATACATAGAAAAGATGTGACTTCACTTGTCAGATCATCCTCAGATTCATCCAATTTACCACGTGGAAGCAGAGTAGTTTCCCTTGTCCCCTTCGCCTGTTGTGTTGATCTCCCAATATCATCCCAACCATAGATTTGGGAGAATTGTCACCGTTCAGTGTGACTTGTTAGACTACATCGTGCCGAAATCTAATTCCAATTCAATTATAAATATATCTACCTTAAGTAACAATTGATTTTAAATAACATTTCATTTTTGTGCTGCTGATGAATTGATAAATGCATGCCTACAAAACAATCAATAAAAATAAATGCAACAATCATAAAAATTAAAATAATAAAAAACATGATTAAATCAACTCTGACACACACTTTAATCATTTGTCACCACTGTTTCGTCTTATACTGTAAGACTTATCTCTCTATTAGGTAAGGATGCAGGCCCATGCTGAACAATTTGCAAATCAAGGCATGTTTTCTGCCTTCAGAGACATCTTTCGACAAGAAGGTCTTTCAGGATTATGGCGGGTAAGTGTGCTGTTATTGATGTGTGTGTGTGTGTGTGTGTGTTTGTTTGTTTGTTTGTTTGTTTGTTTGTTTGTTTGTGTACGTGTGTCATAGATATAACATGTCCTACAAAGCTGACGTTATGTATTGTACAAACATCTTGCACGCAGTACATCATAAACATTACTTTAAGATCATCTTTATACTTAAACTGTATCATTCATCATCTCGTTAAGGAAAGCACGCAGTCTTGTCAAAGCCTCGTATACGGTTTTCTAATTAACATTATTTTTTCATAATTGATGTGGGTGATGTAACAGTAGTAAGACTTGTAGCAGCGTAAATAGTAATGATGGAGATTGTAACAAAAGTTGTCGTTATTATTGTCATATATGTTATCAGTGGTTTTGTTAAGAAATAAAGTAGGGGGGGGGGAGGTCCGACAAAAAATACAAGGGTCCGATATTGGTAGGTATCGAGGGCCTATAATAGCATGAAGGGGCATTGGATAGAAAGTAGCCGGTTCTCTGCTTGAAGGTAGGTGGGTCAAATGACCCGGGTCTCTGCTTCTAACAAACCCACTGGTGCTAGAATTATGAATATGAGTCATAATAATAACAATAACAATGTAGATTTTATTAAATGTCCCTACTAGTATTAGCAGAAGCCATTAGCGGTCACTGTACAGTGATTAGCCAATAAGATGTATGTTAAAAGCCAACAGGAAATTTAGAGCCAGTATTTTTTACTGATGAAGCCAGTCTTAAATCGGTGATTTTCTAGACACGGTCCTAATCTCGGACAGCAGCTTATTCCACGAAGTTGTGGCTGCTAAGTAAAATTTGCAGTCGGCGTACAACTTGAGCTGAGACATGGGTGCCTGCATTAGTATCTGATACACGGCACAGATAAGCACCATAGTACCCCTCTGGGTATGTCATAGGTTAATACCTCATCCTCATTATAGACAACTGAGGATGAGATCAGCAGGTGTCGTGGTCTCTGTGTGGAGACGTACTCAGCATCAGCCTTTACAGACCCCAAGGACACACTGGCCAGTCTGTGTTCTTACAAATCCATTCTGGGTCGGCGTTTCAGAACTGGCCAATTGTGTTTTCTTTCTATAAACCCCACACACTCCCTTATATTTATACGATCAGTGACTGTCTGATGGTTTTGGATTAATTTATGGAATTTGGCACTTAATCATCAAACTCATAGAAAACTACAGATAATTCTGACTGAAGGCTCTTAGCCAGCTGGGTTGGCTATCCAGCTGTGTAGCTAAACCCATATACGAGAATCCTTGGCATAGAATGCCAGCAAATGCTAACATTAATGAAGAAAACTTTGGGGGAGAATCCCACTTCAATTGTTTCACTGTATATGATAAACTGAGATTGGTCGTGGTAGTCTAGCACTGGGAATAGACTGGGATTAGTTGTATGTCATTCTTTGTTCTGTTGACAGGGAGTAGGTCCAACAGCCAATAGAGCAGCGGTGGTCGCCGGAGTAGAGCTACCAGCTTACGACATAAGCAAAAAATATCTAATTCTCTCAGGTTACATGCGTGACAATGCGGTCACTCATTTTCTGTAAGTAAAAACCATGTATAATAACGACATATCGAATGTATAATATAGTTAGTTCATTATAATAATATATTAATCTAAACAGCATTCAGTCTGTTTGATGTCTGTATCATAGATGCTAATTTTTAATGTCTATATAATTTTGTTTTAGAATATGTCGGAATATGCAGCGAATTAAAAAATTGGAAATATACAGAGAAAACATTGAATTTATGCCTTCATTTATAGAATTGGGGGGGGGGGGGGGGGAGGATGCGTTACTAAACAAAGTTCTTGCAACATGCAATAATAGGCAGGGAAAACACAGGGAATTTGATTTTTGAAATCCCGTATTATTTTCTAGATTAAATTCATCAGTCATTATGTGTTATATATGGCCATGTTTTATCCTTCTGTAGAGCAAGTTTTATAGCAGGCCTTGCTGGTGCTTTGGCTTCAAATCCAATAGATGTTGTTAAGGTAACAGATACTGAATACTGCACACATGTATGTGAACGTGAACTTGTGCAGGCCTCCACACACACACACACACAGTTGGCCACAGATCTTTAGCACCTGGGTTCAAACCCCAGCCAGGCTATATATCAGAAGGGTGTTTCATATTTCACTTAGCCTCATTACCTTTGGAGGTCGCTCGGCCCATTTAGCCTACCTTGTGCACAAAGGTGGCCATAAAACATCGACAATTACATTTATTTACAAACACACACACACACACACACACATCAAAGGTTTAATGTTATTTAAAACTGGCTTGTTTGGCGTGGTTCAGACACAAATCTTGGCTTCTTTTCAGACTCGTTTGATGAATCAGCGTAAACTACGTGTGGCAGGTTGCACTGCTCCAGAAATATACACAGGATCTGTAGACTGTCTTTTACAGGTTAGATTATATGCCATTAGTATATAAAGTAATATCATAAGTAATTACGTATTTGCGTTAAGCTTTATTTTCCACTGTGTGTGTTTATATATCTGATTTCGGTAAATTAATCGGTAATGCATACCATATGATATGATATAACTAACAACAATGGTTTGAATAAATACACCAGTCTTGTATTATTTGGTGGCAATGAAATGAGCAGCGTAAATGTAGCACTGTGCTTGGCATTTTTGTTTCAGCTTTTCCTAGCTGAATATATTATGTATTTGGCTGGAAAGAATTATGTATTTTTAAAGATGTAAATCTGTTACATCCATAGAATTATTTATTGTCAAGCGCTTAGAGTAACCTTCTTACAGGTTATATAGGGCACCGTATAAATTTTTATATTATTATTATTTTAATCCAAAACGTTTTTAGTTTTATCAGTCCAGTGCCGCAAACACCTTTATTAATGCTAGAATACAAAAAGTTCATAACTGCTAAAAATTGGATGGTCCGGAATTGTAATTTAGCCATTTTTATTTTTGTCAAAGATTCATCGCTGTAAGTTCAGAGTTGATGCTATATCATCTGGCTACGAGGTACTCAATATTATTCGTACATTTCTCTTTTTGCAGACTTGCAGAACTGAAGGCTTCATAGCTTTATATAAAGGGTTTATACCTAACTGGCTTAGGCTTGGACCTTGGTGCATAATCGTATCCTTTCTACTGACTGTTGTGTTAACTAGCATGTGATATATTTATAAATCCTATTTCGACAAAATAATCTGTAATACATACCAAGTACCATGCGATATGACATAACAAGGCTGCGACCTTGGTGCATTATTGTGTCCCTTCCTACTGACTGTTGCGTTAACTGACGTATGATTTTAATTATTTTATTTTCGTTATGCATATCACGATCTTCCTTGACGGAACATCTTAGTTCTTCGTAACGTTCGAGCAGCTTAAGAAGTTTTATTAGGAGAACAGCTGTTAAAAAAAAGAAGGCACGCAGAAGGAGAAGAAGACCCTTGCCTTTACTCATCTACCAGCTGCTATGCCGTCACCGTCATGCTCATCATTTTGCCGCCATCACCACCATCATCATCATAATCATCGTCATCGCCCTAGTTCTACCTGGTGATAAATCTTTTTATTAACAATCAAAGCAGAATTTACAATTTTACCTTTCGTCATCTCGTCCATATTTCTCATATTTTGTCATAATGTTGTCAGTTTTTATATTTTAATTTATATGTTGATTATTTGTTCGATACAGGTGTGCATATTTATGTGTGTGTATACATAAAAATGCTGAATGTATGAATGTATGATGTTGTCTGTCTGTCTGTCTGTCTGTCTGTCTTTCTGTATGTTTGTCTGTCTGTCTGTCTGCATCTGATCTTCATTCCTGATTACGTTTGGATGTGGGATCAAATAAATTGAAGACAGATACTCCTAAAATATTCGAGCACAGATACCAAGGTATCGTTATTTGAAAAGTGTTTAATTAGAGTACACCTGGAAAGTATTTGTGCTAACGTGTGCTGTTCAATGGAGTACACGACCTTAGGTCAATCACATCAGCCTTACATCCGTATGTGTTTTCGTCTATCATCGTTTTGGGGGATGTCACAAAAGTCTGCCTGCCCAACTGGCAGTGATATTAACCTGTGACGGATCAAACATGTTGGATGTCAGTTGGCTTCAGTAGGGATATACAATTCTGGATCGTTGAAAGATGTAAGTGCCCAGGCTTGATCACCTCTGCACAAAGTTGTATTGGTGTAAATGATGTTATACTACTGTACGTATTGATACAGTAAGGTATATAAAATTTCATATAGTCGTGTCTAGAAGCAGATTACCTATAATGGGAGACAGACTTGAATTGGTTGTGTGTGTGTGTGTCGTAGTCGGCGAGAGACACGTTTGATCAATAATTTCACAGAGATAAAAAGTAAATTCCAAATTATCGAACTTTTCAAGCACTCTGTGAAATTGTTTTAATTCAAATTCACTTTTTCATTTCCACAAAGAAAGCATTTAAATGCCTCCACATGAAAATGTATTTGATACTACATTCGGTTCTGTCTTGCAGTGTTTATTATTTTACCATATCTCGTCGGTATACTTGGTTAATGTGATAAATGAAGTGTTTTATAAGTTCATTTAAAATCGTTAAACAAAGTTCCAATTAGAGTAATTTTTACGTGTGGTGATGATTGCTTGCCAGTTTCTTTGAATTGTTTATTCTCCAACTTATAATAACATAGTTTACGAAATATGTCCACGCTTGCTGGGCAACGGATAGCAATGGTTAATTTAATTAATTTAAAATATCTGGTGCTACTTGGACGGATTCGTTATTTTGTTCCACACGCCAGAACACCCAAGGAATACCCCGAAACGCACACGGCGGCATTTAGAATTATGTCGTGGAACTCCGCATACGTTGGCAGACCTCCTAGCTGGCAGTATAAGGTACTATATACACGCCTTATGGCATAAACCGACGATCCGTGGCTTCTTCCAAGATGATCTGCCGATTTTAAACAGTTTTTAGACAACTACGAAATATATCTTCGCATGCAATGTTTAAAATGTGCGCCGTGTTTTTAACGTGGGCGCGCAGAGTTCAGCCGTAGCACCGTCGCTAGTGAACTGCATTTTATACAACTAGGTCGTGGGAACTGATCTCGATGTTACCGGTGTACGTGGGATGTTTCAGCCACTAATAATTGGGTCTGATCGTCTCATTTCTCGTGGGAATATAGCTCCTCGGTCTCATATATATATATATATATATATATATATATGCCAGTACCGAGGCTAAATAAAACACACTAAGTCATACGCTTTTTATTAAATTCCTGCACCTAGATAGACTAAAGAGGAATCCTATTTTGAGAATACAGATTTCTTTGATGTAGTTTCTCGTGATATTTTGTAAACTATTTTTTATTAATAAAAGCTATTAACCTACTTTCCTTAGTATATTTACCTAAAAAGATGGCATCAGTTATTGCGCATTGTCGTTGACTGGTAGCGGTACCTAAAAAGGTACCATTTATCTTTTTATCCGTAACCCGTACGCGCGCCCTTAATACCACTACTAGTACCATAATACTAATACCATGTTGTCTTACAGTAGGCTAAACCTGCTTAAGAAATTCTTATCTGTTCTGCAGATACTTTGTAATAATACTAGACTGTGGGTGTTACTTGATGAGTTCAGAAATAGTGAATCTATATATGTGAACATATATATATATATATATAATGGTTTATGCAACTGTATCATCAGCATACACGATGCTTTATGTTGTTTTTCACATGACCTAGAAATAATGGACACCTATCATTGATGTACAGCATCTACGTCATTGGTCTATAAAATTGGACTCGAAGTACACTGATGCTGCGGCTTCTAACACAGTTGACATTGCTACTACCACTGTTCTTAAAGCTTTCAAACTAGACACCTCTTATTTAGGCAACATATGTAAATACTGTTTGAAATTATTAGTGTTGATTATTAGTGTTGATAATAATTTCTTATCTTAGGTCGTTCTGAGCCAGTTCCACGTAAGTATTAGAATTAATTAAGACCATTCCAGTAAATGGCACTCTCCAATTATACCATTCCATTTCGGATTATTTAATTGAACTTGCCAGAATCTGCTGGAGTTTATTTTCCTGTTGCTCTTCTAACTGTTAAAGCCCCTCTGACATACTTTTGTTGTACTCGGTTCAGTTACGTTAGTCTTAATGTGAACTTTTGTTTTCGGGAAAAGGGTAAGATATTGATCTTGATTCAGCTTGAAACTGCATGTAACATGATTGATTTGACATGGTCAGTTTGGGTGTTCGATAGTGTGTTTGCTGTGTACATTGAGGTGCCCTCATAAGCCATACGTAATTAAGTAGCCTTGTGTATGCTCGATTTGAAATATGTAGACGTACGAAATATGTCCACGAGTTACTTTAGGCGCCTTAAGACCTTGAATAAAACAATGCACTTAGGCGTTCTTGAACTTCTACAGAACGTGACTAATTAAAAAAAATTAATAATTTTGTCTTATCACTTCTCGCGAACCTCTACGTTTTGAACGAAGATGTATTAATTTTTTTAGATATGTTCCACTAAACCATACGTAGCACAGCTCTTTTTCACGCCTGTTATATCCGTTTGCAGACGAAAGGTTTTGTATCTAGATGGTTTCACTTCAGTTAAATTCATTATATCATTGTATGCGAGCGGAGGGGGGGGGGTGATAAAATCCATTCCACATTCGTGGATCTCTGTATCCACAAAGCATTAATAAAATGACAAGATTATCCCTGAACGCTGTCATGGCGCATTGGTGTATGTATATATATATATATATCTGCTAGGGTTGTGTGATGGAATAGAAAAATTAGTCGGCTTCGAATCTATACTTAATTAATGAACCATTGTCTTTGCCGGTTGACTGAGCTGTATTGTAGGAGACGGGCCGCAAAAGAGAATAGTTTTGGAACCAATCGAAATATGAAGTCCTCGTACAGTCTGACACGGCTGGATTCGGACTATAAAAAAATGAACAAAATATTTATGTAATAAAAATCGGAGCAATAAACGCGATTTGAATGCTGTCCCTTGTCGCATATATAACGATTATTAATGTACGTGTAATTTGGGTTTACTTTTTTATTATTATTTAATCGGCATTTGTAATTTGATTTGTGTAATTTATGGCAGAGTGGTTCATAAATCGGTGCTGTGGGAGACGTGTGTTTGTTCCCCTTCTACTTAATTAATTATATGTTTTAATAAATCAACAAAAACTTCGCTTTTGGACCATAGCTGGCACGGGTGTATGATGTACTGAATGTGTGTGTGTGACGCGATAATTAATACTAATCTTGTGCAACAAAGGCCATATATCCAATGCGATTTGCACTCATTGTTTTGGGGTGACGCAAATAGTAGTCCACGTCGCTGCTGACTTCTTCCACGGCCTGAATTGTTTTGCTACGTCCGTTTCTAGGATGTTTCATCTCCCATTGAACTACTTTGACGCTACAGTGGAATCAAAAGGTATCGTGGCCACCTGACAAAAGTACACCCTATTATAGCAGCTTCCCGAACTGACTCCAATTTATCCGACTCTGCTGGTAATTATAATCGTTTTTACTCCTGCGTGGATGCCGTACGTGAATCGTATACAATTTTCGATCACTTTCATTTCTAATCTCGCGTTTATATTTAGTTCTTCCCGAAATCGCGTGGTCCGCTTATTTATTCATTATTATGGCCTAAGCTAATGGCTATATATTTGTAGCTTTATACGACTCGTTATAATTTTTAATTAGTCAGCTATATGCGCACACGGTTATACAACAAAAAGTTCATCTTCATTACCCAAAGAACACCTGCAATTATATATAAAAACCGTTGAAATCAGGACACGACGATATAAAGATAGCTATCATACACAATTATAGTTAGAAAAACAAAAAATATACCATTTCTCTTTTTAACACGTGTGTAAACACACACACGTGTGTGTGTGTGTGGATATATATATATATATATATATATATAGTGTTATGATAGTTAAACACAAATTATGCTTAGATATATGACGCTTAAACAGGTATAGTGTCATGACTGCAAATTATCTTGACAGCCTTTAAAACAACTATATATATATTTTATAGTATATATATATATATATATCCGATACTTTTTCCAGCGGTTATGCTAGCTACATCACGAATTATCTGATTTATGTTAATATCACATGAAAACCTGTACCCAGCTAAAATAAATGTAACATCGGTCTGATCTGTAATAAATATTATATTAACCTTAATTCGGCACATGCATATTTTGTTTACAAGACGATCCCATCTCAGACACTCCCTCCAATAACATGTTTGGCTAATATCATTTACTCCCAGTCTTGTATTCTTGCTCTTCTTTATAAATGAAGTCAAAAACCGACAGACTACACGTGTTTCACCCCAATGACCTCACACATAAAATGGCGCCATCACGTGAGATTTATATCGAGCGGACAAAAACGAGAACCTGTTTTTGTCTTTTAACCGTAAACAACACAAAAAAGAATATAAGTTGATATCGTCATAACTTGATGTATCATAAATATAATTAAAATTTACACGTACTTTGCAAGTTTTAGGATATTTTAATATAAAGAATATGTGCTGAATCAGTAAAGCTTAAATTATTTCTTATATATCTTTGGCCTCGTGGGTAAGGTGTGAGACTATTTACCTATGGCTATGGTCATTCTGTGCGAGAGGTCGCAGGTTCGCGCCTCGGCCGTGGCACTATAGTAGGAGGAGATTTTCATCCAACCAGGTAACTGACGAGGTTTCTCCACCGAACATGCTATTTATTCTAAATTTATTTAGAATTAGTCTCTGTGGAGAAGCTGTAAATTACAGCCCATATGCGTCTCCCTCATTTGAGGTTGCCAGCCACGTAAAAACTGTCATTTCGGCCATTATATATATATATATATGTGTGTGTGTGTGTAAAACATTTACAGAAAACACACACATCATGTGTATAAATAATAAGCCAGAAAAAATATACTTATAATAAAAATACCCCCTTTTATTTAAGTCATCTTTTGCTAAATTAATTTCTGGTTTCCTGTACATTTCAGATCACTCTATACAAGATCCTGTTTCACAGATTCAAATTACTGGATGGAACAGCACCACTGTATCTAAGGGATCTAATCCAAAAGTATATACCAGCCATACAGCAATGTACGGAGAGAAACCTTTCCGAGCATCGGCTCCCAGACTGTGAAATAAATTGCCAAATCAGATTAAACTTGCAGCACGTAAAGAAATATTTTATAAGGTTATAAACCAGTCTATTTGTGTATAGAATATATGAGCTTAGAACATGTTTTAAATGTAATTAAGCGCCTTAGAGCAATTCAAGTTGAATAAGGCGCTATATAAAATATTACTGTTATATTATATTATTATTTAAGACATTTCTTTTGCCGAAAGAAAGGTTTTAGCAAAACTAATTCATAATAATAATTAAACTTCTATAGCGCTAATATCCTCGAAACGAATCGAGCTCAGTGGCACACCTAGTACAGTAGTTGGGCAATCTCAAAAGGGCTTGATTAATTCATTTTTATTAACGCACTCTATTCCACTTCACACATATACAAGTAGGCTACACTGCATTGAGTTTTCGCAACGAACCACTTCAGGCTTATACTCACCACTTTGATAGAGTTCATATACGTACTTTATTTAATTTTATTCTGAAAACGTTTTAGCGGAAACCTTTTTTTCGCCCATTCTCCACGTTTTGCGTCACATCCTACTTGCGGATTCCACGCTTCCATTTACACCACTATATAGCCTTCTAGCACCAAAGTACATATAGTATACCAGTAGCGTCTCGGATAATGATGATGATTGATGTCGTATGGGCCCTTTTGTGCACATGGTAGATTAAATGTTTCGAGCGACCTCCAAAGGTAATAAAGCGAAGCCGACGATGAAACACCCTTCAAATATGCCCACCGTTAGACCACGGAGGCTATAGATGTGCTATTTCTAAACCAGTTCCCAATTAGGTGAGTCTTTTATGACAACTGTGTGTAGAACCATGCGGTTAGAATAGTAAAGCGCGTCCATTCTAAAACACACGCCAATTAAATCTTAGAAAGCATCACGACCAAAGATACCAGAACGCATCTTTGGGGTAGCATTCACTTGTTTCCATTTACCACTAAAGTGGCGCAGCGTAGTGTAAGAACAAGGAACTAGCAAATAATTTCTTTAGTTCCGCGATATTTCGCTACGTTCCGCCACGCTCGGTCTGAGCGTAGTGCACGCTGGGAACTAGCGAAGCGAATTTTTTATACCGCCACTAAATACTTGTGTATTATTAATTCATTAGCTATATTTCAAGTATATGACTAATAAGAATAAAGTATATTAAATATAATACTGTTGAAGTTTCGAAAGGGAAAGTGTTAGCGTGTAACATCAAACACGCATTTTAGCTTTATGTGTGTTAGTCTACATGATTGCATTTAGATCTATCATTTAAGAACCATTCTATTAATATATATAGAACACACATCTCTCTCGCGGTAGTTTTATGGCACGTGACCTGATCTACCAATCACAACATTGTCTTTCTCGACTTCCGGATTACCTGTCCTGTAGAAATAGAGGGAATTTCCAGTTTCGATGTTTATGTGGGTTAATGCAAATTTTCGGACGCCGTTAATTTCCTGATGTTAACATGATCGCGCAGCTAACAACTGGTGAGCTAATTGTGATTAAGAGGATTGTCAAAACCCACCGTAAATTGGTAAACTATACCGGGCTGTTACGGCGGTGTCAGTCACCATCTACGCTATAAGTCCAAACCCGACAAGGAATTTCGTCACGAAAAACCGAACTGGGCGATAATACGTTAAGCTATCTTGCTCCACTTTTCGCCGTTGTATCATTGACATTTTCCGAAAGTCACCCGGTACGGCGTGGTTGTCAACGGCGGCTGAGGACAATACAGCTGAATTAGGTGGAAAGCATAACGTTCTTCCGTCAACAGTTTGCAACTATGGATAGGGTGGAAGTGACGACGAGTTCTGATGAGCGACAGGGGAATTATTCCGATTGGGCAGATGCCGCGGAGAAGGAGCAGACTATCGGCGGGAACGAATCAGTCAGCACGTCTAAAGACCAGCCAGAGACAGGGCCTAATCCAGGTGACAACGGTGCTCCCAAGCATCATATTCCCAGTGATAAAAGCAATGATAAACAAGGAAATGGTGACCCCGGTGGCGAAATGCCGAGAAATCGATCTGCCCCAAACACAGATAGAAGAGGAGTTGAACAACGAGGTAGAGGCTACAGATATACAAGAAGAGGAGGCAGGTCATGGAATCAGCAGCGAGGTCAGCTATCAGACAGAAAATATGCCTCGGCATCACCTGGTGATGCTTTGCCTTACAGGGACAAGAAACAGCATAAAACCAAGGCAGTGAATGAGGACATGGCTGATGATGATGATGATGATGACCCGCCTGAGAATAAAGATGGTCAACGTGGTCATCTAAATGGGAAGAGCAAATTGACTACATCCGGAGATAAGCTGGAAGAGAGTCTGCTGATTCCTCCGCCTGTGAGCATCAGAGTGAGTGCCGATGACAATGATGTGTTTTCCATCTATTATCTCTGCAACCTGCAGTTTGGCAGCATGCTATTCTGGTCCGTCGAACAGGCATACCAGTGGCTGAAGGCTGTTAGTGTCAACAGCAAGGAGGCAGCATATGCAGTATATTCAGCGAAAAAGGGTACCAAAACAATGTCCATAGCTGAACAGTATTTCGGCGATGTCGACTGGAGCAAGTGGTTCCACCTGCGAATCCCTTTCATGAGGCAGCTGCTCCGAGCAAAAGCCAGATGTTGCAAGCCATTTACGGAAGAACTCCGTAACAGTGGTGACAGCTACATTGTTGTGGTGCTCAAGGATGATAAATATTGGGGTATTGCTGATGGAAAAGGCAAAAATAAAATGGGCAGCCTGCTTATGGAACTACGTACTGAGCTCGATGAGGCACTAAATGCAGATCCCGAAGAAGATTTAAAGATGATTAATCTTCCCATGAATGTGGCAGCCAGTTCTGATGGCAGTAGAAGTCATGAGATGACGGTTCTTTTGATTGGAGACTCACAGCTGAATGGGATTGACTGCAAAGATCTAGTTCCTGGTGTTCATCTGAAAAAGCGTATTGTGCCGGCAATTGAAGAGACACACCAGTTCATCGAGAATGAGGACCTCTACGACTATCACATGGTGGTATTGCATCTATTGTCACATGATGCAGTGGCAAGATGTAGGGAAGATCTGCTGGAAGCGATGCAGCAGCTGACCGACGTGATTAGCAAACGAATGAAAATTCCCAAGATCATCATATCACTTGCAGTCTATCCAGTGTTTTCTCGTGAGAAAGAATACAGTAAGCTGGCTGACGACATCAACAATGTGCTGTTTACCCAGGGAAAAGATTGGGTGGAAGTGTCCTTTCGAACCAATGGTTTGCGTCTGACCTACGAAGAATGCTTCACACCAGATGGCGCGATCAGCAAGAAGGCAGAACATCTGTTGAGGAACAACCTAGCGGATACAATACACCATCATCTACTTTATCGTAAGCCTTCTCATCTGACTAGTAAACCGAGCAAGACCTCCGCCTCGTGTGAAATTCCACAAATGGAGGGCTCCACTGAAGAACAAAACAAAGATGGTGCAAAGCAAGGAGAGGATCCAAACAAGTCGGCAAAAGTTGAGATAGATGAAAAACTGGATCCCTTAAAGGGAAAGTTAATCATTGTTGACCGAAGCCATGAACTTTCGAACTATTTCCAATGTGATTTATATCTTTATGGCATTGATTTTTGGTCCGGCGAACAAGCTTATCAATGGCGTAAAGCCAAATTTATGGGCAACAAGAAAGCAGCAGATGAGATTTATGCTGCTAGATATGCTAACCAGGCTAGTGCCATAGCCAACAGATATTTCCGTACTGCTGATATGCGAGGATGGCAGGCTCAACAAATTCCAGTGATGCAGCAGATGCTGAGGGCGAAGGCCAGATGTTGTAAGCCATTTTTGGATAAACTCCGTACGAGTGGTGATAGCTACATCATTATTGTTATGAAGGGTGATAACTATTGGGGCATTGGTAATGGAAAAGGCAAGAACATAATGGGCAGTTTGCTGATGGAACTGCGCAGCAATCTCGATGCAGCACTTAATGCCGTCCCAAACGAGGATGGAAGAATGATCGATTTCGGCCAGGAGAGAGCTGATAGAGACGACAGAGACTCGGAAGTGGCTAAGGTTCTGGTGATCTGCGATTCTCAACTATTTGGCATTGATTTTAATAATCTCATCCAGGATGTTAAAGTCTCTAAAATAATCACGCCATCAGTTGAGGAAGCGCATCATTTCATCGAAAGAGAGGACATCTCCAAGTATGACGCCACACTGCTCCATCTTCTGTCTAAAGAAATGGTTTGCAAACCCGAGGAAGAGGTAATCCAGGCGATGGATGACTTTACTTCCGTGATCAGACAAAGGATGGTGGTTCCCAAGGTGATTATATCGCTGGCTATATACCCACTCCTGTCGCCAGATGAAGAATACAGCAGTAAGGCCGACGCCATCAACAAAGAACTGTGTGAACAATTTGGTGACTGCAGCGAGGTGACATTCCGTCGGAATGGCTTGAGACTGAAGTACGAGGACTGCTTCACACCGGATGGCGCAATAAGCAAACGGGGCGAAGAACTTCTCAAGAACAACCTGGTGGATACGATTTACCACCATCTGTTCGGTAGACAACGTTATCAGCGCCGACACAGGTGGAGAATGCCATACGGTGAACCATCATACTGACAAAGAACGTCTCGTACGGGTGAAGATGAGCACCGGTGACAGCACAGGACATACTACAACAAACGTGGTTGCCGTCCCGTCAGAAAGTTCTTCATAAAGTCCGTGAAACATGTCGAATTTAGATATTTTCTTCATTCCATTCTTGTCTCCCTATATTATATAAGTTATTCGTATGTTGGTCATTCTCTGCACACAAACACGCAAATCTGTTGTATGTATGTGTGATATTCTGTGGTAAGACTGAATTTGCTATGCCTGTTTTAGGTGGCTCAGAGCATACTTAATAGTGTTTCCGGGAAGATTTGATTTCAAACTTTTACTGCAAATAACTGGGACCAGTATTTGATTGAGCAACATGTAGATATCCAATTACTATGAAAGCCAATATGGTATGGTTAATTATAGCTTTTTGAGTGTCGGTATGTTTGGTTTTGGTTCAGTAAAATTCTTCTACTTTATAGATATATATTGGACCTTAAATTGATGACAAATATAACCGAAATACGGATATATTTATAATGTAACGCATCAAAATACATACAGTTTGATATTAATTAGTTGCCATTATTTATTAACCTGATCATTTTATATATAGATAATTTTTCTTTCTTTGTTTAACCTTGATGATGGTTTCATCAAGGTTATCTGGCCAAGTAGATGGTGTGTGTGTGTGTGTTATAATTCTCATGACAACACTACGTTAAGGTACGATAGCAAATGTAATACTATCTCTTGTGTGTGTGCATGTGTCTTTTCAGAGCACTTGTAAATTGAAGATAATCTAAATGTTTTCCTAAAAAGTAAACATGACGGAAAAGAATAGCATAATTTTTCTCCACAGTGATGCTTTGGTATGATTTTTGTTTATGGTACTTATGTTAATATAGTTCTAATAGAGTAAGTTGATAATAAATTCGTTCAAAACGAAGGTTTTGTCATCCGGCTAAAATTTTCATGACCTAATCACACACTTCTTCACAATATTTACCAACACTTCTATGTAAAATAATCCGCACCATTCATTTACTTGCATTTCTGATGAGTCAAGAGAAATTTGTAAATAAATCTCACTTTATTAAAGTATCAATTTAGTTCAGCATGAAAATCAACCGACACGAAGCATATCTGGGCTGCTGGAGTTTTAGAGCTCTCGCTTCTACCAAAAAGGTCCCAAGGACTGACTGCATTGAATTAGTTTCTATCGAAATTACACTACGGACATGATTAAAAATTGAATTGCATTTAAATCTGTATATTTACCAGTGTAAGACGAAGAGATATTATCAAAAGATATAGTTCAGTTAATTGCATCAGATTTTTACTAAATAAAATGTTTTCATCTGTAAAATACAATGCACATACTCATTCTTTATGTCGACTTATTGAAATATATATATGATATGGTAACTGAACATATCAGAGAGTGTGTGTGTGTGGTAGAGACAAATACACACATACTTCAGTAATGAACCTGCTTAGTTTATTTTCCAATGCAGTTTTAAATAGTTAAATAAACAGCCCAGGATCTTAACTACTAAACTCTCTCTCTCTCTCTCTGTGTATGTATGTGTGCAAATAATTACAAATCCCATGCTTAGTACACAAGGCAAAATCTTCAACAAGAATGACAGGTCACCATTAGTGTGATAAATGATATTTATACAGGTATAAAGATCAACAGGATGTTATATAACTCACAGCATGGCTGATGTATCACATAAAAATAATTTCCTCAGCCTCTGCTACTTAACCGAACTAAAGCAACTTTACTTGTGTAATGATACGACCACCGACTTGTATTATTCCAGTCACCCATGGCTCAGAATGCAAATGAGACCCGAATCTATTGCCAAACATTCCCGGAAAATGCTGCTTGGCAAAGAACAGCAGCTTCCCCAAATCCACATCTTAAATAAAACAGACCCTGCCTTAAAGGAGCACCTTGATAACACAATAGACATTTAAACAGCTATAATCTTTACCATTTACAAATGGAGGGGTAAGGAATTTGGATTAACTGTTTTAGTTGTTTTTAAAGTTCTCACAGACAGGCAGATTGTTACCGGGATTGTGTTATCAATAACCTGTACCAATTTCAAAATAGTGCACCTGGCATGGTAAACAATACGATAACATCATCCAGTTCTTTGAAACATTACACTGACTGCCAGTTAGGTCATGTATTCATTTTAGGATTCAATAGCACATATACAAATACCGATGAAACCGCTCTTGAAAATCTGCACAATCTCTTATCAATCAGAAAGTGATCACCAAATTTTGGATTGTGCAGGCTGCTACTATGTTACAGATCTCTGTGTCTAACGTTGTGTAACAGCTGACCGGAGGAGAGTAGAAGGGGTTCATTTCGAAATAGACACCCATCGTTCGACATCTGCAACCATTCTTTGGCTACTTCATATTACTGGTTTCACTGTACAGCGCCTCTGATTGGCACCTGATAGTTAAGGGCACTTATTAAATCTACATTAATGCATTATTATCATCATCATCATCATAGTTATTATAAGTTTTACAGAATGTTACTCCCACTGGATAATTAACAAAATCGCAGCCCAATCGGCTGAGGGGTGTCTTCTGAACGGCGAGAAAGTTTGCAAAACTTATATCATAAAGCGATCTCGAAGGCACATACATATACCTCAGAGAAATGGTAACATGATCTTTGTGCTATGCTGCTTAGACAATGATCTCTTAAAAAGGCCTAGTTCTCAGTTAAATATATATATATATATAAACACACACATAAATACTAACTTACATCTAACCCTTACTGCCAGATAGAATGATTGACAGGTTAATTAACTGGTGTATACAACATGTATGTATTTATCAGTATAAATATAGCTTTATGATAGTTGTTAATGATTGTTAATGGCCCACACCAAAACAAAATATGATAAATACCTTGTTTTAGTTAATATGAAACAGTGGTGATAAATGATTATATATACTCTGCGCGCGCGGGTGTGTGTGTGTGTGTATTCTGTCAGTCAGCCAGGTTTTTGTGTCTACTGCTTGACGGTAATACACACATGGGTGCGTGCGTCAGAGTTGAAATACAAACACGTTTGGACAATATTTCTGTTGTTGCGTGCCCACGGACAGACGTCTCTGCCCACAGACAGATTTTTACTCTTGGTCATATCACAGCAACATTTATGAGAATTAGCCATCGCCACGGATTGGACTGGTTTCAATGACTACAGCAACAATCAAGACCCGGAACACGTACCTCACTAACAGACGCGCTTGTAAAATGCAAATAAATAAACAGACGATCTAACAAATATGAACAACCATCAACGTGAACACTCCGATGATGGAATTGTGCAAATTAAATAGAAATCCATCCCTTCACTAAGACGTTGTGCAGATGGCAGAATTGCCAGCAAATCAGTTCGTGTTCTTGCTATCTATCACAAGAGGCAAATCTCGCGCTCTCTCTGTGTGTGTGTGTGGACGTGGAAGCACTACATCAGGAGGTATGTCATTTGGTTCAACACAGAATGCACATCTTAAAGACGACGGCTATCACTGAACTATTGCACGTTAAACACGATGATGTTCGATTATATCACAACAAAATCTACAAGATACATCAATAGAATGCTAAACTGTGGAGGGGTAGCTAACGGACTGACTAGACTCTGCCGCGGGTGATCGTGTACACGAACAGAACAGAAATGGCGTGCAAATCGGACATCTCAACCACAATATAACATAAATACGACACAATAAGCAAAACATATAAATTGGAACCCGAAACAACTGAATATAGTCGCTGAAATTTTGTTTTTACACCCAATCCCCCTACAGTCGCATAGTACTTCACATATATCAGACATGGCGAGGGAATTTTGTCGGAAAGAAATTACTAACCAGGTACGACGAGAGAATTTAACAGACAAAAATCACGACGACCATCTATGTGGTACAAGCTGAACGAAGAGAAGTTTTGTTCTATTTAGTTTTAAACAATCCAGCAAAGAAATAATGCTTATTATTGTTTGTTTCTGTCTATCTATTCTAATAAGTGATACATCTGGCCTCGTGTTGGTCAAATCTGAGCCCCCCCCACACCCCGGGAAACATCTGAATTTGAACTTTGACCTGAAAGCCCACAGTGTAGGGCTCTAAACATTATTCTACAGGAGCACAGATCTCCCCCCTCTCTCTATCATACTTATATATATATATATATATATATATATATATATCCTAGCACACATTGACAAACACACACACACACACTTCATTATCAATAATGCTGGAACATCAGAATTGGTCAGTCTGTCAATGGTGTTAGTGTCTCATAAAGCCTATAAAAATATGTGGATAATACTCTTGATGACAAATAAAGCGGTTAGCCAGAGATGAGAAATTACATTCAGACGCGATGGACTACAGGCGGACCCAAATAGGGCACAAAACAGGGTCAACCGATGAAGACACAGAACTAATGGCTGCCGGAGACATGAAACAATTCAGCCAAACAACTGGCTTCAGACCACTAAATTAATACGAAGTAACTTCGAACAGAACACAATTTACAGTTCTAGTAACAATTATAACATTGGCTTCGGCCGAGTCATTGCAGGATGAATGATATAGATATATTTCAACATTAACGAAGGATTGTTGTGCGCAAACCAAATATTCGCGGGTATGCAACTGTTTGGCATTAAACGGTAGCTTATCCACACCCAAAGGGCCGTGCAATTTTCAAAGTGGTGAGCGAGTGAGTATTTACTTAAGAATCAGTGCTGATCACACATACAGCCGAATTTAAACATCACACAAACAGGGGTGCGTGTCAGATTTGAACCTGATCTAGGAGTTTACAGCACAGTGTGCTTTAAATACTGCCCTATTGGAGCCCCCTCTGTGCTAATATAAAGGATGCACATTCATAACAAGTGGCCACTGATCATTGTGCTGGAAAAAAAACGAATATTTATTCGCTTTGGCTTTGGTACTGGTCTCACTTGAGACACACATCCAAAGGACTTAGCCCCGTAGAAAAATGTCATGACCCTATGGCACCTTGGAGTTTACTCCATCCGGATAGCACCATGAAACATTGTGTATGCCACTTTAACGAATCTTCCGACTGAACTGAAACTGGACACCTTATATCATAATATAATCAATAAACCCTGATAACAATGATGACACTTCAGTGTTTCTGTTCAACAATGGAATCAGGATATATATATACAACTGAATATTTTTAGTGGGTTTTCTCTCCTCTACAAAATTTGTATTCATTACGTGTTATGTACAACGTTATGACCAAGAATCAGCTAACTTGTGGTGACGATGATGATCCATCACCGAGCTGTCATATATATAATCGCAAATAGATCAGAAAGCATGTGGCTCGACCTTCAGCTACGTAAAAGTAACGTTGCGTCCCGGCCAAAACTGGACCATTTCTCGAACAGGAAACAAATGTCCACGTTCTATTCGAAACTTTACCCGTATCATCATAATGGTTCACAATAAAAAAGGGCAGAAATAACACAGATAATGTTTATTATGCACCAAAATACTGCTTGTATGGATTATTCTAATGTAAACACCGTCAAATATATTTAAAATTTCATATGACAATCATGGCACTTTAGTTTGATGATCGGCATTATATTTAAAAAAAAGGCTTCCTGACTGTTTGCAGAAAAAATAGTTCCTTGAATTTCCCTGACCACTTAGATTTTCCATGTATTCTACGAGTGGTAAGGACCCGCCGTATCATCTACAAATACCTATCGCTCCAGGTCCGCGAATCACGAGGAACATCGGAGATACGTACTTGAACTAGATAGTGACCAACAATCTATGTAAATAAGGTCCTATTAACTAAACTCTCGACTAACAAAGTAGAGACGAACCTGTCAAAACTAGCCCCAAGTGGGTTGAGCAATAATGCCCAGATTAGACGGGTAGCTGGTTTATTTAATTATCCAGCCCAATGTTGATACTTAGAACCCAAACAGATTCAATGTCGCTGTGATTAAAGGAGAAGTAGAAAGAAAACAAGAATCCTACGACGATGACGACACCCTATTTACCTATATTATATTTTCAACGATTCATTTATGACACATCGTTCAGGGTGACGATTACTCAAATTGGAATTTCTTTATCCAATATTGATCACCGAATATGCATTCATCAGCTCATATCATCCATATCCAGCAGATTGGTTCCTGTGCATCAAACAGAATCGGCGGTAACTTCATTAGCACAAAATTGGTGCGTTCAGCAAATTTATCATGTAAGACAACGACTTCGGATGAAATATTTAGTGTTCACAGTACACAACTGCTGACTCATCAAGAATATTTAATATTGATTTAGATGGGGGGAGTTTGAGGGCCAATTTGAACAAGACATCAGCGTTTAGAGGGAATGGTTTAGATGGGTTCATCTATATTTAACTAATTATTTGACGAGAACCTAATAAAAGTCTCTCCGAATTTCGGCTAATCCACATGCCCAAAGCACAATAAAATATTGCTGCTCCAAGATACACCGTCCGAATATTACTGCATTATCAAAACGATCCTGCAGATGGACTAATGCCAGATATTTTCAACAGCCCGACCTCTGACCAAATGAAGCTAACGCTTAGTACAGGAAGGAAATACTATTCCCCTGCAAATACCATCATTAATTCACTTGATGGTAAGTGATGGGATATCTGGGATCTATGAACAGTCATATCTAGTAAAGAGGGTTACCCTTACATTCTAAGATGATAGAAAATTTACATAAATACTAACATATTCTTTTATGCATTCGTCACTGTCTCAATAAGGAGAAAAAGTCATAGTTCACAGCGTTTTCATAATACTTTATAAATACACCAGGTCCACTGCATGGTAGCAACATGTCGATACGTGTAAAATAAAAAGTTTACTCGTGCTTAAGTCTTATGTGCTCAAAAAAGACAGTTCACAGTTGTTTTGTTTTTGTCATGATGCTATCATGTTAAACAAACAACTGTTAGTGGCTAACACGTGTTTGGACCAATAAGGACGCATCATGGTGTTCATTACATACTAGAAATCCTTCTCCCCAACGCCTTAAACATCCAGAGGCAAGATAGTACTGGCACTTTGTTCAAGTTCGTTGGTAAATAAAATGCAATTTATTGGAAATGGTTTGCTCCCATGGATTCGTTGTATAGAATTGGAAAGCTGCAGGAATAAGGAGGTGATTATGAGGTGATAATAGAGGACCTTCTCCCGCTGATGTACTCACTAATTCAGTCCCTCACTTGGAAATAAAGAGATACCAAATTTGTATTTCCCTCAAACTACCAGTTATGGGAAGATGTTATCAGCCGCTTTGCAAGGACATAGCCTCTCACCTGTATGTGCCCCCAGTGAAACCAGCACCGAGACTAATAAAGCATGTACTCACTCACTCACTCACTCACTCCCTTCATAATAGAGACTTACATTGGGGCAGATCTGACATCAATATTTCTGTTTACAATGATCTACCCAATATTATAGTCAGCTAATCCACTGAACCAAAAACCCACAGATCACAACAAAATGACTGTCAACAAAACAAAGATGTACCGAATAAAACTCTAATGACTGTACAGATACGTCAGAATGCCATAGACAAAATACCGATGTGAATGACTTAAGGAATGAATAGCTAGCTCTTGGCAGAAAAAACCCACCATTTTCTGCTATAAGTTGTACAACTTATTTTTAATCATATCCCACAGAGCTATATAATTCTTCACGCACAAAAATAATAACACTGAATGTTCTAATGTGTCTGACTGACTGAACCTGTAGAATAAAAAGATTACTTATACACTGTATGTGCAAGTCATACCATTCTCAATGCAACAAATTAAATATAACACAAATCAAATCTTTAACACAGCTCCACTTAAACAATTTCTAAAATTAACATACAACAGAATATACACTTGTACCTGGGTAAATCTGGCAAGTCTAGATGTGCGAACCTCATATACAGCTACCTAAAATTCATCATGTTTTGTGTCTCCTCTCATACCCATACATCGTTTATGCCAGAAGCTAGAAACTTTGTCACGGACAACCCGTACTACTCTTGTACGACATCAAGACATTTCAGTACTCGAGCATCTTAGTTTTTTCTTCAGTTTTGTCATCTCTTAAATAAGATTACTGCACAATAATCGGCTGTCGTAGTCTTAGTTATTCAAAACTGCCATAACTCGTAACCGGTGAAAATTCATGAACAAATCTACAACACAACCCACAAACTATTTTGTAAAATCAGATAACCATTCTAACCGTTTTCTTTTTTTGGCAATCAGCACAACAATACACATCACAGTAGATGTAACACAAACAGGTGCAATTTCCTGCTCAATCTATGCGGTAAAATGGCAGCAGAAAGTAAACCATAAAATTATGATAAAACAAAGATCCTAAATAAAACATTGCACTACTTCATTGTGGCCATGTGATTACACCGAGACCATAAAATAATAAAACCCTTTTGGGATGAACTGTGGAAAGTTGATGAAAGACCCGACAGAGGTGTTCCATTCTGTTCTGGAACAACACTACTAAGAACATCACTGATTATGTGTGTGCGTGTCTCTGCTTGTGTGTGTAAGTGTGTATGTGTGTGTGTGTGTGTGAGCACATGTGAACATCCAGTAGCATCTACTCTCTATAGGTGTCCGTATATCGCTACTTTATGATTCATCATCCGAGTAGTCGTCCCGAGAAGGATGCAGTTCACGGCGTTTTGCTGGAGGACTGCCGGTTGGACTACGCGTTGTGGAAGACAGTTCATCAAACAGCGGACTGTTTGGCGGAGAAATTGCACGAGCCATCTTCAGACGACCTTCATTCAGCCACTGATTCTGTGAATTCAAAAAAACAATCGTGATCCTATGCACGAGTTCCATGAAATCGAATGATCACTAAAATACCTGTGGTCAATTAAATTTAAATTGCTTTTATTTACAAAAAAATGGAAGTAGAATTGATAAATTTGGAATTTGCTACAAAAAATGTTAATCCTCAACTTAATTTACCAAATAATTTTTTAATTCAGAAATATTTACCCCATGCCAATCCTACTTGGAATATAAACTACTCGCAGTAGGTACTCCAAGTAGGTACTCGGAGTAGCTACTCCAATTGCTGATTGGAGTAGGTTAAAAAATGGAATTTTAATTGATAAATTTGAATCTGATTTGACCAAACGGAATTAGTTGGAATTGTCAAAATGGAATTGACCCCATGTCTGATGAATAAACTAAAAATGATTAACCATCACGATGACATGCTCTCATCACTCAAACCTGACACAGTACAAACTTGATGATGGACTACCATATATACTCGTGTATAGGCCACACTTTTGATGACACGAAATCGCCGCAGAAAAAGGTCAGACAAAAAGGGAAGGTAATATTTGGCATAATTATTTGGGGAAATACAATAATATTGTTTTTCAACATTAATAATGAACATATGAACAATAAACAAATTAATTAGGTGTGTATTTTCACTGTTGTCTTTCGAAGCCAAACTTAATCGTGATAACCACCATGATTATTTAATCCAATGCTCTAATTAGTGATGTGACCACAAAGGTGTAGGTATAAATCAGCTGCAATACGAAAACGGTCGCACTATGACCAATACAGCCGCCTCCATAAACTATTAGAGGCAGATGTTATTTTTGGTCTATCTAAGACGTGTCATTACTATTGAAACGTGTGAGCGTGTGTAATTGAACGGAATGGTAAATGAGGCCACATCAAAGGAAAACGATTACAGCAAACACTGTGTTAATTACTTCCAAAGCTGACACATGGGAATTACTAATAAGCTACTTCAAACAGCATTACGGAAATAAAAGCACAGCAGTAGGTAACCTGAAGCTGCTGTTGTTACCTATCATCACACAGTGGATGAAAACAGCCTGGGATTAAATCGACCCCAGCGTTATTACCAAATCATTCAAGAAGTGCTCTATCAGCAATGATTTAGATGGCACGGAAGATGATGTATTGTGGGATGAACAGCATGACAAATCTGACACTGACTCTGTTGAAGAAGGCGATGACTTGTATGATGACATGATGACACATGAACAGATACAACAGATGTTCAATGAAGAGAGTGATGATGATGAATTTGCTGATTTTAGTGCGTCTTATACGTGGGTTTGACTCTGGGGGGGGGGGTTTATTGGTGCCTAAAACCTGGTGCATCTTGTACACGAGTGCGGCCTATACACGATTATATACAGTACATACAATTCGACCATCTCTTCCAAACAACTCCAGGAAGTTGCCAATGAAGTCCCGTGACTTCTCCTCCCATCTGTCTATCAACTCGTGACTTTTATCAACAACTTGTGACTTTTTTGAGGCTATCTTCTCCTTGATTGCGTCAACCTTTTCTTGAAAGATCAGCTTCTTCTCCTTGGAAGAAAACCAAAACGTAAATGTCAAACAAACGATTTAAATCTTGTAGAACATCAGTAAATGAAGAAACTTTAAAATCCACACCACCGCATTCTTCACCATCATATTACTCCAAAGTAAACAAACACCATTTTTCACTTAATAATGGTGGCATATATTTCTAAAACATAATGACATCGTTAACTTCATCACTGCCTACAGCGTAATTAATCATCACTCTTTTTATTAAATGTTGTTGTTGTTCTGCACTCTCATAAATGACCGTTACTGTGCTAATTTTACAGTCACTTTAGGGGTCGGGGGTCAGGATCATCCGCTTCAATGGAGTTTAAGATGGATTGCGATTAAAAGTGGGACGAATAGAAGAAATCTATAACGGTCACTAATGGCCGCTGGCAAAAAAAACCTTTTTTAAAACGTACACCGGTTAGGTCATCAATCAACCTCAGCGAATCATCAATTAATGGTGAAATCGGACTTCCGGACAAACGGACGACCGACGGCCATACTGACCTTCATAAAGCTGACATTTAGGTCCTTGGCCGAGTACCCGCGCGCCAGGTTTCTTCTCACATACAAATCGTAATCTTTGATGATCCTTGCAATTACGTCAGTCGTTGATATGCCTTCTGTCCTCTGTGTGGTCACGAACCTGTAATAATAATAATAAACCTATAACTTACAGATGTGTGATTTTCAGTTCACAGCCGATCTATTTTGCAAATACGCTGAAGTTAACTGATAATTATCCAATGAGGTAAGGTTGAACTGGAGGATGAAGCATCCGTATTTACAGCTAACAATTTTCCAAAATGTGATCAAATTAGCACATAATTAATTATTCAACGAGAACAAGCTGTATGTAGCCTTTTAGTTTACTGATGATGAAACGTTTCGGATACACATCCTGGAAGTCTGCAACATGGGCACGATCAGCTTCAACGCAGATTACTCATGGCCCTGTCAGACTGTAGCGGATCACAGTAGCGTATGTCAGTGTATGAAAAATATAACTCATACGCTGGTATATGCTGACAAACGCTAGGGGTACTTTAGGCATAGGTTGTTTACTTTTGAAGCACGGTGGCATACGCTGGCATACAGGGAGGTAGAAAACAATTTTTAAGCAGGTTTTAAAACTTTGTGCATACTTCAATGCATTGTTTATAAGCTAACATTTCCTGACATTCGCTGGTCATATGCTGGCCATACGCTACTCACAGGTTAAATATAGTAAGTAGATGCATAATTCTGCATATTCGAGGGCATCTTGTGCATATGAAAATTATTTTATGAATTTTCATATGCAACTCATACATTTCTCTCATATGCTATAGTCCAACTATCAACAAATCAGACAAGTGAACTTATTATACATTTATTTTTTGGCCACCCTATCATTCAATATGAAAAAGTGATGTAACCCAAGCAGGGTATGTCAGAAGGGTGTTTTGTCTTTCACTCCACCTCACTTACCTTTGAAGCATGGTTCCCACAGCCAAGGAAATTATATTTTCCAGGACGTTTTCAGGACAGAATTACCATTTTCCAGGAGAAAATATACAGGATTTAAAGGTAATAAATCAAGATATGTGCAAAAAGAGTATATCCTATTTATTCAATGTATGATTGATTACTGGCATTTTTATGGTACAGCCTCCTCCTCACCCCTTCTAGCTGCCCGATTCACTCACTTTTATTTAAATTTGAATTAACATGGGATATCAAGACTATGTACTGGTACTCCTTTTTCTTCTATAATTGAAATTTTCTTCTACAGGCATAAAATCTACTTTAAACATATTAAACTGAGAAAAAAAACCTGTTCATGTGACCTAAATAGATAACTTGCTGCCTTGCATCAGTCTCTACTACTTAGAAACCAGAGCTTTACTGTACATAATACAAACAGTTGGTATATTGTGTTCTACACACAGACAGTTAATTCTCAATTAATGCAATCGTGATTCTAGTTGGAATATCCCTTTAAAATTGTGGAAATTCAAAACTAGACCAAGAACTGAACCTTCTTTAGCCTAGCACGGCATAGTTATTGGTGTAGAACACTGAAGTGCACCAGAGAACGCTGGTGGAATGAAATCCCTGTATATTTGGGATATTTCATTCACCAACCTTATTCTCAGTCACTCACTTAAAATCCACTCACCCACCAATCCACTCACTCACCCAACAAAAACCACTTACTCACCCATCCATCCAAAAACCCCCATTCGCCAACCCAGCCATCCAAAACCCTCACTCACACACCGAATCACACATACACCCAAACCACACATTACCAGCCCACCCACTTCCATGCAACCAATCGTTGCCGTCTGTACTTATTTATGATCAACTGCACCTACAGCAATTCATCAGATATCATACGGTGAACAAATTGACGGTGAATACATTATTTCAATATTCACATGGTTTTAAAGGGTCCCTCCATGATCTAACTGGTATCATGATGGACCACAGATCACTACCCCCTGTGTTCAAATCTCGGCCTGGACATATCTGAAGGGTGTTTGGCTTGGCCCATTTAGCCTACCATGTGCATAAAAGTGGCCATAAAACATCAATCATCATCATCATCAATCATCATATGGTTTTAAATATTAAGAATGATCTATGATAGCAAGTGAATCTATAGAACTTATTCGATAAAATATGATTATTTGCATTTTTCAGAAAAGCAACAAGAAATTGTCGGAAACAGTAAATGTGATCTTTTATCATGTGTCTTCAACATACTGTAAAGAAACTAGATTGCCCTCCTCGTTCTTACAAAGTTAACATGACTTAATATAACAAATATTCATAAAATATACAACCCTCAGATAAATTCACTAAAAGACAGCTCTAATTTAATTTAAACACTACTAATATACTGGTAGGGGCACGCCTCCATGGCTTAACCAGTAGCGACATTGCCCACAGATCTGTAGCACCTGGGTTCAAACCTCGGCTGGGGCTATATCAGAGGGGCGTTTCATCGTTGACTTCGTCTCATTATGGTTGATGGTTGTAAAACAGCAACATTTTAACCAATATACACGGCTCATAAAGTATCCACACACAATTTATGACCTAACTGTTTATCAATTTTAGTCCGTCAAACTGTCAAACTGATTTTTATGACATTAACATTATAAAGATTACGAAAATAACTTAAATGGTTAATGATTACGGTTATGAGATCAAAATGATGACACTGGCACAGATTACCGACATACAGGAAAATGTGTAAAGACCATTTCTAGGTTAAAATACACGTATTACAGTCCAGCCACAACAAAGGCAACTGACTGCGTGACATCAAAATGATGCTCACACAATACTGCTGCACTAGTAATGACTTCGTAACTGATTGATGAACGTTGTTTCAGTGCTTACCACATCTGGTAAGTATGGCCAAGGGTTGACTTCTTAGAAGAAGAAAAAAACTGCACAAACACAAGTACGAGCCAGCCACATTCAAACCCATAACCAGTCCTGCGTATCTTCTTGCATAACGCAGAGAGAAAATGGCCGGTAACAACATTTTGTGTGAATTTTTCATGGAAGACAAAGCGCCATCATGTTGATTGACATATGTCAGGCACTGATGCATTTACAGAAGTGCAACACTTGGCCTGGTCTGCACTTCGGATTTCATTCAAAATATATGCAAGTCATTTTCCTTGTTTGTAACAGTTTTTTTTTAAATTTTGAGCCAATCTTAATCCAATTTGTATGCCTTGTTTTCAGATGATGTAGCAATACTGAGAATAGTAGAGGGTGTGATGGACATATTGTTTCATAACTGGTGTTATAATCAGAAATATTTCACGGAGTACAAAGACAACTGCAGATGCCATGTTTGTATTGGCAGACTGGGGTTCTGGCTATCTCAGGATAACTTGATCCCAATAGATGGAGGCCGCAGAGCCTGGAAGCCATCTTAACAACTGGATTAAACAGTCCCGAACTAAAAAAAAAAATTTAACCTCCTGTCACAAGCACGTAGATTGGATGCGAGTCAACTGGTGAGTCACAACATTCTGTGGTTAATCCAATGCTTATTTCCATTTAAACCGTCACTACCAGCAGTGATTGAGCGAGACCACGATTTAACAACCATGAGACATATATTTACAATATTTTGCATTTAAAAAAGTCCACATAATACAAAATATGACACATCTCCCTTTTATGACTTGAACATCTTGATGATACACTACTAAAAATCATTGGCCTACCTTCTATATGAATGAGCTATGCCAGAAGGACATCCCCCAGGAATTGCATATTTTTGAATGAAACCAAGTACTCTGTGTTGTTTTACTAGGATTGTCTTACTACTGCAATTACGAATATTTTTGCATGTACTTACTTTCACGAAGCTCCACCCATTAGCCAATTTGCGGAGCTTTATATTTGATTATGGTTAATGCCAAAAAAAGTTTTACTTGAAATATGGTTACTAAAAATAGAAATAAATATATTGAAGCTTCTTCAATTTTGTTTTAATTTCCTTTACAATAATCTGTATTAGCATGTGTATATGTAGCAACACAAGCCTTTAATAGTGGATCTGTATCCAGCATTGATATTTCATTGAACAGATAAATGGCAAACACACACACACACAAAACTTATATTCATGTGTCATATTTTTGCGAGGTCGCTGACATTGTGAATTTCGGACAATAAGATTATTGTGAAAATATCTGTAAATACAGTATGTTTTTCTGATTGGTTGGCCTGGAGCCATGAGCAGCAAACAACTCTCATGTACTAAATAAACTGATCATATGAAAATTTCAGTTCTTTTCTTCCTTAATAAGTTCATTTTAGTTTTTAATATGATCGAGTACTATACTATTTTCCAGTATATTCCAAATTCCTGGCCAACCTGTGGATAATCTGCATCTGATTTAGGTAGAAACCGAGGGAGAAATTGATGCAAGTTTCTGGTGCAATCTAAGCTTGCTGGAATTTCAGACCACTTAAAACATGCTCTATGTTAAAAGAATACAACTGTGTCATTGTACAGCATTTCAGTAAACAATTTTCATACCTTTATGATTCACACCAACAGGCAAAATTACTTTATATAGTGAGAATGATTGTGTGAGTGATTGATTGAGTGAGTAATTTAACTCCTAGTGCTGGTCATATTTGAGATATAGAGGAAAAGCCCATGCAGTTGCATAAATCAGACTTGAGCCATGACCTGAACAGTGTATGGTGCTCTAACAACTATTCAGTTAGATTTCCCCCTCAGTACGGCTGATATTCATAATACATATCACACGGAGATAAATGTACTATTCTAGGCATACAAAACGATCATAATTATGCTTACATTCCTTTGTCTTTAATCCACTGATAAATGTCCTCAGAATCATCAGTACCATACGGTATATCATCATGGGCCACAAAGTCTATCTGCAGTAATGGAAAAGTATCAATATTAGTTATACTTTATGGGCCTCAATCGTTGGTTATAATCAACTCACAAAGATGATTGATAATATCAAATTAAGGGAACTCACTTTGTCTGGTTCAGGCGGCTTTTAAACAGTTTTTCAAAAATGTTTTTATTGACTGCCGGTGGAATGTTTTATGTCTATAAGGTCACGATGATAAGAAAGTATGATGGTAACTAAGGTAGGTAGGCTTAATGTGATACCTAACTATACACGTCCCTTTGCTTAGCAGCAATGGGAACAGGATAAGCATGGCTTCTAAAATGTAAATTGCATGCATGCATGCTTATCTACGTAGAAAACAGTACTAACCTTGTGTTTTTCAAGGTACTCTTCACCTAATATCCACGGAGCGTCTGGAACAATTTCATCAACATACCGACAGTGTCTTATTGCTTCGTACCTCTCCGTTTCATTCATCACTGTTCTGCCTTTCATTTTATGTGTCAGTTCATCATTACACACTGTGATGACAATTAAGAGAAATAATATCAGTTATTGGCTATGAGGATATGAATGAGGTTATTACATGTGAGCACAATAGAGGCGTATGGGTAACTGTACATTTTATATATATATATATATATATATATATATATATATATAAGAGAGAGAGAGAGAGAGAGAGAGAGAGGAGAGAGAGTTGCATATATATATATATATATATATATATATATATATATATATATATAGAGAGAGAGAGAGAGAGAGAGTTGCATATATATAACTATCTCTCTCTCACAAACACACACACACATAGAGAGAGAGAGAGGGAGAGACATGCAGATCTCATTTAGCTACTGATTTTGGCCCAATAAAAAACACACACACACACATACACACACACACAGTTGACATTTCAGGGATAATTTCCACTGCCTTGTCTGAGTAAATACAGTGTAACTTGTCCATAATAGAATGTGCAAAAACCAGAATGTTGTTTAAACTAGTTATTATCTTTAGGCCCATAATTACAACAATCACTTAATACTGTAACTAGTTTCGGAGAAAAACCTTGTTCTATTTTGAACAGCAACCGATTTTTCCAAACACAGTTTGTTTTATCTAAATTGGGCATCTCATGTTTGCTAATTACTATAGCAGACACAAACTTCTTAAAATCTTCGGTTATCAATTCATTCACCATTGACACAAGCCGTGCGAAAGAGCGAGTGAGTTTAGTGTGGTCATAACTACGAATACGGCCACGCAAGCACACATAATAACTGTCCATTGTTGCAATTTATTTTAGATGAATGCATCTATATGCGCAGCCTTTTCAATGGCAGCTGACGTCCAACGCTATACGTCATCTATTTTACAGTCCCTCGTCACCTATTTAATCGGCGGAAAATCGGTTGGCTACTTTGGTTTTGGTGAAAAAGTGACCTAGAATGCACCAAATACTCCATTTTCCCCTACCTTTTCAGGGGAGACCCCTCGAATGGAGAAGGGCCACTACTTCGTTACTGAGACTACCACTACCCCATGGTCAGCCCTTCACAAGCCCCCCCCCCCCTACCCACATCTATACCGCCCTCCATCTATGCAGCCTGCTGCATGGCTGGAGGGCAATATGGAATGGCGTCGCAGTGTTTTTACAGGCCACCACAGGTGAGCTGCTGCCTACTTTTTGTAAGGGGTCGTCTACTATATTCCCTGAGTGTATGCCATGAACGTTTGCCATGAGTTCAGCTTTATAAAGCCGCGAAGATATAAGATATATACCGAGAGCCAATAAAATGGCCTAGCTTTTCATCGGTCATTGACTCGAGTTGTTTGACCTCGGCACTGGTCATATCGGGGTCATATGGCTGAAGGATGACACCCTGGTGAAACAAATACCGCGAACACAGGCATGAGCCGGACGTAAACCCACAACCTGGAGGTTTGCATGCCACTGGAAACCCCTAGCCTTTCATCGCAGTCCAAGTAGTGGTTAGAGCTGTAATATAATATTGATTTATCCTTCGTCCATTGTAATTATATACAGGTTTGATTACCGAGATAGCCAAACAGATCACTACCACTTGAGTTTGAATCTCACTGTGGGCATACCTGAAGGGGGTTTCATCTTTGACTTCGCTTCATTACCTTTGGAGGTCACCTGGCCCATTTAGCCATAAAAAAATCACACACACATACACACACACACACACACACACACACACACTTATTATGTACTGATCAAGATCTTTCAGTAACCAGACATAATTAACAGACAAGAGAACATATTGTTTTACCTCCTACCAACAGATATACATTGGGGAAGCACGTTTTGGCCTGCATCAGCTGTCTGGCATGACCCGAGTGGAACATGTCGTATATACCATCAGCATAAACACGAACTGGTCGATGAGCTATAACAGAAAAAGGTCTCAGACATATGACCGACATTTAAATAATTTGCCACGTGATACAATCAATTAATTTCATTTGTTTACCGGGGTATATAATTTCGCAAGTTTATATCAGAAAAGCCCTTTACGACATAGCAATGACATTACAACACATGAAACAGGATCACGTTAGGTTAAGAATGACCATGTTATGTTAGGAAATTTCCAATAGAAATCACCTGTGCCAGATTCGGCCGTTTCTTTCGTTATTTTTATTGAATAGTCGATCTTCTCTCGCGTCAATCTCGCTTCTTCGTCGTGACTGAACGGAGCGGGTCCGCGGCATGTCTAAAGTTATGAAACATAAGCAAATATATTGGCACCTCTCTGCTGAACACTTGACTTGTCTAATTTAAATGGTTCGGGTATTATGTGTGCAGATACGTGTCAACAGTAAACACAAAACTAAATAAAAAAGTATATTTTGAAATAAAGCTGCAATTGCACATTGCTCATTAACAGGAAATATAACATAACAAATATAACATAACAAACAATTATTTTATTCCCTATCAGATACACTACCACACTCAAAACAAGTCTAACCATCAGCTACCATATTTCCATTAAAAGATTCCCTAAATCCTAATTTCCTAACTTTCACGAGCCATTTCTAGTGTGTAAATGTAATACGCCAGCTAGAGATTATTGTGTGACGTCATCTTTGACAAACATCATGTAGTTCTACAGCTTTACTTACAAGTTGAGAGACAAAATGTCAGATTCTGATGAAAGTTTTGACATTTTCAGGGATATCAAGCTCTGGTGAATGTCCAATCGTTTGCTCACAAGATTACCCTACGGCTATTATCACTCATATATACCCATTTTCTATTCAGTTTCTCCATCAAACTACTGATTCATTTGGGCTTAGCATTACCCAGTTTGTCAAATATGGTTGGAATGTCGTCTTCTGTGAGCCTGACACTCTTCATGTCATATCCAACTGATCTTGCCATAGCCAGCAAAATAATGAACATACGTTCCTTAAAGTGTCTCCCACAAATCTTGCTGTGGTAAGTTCGCTTCCACTGTACTGTGTTCATGTTTCGCAGTCAATCACGCAAACGAGTCTTGTTTTGGGGGAATGGGTGGATACTCCATCCACTGGCAGAACCATCAGTACAATTATATATGGCACAACACCCCATTTTAATTATGTTTAACAAAGACAATATAGAACACAAAACACAGGTTAAACAAGGCCATGGCGAGTGCTTGGCGTCTATGTTTGTCAAACATGATGTCACATTCCGAAGTTTTCGAAAGATTCTCGATTAAAGCCGTGGCATATTTGTCTATGTGAGATGATAGCAAAACAAGTTTTAAAACCACAGTAGCTTTATTTCTAGCTAAGAATTAAAATATATCTCTGACTGAAATTGATTTTACTAAATAACACTGACATTTTGACTAATTTGGGAAACCTTTTCCAGTGACCTATAAGACAATTATAGCAGTACGGAAAACATGCAGTGCCTAGTTAGCAATCAGTATAAATCAAAACCAATTAGTAACAAAAATTGAAAAACGTCAACTATGCGGAAAGAACATTTAAATGCATCAACTGCATGCAAAATGACATGAACAACAAACAGCTTACCATAACAGTAATGCACAAAATTCCTCAAAATTTGATCTACTGCAATCAGCTCAAACTTTAAAAAATTATTTTTAGAACAACCAATTAATTTATAAACTTCATTCGCTATTTTGCAAATCTACCATTTTAACAAAAATCAGCACAAAATAAAAACCAAACAAGAATTTTGTTTTATCCCAGAATGCATCACCAACCTCTTTCTGTGCATGATCTTCTGTCTGACTACTGGCAGAGTTACAACTAAATCGTCTCGTTGGTTTCTGTCATTGGTGATATTTGAAACAAACATTGAGCAGCGGTTAACTCATGCAGCACAGTGGAAGGAAGAGATAAGAGGCAGGCCAAGCAACATGCAAACACATCAGACAACACATCAGACAGATACAGACGGAAGGATGAGGAGAGTATTCAAATCATTTTTCGACCATCTGCGTATCAACAAACGAGACCAGAGAATTTTTGGCGTCGTTGTTTTAGTAATACTCCCAAAATGTTTCTCGTTCACCACATCGTGTCTTACAGTATTATGCGTTTGTGTAAACCGTGCTCCTCCCATCACGATTTGTGTCCACGTCTCGAAACTGATTAATTAGCCCCTGTCCCAGTTTCGGTTAGTGTCGTCGTTTCAGCCAGTCTTCCTACCTCAGTCCGTCTCAGGTTATCTTCCTCTTTCAGATATATATATATATCAGGGTTGGGGTCGATGTATTCCTGTACTCATACTCATTGTACTCGAGTACACAATCTGAAGTACTTGAATGTACTCAGTACTCATAACAGGAAGTACTCCGTACTTGTGCTCAAGTACATTTATAAAGTACATTCAGCATAAACAGAATATTGTATTCATTTTATTTCCATTTATATTTATAGCCATTTTCCTCCCAAAATCAATTCAGAATTACAACCATAGAAATTGGTCAGTTATAATTTTAAACCAGAATCCCTGTGGATTAGGTCACTTTGATTTGAAACATAAAGTATGAATGTTATGTCATGTATTAACATTAATATGAACGTCACTAAAACCACTAGTGTCATTATGCACACGTTTCAACTCTGTTTGTGACAATTATTATGCAATTTCTGTTTACCTGAATGCTAGTGACTGCCACATCAATACCTCATTTTACTTTGTCTGTTCAAAAGACATATTGTATTTGTTGCCAATCAGCTGATCCTAGATAGTGTTTGAAATCTGGTAGAAGTAAATATAAACTGTTTTCATGTGTGGCCTGAATACATAACTGGTTCATTTCTAGCGGTCTACCACCTGTGTATATTTGAACATGTTCTCAGCGTGGCTTCCTGTGATAAAACTTTCAATATGGAATCAATGAAACTAGTAACATTTGAGCACTGATAGAGTTCAGCAGAAAAATCAGCCGGTGAGTCTGATTAGATACCCATGATTTTGATTGGACAAGTCGACAGACTACTAGCATAATCTCATGTCTCCAAATGAATTTTAAATACTCCAACACTGATGTACATCAGATGCAACAGTACCTGAATTAACTGTTTACATTGAATGCACTTTTATGGGCATTATTATTATAGTTATATGTATGTTTGGTGCCTTGGACATAAGCATATGACATTTCATTTAATTATTTCTAAATAGCTGGCATTTTCTTCTTTAATTTAACCATGTTCAATATGTTATGCATGGTGCATAACATATTGAACATGGTTAAATAAGAGAAGAAAATAGAGATTGAAATATCTGTTTGTGCGTTGTGTAAACTATTGAATAATTTAACTTGAAGGGTGATCTAATGTCATTGGTATCATTTGTGTATTAAACCAAGTACTCCATGTGTCTATGTAGATCTCCCACCTCCCCCCCCCCTTCTGCGTGTCAACATGAACTGTCAATATGAGCCATTATGAAATAGAAAACTTCAAATAAATTAGTGGTCCCCCCCATTCACATTACACAGTAGTTATGTTTGAGTAAATGTTATTAAAAGTGTACTCGTACTTGTACTTGAGTACTTTGAAATGTACTCGTACTCGGGTACTTTGAAATGTACTCGTACTTGAGTACATGATAAAATAAGTACTCATACTTGTACTTATAAAAAACAAGTACTCATACTTGTACTTGAGTACGTTCCCATGTGCTCGACCCCAACCCTGATATATATATATATATATATATATATATATACTCATCCCTGTCTTAACCTTAGCCTGTGTCCCTTTTCAAACTCTCTCCTTGTCATTGTATAGATGAGTAGTCCTGCCATAGCATAAATCCTTAACACACATTATACTTTGTTTACGGTCCAATTCAAAATCAGATTACAATAACCACTACCACATAGACAGCTATCTAACATACAAATAATATACCCTGATCAAAATGCAAATTATCGCAAGACCAACTTAAAAGTGACATTTTAAGAGGCGACTGGATGCAATATATTAAAGCAAAGAGAATCATGCAATTTAAATGAAAAATCGTCATTTACGAATTGATTCCAGATTCATGCTTTGTTTTCACTTAACTTTATTTGCAGGTAAGTATATAAAGACATTTTATTTTTACAGTATCTAAAATCTAATGCTGAAGTTAACCATCTGCACAACCTGGATTTTTCTTCGCAAATCCCGACCCTTCAATCCTCATGTAACACATGCGCACGCACACACACACACACACACACCAAGCGTGAAAATAGAATGTGTATACTCTGAAGCTACAATTATCCGTATTAGTGAAGATACAACACATGAAGAGTTAGTATGACAGAATTAATACCACTAGAGATATGATAATACTTCTAAGAATTAGCTTGCCGAACATACGGATCTTCGGCTGCCCACAGCGTCACCATTCAAAGTGGAGTCGGCGTCATCACGAAGTCTCTTGCGACCAGCCATCTGTGTATTCTGTCAGCCTCCACGCACCAACGTCAATGTGTGTCTATAGCATCAAGAGATGGGAATGGTGCTGGGGAGGAAAGAAAAACTGCTTATGATTAATGGCTGATCCAATTTTATCAATTTTCTTACAGTCTGTACCTGATCTATGCAAATTCTGTTTACACACAGCTATATATAGTATGAGAAATATCATGGTTCCCACAGCCAAGGAAATATTATTTTCCAGGACATTTCCATGACAAAATTACCATTTTCCAGGACAAAGTATACAACACTTAAAGGTAATAAATCAAGGTATGTGTGAAAAAGCATACATTTAACCAACAATGTATGATCAATTATTGACATTTTTAGGGTAGAGTCGCCACCTCATCCCTTCCAGCTTTGTAATCCACCCACTTTTATTTAAATTTGAACTAACATGGAATATCAAGACTATGTATCAGTACTCTTTTTCTTCTACAATTGAAGTTTTCTTCTACAGACATAATATTTAGTAATGGGCTTTTTTGGTTCTAAGTGGATTTCTTCAAAGGCAATATTTCCTGATTTTGTAAAATTCCAGGACATAGAAAAAGAATTTGTTGCTTTCCAAGTTTTCCAGGATGAACCCTGAATAATAATAATAATAATGACTGTAATGTTCAGTATGAGAAATGTCTAATTGCTACCACCTGATGGACAAAACATTGGCTGATACACAAGAAACATAAGAAGCGAGGAAAATCTTTCTGATACCATCACACAAAATAGACATTATTAGCTGTCAGATAATGACGCACTCAAAGTGGTGGATCTATTTATAAAATTATTTCTATATTGATACAGTCTGAACAAAGCCTTTCGTGCCTGATCCGCTAACATTTGTTGCATCGCCGAAAAAGAAACCATCGCGCTAAACTTTATTACTAGACGTGACCCTGTAACAGTTTCCAACTCTTGATTTATTATATGGAAAAACTAAATTCTTCCTCCTCAGATGACCAGCTTTCCTAAACGCCATCATCTTAGTTTTGGAAATGTTTAGTTCAAGCTTCCAACTTGCGCTGTATCCAGACATGGTGTCTAAATGCCATTCGCGACCCATGCTCGGTCTCTGAAACAATTACGATGTCATCTGCATACAACAACGTAAACAGTTTCAAATCGCCCAAGCATATGCCATCGACTCCATTTACATGAAGTTCATGCTCCATACCATTTCTAGAAAGTGCAAAAAGGAAAGGTGATAGCCATTCACCTTGCCGAACTCCAAGTATACATTCAAAATCAAATGCAGCAGAAATGTTACCATTGAAGCCCATTACTCTGGACTTCACCAACCTGTTTATGCTACGAACCACACTTAACAGCTCACCTCCGATACCACACTTAATTAACTTACATCTTATACATTTGTGATCAACATAGTCAAATGCTTGACGAAATTCGATAAACGCACAAAACAATTTGTGTCTATTATTTTGAAATCAAAGCATGAAGCACAAAATCGTTATTTGTTGTACTATAATTTTTCCTCAAACCCACCTGAGCTTCAATAATTAACCTGTATCTGTCAGCCCATTTATTTAGCCTGTTAATAACACGGGTGAATGATTTACTGAATGTACTGAGCAAAGTTATGCCTCTGTAGTTCGTCGCAACATTTAGATAAACCTTTTTATGTAATGTAATAATTTAATTAGTCCATCAGTCCAGGTTTCAGGAAAACAACCTACATAAAAAAATGTGACTGAAGATTTTATGCAAATTATTCGACAATATATATTTACTATAAATGAAAAATTTCATTTATAAGCATAGCCTCACCACCAGATATATGGCTGAAGGTCTACATACAGGTGTGAGTGAAATAAGGGTGACCTAACAGTACATCATCCAACAGATGCTGGTATCTAACGTAAACGAAAGCAAACACAAATATTAGCATAAGCAGCTGTGAAGGTCAAGAGTTTGAATATGGATCTTTTAGATGGCGTTTGGTTGCAATCAGTGGTGATATTTGTTTATGTTGTTGAACTGAACTGATGTTCGCGAAGCGGGGAAAGAATTTCTCCCCTGTGATGGCATCTGGGAAGGATGAAGTGAAAAACTAGGTGAGAGCTGAAGACAAACAGACCAACGTGTGCTGGTAATGTCGTGATTGAGATCTGCATTTCATAATAAGAACATAAACGCCATAATGTTTACTAGAGGAGCATAATCAAATGTTTACGCTCAACTGGAATCTTATAAGTTATATAAAACATACTACAAATGAGAGTGAATTGAATAAAAATAGAATGACATGTAATGGAAATTTTGTGACTGAGATGGGCGTTTCATAATAAGAAAACATTCACGGTTGAGTGCAATGGTATATACAACTAAATATCAGTCATTTTGTCGTATAGGCATAATACGTATATTTTCAGTGTAACAGTATCAACTGCTCCGCTCACCAAATCCGAGAAAATATTCTTGATACACTAGAATGCAGTGATGTATCATCTAGTAGGTATAAAGCTGCCCTCGTGCCAACATAGCTCAGCCATGGATCCTCATCAAAGTTTCACCCCTCCAAGTATACTCCTGTGTGCATTTTTATCAAACTTACCTGTGATGTGATGTTTATAAATGAACTAAGTCCACTTAGAAAATGGTGTATAATATTACACACTGGAAACTATGCAGCACACATGCTACGACTCCCACTCAGTCTACTGACTGACATATATACCTTCAGGCTCGACCTGTGTTCAGTCACAATACACAGGTATAACAAAAACGACAACATATCTGAAAGATTAGAGGCAACCACACAAAATACCTGCAGTATAACTTCTATACTAAGGTCACATGCAACTATAGGCCATTAGAGGACGAGCTAAAGCGCAGAAACGGTGAGCGAGCGAGTGAGTGAGCGAGTAAGCGGGTGACTGTCGAATTTCACCTTGGCACCGGTCTCAAATGGGACTTATTTGAGGACTCTGAATAAATAAACTCACCACAATCTGGTTATTAACCAATATCGCAGTCGATGTTTAACTGAGCCATAAACTAGCGGTCGGTTGGTTGGTTGAATGGTGACGTGAATGGCTCCCGAAAACACCACTTGGGGTGGGGGGGGAGGGTGGCACTACAGCCGATCTGCACCAAACGCTCTCACTCATCTATAGATCTGTATTTCACCGTCAGCTAAAACAGAGCGGATCCAATCCAGGGATTGCTAATAGACAATAAGTTCAAGAGGCTATCGATTGTTATCGTAATCGTCTTGACGGGCTCACATCATACTCATAGATAATGATAAACACGCAACATATGTCATATAGGACAAAAATTAACTCGTGGTAGACAATGTATAAAAAATAAACATATCTAGAACATAACTACTTACATACCACTGACCTGGATCTTGAACAGATACGATTCATACATTGTATATAATTACAGATACGACGAGTGTTTTTATAACATAACATTCATATGGTTAGTTTGGTGCTTTTATCCTACGCTAAACGTTCAGCAGTTGTTACTGTTTCAAATACTGCAGTCTTCAGATGTCCTCAACAAGCTCTTCCCCAAACAGTCCGGTGTTGAGGCCATGCTGACAACTGGTACACCGACAAGAGCCACACGTGTCTGTGTCACACCAGCTAGTGCTGACACACCTAACCGACCAATCGAGTTGACCCGTGACCCGTCATATCAGGAGACGTATTGTTCTCGAAGTTGCACTCATACGGATTACACACCACTGATGGATAACTTCTTCAATGCCAACGTGTCCGTGATAAACTCGAGCACGCCAAATTCTGCCAGCGTTCAAGATAATGCACAGTTCCGTGTCAAGTTGGATTGTTTAGCCTCAGTGCTGGTAACACCTCGGACGTGTGGCTGAGGGGCATCCGATGAGAGAAACAAATCACCCAAAGACAGGCATTAGCCATATTCGAACCAGGAACCTGGATGTTTGCAGCACAGTGCTCTAGACAAGGTGCCGAAATGACAGTTATTTAACGTGGCTTGGCTACCTCAAATGAGGGAGACGCATATGGTCTGTAATTTACCGCTTCACCACGAGGACTAATTTTAATTAAATTTAGAATTTACAACAGATGGCATATTCGGCGAAGAAAACCTTACCAGTTGCCTGGTTAGATGAAACACTTCTCCTACTATATTGCCACGGCCAGGATTCGAACCTGCGACCTCCCACACAGCATGACAATGAATAAGAATGTCCCCCCACAGTGGGTCTTTCTAAAACATGTGCTTATCTAACACAAACTAAAATTACATTTTCTAGTTCTAAAAATAAATTCTATCCATCACGGTCTAGATACTATAATTCTATCCATGACAATCTAGATAATACAATTCTACAATACCAACCACCGCCAGGAATTTTAGTTATCTACAAAGGTTCATTCCAGAGACTTCATTAATAATACATAAATTTGATTGACTGACTTGACTTCATGTGAAATGCTCATTCTGAAACCAACCACAAAAAGAGCCCAATTCTTGTTTAATTTAACCGGACATCAAAAAATGTTTTGATAGCAGAGGCCTTGGTGCTGATGTTGAACTTTTAATTCTGGCTTGAATCATATACAATCTGCCATTGCTAATTATGAGACTAATTAAGTATACAGTATACTTTTACCTAACATAAAGGTCATGACATGTATCAAATAGATTAGCTAGATTAACAGCTGAAGCTTATCACAGAAATGGCCTGAGTAAGAGAGATGATGACGATTGATGTTTTATGGCCACTTTTGTGCACACTGTAGGCTAAATGGGCCGAGCGACCTCCTAAGGTAATGAAGTGAAGTCAGAGATGAAGCAACCTTCAGATAACCCCAAGTTGAGATTCGAACACGGGCGGTAGTGATCTGTGGTCCAACACGCTACCGCTAGACCACGGAGGCGCCCATCCTTGCAATCTCAATAAATATAAAAGTAATAGCTTGATGAATTACATGTTGGAGCACTTACCACAGACAATACTTTACATAACCAACTTCGTGTGTGTATAAGACAAATTCTAGTTATGGTCAATTCAAAGAAAATTGCATCAAGTCCAAATATCTTTCAAGCGGCAAACAATCATTTATCCTTGAAAAATATTCTCATATCCTTTCCTCGCTCAATCATACTGAATTATTACAAATGTTATGCCAAAGAAATTATTCATGATATACCCATCATAATAAATAGTACTGATGAAAATGAAATTCCAGTGACAATGTGTGATACAGCTGTACCTGCAGCATTATGTAGGGGGGGGGGGGCTGGGTTAAATCGATATTTGTCTTACGATGCTTGACGGGTTTTTTGCTACCTAAAGTTTTCCTGCCAGTATCCATCATCATGTGATGTAGCCTTTAACTATGCACTGACCAAACATATAGACTGAACTCGCGTTGAGTTGTGTCCTGTCCATGTGAATTGTTCACAGCGATTGTGGTTGTCTATGCCTGCGGTATTGTTCTGTGAAATGGGATATCTTATTGTGCAAACAGCTGTCTGAGTATAGTTCTTTCATTTTGACCAACGATAGTCTGGCTGAGTAATGGTCATAAAAAGTCCATCAAATTGGGTGCTTCTCATCTATAAGATGAACAGCCCTATATAAATACATTCTAACATTAATTCTTCACGCTACGCATGATTTAATACGTCATTAGCTTAATGCCATTAAGTGATGTTGATTTCAGTTTGCAAACAGAACGATTTTCTTCACAAAAAACGTGAGCGACATATTGGTTTAAAGTCTATATAACAAATTTCAGCCTTCTGATAAATGGATAAATTATTTTTTTGTTCAACTTTTGGCATTTGTCACATCTGGTAGATATGTCTCAGGTGCTGTAACTTGCTGATAGAATGAGATGATCATAACAAAGCTTTCTGCTGTCAGATGAAATGTTCCATAGACAAAGGCGAACTGTATCCTGGAAGCGCTCAATAATGTTATGTATAATAAAAATCAGGTCTAATTTAAACGGGGACCATCAATAAATGTACGTTCACTGACATTTAACAAATCCTATCATATATCATTATATGGATCAGGGGTAACTCTCTATGGAAATACCCAACAACACACAGGTATCGCTAGGATTTAAACCCTGTTCCAGAGGGTTGCAATGCATCATTCTAACTACTTCATTACTAGAGTGGCTAGAAATAATAATAATAATAATGTTTATTTAATAAAGTGCCCTTACTACCAGGAGCCATTCAAAGGCAATATACAAATAATATGTAAATATAATAATACCCCAAATAATATGTCTGTAAAACCTCTATAAAGTATTTAAATGATCATTATTATTTATCTGTAAAAGCAACATTGAACAGGTGTGTTTTGAGAAAAGATATATAAAATTTTCAAGAGATGATGCATTTCTAATATCTGCCATAGAACCAAATCAATTAACCTGGATATCATTCTGAATGCTGAAAAGCATATACTTCCTTCAAATCTAAAATATGTATATGTAAAAATAACATTTTTTTTATAAAATAAGTGTTTCTGTGATGACTTATCCTTTAGCAGTTAGTGGCCACAAGGAACCTTTGCTTACTATACCTCATGGTGGTACGTTAATTGTAGAACACAGCTGTGTTCAATTTCATATAGATTATAGGCAAGCCAACAGGCCATATATAACCATGCCATGCACACTGGTTTTACTGTGGGCTCCGGTGGCCTAGCGGTTAATCACCCAGCACTTGGTGACAAGGGTCACAGGTTCGATCCCAGCAAGAGGTCGAAACATTTTCAGAGATTAATTTCTCGGCCGACAACATCACGGGTGGCTGACCACGTTAAATGGTGCTGCTGTCTCCACTGAATTATTAAAAATAAAGGGGGACATTAAAAAAAACCGAGGATGTAAAACACTCTGGCAGTGACCACCCTCAGGGTATTTCAGCTCCATTTTCCTGTGAGTAGTGGGGGAGGAAGTTTCTCAACTACTCCAACATAGAGGCTGTGCCGAATAAGCAACAGCCTGGGGATTCTCCCCAACAAAGCAAACTGATTTTACTGTGCACTGAATTTTAATTCGTCAGTCAGATTATAAACTGTGACTTATAGTTATATTTTGGTTCAGGTTTATCAGTTCAGGTTAGCATAAGTGAATCTATATAGTTTCATCAAGCCTCTTGATAATAATAATAATGTATATTTAATAAGGCGCCCTTACTAGCTGGAACTATTCAGAGCTGTACAAATAATATGTAATATCATAATACCCCAAATAATATGTCTGGAAAAACCCTATAAGAGATTTAAAAGATAATTATTATTTATCTATGAAAGCAACCTTGAACAGGTGAGTTTTTAGAACAGACTAAAAAATTTCAAGAGACGATGCATCTCTAATACTTGTTGGCAACCTATTCCACAAAGTGGGGGCTGCAACACTAAATGCACAATCAACATATGACTTGAGCCGAGACACTGGCACCTGCAATAGTATCTGACTGGATGACCTGAGTTTCGGGGATGACTTTCTAATGGTCGATTTATTTAAACTGTAAAATGTTGCCATTTTACAGCCACTTTTATGCACAAGGTGGGCTAAATGGGCTGAGCAACCTCCAAGAGTAATGAGGCACAGCGAAAGATGAAACACCCTTTTGACATAGCCCTGCCGGGGTTTGAACCCAGGTACTACAGTTAGGCCATGGAGGTTACCCTTGATTTGTTCAAAAACAATACGTAAGTATTTAGTACATTATTTGTAAGCAACGGATCTCTGACTATAGCAGATACTAATAATAATAATCCATCCATACACTTAACATTACACATAACAACAAACCTCGGATTGGATCTAATTATTACAGAAAATGGTCACATCTTCATTAAAACGGATTTTCTAAACAGTTCTTTAGATGGCAAATATTCTACTGGTTTCGGTTAGATTATGATCTAAGCACTTATTTTATATTAAGAACTGGCTAAATGACTAGTACAGGGTTATTTAGACACGAACAAAACAATCAATGTCAGTCAGGGTTAGTACACAACATTGTGTTGAAGGTACTATCAGGGATGTTCAATTTGAACATCCCTGATAGTACCAGCTAGTTGAAATTGGCTGTTATCTAAACAACCAGCACCAGCTGCTTAGTGTTTTCCTTTCTATTATTAATGTGTCACGTTTTAATGAAAACACATTTATTATCACGGGTGTCATGTAACAAAGTTTTACTTGGAGTTACGCTACTTTTTACTTCATTACTTTCATTTAGTTTGCGATATTTTCGATACTTATTTAGGATGACAGATCACCACCACCCGTGCTCAAATCTCGGTGTGGGCATATCTGGTAAGTATTTCATCTTTGACTTCGCTTCATTACCTTTGGAGGTTGCTGGGCCCACTTAGCCTACCATGTGCACAAAAGTGGCTGTAAACGGTCAATCATCATCATAACATAGCCTGTGATTTAAGAGACAATTGATACAGTTGATGAATTTATGATAAAGAAATATATTTTATTATGGTGTGGTATTTAAATAAGTTTTGTAAGAATGCTAACATTTGGCACAGGCTATACATGTTTCAGCTGTTGCTCACTGATATTCAAGACATAATCATAATCATAATTTTGACAACCTATTTTTGAAGGCTCACTTTTTATACACTATTTCACCCGAAGACAAGGTTTTTTAAATTCATCATAATAAAACTTTTTATCGTATTTGTGACACCAACTTTGAGAATCAACTTTTGCTGAAGGCTTTGTTCAGTGAACTGACAGTAGGAGCACATCTACACATGCAATAAACTTAAGGTGGCAGCATATGTCTGTGGATGCAGCAATTTTGTTTCACTCTTGTACACTGTGCATCTGGTTCTCATATTTTGCATTTCAATACAATTTATCTTCTACTTTTACTTTAATTACTTTTATAAAGTAGTTTTACTTTTTACTCAAGTACATTTTTACAAATTTACTTCTACTCAAGTACCAAATAAAGTAGTTCAGTCACCCCCGGTCTGAAGTTCATCAAGTAGTGACTGACTGCCAGGAGACAAGTCCAGGTGGCAGCAGTCATGCCATGAACTTAAGGTGGCAGCACCTGTCTGTGGATGAGGTAAATTTTGTTCACTCTTCTGCACTGTGTATTGATTCTCATATTTTGAGACAGACATGGGGTCAATTCTGGAATTGATGGAGAATTCCAGAATTGCTTATTTAAAAAATGGAATTGGAATTGACAAATTTGAAATTGATGTTTCCTACCAAAAAAAACCTACTTCGAGTACCTACTCCAAGCAAGCCAGTATTGAGAAGCAGTTGGGCTCATACAAGGTGATGGATGATTTCAAACTGGCTACAACATTAGATCCATGTTTCTAACTGGGCTGATGCCAGAATTATAAATCTCGTGATGTCCACGATTTGCTGACTTCCCAAGTGGCGTGCTTGTCACCAACAACTCCAGCAGAGTATATGGAATTGAATTGCTCTATTTGGAATTGACCAAATGGAATTGGACTAGACTAATCCAGGTGAAATATATTGCATTGGTTACCAACTGCAGTAAATACTGGAAATTTTTCAGCAAATTAGTTTATATTACACAGCTACTGAGACTAGTATTTCAGCTGAATGATTGTGTCTTTCCAAAGGATTTAACACAATATTTATCAAGATATAACCGAATGACTGAGCAGACCAATCTTTCAGATGAATGACATAGCTAAGCCTTAGTAGTTAGTTATTAATGCCGACTTGTAGATTTTTTAGCATGGATTTCAATGGATTAAATAAATGATTTTAAAATGAAAGTTTTAACTGAATGTAAATTAATTTTAATGAAGATTTTTTAAATATTTAATGTAGAGTTTTGGAAATATTATTTTAATTGTACCTGAGAACCAATCATATATGTATCACCTGTATATTATTAAATAAAAAATGTTATTACATTAGAGTATTACCACCCTTAACATTTACATGTAGTAAACATTGCAACAACGGCTGATTCAGAAGAGAGAAAAAAACACTTCACTTTTAATACACAATATCATGCATAAATATCAATGTTACAGTAATAAGAATCACCCATTGAATTATAATCTGTGATGATTGATTAAATCCATTCACATCGTCATGTCAGATGGCAAAAGTTATACAAAAATAAGTTTGAACTAGACAGGCTGGACCATAACAGCCATGCAAATCATGCTGAACGTTAGTTAGTTTAGTGGCATATATCTATTGGATGAAGTTTATGCCATTCCTAACCCTATTAACTGCAAAATTATACAGCTTTTCGGTAAGACATTTATTGGCCATTACACACATAAATCGCCATGCAACACAGTGATTCTTAGATTCCAACCCGAGACCGTAGTGTAAAATTCAGCCGCATATGGTGGCAGCAGGGTAATTGCATCTGTCTATTGACAAAATGGAACTTTAGACAGTAGTTTTACTTTTCACTCAAGTAGATTTTTACAAGTTCACTTTTACTTCTACTCAAGTAGTTTTAAAGAGGTTTACTTTTAATTATACTCAATTACAAAATAATAGTTAAGTCACCCCTGTATATTATTTAGTTTTACTTCGAATATTGTGTGAATAAATTAATAAATCACATTTTAATTTTTATCGTGTTATTCTACTACTATAATATTCAACCCATCAACACAATGATCCAGTCATCAACACTCCTCCAGCGACCCAAGACAGGTCAATCACCTGAGACTTAAGTCAAGGCCAAGCCCAGCCCAAAGTTAAAAGTATAAACAGCTGATCGCTGAATCAGAACTAGTCTAGTTAAAAATAATGATACTAAAACTATAGATCTATTTGACATTATTTCCTACAATCAAAATTACTTACCCGCTTCGATACGTTTTCTCCAGATCTACGTGTTAATTAAGTGTCTAATAATGACAAATATCTAATATTTAAGCCGAATATATAAAACAACAACAACTTGATGTGTTTTAACCACAACAGGAAATCACCAGGTCGAACTTCAACCTCTACACGTCACGAGTGTTTTGGTCCACCGTTCATTATTTATGGGAGTGGTGGGTTGGAGGTATCTACAAGTTAAGTGAGTTGGTTTATAAATGGTTTCCACTTTTGCTTCTAAAATATAGTGCCTCTTGTTGTCGTTGTTGTTGTAAAGATAGATTATCACTGTTATCTCCACTGAATCCTGAAACACACACACACATACGATAGACGGACGTTTTGGCCATGGCCCATGCACTCCTGGATGTTTTGGCCACGAGAATATTCAGGGTTGACGTTTTGGCTAAGCAAAAAAGAAACCAGATGATGGGTTGACATCCACTGAGATATTATGGATCTTTAGGTCGGTGGGCAGCTCGTACTTGACAAAGAAGGCGTTTGGTGTCAGAACGTGGCTCTATCAGAGAGCTTAAATATAGAGAGGCGTTACTCTTGCCGCGCCATGTTGAATTTTGAACCAGTGGCGCCTCCAGCGAGCGGAGGTATTTCTCAGTAAACAAAAGCTCTGGTTGTCCACATGTGATTGTGTACATGTGTGCGCATGGTTGAAATCAATTGCCAATACTAGTACTATAAGTTACATGATCACATACTCTTTTATTAATTAACACTTTAATTGTGCACACATGATATCGAATGAAACGAAGCTCTCAAACTGTAAATAAGGAAATTAAGTGATTTCACAGTCCAGTCACTTAATTGATTCATAGCCTACAATTTGCGATCACTTGACAGCTGATCAGAAAATAATTGAACGTGGTTTAGGTTATTTCACAGCTTTGTGTGTGGAAGGCGTAATTTCCACAAGTTTTTTAAAATTAAAATCAGTTAGGTATATATGAGGTAAATGCATACAAACATACTTTCATCATGTCAGTTTGTCATAGTCCATAAATTTTTATTTATTTGGATATATACATATAATGATATATACAGCTATTATAACGCAACCATAACACAATTCACCATATATGCATCATGTCCGTTTATCATATATTAACTTAAAAAATTATAAGTTCATTTAAAGTCTACACCTCAATAATATAGACCATGCAACATAGGCCTGGCCAGCTGAGAACAAAGAATATACATAGAATATTAAACATGTTTATGTTTGCGTTAACATGTTAGAGATAGAGAAATTAGTACTTTCATACAATCAGCGGCATAAAATCTCTTGTGCCACCGGTTCATCTACAGTTACAATCAGTCATTTGTTATCAAATGGACAGAATAACCCAAATTGCTTCCAGCTCTAAACAACCACAACTACAAAAATATGACATTTAGTCCAGATCAGTGAACTGTTTAAAGTTAGACAGAATATACCCAGAGATGTAATAGACACATGCATTGACTACTGTAACAGATAACACCAATAAATCTGTATCCAAGAGATTGGCCTGTTTACATTGTATCTCATCATCATATAACTTCAAGGACTGAAACAGAACAATACCTTCTAAAATAATGACTTGAACCAAGTGCATACACAATGTGTAAACACATGTTTTCCTTTTTTTTCAAGTTGGTTAAAGAATTTGATTTGATATGCATTTAAGTTATGAAGAGAAGTATACCAATTAAAGCACATGAGCTGAACATTCAAGTACTAATTCAGATGCTGGTAATCCTTTTTTTGGTATAAAGATATGAAATGGGCTGACAAATTTTCATGGGATTGATGCCTTGTTTCTTATTTAATTAATTTTATAATACCAATTTTCACCATTAATATTTATAAATATTAATTACCATCACCGCTAGCCCTGTCTGATATATAGGTCCCCTATCTGTTAATACCTTCCTCTTTGATTTCAGTGGATGCATGCAGTGGAGTTGGTACATCAAAAATAGTTTGTATAGCATTCTAGATAAGTTGTCTGGTTCATGAATTCCATTTCAGTGAAATGCATATCATATACATTCTACAATTAGTATTCAAGTAATTTAAATCTTTCCTCATCATATATCTGAACGACAACAATTAATAACCCATCTTTTACTTCTGTCAATAGAAAAAATAACAAAATGAATGTTTCTACCACTAGTTGAGGTATTTAATAATTAATTTCATAACATTTAAATTATAAATAAAAGTCCATATATATATATATATATATATATATATATATCAATAAGTACCAATTGCTTACGTTTAAAAATAAATATGGATGCAGGTGATCATGTAAATACTCAGCTACTTATAATTAATGTAATTAGGGAAAAATTATCTGATTATATTAATGTAATTTTAGAAGTCCAATTATATTATTAACAATAATAAAGTAAAATATACCTCAGGCCCATAACATCTTCAGTGGCTCCAGTACATGTAACTGTAAGCTTATGTATATCTTACATACCCATTTTGTGATTAATAGGTTGATATTGTTCAATAAAATTTAATCAGATTTTGTCTGAAACAAATATAGATCTAGATAGATCCTGCTTGGGCCTACTGAATAGGTCATGTCAAATAGGGGCGTGTCTATTTCAAATTGTTATGCTTATTTTTTAAATATCTTTTATTAAGTTTATTTTAAAAAAGTCAGATCATATCAAATTTTTACACTAGCTTTCATTTTTTTTCGGGAATGTCTTTATTTGTGCATACGTTTTCTGTTACTGCAGCCGAAAGCGGCGCAGAATGAACCAGTGCCATTAGGCACCATGTTAACGAAGAGAGCTGTCTGTGACAATCTACCTCCGGTCGCTAGGGCCCTGGCGCTCCATGAATTCAAAATGGTGTCCCATGTTAAAACGCGAAGTAACACGTCTTGTTATAAATAGTCTATGGCTCTATCATTCGTATATCACGTGACTTCTGCCTTAGCGCACTTTTCAACAATACACGCATCACTGTCGGCTGGATGGTGTTGACCCTGGTTAATATCAGGATTCTCCAAGCCATTAGAAGTCTTCAAGAGTGATAGATATTTAGTTTCCCCCTGCACGCTTCACACAACGTCAGACAATTTGATCAGCAGATTTAGCCAAATGCTTCTGAGTGTACGTGAATCTATCTAAACATATCTTCTGGCCATCTCACTTCGTAGTAAGTAAGTGTTTTTTCCCTCCATATACTATAAATAATTGACATATATATTACAATTTTATATTATACAATATACAGAGAGGTAACACCAATAACCTTATAGGTTGAGAACCCACGACAATAATATACATTATTTGACATTCAAGACGAGATATACACTGATATTGGGTTAGGTGTTACCTAAAAGAGGTGTGAGAATTTTTTTTTAATATTACTAAAATTTTATATAAAAGACAGTGTAAGACTATATGACAGTATTATAGACGCGAAGACCTATTAGCGATACAAACAATCTATCAATATAAAGCGTACACACTTTTCACACTACGAAAAAATAGTTTTTTGGTGGCTATATTTTTTACTTTAGGGTGTATATTTCCCCATTTTGCGGGACCTTGGTGTAATATCGAATTAGAAGCCAGACAAGTGCGGCGTTTTTTTACATGTTTTTACAGTAATAACTTCATTGTTGATAGATTAACCATGATATGAGTTTAAATGTCATGGCCGTAAGTACATTCAGGCAAATGAGGCAAATCCCTCATACCGAAATTGACGATTTTTTGGAAATACAAAGATTTTACTAAAAGAATATAAAATATAAATCTCTATTCCGAATTCGTTAAATGTCTACGGTTACCGTTTGAAGTCTACCGACATCGTTGCGATGAAGGACATAACTCACTTCAAGGACATATCAGACACCAAAACAGGTTTATCGAACACCTGATGATTTAAGGCATACAACATCCTTTTCACACGTTTCAATCTTAGCCCGGTTCTTGCCCCGATGTCATATAGCGTCACGTTAGCACTCAAGTCGTGTCTCTAAATAACTGGCAGAAGACGGGTTCGTTGAAAAGAAAGTCAGAAGATGGTAAACATAACTTTAAAGTTACAAAACTTTAGAGGAATCTCGGTGTCTTATGTTGTTTGGTCCATAGAAATGTCTTTGACTGAAATTGAGCTTGGTTTATATTTTCTACGGAAATTTTGGTCCAATTAATTTTTAAGTTCAAAATTTCGATGGCGTTTACGCTATGTAAGCTGTCGTTAGAGCTGCTAAATTCAGTGGGGGATCTAGAATTTTCAAAAGGGGGGGGGGGGCGGTCTCGAATTGTTTTATGTTCCCTAGATCAATATCCCTGGATCCTAACCCCAAAGTTCTTCTGAATGATTTCATATAACTAAATAAATGGATTATGGAAGATTTTAAAATATACATATTCATTATACAAAAATCATTTCTGTACAGTTTAGGAGAAATATCTTTAGTTTATATTTTACATAAAAAAGTGGTAGTTGTTTGAATTTTTTTCAAATCCAATGCATTGACCTTTCGATGTTTTGTATACAATTCTGACGTTCTATTTACAAAAGAACAGCTGGTCGATGAAAGTCTTGGAGAGGTTTCAGACATAAACCAAGCGTAATCTGGCGATAATCCAGTTGAAGGTGAAAACATTCATTTGTTATCAGACTCTGTTGGAAGAATGCTATGGGTGTCAAACGTTCCTCTTTGAAATTGTATGAGGAAAGCATGGATCATAATGATGCTGTTGAGGCATTAGAGGACTTTTTGGCGCTCTTTGAAGGCGCAAAATCAGACATTTATTCCTCCCTCAACAAAAGTTACGAAGAGCAAGTGGCTAAGAACAGAGCTATATTGATTTCAATCATAGATGTCATTGTTGTGTTAGGTCATTTTCAGTTTTTCATCGACAGGAAATCAGGTTTTGACAATGTTCTGAATGAACATCTGGAGACGGCTAGTCGATTTGCGAAATATCTATCTCCAAAGGTGCAAAATGAACTTATTCAGTGTTGTGAAATTGAAATAAGGGAGCAGTTTAATAGATAACTGCAAGAAGAGTAAGTTATTTGCTGTTTGTGCTGATGAAACGACAGACGTATCTGTTAAATAAAAATAATCGATTTGCGTCCGGTGTGTTGTTGGTAAGAACTGCGAAATCAATGAAGTTTATATCTTGACAATTTTCGAGGTCAAGGACACGACGGAACAGGCTTTATGAGCGGAGTGGTTTCTGATGTACAACAATGTATTCGAGAACATTGTCCGAACGCACCATATGTACATTGTAAATCGCACAATCTTAATTTGTTTGAAAGTTAATTTTGGTTGAAAATTGCCAGGAAAGATTTTTAGAGGATCCCGAGTCTATCGTGGCATTAGTCATAGTCCAATTTGTTTTGAGTCTGCTAAAACCTTTGACGCTGTTTTTGCAAAAGACAGATTGCAACATGGTTTCGGCTTTTGGCGAAGTTGAAAACATGATCCAGTTACTAAATACAAAGCGCAATCATGAACAGTTTGATTGCTTATTCAATAGAGCAGAAAAAAATGCGGAACGATTAGAGGTAGACTTAAAACCAAAGCGAAGTGTTGGGCGTCAGGTTCATCGGGAAAATGCTTCACCGGATACAAGCCCAGTAAAACTTTGGCGCATAAACCTTTTTACCCCTTTATAGATCACGTAATATCCGAAATGGAGAGACGCTTTCCAGATGAGTTGAAAAATCATATGACCGGATATTATTTCATCCCTAAAAACCTGAGAAATTTAACTCCCGATGCCACTGAATCATTGTCAGTCGCCTTTGTTCATCAAAATATACCTGGGCTGTAATGTGCACTAAAACGTGCAGACGAAGACATTTATCCGAATATTCATACAATTTTTAAATTGTTTATTGTTCTTCCAGTCACGTCTGTAAATTGCGAACGTTCACTCTCGGCCTTGCGCAGACTTGCTGATTTGGCTAAGGTCAACAATGCAAGAAGAACGTTTGTTTCTAACAGAAACATGGCTGTGAATCGGGAAACCATTTTAAGACGATATGATGCCGCCGGCCACCGTCAAATTGGAAGATTTTTTTATGGACAACTAAGACATGTTCAAATCTTAATTCCTCTTACAATTACATAAACAATATCTGTTTCGAACTCTCATTTTTAACATTTATCCCAGCCTTGTACACGAAAATGCTTATATAAAAATTAATAAATTGGTTGATTACAAAATATTGTCAAGTAGTTGTCAGTCATTTTTTTCATTAATTGAAATATGTAGCCAATTGAACACCACAAGGCAAAACAAAGTCGGTCTATATATATATATATATATATATATATATATATATATATATATATATGATCTGTTATTGTTCCCTAATAAATATTTATTATTGTCGAAAATGAAAAATAATGATCAAGATCGAAATAAGCCGCATATGAAAAACATGTTAAAATTAATTGAATCATATATATGTATAGCGCCTTTCAAGAGAATTTTTTTTCCCGAATACCACACTGTGCAAGTGCATTTAAAATAGATTAAATTAAATGTCTCTGAGTAATTATAAATAAAAATATGGTAAACCAACAACAAACTTAACAGAATGGTGAAATATAGACTATAAAGACCTGTGACTTTTAATTTGCATGTAATCGACAAATTATAACAACTCCTAATTGATCATATACGTATAATTCGTCGTCTCTTGGAAATTTTAAGTCTCTTCTAAAAACACACCTATTTAACATGTTAAAATTAATTGAATCATATATATGTATAGCGCCTTTCAAGAGAATTGTTTTTTTTCTTCTCCCGAATACCACACTGTGCAAGTGCATTTAAAATAGATTAAATTAAATGTCTCTGAGTAATTATAAATAAAAATATGGTAAACCAACAACAAACTTAACAGAATGGTGAATTATAGACTATAAAGACCTGTGACTTTTAATTTGCATGTAATCGACAAATTATAACAACTCCTAATTGATCATAATACGTATATACGACTGTAAATTTTTGTTGATTTTTCAACTGCCTGATTTATGTGCTATGGCCGGCACATTGTAGAATAAGCTGTAGTTGGCATAACTAATGGACGTATGTGGCAGCAACAGCTAAAATTCAAAATCTGCGGCTTTCAGTTGATTACAAAAAAAATTGATTATGTTTAGTTTCATTATTATACAACCAACTCGTAGCAGAATATTAAGCCCGTATAAATTTTAAGTATCTGCTAATCGGTACATGCCTGGTGAATGTTGAGAAACTGTGTAAAATAGATAAACCTCTGGCTTTCAGTGTTTTAACATTTGTCTGATTAGTGCAGCACTTAGTACGGAGTAGATTATTATGTACACAATCAGCTAGCTGATGTTAAATTTTAAGTCGTTGCAAATTATTGTTGATTGATTGATTGATTGATTTTATTCCAAATCATAGGCATATACAACGATTATTATAGCTATAACAGTAGAATGTAAAAGTAATTCGTACCAATAATAAAGAAAAGGCTGACACTAAAAGACAATGCTAATAATATCCTAAAACTTATTTCCATACTGGACCATGCATATAGTGTATTACGTACTCGTGTTAAATATTTTAAAATTAATTCAGCGGAGACGGCAGCGACATTTAATGTGGCCATGATCCACCGACGATGTTGTAAAGACATGAAATTAATCCCTGGAAAAGTTTGAACCTTTTGATGGGATCGAACCATGATCCTTGACGGCTAGAGCAAATCCATCCTTTATCACAAAGTGCCACTAGACCACCGAAACTTACCAAATAGAGCAATTTATGTTACCGCTAATAATTTATTTATCAGTATATATTCGTTCGTTTGATATATATATATATATATATATATATATATATATATATAATATATAGAAGATTTAGAGCGATTTATTTGCAATATGTTATCATTGAAAAAGATATACTTTATTAACCCATGAATACGTAAATTTGGTTGTCTTGACACAAGACGAAACATCAACACACAAATTAGATACCATGCATTGAACAGGACCGCCGAATTAGGAACAACCCTCTTTCTAAAGTGCTGGGTTTGACTCGAAATACATATTATTATTATTATTATTATTATTATAGCCTTCTATCAGAACACATAAAATTATAATAGGGATGAAAACATGGCCTTTGTTTTTGATGAAGTTGTTTAACTTAGAGAGTGACATCTTTAACATACAAGTGACTACCCAACTAACACCTAATGATGACGTTATTGTTTGGTTGCATTCTGGTTATGGAAGTAATAACGTAATAATAACGTAATTAATAATCATATTATATGCTTATCGGTGTAGTGAATGCAGCCAGGTGAGTGAATACAAATACATAACTCTGATTGGCAAACTCAATAAATACGTTATATGAAACATATGCATGCACAATTTTTCAACATTCTGTATGCGTTTGCTTTCATTAAAATGACTTATTATGAATGCTGAAAAAAAAAGTACAACGTACGTTATGAAAACGTACTTGGCGGTCAAGCTTAATTATATTTTTAGGACTTGTTTACGCCGTAGATATCAATTGAGAAGCTATTTAGTTAATGCATTATGTACAATCACTGTTTATTGAAAAACCATGGCACTAAATTTAATTTAACGTTTTTATAACGTAATATCAGAACTCCAGTAACAAACATTTCTAATGGAATTATTTTCTGTTTTATTCATGGAGGCATGCATTATGATGAAAGTACACAAAGTGGACCAGAATGTGGTCCTGGGGTTAATAGCCTCAACCGTTAAATTTACACCTCAACAGAAGGATGGTGACAAATACAAAGTACGACCTAATTTATTCTTTAATAATATTTATTGGGAACGTGAAAAGCAAGAAATGTGTGAAAGGTCTGTCGAGTATGAATATTTACAATAATATGAATATGCCAACATTTTAACGATTCAATTTTTGGGCCAAGTTTGTATGGACTACTTGAAACACTTTCACACTGAAAACATAACACTATAAATAATTATTGATTCCAATTTGCTAATCAAGTACATTCTATTTTCTTGTCTGGGTTTGATTTTCATATTAATAGACTTTTTGATGGCAATTAATCATTACCAGGATGCTTTCATATCCATATATTGTTCTCTCCACCAGACGTCTGTAGAGAGATCAAGGGAAAGGATGGTTCTGGATTTAATGTCGGACTCTAATCCAGGTAATTATTATACAAGGCATAATACAATATACAAATATATTCTGTGAGTATCTGTATTGTTGTGCATTAACTCTATATGGTATAAATTTATATAAATAAATAAAGTGATGTTCCACCTGTCAGTATTGACAAATCATGAATATAATGTCAACTGGAATATAAATCACTGATAATGGCATAATTGTATCCTGGGGTGTGGGTATTGTTTTCCACAGATAGTCCTGGTTACAAATGATTAAGGAAAATATTGATAATTTGCTTTGTACAATCACTCGGGTTTAAAATATTGGCAGATTCCTGAAAAAAAATAGGCATAGTTACGTTATCCCAGGTCATGATTTCCCATAAAAAAAGTTCTTATTGTTTCTTTTCAGATGCAGAATAACCATGCAGTAGCCCGCTGTTAACGTACATATATGGCTTCCATCTATCATCAGGACATTTATACTACTATTATGAAAGAAATTAATACTGTTGTTGTGAAATAAATGGTTTAACTGATGAATTATATTCATTATTATTATTATATTATAATGACATTGATATTATGTTGTTATTACGTTGTCATTACATTATTGATGTTACGTTATTGTAACGTTATTGAAATAGTTTGTGGTGACGTAACTAAATATCCACATTTTTATGTAATTCTTACGTTTTGTTAATAATTACATAATGATAACCTGATCATTACGTTTTAATAACGTAATTATTATGTAATATTGTTATATGGGCAGTACTCGATACAGGGGGTTACTTCAGAAGCTCGAGTACACATTCTATATTCTCGATATCTGTTCTGATAACAATACATTATTATTAACATTAAAATATGATTTTATAGCAAACTAAAAAAGAACAATTAATGTTTACATTTCGATAGTACAAGTTCAGTGCGGTACATAATTAAAACAATGATAACTGATCATCAAACACAACACCAAAGTATTTTAAACTTATTACATGCCTCTATATCAAAGCCCCATATGCTAAGTTAGTCATGATTTAAAGTGAATTTACTGAAGCCAAATATTAATTCCTACTTTTTCTTTCTACATTTAGTTCACAATATCATTGTTTTTAATTAGATCAATAATATTATAGTAAGTATATTCTAAGATGCTAATATTTTCAGGTGAAGATTGAAGTAGATTTTTGTAGATTTAAAAAAGAAGCGCAGATAATAATAATATACGAAATTTATATAGCGCCCCATATAACCTGTAAGAAGGTTACTCTAACTCTAAGGCGCTTGACAATAAATAATTCACATGGATGTAACAGATTTACATCTTTAAAAATACATAATTCTTTCCAGCCAAATACATAATATATACAGCTATAATGGATATCTTATCAAAGATCTATTTTCAATGTTCTATCTTACTTCTATGAGGAGGTTGTCGTGGTATAGAGTTAAGGAACTTGACCCCAAATTGCTGGTTCTTGGGTTTGAACACTGGCCTATCACTGGGACGCCTGTCGTCATGCATAGTCTATGTCCCGATGACTCTTTGGCCCAATTTAGACTAAGACGTGCACAAAGGTGGCCTGAAACAATATTAATTTATTTCAATATTATATATATATATATATATATATATATATATATATATATATATGTGTGTAACTCAAATAAATAACCATTAAACGTGGGCACCCTAACCTCTCACCTGGATTTGAGTTGAATCTCCACCTAGAATGCCAAATCCAGGTAAAATGCTATTTGGTATATTGGTATATTTTAACAATTACAGGCAGCCCATGTTGATTTACTCGCATGCTGCTGAATGTGCATCCAGATTCAAATAGACATTTGTGCCAATGTTTTTGATATGATTAAACATTAATTTAGACATTTAAGAAATTCAAGTCTTTTCAATTTACCTGTGATGATATTTAGTGATTTTGATTGTTGGATTTCATAAGGGAGATATTTCCAGTATGCGAGTCTTTTTAATTAAATATCTAATGATGCTATAGCTGTTCTTCTGTGTTTTATGTGTGTGTTGTTAACTTGTCTGGTGCTATATTTGTGGATTTCAGTGTTTTGTGGTATTAATAGAGATGATATAGTTGGTTGTGAATTACTTTGTACGTCAATTTGCCTAAGTGAACTCTATGAATATCCTGTATCTTAATTAAGTAGGTTTAGTTATTTGAAGAAGGGTGGTGCATGTTCATTATATTTTGCATTTGATATTACACTTACTGCCCTTTAAATTTAAGGAACAATTTTGTAAAATTAAATTAATAAAAATGGATAAAGCATTTGAATGCATATTGTGTTTTCATTACTTTTAAGGACCATCATTGGACCAACGTTGGAACAATGATAATTTACCAGCATTGGACCAATATTGGCTCGGCGGTCAAGACTATGCTGGCCCAACATAGTATGCCATCCATGGACAAATGCAGCGTACAACATTGGGCCATGGTTGGTCCAACAGTGATGTGCTATCTGGTATATGTGTGAATACAATTGACAAAAGACATTTTATAGAACAAATATACTGTTAATTCAGATTTTAAATGCTATAATAACGCTTTTTTGTATAGGTGCAGTAATATTTGTAAATTTATAAAAATTTAACTTTTTATGTGGACAGTTTGGCTACTTAATTTATGATACGGTTATGGAACGCTAATCAATTTTAATTTCTAGAGACGTTTTCATTATGTTTTGACTACGTTTAAGTGTGTTTGTCGTTTGTTGATAACGCTATTTAGCCTATTATAAAAAGTATATGCAGTTAATTCCTATTTGGGCACCCGATCGTTTGAGAAAGTTTTATAATATATATATATATATATATATATATATATATAGAGAGAGAGAGATACGTTTGTGTGTGTGTGTGTGTGTGTGTGTGCTAAATCTGGAACAATAGACATGTTTATGGTGTCTCCACAGTTCTTATTTTAATGATATTGTCAAGGAAAATGATCGTTAAATTACAGCTGTTTATAAACTTAGACGGCTAAGTATTGTTTAGTAAAAACATTTAGTTGTATGTGTCTGTCACAAACTAATTTCAGAAGCCTTAATCTAATTAATGAATTAATTAAATTATTATCAACGATTATATACAAAATCTAAAAAGTAACAAAATATGTTTATGGGAATTAGTTTATGAGAAATGACCTTCACCTTACATTTCCCGCTTTCTGATGTCAACAATGGCGCCAGTTACGGATGGAGAAAATAACACGGATGGTAAAAGTTTTAAATATTGACTGATTGATTACTTATCAGTATTGATTACCTATAACTTTAATATAACTGATAATTATTTAACTAGATAAAATAGACAGGATCTTTATTACAGCTCTTTTGTTCATATAGATCTAAACTTCTCGAGCTAGTCAGGTTCTAGAGTCAAGTACTGAAGTAGAGAGTCTAGCTAGATCTTCTGATCTAGATCTAGACTCAAGACTGATCTCGACTTGAGACCAGTCTTATTAAAATCATATTATCGAGACTCGATAATTTGATTTTTATCATTTTATATCTAGATCTAATCATATGTGATGATATGATAACTCTGACAGATGAATTTGGATTATTTCTAACTCAGTCTCAGACAGATGAACTTGGTCTTGGGATTATTTTCTATGGCTATATTATAATATATTATATGTTGTTCATTTAAATACCAAAAGTCGAAAGTGATCGAGTGATATTGTTACGCACCATCTTGACAATGGGGCCGTTTTGAAGCAGGACTGTCCCGTTTCCCAACTGGTATGGTTTTAAAAATCCCTGCCCATTATGCACCCATGTGGCAACAAAATGTCATGCTGTTATTTCTAAATATTCTGTATTATTAAATATAAGTTAGGATGTTGTTACATAGCCGATCCTCTTCGCTGCTGCTAAAGGTCCGAGCACTCAGTGCGCACGCGCCAAATGTGTGTTTTTCTGGTGCAGGGATGCGGAGCAGGAAGTCAAGCATCGAAACCATTGACCTGAAAAGTTTTCTTTAGGGTCACTGGTCGGAACCGTGTATGCTGGTGGTAAAGAGCTGAGGACTAAGCACTATTGTGGCTTGTTTCAGATACTCGAACGATGATATAAAGATCTGACCACTCGTGGCAACCATATGTCCTGCAGTAAATCATGCATGAAATTAACAAAGCCCCTACAAGAAGGCCATGCCCTACAGTGATGGCCTGGGGTATTGATTATTGAGTGCTCGTACCTTTAGCGACAGCAAACAAGTTTCCGATGCTCGGCTACGCAACCACTTTGTATAAATGACATAGACCTTTATATATAGGTATATGAACAAATAACTTCTGAAAAATATATTATTTGAATTTGTTGAAACGGTCCTCTTCCCATTTTGAAAGGGGATGGGCAGTTTTGAAATGGGAAACCATCTAATTATGTCGGTGCTGTGCTAAATCAAGTGGTCCGAAATGGGCTGACCATCTTACAACCATAAGGCTTGCAAGGTGGTTGCAAAATGGGAAGGTCTCATTTTGAAATGGTGCAGTACAATATCATGGTGTGTGCCATTATAGACTAGATCTAGTTGGAAGGTTGATGAAACTGGCTGAGTGATCTGTTACAGCTGTTGTATAAGTTTTCACACAGCAACTCGGATGGTTTCACATTTATAGATCAAATTTGTCTCTGATCTTATTGCAACAGTCCTAAGTACTTTCACATTTTTTCTATGACTGATAGTGATAGCGTTGTAACTAGTCTAGTGAGTAATGTAAGATGCAACAGAAAACTGGGTCATCTTTTCTGAGCTCCAGGTCAACAGGTTTTTTTTGTGAAACTTCATCGTGAAATAAAAAATATTACTTACAATAATCAGAGACAACAAGCGATGCCTACAGATAAGAGGTGCTACATAGACCAGGCCATCACTGGTCACTTGTACCTTTATGTATCCCTAAAGACAACCACCAAATTTAGTGTTATACTACAAATAGCAAGTCTGAGAAGTTTCCACGGATTTCAGTTTTTCTGACGAAAATGGTCATTCTTGCGATTTGTGTAAATCTGCTGAGAAAATCAAGTCAAAATTGTGGGAGGGGGTGCACCTGCCACAATTGCTTCCCGATTGTTTTCAGCATTTATTGGGATGATACATTCTAAGGCCTGAAATAGTCATATTATAAAGATGTATTTCATACCTGTTTAATAGTAAAACATTATTATCTGAATTGGTAATAACATGAAAAATAATTTGCACTGTTAATCCTATATTATGATGCAGGATTATAATTAAAATCAGTCAGGACACGACTGGTTTTGGCCTTGCAGATTGGTAAGGTGGGCAATGGCTAGTGTCTAGGGCTCTAAAGCAAAAACCTCCTGAAATGCTTGGGCACCAAGCTGTTTTTATGCGTTTTCGCTAACAATCTAAGTTGTCTTGTACTCTGAACTAAACATGCACATGCATAAATACGTTTTAATAAAATATCATCTAACCAGGCCACTCTTTAAAAAAAATTGGTAGGGGGTTACATGGGCAAAAAAAATCCATACGGTAGGTAGAAATTTATTTGTATAGATTGTCTATTTGAATATATTGTTTATGAAGCATTTTTTTCATTCATCTACATGCATGCCAATAATGATTCACACTAGATAGATATCATACAACTTACAAGCTTGTTTCACTTAATTGAACTAGTATTTTCAATAGCTTTTTGGAGTCTACTAACAATTCATGCAAAGCACAACTCGCCCATGTTTTGAACCTTCAAATATGATGCCAGAAAGGAAAATATACCTAAAAACTGCATGTGAGTTCTGACGATGTATTTACGTCATAGATCAGATGATTACACATAAATGTAAATTTGTTAAAACCACCAACAATGTATTGAATATCAAGAATAGCTCATTTGTTAACCTTTCTAAATCAATAGTTATAAATAAAAAGTGTGATCAGATATTTATGAATAAAAGGTGTGATCAGGTATTGTCCCGGACCCCCCCCCCCACCATCAGGCATATCTCCCCTAATGATGGTTAGGTTTCATTCATACATCTTATGGTGAATATGATAATGTGCGGAACCATTTGAAATGAATAACGCGGACCACAAAATATGTTGCATGTGATAAACTTATTGTTTCATTCAAGGTCATTCAGTACAATAAGGAAAACATCGATCCACCAGTATTGCTTGCTATTGTTATAGTATGAATGCACACAAAACAATTGATTTTTTGAAAGATTATTAACAAGGACGTTGTTGTGTAGCCGAGTAACTGAACCATGTTCGTTGGTGCTAAAAGTCCAAACACTCAATGCACATGTGTCAAATGTGTGTTTGTCTGGTACTCGGACGCAGTGCTGCGAACCAAGCATCGGAACCATGTATGATGGTGTTCAGGAACAGAGTGCGCAAGCATGTATTTTTGGTTTGTTTCCGATGCTCGGGCGCAGATATAAAAAGATCCGAGCCATTGTCTTAAAATCACGTCGATATAGATGGACTGATGTAAAATATTTGACCTCCTTTATTCTTGCTTGAACATCTTCAAAGATGTCGAAAGCCTCAACCTAACTGTAGACCAAATAAAACTGTATTATGCTCAGCCACCATATTTCAAATAGATAGAGATTACGGATTCAGGAGTCAGTGCTTGTGACTATCTGGCGCATTGAGTGATCAGGCCTTTAGCTGAGCAAACACAGTTCCGATGCTATGCAACCACTTTGTTTTAACAAATATTCCTTAGTCTGGAGAAAATCATATCAGCATGTTTGTGGTGATTTAAACGTCTTTCGATAGATAACATCACCATGCATAATCGCACCCACAGGCAAGCCAATTTGTCCCATATACACACAGTGAAGAATGCACAAGTAACCCTATATTTCAATGATTGAACATGACTCAATATCACCAAAGTTGAGAGAGTACCGATGCATTGTGCAGTCCGTTGAAGCAAAACACCCATCAAATGACAAATACAAGCAGAATTTAAGCATGACAAAAATAGTTGTATTTGTATTTCTTCACAATTCCATACAGCCGTGTGGTGGTTTTTGGAGTCATACAGTCGGGTAACCCCCAACAAGATTATTTTTAAGACTGGCCCCATCTATTCAATGGCAATATTTGTACATCATTTACAATGGGTGCATACTGTATCATAGTTCCAAATTATTACTGTAGAGATATGTCAATGAAACATTTACTAATATAATAGCCTCCCGTTATAACAGTCGTTGGGGTCCACAATCTATCAACCACATTATAGGTGGACCACGAGATAGAGCACAGTCGGGTGAGTGATAATAGGGAGTCCATGTATTCACCCCATTTTGCACCAGCCTTCAAGATTCCATACAACTGTTTATTTCATAAATGTTCCCAGTAATTGTTTAATCATTTGTTGACTTAAACATAAATATTACCTCATTGTTTGTGTGGAAAATAAAATGTTTCTGCATTCATCCCCCAGAATGGTGAATGTTTTTCAGATGAAGGTAGCACTGATACAATATGATCAAAACAGAGGTCTTTTATATACATAATATGATCCCTAATTGCAATAAATAAAACATATGCAATAGCTGTGAATTAACAAACAGAATCAAACAGATTTAGTGGGTGGAGTGACACAATAAATGAGGGTTGTGATTGGGCTGTTTGTTTGGCTGAATGAGCCATGGTGGTGTGTAATTAAGTTTGTGATCTAATCATGGGTAAGTTGTGGCCATTGGCTATATATTTTACAAACTTTGAAAACTTTATCAGTCTGTGGCAGATTTCGTAGAGAAATGCTCTGTCGTGGATTCCACGAATCGGGATCCAAGGTCTCACCATGTTATATCCAATTTCATGTTATAAACGTACCACTGTATAATGGTGCTAACTGTACTTATTTTTATGCAAAAAAGTTTATATTATCTTTATAATAATCATAACTAGTTTAATTTCAGGTTTACTATACAAACAGATACCAGCTTGAGATACTATCAAACATCATATCTGTTATATCTAACTTTCAAAAATTTCTGTGTGAAAAAATCTAAATTTTTATTTCACAAAGCTGTTATCTTAATTTTTTTTAAATATCCCAGATGCATCACTTTGGTAGATCTTGATGGTTTAATGCAAATTGTAAAACTTTGAACTGGTGTCAATTCCATTTCTATCAAAAACACTATTAGACTGTGAAAATACTATACAGAACTAATTATCCTTAGCAGCAGTTACTGTTTTCTTCTGGATCAGTTCTAATATATTGAAAAAGATTTCTAATAATAAAACATTGTGTATTAATATAAGTAGATTTTATGAATAAATATTCCATATAATTTAAGTTAAATCTAGTATTACTGCAGTAAAGTAATTGGTTTTAATATCAATATGAATTTAGTTTATTTTGTTTACTTATTATATTGATAGCATCTTTGCTCTTATAATTTCATAAAGCTGTTTCAGACTTTATGGATTTAAAAAAAATTAAGTTACATTACTCCCAAACATTTATTTTCCATAAATAAGATGAATTGCCTGATCCCTTTTAACTGTTTCCTTTTTTTTGGGTATGTCATGTGTAAATGTGATTAATGCTATTTGAATCACATCTGTGTTTCCATTAAGAATCAATTATAATTTTACTGATGCACTTTTTCCATAATCATGTTTCTTATTTCACTCTCAGATGGTGCTGATATATCGCTGGCCCGTAGTCGGTCAAGAAGAACGAAATTGGACAAGAAAGGGCGATTTGCCGCTTTAGAGAAACTGAAAAAAGTGAAAGAAACTGGGCATGCTCACAAATATGAAGTTAGTATAAATGAAAACATATTCCTATTATATGCGAGGTGGCACCATGGTCTAACAGGTTATGCGGTTGGCCTCAAATCTCAACCAACTGAATTCAGATCTCAGCAAGGGCATGTCTGAAGGGTGTTTCATCTTTCACTTCACCTCATTACCTTGTCATTTGGCCCATGTAGCCTACCTTGTGCACAAAAATCATCAACCTCCTATCATATGTGCATGGTCTGAGTCACTTCTGTGGGGCCTGTCTTGATAATGGTGTGAACATTCTATAAAATCTGTGAATTGGCTGTCTGTACACCTTAAAGTTGAGACTTAATCCCAGATTGTGCATCTCTGGGTCACCCTTGTAGTCCACTGATGAATTATAGAGGTTTCTTCCATGTTTGTTTATTGCCCTAGCAAAATTATTTTGTTTCATGTAAGTTCCAACATTATGTGGGTGACTCCTTGGTCTAGCGGTAGCATGTTAGACCACAGATCACTACCATCCGTGTTCGAATCTGAAGGTTTTTTCATCTTTGACTTCACTTCATTACCTTTGGAGGTCGCTGTTAGCCCATTTGGCCAACCATATGCACAAAAGTGGCCATAAAACACCAATCATCAACAATTCCAACATTGACATCACAAACCAAAACAAACCAGCCAAGCTTTGCATTGTAGGATTTATAGGGGGTCCGCTGAGCGATAATACGGAATATTCCCACCATTTTAACCTTAAACATCAATGTTCCGGATCTGTTATAATCATGCCAAAAACTAACTTCTGTGTATCGTTTAACTCTGCTTCGACACCGAAAAAGCCGGCACTGTTGAAAAATTGTATTCCAAAACTGAAAATCAGGTTATAACTATATGCTAATTGTCCGTCATTGCTACTTTATAAAATGATAGTAAAGTGTTGTATTCAACATTGTAAACCATAGTACAATAATATTCACTGCACATAACAAAGACTGTTAAAATGTGGTGTTCGTATTAAATCACACTAAAATTATATTTAACGAAAAGAAGAAGAATAAGTCCAGTATATTGGTAAATTTAATTTATTATTTATGGATATAATAATATGGTAAATTACACTTTATTTACCAATATTATTATCTATGATCTGATGGATAATAATATTGGTAAATTACACTTTATTTGCGCCTTTCACTGTTTCAGTCAATCCTTACACTGACACTGTAATTAAAAAAATTTGACTCACAGATTGTCATTTCGAATTATAACTACCTAACACTTTCTCAGCATTTCATCTCGCAGTCAACGCATGCCAACTTAAATGTTTATATCGCTTACTAGTGGCATGACAATATGGTACGCAGGAGATAGTTTTTGGCATGATTATGACAGATCGGAACATTGACGTTTAAGGTTAAAATGGCGGGATTATTATCGCTCAGCAGACCCCCTATAAATCCCACAATGCAAAGCTCGGCTGGTTTGTGACGTCATCATGCAATGGATCTATTGGGCAGTTATCCTGCTGTTGAAAGAGAAAAAATGTTGCAGGCCAGGTTGAAACTAAACTTTGTTGTGGTGTGTGTGTGTGTGTGTGTGTGTGTGTGTGTGTGTGACTTATCACAGGAAATTACATTATGAAATTACCATTTTGCTGAATGATTAATTAGACAAAAAAATTACTTCATAATGGCACCCAGCCAAATATTAATGAGCAAATAATATATCACTCCTGTGCTTGTCACTTCTGTTCCAGCAACAAGTTAATAAAGTAATATCCTTCAGCTTTCTAGTCCGATATCCAGACAGAACACAGTATAATTTAATTATCTATGGTCTACGTTTTTAACAGTTTGGTTTAATTACTGGTTCTATTAATACCAGTAGATTTTTAAATTCTACATTATATTGAAATTAAAAAAGTACATTTAAAGCTACACAATCTTATAGTAGATGGCAATTAGTTCTTTTATGTCACCTCCCCCCCCCCCACCCCCACTACTACTACATCTTTATATTATATCAGGCTACAAATAATCCAGAGAAGGCATAATTATTTTTGTCTTAGAGGCCAGGCTGGCAGCTATCGTTTACGAGAAACTTGTAAAGTTTTATGTCTAATACAGATATTTGAGCATCTTCCTTAAGAAGTCAGCCCTTTGCCATGAGATCCAGATGTGGCCAATGCCACTTACTCACTCACTTGTGAATTTTGAGATCACAGCAAGAAACAGGAGGGCTCTAGTCAAGCAGTAAAATAATCTTTAGCCGTCTTCTGTGTTACAAGTGAAGTCAAATATCTTTTATTATACTGATAAGTGCATACAGAGAGCATCATGATGACAAAACAGGCTTATTGGTCAGTTACATATATCTGAGATTGACAATAAGTGCTACCTGTATTTCATTTATATAAAAGAAAGCTTCTCTTTTTTCATATAACATTTACAAAAATTGGCAAGACGATGATTGATGTTCTTCATAATATATATAAATTTATCAAATGTGTTTAAAATTTGGAAATTTAGATATTTATACGAAATTTTCAGGTAGAAGGTTTCTCTTTCTGTTCGATATTTTGAGCATACACACACAAAATGAATTACTTCCTCAACAAAACCTTCCTCACAAATTTTACACAATCTATCTCCCAAAACTTAAGCTTCGGATTCAGTTGATTTCTTGCTAGCTTTTCATTGTGGTGTAAAAAATAGAAACACAACCACCTATTTCTGTTCATGTTTATTCTCATTTGTAAAAAAAATATGCATGCTGCAAATGTATGGTATTTTTGATGGCATTAATACTGTTTTTTGTCCACAAAATCAATTAGTATGTAACATTGGGTGACTTTGAACATTGGGTTACAATGACCATTTTGTTCAATATCGTGTCACTAATCACTATACAAGTTACACGGATCGCTACGCAATCCTAAAACGCATCGTGTAAAATTGCTAACTAATTCTGTACGTAAATACTTTTAAATCTTTTATGATAGGCAGGTGGTCGGCAGCATTCTTGCACTGAATGGTACCAGATTTGTTTTGTGACATGCATAATTGTGACAACAAATTGTTTTTAAAATTGAGTTGGTCGTTGATTTAAACATCTGTTTGTTTGGATGATACATCTGGCTCGCTAAAATTTAAATACATTATTAAAATGCCCCTTTTCAGATTTATCCAATAACAATACTCTGTCACTTATATCTGGCATATAATACATACATAATGTATTGTTGACAAATATTTTGAAAAATGAAAGGGAAACACAATAGATCTATCATATCTTTGCATACAATGTTTTGCTGTAAATCTTTTAAATTAGATCAGTTTCTTTATTATATAATGCAGTAATGTATTTAAAAAAACATATAACTAATTCTGATTTGCCTTAAAAAATTGCTACACAAACTATGCAGTTGCTGATCGGTTTCCTAATTGATTAGCAATTGTTGGTGAAATTTTTTTTAAAACAAAATGTCGTGTATTAATTTCCTGGATATAATCACATGCGTAAGTCTAGATTAGTATAGGTTTGGTTTGCGTACAGAAGTATTCTTATCTTTGTATTATTTTGTATCAGATACACAACAAAAATTAATTGAATGTACAATACTTCTTCATTTTAGTTAAAAACTAGAGTATTGATACATCTGTGGTACTTGTTGACATTATCAATAAAAACAGTTTTGTTATGACAGAGAGAGAGAGAGAGAAAATATTTATCAATTTATATATTAATTTAATATATATATGTATTATACTGCATTTCAGGTGAAAGAAGAATATGTGTACGAAGAAGTGAATGAAGAGGAGTATTCCAAAATTGTACGAAAAAGACAAGAAGATGATTGGATTGTTGATGATGGTAATCAAGAGACTAATTTGGATTAATTCGTTTTCATTTCAAAGTTGTTTGCATCATTTGTACCATAATGTGTATATCATGACATAATGTGTGTTTCATGACATAATGTGTGTTTCATGACATAATGTATTTGATGACATAATGTGTTTATCATGACATAATGTGTATATCATTTAGCGTGACAAGTTTTTATTAACAAGTAATGAGAAATCCGTAATTTGTGTCGTTTTTAGATGGCAGCGGATATGTGGAAGATGGTCGTGAGATATTTGATGAGGATGAAGATAGAGATGGGCCTCTTCCTGATAAAGGTACTACGTTTATTAATTAATGTGTGGGGGGAGTATTCAGAGGTGGTATAATTCCAATTAAAGATGCTTCATGATTAACTTCTGAGAATAAGACTAAACATATGTATATGTGGGTTTGTTAAATCTAAGACAAGACACCCTGAAAACAGAACCACTTGCAAATCTGAAAACCCTTTAAGACTAAAACCCTAATCTTTACCCTGTAGGTTTTTTTATGTTGGATGACATGTCTATTTATATATACCATGGATGAGAGTTTTCCAAAGCCGAAAATAATGCGTAATAATGCACGAAACTGAAATATTGTTCACTGTGTGTGTGTGTGTGTGTGGTGAGTAAAAATTTCAATAAACACATTGAAATGAGGAAATGGTGGTAGAAAATCATTCTTTTTATTCGCTTTATGTTGATTTATTTTAAATAATTTATAGGTAAGCCAGGTGGGAGAGAGAAAAACAAGAAAAATGCAAACATTAGAGCACCTGGTTCTCAACCAAAGAGCATCAGAAGTATGTTTGCTGCAGCAGCTGTAAAACCAAAGAAAAAACAAGAGGTGAGCTATATCTGATTAAATATGGAATCACTGGTGTTAGACATTTGTTAGGTTTATGAGATATTCTCAACAGAGGCTTGTATGTATCAGTACTTTGAGTAGATTCGTTGTTTGAAAAGGATCTTATTCAAATATCTTATACAATAATAAGGATTAATGTTAATGGGTATCTTTTCACAGTCACGTATATTGATATTTACAACTAAAATAGTCGCGTTGTTTTGGCTGAGTACAGTATGTCATTTTCCTGTGTCTATTTATCCAAGACATTTATACATATAATTTATTGTAAATATTGCAGTGTTGTTTCAGGGAAGCGTTTTTTCTGCGGGGTATGCACCCATACCTCCTAAATGGTTTTCATCCCAATGGTGCTTGCCAAGTTGCCACAATCCCCCACTTTTTTAAATCCTATGGGAAGGGGAGCTCCCCCATATTGGCTAAGTCCTAGAACCAACATTGTATTGATATATGTACTTTATTTCCTATTCAGGTAGTAATAATTCCAACAGAAAACAATTTATATATATTAGTACATATCTAATGTAGCTATAATTAGAAATAAAGCATATGTACCAGTACATATAATATATATATTATGATAATAATCCTAATACCTTCGACAATAGCAGAAATAATAGTATTTTCACTCAGCCCAAAATAGCAGTTTTGGTTATAAGAAACCTTTATCAAGTGCATGTGTCTCTACTACTACTTTGTGTGTGTGTGTGTGTGTGTGTGTGTGTGAAATATGGAGGAAGAAAGTCTAATTCTTTTTATGTACAAGTGTGTGCGTGTGTGTGTGTGTGTGTGTGTTTCTATATACTTCCGTCTAAGCTTACGTTATTCATTTAGAAATTTGGTGACTTAGCCATTTCCAATTCGTGTGTTAGATCATTTAGTAATCCGTTGTTTAGAATATTTAGCCCAATCTGGTGGAACTATTTACCTTCTAATAACGGGAAAACAACAAATCTCAAATGATAAAATGCTCTCATAAACGTTCCTCTGTTTGCTCATTAATTAAATAATTTGGTCATTTTATATATTACTGAAGAATTGCTTCAGTTAGAGTTGGTTTTTTGTATGAAATATGTATAATTATTATTATCATTATTATTATTATTATTATTACTGTGCTTGTTATTCAGCGCGATGTAAACCTCAGTGAAGATAATTTATTAGGGGACATCATGGCCGAATTGAATCAGGCGCCTTCCACGTCTCTGATGCCTCCGCCAGTAAAGTTAAAGAAGAAAAAGTATGTTGATTAATTAGCGATTTAGCGGGTTATCTGCCAGTTACGAGACAGTATTTGAGACAACTACAGTTATCATATTGTGTCTGTGTAACTTTCTCATCGTATTGTAATACCACCAAAAAAAAAGTATTATTTTTTATTTATGTTTCTGAGTTGGTTGTTTTTTTCCGGACAGGGTTGCTCACAATCCGTTCAGCGTAAAAAGTTCCCCTGCTAAACCTCCTCCGATGAGCAAACCTTTGACGCCATATAAGATTAAACAAGAGCCGATACTGGACTCTCGGCCTACTGCGGCACCATCTAAGAGCAAAAAGGTTAAAGGGCTGAAGAAGCCCACGGTGAAGGTCGAAGTGGGAGACTCAGATATTGAAGCAATTGAAGAATTTGTGAGTCAGGATAATGGTGACTTTCATGAGTCCCAGAAAATAGAGGAAGATGACTCTGATGCAGGTAATATGGTGTTAGTAAACTAACAGTTTTAAATTAGAGGTTGTTTGATACCCAATACTTTGAAGTATCGCAATATCTGTAAAAGCTTGATACCTATATCAGATATTTCAGTGTTGAGTATCAAAAGACCTTTCTTGGTATCTGGTGGTATTAATTATCAAAAGACCCACCTTGATATTTGACAGTATCTCAGTAGTTTTTATTTGTTTTATACATGTTTTACGTATTCCTGTGCAATTGCATTAATAGGGTTTGCACATACATTATATTTTACATTCATGGATATTATATTTGCTGGTGTGTGTGTGTGTGTGTATTGCATGTATAATAGCTATTTCAAAACAGATTTCATTATACAAATCTCCAATTGCTATTAATGAATCTTTGCACAATGTTAAATATTTGTGTGTGTTTTCTTTCTGGGTTAATTTATTATTTCCATTTACCATTATATTTATAAGATTTTTTTTTGTTTTCTTAAAGGCATCAAAACAACCCTCTCAATACTCAGTCAGTACTTAAGATATTAAAAGGCTCCCTTTGATACTCAGTCCAAGTTATTTGATACCTGGTCCATCTTTCTGCATTTAACTAATATTTTGTTGATTTTCCTAAACTCATCTCATCTTCAACATAGCTAACATGTATTTCTAAAGTCAACTAACCCATTTATTATCAAAAGATCAACCAAGTATTGAAATGCGGACAAAATATTGTAGCACAAAGTACTGAATGGGACATTTCCATACTCAGTACTTCTAGGTATTAATCTGTCTTTTGGTGCCGCTATATTGAGTTCACTATTAGGGGAAGATCTGCTTTCTAGATAATTTTCATGTAGGTCGGAGGGCGTAACTAGTGAGAGGCAATGGTTGTATGCAGTCATACATTACTGCCGTATTGAGTAACACCAATTTTATTAATTACTCCCTTTTAAACCTGCAGAACACAAACAAGTGGTCAGGTTTTATGTCGTAAATGGTTTTAATCTATATATTGTACTTTGAGACAAAACCGACGTAATTGTCTACATTTTGCAAGACTGCGATAGTGTGTTTTACATTTAATGTTTTATCTTTGCTGTTAACCTGTACCTATTTATTTATTTGTACAATTCAACTTGTAGTTGCAATGTAATAAATGTCTTATCTTATTTTTTTTTTAAATCCATGACCACTAGATTTTTGCTTAAATCTGGTTGAAAATTTACTGAATCAAAATTTAAAAAATTAAATCTTTCATTTGTTACATAAATACACACCTAAAACACTTGAAATCAAACATTCTGCAGGCAAATTTGGTAATGTAAAAGAGAGCTGAAGTAATTATCATATAATTAGTTCCATTTGTGGTCCGTCTTAGGAATGGGATCAATAACAACTAAGGTGGATATTGAGGGACGAGATTCACAAGTTCCACTTCATAACGGCTTAGGTGAAAAATATAAAATTTGATAAAACTCCATTTATATCATTTGCTGGTATGGGAACTACAGATAGTCATATTACAGGCATAGCCACTTCTAGCCCCGTTCGTGTTGCATTATGAATGATATAAAGTGTGTCAGATTCAGATATAAACACCGTTTCAAGAACTGCTGATGGCACCGACACATTATCCCACTACCTAAATTACAGGTTTCAGTTAAGTCCTAAGTTATTTGCTGTAGTAGTTCGACAGTGTTCCTCCATACTGAAACTAATTTTCTTTCATTTCACCGTTTTTAATATTGAGATTTTAACTCAGATTTATGTTATCTATTGTAATAGTGGAGTTGCTGGTTAACATAATTTTCCGATTGCTTTCTTGGAGCAGCAATGCTTTCATGATATCTGAGGGTGTGTGTGTGGGGGAGGGGGTTGTCGTCTGAAGAAATGTTCAGGATATCATATTAATCAGGATATCCTAGTGTGGAATAGATAGGCTGATCTTTACAATTTTATGCTCGACCCCAAATACACCTGGAGTGTACCGTTTGATTTGTTTCTTTATTTCTTTTGCCACCACATAATTGTATGTTTCTCGATCATAGAGTATCAAAAACTGTGCGCCCAATAAATGGGTGCTTTTGCTTATACTCGGAATTACAATGGATATAAATTAGACTCATTAAAAAGTGAGTATTGAGTGTCAAGTATCGAAAAACTAATTCTGGAAACAACTGGTACAAATATCTGGTATTGAACCAGCTCTGCTGTAAAGCATAGACCATTTGCTGATCCCCATTTAACTGTTGTCTTTGCTTTATTCTAAACAATTTTATTCTAATATTTTAGCTGATTCAGTTTGTATAGGCATTGTTTTCAATGTTTGTTTATCATTGCAGTTATTTCAGGTGGGGACCGGGTTCATTGCACTTAGCTTACTCGTATAGAAAGGAACAGGGTTTTTGTTTTGTTTAGTAAGCATACCCTCCCTATAGGAAAGTACCATTTCCTGCATATTTCACAGACCTATATACACATATTATAACTTATATAAATTATAATCAATTACAAGGTTCTCATACATCCTGGAGAACCAGAAAAATAACCAAAAAAATTACAAAGTCGGGAAATACTGCCTAAGAAAAAAATTAAATAGTATGCCAGTAAAGAGAAATTTGAATAGTAGAATAAAAAGAGTCGATATTCCATGTTTGTTAAAATTTGGTGGATCAGACAGCTAGAAGGGTTGAGGAAGAGGCTGTACCATAAAATTTTTAATAATTGATCATACATTAATTAAATATGCTATCCTTTTTTACCTGTATCTTGATTTATTACCCTTAAATCTTGTATAGTTTGTCCTGAAAAGTGGTAATCGTGTCCTGGAAATGGTAATTTTGTCCTGAAAATGTCCTGGAAAATAATATTTCACTGGCTGTGTGAACTCTGCAATTAGTGCTATTCAATAAAAAATATCATATGAAGAAAATTCAATGTTACGATATGCACTTTCTTCTCAGAAACAAGTGCAATGGATATTTCTGGCATAGATTTTGATGATGACATGGATGATGCTGCAGCTAAAGAAAAGTTAGAAAATGAGAGAGCTGCTAAGGAAAAAGAAGCTGCAGAAATTGCCAAACTGTGAGTTGCCATATTTTGATTTAGTTTTGTTCATGCTCCTTGTCTCCGCTGGATTCGGAAATGATGTTGAAATCCGTTTCTTTGTGTATTTGTATATTTTTACATTAACAGTGTTCTCAGAGTGAGTGGCGTTTGTTTGCTGATAAAATTGTGATATGAAGCACTATACAGTTGTCATCATATAGCATTGTTGACGCCATCATAAATATTGAAGGGTCACATGCACTAATGATATTGGGACATACCACATGATTATCTCTGCCATCTCTGTTGATAGGAGTCATGCTAATATTAACACAGATGACATACAATTGACATATTACAAAGTGTCACGTTTGACTCACTAGGTGGCACTGATACAATATAGTCTGTCTGTCTGTCTGTCTGTCTGTCTGTCTGTCTGTCTGTCTGTCTGTCTGTCTGTCTGTCTGTCTGTCTGTCTGTCTGTCTGTCTGTCTGTCTGTCTGTCTGTCTGTCTGTCTGTCTGTCTGTCTGTCTGTCTGTCTGTCTGTCTGTCTGTCTGTCTGTCTGTCTGTCTGTGTCTGTCTGTCTGACTGTCTGACTGTCTGTCTGTTTAGTCTTTAATCAGTTTAAACAAAAGGATTTAATAAGGAAGCCAAAGTGAAACAGGGAATAGCATTAACCTGTAAGTTTATGTCTTTTTTTACCACATTCTGTTAAAAAATGATAGTGATTACTCTTTTGAGATTATGTAAACATATCACTATTGTTCATGATGATGCAGAATTGATGATGTTCCCGGTGCCTCCTGGGAGACCATCAGAGGCGATACCCCGGAGGTTCATGGAGAGGTACAAGTGGACTCTTCCCAGTTGCCTTTAACTACCAATGAAGAGGGGGAAAAGGTTGTGAGAATGTACTGGCTCGATGCCTACGAGGACCATTACAAGCAACCAGGTATAACACCTTGAAACAATTCGTTCAACATTTGACGAAGTGACACAAACTGACTTTAAACATGGCCGACACTCACCAAATAATGTCAATCAGTGTTAAAGATTCTGTTGATATAACAAGGTTATAAACCTTTCGGTGTTAATTTATCACAATTCTTCCGTCCTGTGTTGCATCCCTTTTGCTGACTTCCTGTAATGTTTCCGAATTGAACATCGTAGGCTCTTTTTATGCCAATCACAATACAGATTACCTTTAGTATTATGCGATCTTGTTGAGCCTATATTTTTTGACAAAGAAGGTACTCAAATGCCGGTTTTTTTTCTTCTTTCTTTTTTGTGCTTTATACAATGTTTCTCTGACTCAAGTCTGCTTTCTAAGAGCAATATTGTCAGATTGTACTTTTTTTAAAGTATTTTTTCCAATCAAATACTACTACTGTTTTCATATTGTTTTATTCGTGTGTGTTTTATATTGCATCTGTATTCATTCAAGTCTTCACAATCAGTGTTTAATAATATGATATGCATCAACAGTGATACATATTTTGACTAAGCAGCTCGTTGAGCTAGTACTCTTGTTTAATGTGCACATCCGAATGCATACCTTTCTTTCTTGTGGCATTTCAGTGATGCAGCGGTTATAGCTCTATGCTGCAAACTGCCGGGTTATGGTTTCTAATCCAGCTCGTTCCTGCATTTTTTTCCCTTCAACAGGTGCCTCTCAGCTATATGTCCGAGGTGTAACCTGTGCAGAGGATACACAACTCAACTCAGTCTTTCTTTACTAAAAACAGTTTTTTTTTTTTTTGTATCTTAATTTTGGAATATTTGTCCTCTCTGATTTGAGGAGCTAATTCTTTAATGAACAGTTGATCTAGGTCAGTGTTTTGTGTATGCAGTTCTAAGCATGTTATTATTACAGTACCCTGTCGGTAGACAATCAGACAACTTTATTATTCATGAAATGGCAAGTGAATGGGAATGACATCTCTTTCCGCCAGTGAATCAGTTTTGTCCTCATCTGTATACTGATAACAAGAAGATAGTTATAATGATAATTATAGATCAGGCAGAGTAGTTTTAGATGGAATTTTTGTTGATAGAAGAACGTTTCCATGCTAAAACTGGGGCGCCTCCGTGGTCTAGCTGTAGCGTGGAGCGCAGATCACTACCACCCATGTTCGAATCTCGGCATGGGGACATCTGATGGTTGTTTCATCTTTCACCATTTAGCTTACCATGTGCACAAAAGTGGCTGTAAAACACCCTATCATCATCATCCATGCTAAAACTAAAGCCATTTTATGCATGTCAGTAAACAAGAAGTCAGGAGGTGGATTTGATTCCAGAAGCTCCCAGTTTATTGTCTGCTACGCTTGCCACTGAGCTACCAGGATCACACTACAGTAACAGAAGTTCTGCTGCCGTGTTCTTATTTTTTATCATTCGTGTTTTTTATACAGGTATTGTCTATCTCTTTGGAAAGGTGTGGATCGAATCGGCCAAGACCAATGTCAGCTGCTGTGTCACTGTAAAAAATATAGAACGTCGTATCTTTTTGTTGCCAAGAAGCAAGGTCAGTGTGTGTGTGTGTGTGTGTGTGTGTGTGTGTGTGTGTGTGTGTGTGAGGGAGAGAGAGAGGATGAGAGAGCACTTACCCACAAACACTTACATTATTTAAAATAAATTATATTTCCATTTTTAAACTAATTCTCTTCCCATGTGACATCATTGTTATTACTACGTTAATGATTCTTTTGCTGTTTAGAATCAATGATCAAATGTAACAATATAATATCCAGACATGAATATAAATTGTCTGGTTTCGTAATCACTCATTGGATTTAAAATAAATGATTTTCCTAATGACCTGCTTCCAACACTCAAGTACTAGTACACCTAAAAGGATTCCATTTGTTTATAGTACTTTAATAATTCCTCGGGATATCCATTAAAAATGCAGCACACCAAAGCAGAATTTTGGCAACATAGACAAACACGCAAGATTATATTTGACGTTGTTGTCTTTTATATTTAATACATCATTTTAGCGTATAAACCTAAAAAGTGGATATGAGACAGAAGAGCCAGTGTCATTTGTTGATGTTTACAAGGAATTTAATGAAGTGGTTGCTGAAAAATACAAACTCATGAAATTCAAGTCACTGGTAAGTGATTTTGCTCTTGAAGTGAACTGACGTTGTATGACTTTCTGTCATACGTTATGAAATATCGCTTGAAACATTAATTATTGTGGTTCGTCTGGACGTGTTTCATATATTTTTTTAAACTGTTCTCTTAATAATTCAGAAAGTGGTAAAGGATTACGCGTTTGAGTTGGTAGATGTTCCTGCACAGTCGGAATATCTTGAAGTGAGATACTCTGTAAGTATAAAGTTAGATCATGTTAGATTATTAACTGTTATAATTTTCATAGGCAGCGATCTATATTTTGGTTTTTGTTGTTCGGAGAGAATCCCCAGGCTGTCGCTTAATCAGCACAGCCTCTATGTTGGAGTGGTTGAGAAACCTCCTCCCCCACGTCCTCAGGGTTTTTTTTTAACGTCCCCCTTTATTTTTAAATAATTCAGCGGAGACGGCAGCGCCATTTAACGTGGTCAGCCACCCACGATGTAGTGAGCCGAGAAATTAATCCCTGGAAAAGTTTCGACCTCTTACGGGGTTCGAACCTGCACCGTTGCCACCAAGTGCCGAGTGCTTAACCGCTAGGCCACTGGAGCTGACTAGCGATCTATATAAGAATATTAGTTATTATATATTGGTTTGTGTTTATTCTTTTTTTTCTAGGCTGAGTATCCTCAGTTACCGTCCGATCTGAAAGGAGAAACATTCAGTCGCGTGTTTGGTACTAACACCTCGAGTTTAGAGTTATTTTTGCTTGGCAGAAAACTCAAGGGACCATCGTGGATTGATATCAAAATGCCTCGTATGTATGACACGGTTGAAGGTCTTACTTTCTTGTTTATGTAACACATTTGCATGCTAATAATGGAGAAATGACAACATATTGTACAGCATTGATGGGCTATGATAAAACAAATGGCGGTATACCAAAATATTCGGGTCATTTGGGGGAAAACAATTTGTCCAATCTGTAGAGAAGGATGAAATATTTTCCAAATCACTGTTCATCGTAACATGTTGTAAAATCTATTTATAACTGAGTCATGACATCTTCATGGATTCTGTTCATGAAACAAACCTCTAGCACCACAGTGATGAAGATTTTTCCACTTTTTTAAGACTCCTGGGCTCATTTCTGTAGTTCATGTAAATCCAGCATACTTAGACTAAACAAACCACTTACAATTTGATGTCTCTCCTGAATTGCTTGGCAATAGGAACTTAGGTGTTAGGTGTTGTTTATTGACAAAATGTAGTACACGAACCGGCTGACGGTGGATGCTGTACCACTCATTGTATCCATGTATATGAGTTTGTCAGTATGTACACTAAATACCACCAGTTAGACCGAAATCAGAAAGCATCAACAGTGACAAAGTCATTTATGTCCTTTCACATACAATATCCCAGACACAGAGAATGTGTCAGTTATTAACGGATGACAGGGTTCAGTTCAATGTGGATGTCACATTGTTTTTACACTGGACCACATGGATGGCAAACCACCATTTTATTTACATCTGTCTAGGTCAGTTTCTGTACCCTTTACTTGGTCAGTAAAAGGCCCAGCAAGGTCTGACCTTTCAAAAATATGTACAAAAAAACAAGTCCACTGTCCGTAGCAGGAATAAATGTTATACTGTAGCTAGCCTTTAATAAAAACATGTGCATGCCTGTGAATGTGCATGCCTGTAGACAGACAGACAGATGCACACGCACGGAGAGGGAACTTTCACATGGCCAAGAGAGGAACAGAGTAAATGGTGGATGTGGTCTTAATAGGGTGTAGAAATGGCACAAGGACTTGCACCATGACTGACCCATTTTTATCTCCTATATACTGACATTTACTGTCTTAATTCATTAATCGGTAAATATTTGACAAAATCTCCAATTTGAAACAGATCATGACAAATACTAACACACAGAAAATAACGTTGATAAAAAACATTGCTCTGGTTTTGCATTTACTGCAATTAAAACGATCCACAAAACCCACCAGAAGGTAACTTACGATGTATAATTTGTTTGATGGAGTATATTTTTAGATGCATGTAGTCTGTAATTATTGACATATTCAACCACTGAACTAATGCAAGAATTAACAATAAAAACTATGAACGTACTACAAGCCAATGATATTGAACAGAGAAGTATGTAATGGTCCATATTCACTAATTATACATCAGTAACAACGGGCACATTTAATCCATTCTCTATCGAGTGTTGATTGTTCACACACCATATTTAGGCAGATCATTGCACATGAGTTTAGTTAAACATTTACATCACTGAAGTTTGGTGTTGTGGTTAAAATCTTGCTAACTCTGTTCATAAAATAACAAATATATACTGAAAGGTTGAGCACGTGAGTATGTGGGTTTGTTAATGTTTTTTCCTCCTGATGGCTTCAAAACCATCTGATGCCACTTGACCCCAGTTAGGTATTTTTGGTTTTAATTGTAAACAACGTGAAGTTATTTCTGTGAAGATACGTCTTTTGAACTACATTTGCCAAAGCTGTGAACAATCTCGGCAGAAATCAATGTAACTTAACGGTAGCTTTTATCTGGCGTTGTACCATTATCTGAAATATATCTATGATAAATAGTTATATTAATTTTCTATTAATTTTCAAGTTTCTCTTGCTATCGTGACCATTTTCAGCTCTGAAAACACTTTGTTTTGAATATTCCTGTGACCTTTTGGTTTGTTGATTTTCTGCTTTATCAGTTGACATCGCGAGATAATGGCAGGGTAATTATTTGTAGGTGCTAATTGTATTAATTAAATAATATTATGCAACTTTATTTTTGGTTATTCCAGAAATCTCCAATCCTGCTGTCAGCTGGTGTAAAATTGAGGTATAAAATGGTTTTATTTTTGTAGATAATAAACTGTAAACATAATCTTTTTGTTGATCATTCTATTAAAACATATGTAGATGCTGTTAATATAATCTTGTTGTTGTTATAATATTCAATGCTGAATTTTACTACCATTCCTTGTTTGGATGCTGTGACAATTAGTTCAGTGGGCCAGATGCACAACTGTCTATTTTCATTTGATGTGCTTTATATACAGGCATTTGTTAATAAGCCGGATTATATACAAGTTGTCAAGGCTGATATTCCACCACCCCCATTGGTTTTAATGGCTTTGAATCTGCGTACGGTTCCAAACCCGAAGACACATCAGAACGAGGTAACTTGTTATCATATATGAACTTTTCTCTTCACAACCCGCTGGAACAATCCTTCGTTGGTTTTTCTTCTTATATTAACCAGAAATTTATTTTGTATTCTCACGTAATCATTTAGTCACAGAAACAGCACTGATTTCTTGTGGTTGTCGTCATGGTGATTGAGGCCATTGAAGAGTAATAGTACTAATTCCTGCCATTAGGTGACTGGCTGTAATCAGGATTGTTCGGGGGTTTATCAAATTAGCATCTCTAATTGATTAAGATGGCAGTCCCATTTAATGTAGGTCACCCACAATGCCATGCATCACCAATTTTAATCTCTCTCTACTTCTGTTTATTTTTGGCATTTGTTGCTTTTTGTAAAGATTTTACATTCATCATTGACTTAGACATCTTTTGATCCTGAAGAAAGTCTGCGTATAAAAATATCTTCTATCACAAGAGCTACTACAATTAGCTAATGAACCATCCCATTATAGTGATGTCTCTGAAGCCTAACTGTGATGACAATATTTGTATATATGATGTATATTTAACCATATTTTGTGATGTACAAGGAATAGTTGTGTGTGTGTGTGTGTGTGTGTGTGTGTGTGTGTCTGCGCATGTGCACGCATGTGTGTGAAATTGTATATTTAACCATATTTTGTTGTGTATGTTGAAAAATGTGTGTGTGTGAGTGTGTGTGTGTGTGTGTGTGTGAGAGAGATGGGGCAGTGTTCTTTACAGTTTACTTTATTTATATACATAGTCTGTTCTATGTTAATATAAAAGTTACTGTGTATTAATAGATGAGTACTTCATATCTCTTTTGTTCATATTTCAGATTATAACTGTATCCTGTTTGATTCACCATCAATACCATATGGATAAGCCAGCACCTAAACCACATTTTGAACAACATTTTTGCAGTAAGTTATGTGACGTGTAAATCTGTGTTGATCTTGTTTAGATTGTCAATACGTCTTGCTTATTAAATTTTAATATTTCCAGCCATTACAAAACCCAGTGATTGCGTTTTTCCATTTGACTTCAAAGAGAACGTCAGCAAACAGGTAATGAACCTATTTTGATATTAAACATTTAAAGAAGGGATGTTACAAATGATATATTTTATTGTGATTCAATTTCATTTTGATATTAAACATTTAAAGAAGGGATGTTACAAATGATATATTTTATTGTGATTCAATTTCATTTTGATATTAAACATTTAAAGAAGGGATGTTACAAATGATATATTTTATTGTGATTCAATTTCATTTTGATATTAAACATTTAAAGAAGGGATGTTACAAATGATATATTTTATTGTGATTCAATTTCATTTTGATATTAAACATTTAAAGAAGGGATGTTACAAATGATATATTTTATTGTGATTCAATTTCATTTTGATATTAAACATTTAAAGAAGGGATGTTACAAATGATATATTTTATTGTGATTCAATTTCATTTTGATATTAAACATTTAAAGAAGGGATGTTACAAATGATATATTTTATTGTGATTCAATTTCATTTTGATATTAAACATTTAAAGAAGGGATGTTACAAATGATATATTTTATTGTGATTCAATTTCATTTTGATATTAAACATTTAAAGAAGGGATGTTACAAATGATATATTTTATTGTGATTCAATTTCATTTTGATATTAAACATTTAAAGAAGGGATGTTACAAATGATATATTTTATTGTGATTCAATTTCATTTTGATATTAAACATTTAAAGAAGGGATGTTACAAATGATATATTTTATTGTGATTCAATTTCATTTTGATATTAAACATTTAAAGAAGGGATGTTACAAATGATATATTTTATTGTGATTCAATTTCATTTTGATATTAAACATTTAAAGAAGGGATGTTACAAATGATATATTTTATTGTGATTCAATTTCATTTTGATATTAAACATTTAAAGAAGGGATATTACAAATGATATATTGTATTGTGATTCAATTTCATGTTTTTATGTGATTGTTTCATGTTACTCTGCTGCGTGTTGTTTAACTAGCATATGTCAATGTTAAATAATGATATGTGCATTTTTTTAATAGAGTAAATCAATGAAGATCGACGTGATGGGATCCGAACGTGCTATGTTGGGATTTCTTCTAGCCAAAATTCATAAGGTTGATCCAGATCTCATTGTGGTATGTATAGAAAAAGAAATTGGCTTAAGTTTTGGTTTCGTACTAAAAGATCACCGTGACACTTGGGATGAGTGTACTGAAGTAAAATATGTTGTTGTTATTATTATTTTATTGGCCAGAAGTGCTGTTAGTTTTTGGTAGTTAAATACTAACATCCCAGTGTAGAACTATCCACAGATAACATGGTTTAGATATCTAGTTATATAAAAATATTCACAATTTAACATAAAACATAGTGAAAATTTCTTGATCTTATTTTAAAGAACTGATCATTCGTAAATATATAAAAACTTTCTACGTTCTCTGCTTATACATAATATAGTATGATGTGTCCAGTTTATAGTTGCCCATTATCTTCTTTAAATGATCAACGCCATTATAAATTTCCACTCTTATGCTAATAAGGTCTTGAGTGTGGTCTAGTTGGTAGCGTGTTGAACCACAGATCACTACCATCCGAGTTCGAATCCCGGCATGAGCATATCTGAAGGCTGCTTCATTACCTTCGGAGGTCGCTCGGTCCATTTAGCCTACCATGGGCACAATCAACATTATGCTAATGATGTTTTAAACCAGAGCCAAACTTCTTGTCAGACTTAATCGTGATAATCGCCATAATTATTTAATCCGATGCTCTAATTACTGACATGACCACAAAGGTGTAGGTCCAAATCAGCTGCGGTACAAAAATGGCCACGCTATGACCAATATGGCCGCCTCTGTAAACTGACTCTGACGAAGAAAGCGATGAGATGTATGACGACATGATAACACATGAACAGATACAACAGGTGTTCAATGAAGATGGTGATGATTTTTGGGTTTTGAATACATTTGCTGATTTTAGTGCGTCTTATATGCGGGTTCGACTCTAGGTGGGTTTATTGGTCCTAAAACCCAATGCGTCTTATACACGAGTGCGGCCTATACACAAGTATATACGTAATACCATAATTCAGTAGTAAATACACAGTGATGCAGGAACAATGCCACGCTATTGTGTGATCTGTTCAACAAGCCATAATATTAAGTTAAAGGGATAGTCCACCTTCATTTCAAATCTTCAGGACTATTACAGACATGCTCACAAATAAATAATGTCAAAATGTGTTAAAGATCAGCCACATATTAAATAATCCAGTTCAAAGTGCTGATTAATCGACTTTGAATGGCCTGTGGGTGCTGCCATTTTGAAGCTAGACAGAGACCGGAAGCTCCTGAATGCTGACGTGATTGAACATATCTGGTTGACCTGAAGTCTGTACAAAAGCATGTAAACAAGTGTGAGCAAAGAATTATTCCAGAACACAATGGCATTATCTTGTTAAAATTACTTTATGAATGACATACAACCACATCAGTTTGAGCCAGAAGGAATCTTATAAGAGGAAGATGATTAAAAGTGGCTTAAGAGAAATTATAATCTGCGTCAGTCTAGAGAGGGCTCGTGACGTCAGAGCATTTCAGTTTGCTCCTTCCGGCCTTCGAATCCAGCTTCTGGTGCACCCGTAGTGGCAGCCCTCCAGTAATTTGGATTATTTCCCTATATCTATGATATCAGGTATATTTTGTGATTATTATTTTGGAATTATGTAGTAATATATTCATGGTTTGTTTTTGACAGGGTCATGACATCTTCGGATTTGACATCGATGTTTTGATACATCGGATCACTCAGAACAAGGTACCACACTGGTCAAGGTTGGGTCGTCTTAAACGGGCCATGCCACCCAAGATGCACGTGAGTCATTAGTGTTGGTTTAAATTAAGTTGGAATTAAATAGTTTGGGGTCCATTATGATTGGGTGAAATCTGTAACATAACAATAATAATAATAATAATAATATTTGTATAATATAAACTCAGAACCAGCTAAAGCCTGTCAACTTTCTGATTTCAATTCATTTATTTTAATTTATGATAACACAGTTTGATAAAAGCAGTTATTTGATGGTCGATATCCTTTTCAAATAACTCCAGTAACACTGGCTTCACTTGGCAAAATTAGTCACTCTAGGTGCTTAAAACATTGCAAGTTACGACATTTCTATTAACAACACACATTAAATTTATGTGTAATAGCTTTGGGTTTACGTGGATCACTCTGAGCAGACTGCCATGTTACTGATTAATTATAGAGCAGAATATGCATGCACGTTTTATAATATCATTAGTGTTTAGTAAGATCTCGTTTCTGATAAACTGGAATAAGTGTTATCTACAACTTTTCTAAATAATATTATATTTCAGAGTAGGACGATATCCTATAACCAGCTACTGTAATAAACATCCGGTTTTGTTTTCATTAGTACTGTCGTTTTTATTTTAATTGCTTTTTATTATCTTACTTCCTTTAATGTTCAGGTTTATGGAGGAGCCAAGGCCAGTATGTCAGCTAATGTAACTTGTGGACGTCTAGTCTGTGATGTGAAGATCTCGTCTAAGGAGCTGATCCGTTGTCGTAGTTATGACCTCACTGAACTAATCAGTCATGTCCTACACGAGAAACGACACGAAGTTGATCCAGAGCAGATACCCGTCATATACAAGTATGATTCGTCAATAAAAATTCATATCAGAAAAGCAGGAATGAGAAATCCCCCTATGGATCTTTTATTTTCCGCAGGCTTGAGTTATGTGTCGAGAAAACGTTAATAGATTGTTTACTTTTTATTTTGTTTTCCAGTAATTCGAGCCACATTCTGCGGCTGATTGAGTGGACGCTGATGGATACAACATACATTCTTCGTCTGATGTATGAACTTAATGTCATCCCTTTGGCTCTTCAAATCACCAACATATGTGGCAATATTATGGTGAGTGTGTGTGCGTGGTGTGTGTGTGTGTGTGCGTGTACACGTGTGCATGCCCTTTACATTCCCAGAGAGTAAACAAATTCTATTAATAATATATTCCAGGCCAGGACTTTGATGGGTGGCCGAGCAGAACGTAATGAGTATCTCTTGTTACACGCCTTCACAGAGAAAAACTTTGTTGTACCAGATAAATCGTATGGGAAGAAACAACTGCAGGTAGTAGTAGTATATGTGCTGTTCTTGGTCATAGATAACACTGGCTGAGTGAGTGAGTAAGTAAACAAATGTAACTGTTGCTGTTTTACGGCCACTTTTGTGCACAAGGTAGGCTAAATGGGCTGAGTCGCCCCCTTAAGTAATGAGGCAAAGTGAAAGATGAAACAACCTTCTGACATAGCCCAATCAGAGTTTGAACTCAGGTGCTATTGATCTGTGGCCAACCACACTACCAGTTAGGCCATGGAGTTTGTGTGTGTGTGTGTGAGGGAGCAAGCGAGTGAGTGAGTGAGTGAGTGAGAACAAGCAAGTATGTGAGTGTGATCTTCATTTAGTCTTGGCTTTGGTCATACCACGACCATTTCTTTGGTAAATGTCACAGATACGGGCAATCCACCGATTTGATAACACAAAATTTATGTTACCAGTGATGTCCATTAACAACTGTGCCACTGGCAGCACCCCTAAAGTAGAAAGTTTGCGGATTTTATTTTAATCGGAATTCAAAAATTAGTCTCACTGTAACCGGTTTGTTGTTGTGTTGTTGATATACTCGTAATGTTATATAACAGCTAAAATTAATATGTTGTGTGGCTATAATAGCCACACGTCTGATGCCACATCTCCTAAACTTGTCTCTTGTTTTCCATTCAGCCCATAAATGATCTAGATGAAGATGCTGACCAGAGTGTGCTGCCTTCTGGGAAGAAAAATGGGAGGCGTAAACCAGCCTATGCCGGAGGACTCGTTTTGGAGCCAAAACGAGGTATGTCATCAAGAAAGCCTTGGAGATAGAATAACTCGGTTGACGGTATTTACTGTAGATTTGAAATGATTTGAGCAGAATTTTGTCAATACTTTGAACAATATTATAATCAGCGGAAACTAACTGATGTTAAACATTTGGAATTGTGTTATGAACACGAACTGGAACAACGGTAAACCATTACCTCACTCAAAGATGGTGCTGAAGATTAGGAGTAATGTTAGATATTAGTAGAATCAAATGGACATCGGATGAAGGGGTTTGTTCATGTATACGCTGACAGTACTAACGAATCTAAGTCATGGAATGTTAGTTAGCCTTTATTGTGAGAAGTATCCAAAACGCTAATAAAAATACAGTTTGATAATAGAATATGTAATCTTTATAAGCTCAATAAATAATCTTCCTTGCTAATAAATAGCTTGCGTTTTAAATATTATTTTGGACGGTGAAGTAAAATAAAATATCATGAATATTATATATATATATATATATATATAAAGATGTGTTGATATCATCTTAAAATTATATTTCTTATTATTTCATGAAACGAAAGAATATAAAAATTTAAAGCCGTGACTGGCCCTTTACTGAGTCACTGATAAAATATATAAACATTGTATATTTCATAGGAATTCTTTTTCTCCAGAATCACGCAGATATATAGAATAATATACTCTTAAGTGGTCAGCATTTATGTAAAAGAGATTAAGTTTTATTTGTTTGGTTTGTGTGAGTTTTTGTAATACGAGGTCTGTTAAGAATTACTAATAATTGTTTCCTTTCCTCTTTAATACATTCTCCCCATGAACTATGTTTATGTGTTAGTAATATTTATTTTGGTTTTATTTGTAGGTTTCTATGACAAGTTTATTTTATTACTGGACTTCAACAGTTTGTATCCATCAATTATACAGGAATACAACATTTGCTTTACAACAATAACAAGGACACCAACAAACACACAAGAGGTATGCTATGTAAACTGTGTGTGTGTGTGTGTTTGTGTGTGTGTGTGTGGGTGTGAGTTCTCAATCCGTCTATTTCCTATGCTTAATTAACATAATCAGACTACACCATATAATCCAATCAAATGTAATTAACATAATCAAACTACACCATATAATCCATTCAAATGCGTACACGCATGTGTACACATACACGCATGTGTACACATACACATTTATTCTGCTGATGTTGTCTGTCCAGGATGATGCCAATGAAGAATTGAATCTGGAACTGCCTGATCCTGATCTAGAACCCGGAATCCTACCAACCGAAATCCGGAAACTGGTACAGAGCCGTCGTCAAGTGAAGCAGCTGATGAAAGCACCTGATCTAGCACCAGAAACTTACATGCAGGTGAGCCTTACTGCAGGTTAACTGAAGTATAGCATTGCGTATGGCACGTTACAGTTGTCTCTTTCCAATCTAGCTTCAAAATCTATAGAGGAGGCGAATATAATTTTTGAATATTGCCGAACTCTCTACCTCTGATATGACTTGTTACAAGTCGGATTTAACTGAAAGTTGGAGTTCATGAGGTAGAATATTTCTATAAAAAAATCACTGAAAAGAATATTTCGAAAACTACCCACTTTCTGAAGAAATTAGTGTAAGTTCTCACATGTCTATTTATTTGTTTGTGTGTGTGTGTGTGTGTATGTGTAAGAGAGAGAGAAAAAGAGAGAGAGAGAGCATCAATACAGATTATAATGTGTACATAATTTTTTTCTATCAGTACGACATAAGACAGAAGGCCCTGAAGCTGACAGCTAACAGCATGTATGGGTGTCTCGGCTTCACATTCTCACGTTTCTTTGCCAAGCCTCTAGCAGCTTTAGTAACCGGCAAAGGTAGAGAGGTAAGGATATACAACTAGTGTTATCTCTATATAGATATATATAAAAACTGCAGTATCACCAACAGGTAGAAAAGTTTAAATTGTTTCTTTATATAAAAAACACGAACTGATTAAGATTGTCTTTCTAAGGGATAGAGAGATAAACGAGTTGATGTATTGAGAGGCTATGTGGTATTTTTTTAAACAGAAACATTCACCAGATGGCAGCATGGTTATTAAAGCAGTATAAAGGCTGAGTTTATAGCAACTGATACCTGTAGCTAAGTAATTTCGATAGATAGATTTATGGATTTCATAGACAGACGGATGGATGGATAGATAGAGATAAATGAGTTAGTGTGTTGGGGGGCTGTTTTTTAAACAGAAACATTCACCAGATGGCAGCATGGTTGTTAAAACAGTATAAAAGCTGAGTTTATTAAATAAAACCTTTTTATATGATCTTCCAAGTCTTGTTCAATGCCAAATCAACATGTAGAAGAGATTGGTGTTACTTCTGTGAACTTTATTATTATCATAACTATATTAATTACATAATTATGGGTTTAATTCAAGGATTGGCTCTCTAATGACCCGTCATGTCCATGAACTGTGTCTGATTAATATTCAGGATGCACTCCTAACTATTCATCAACAGTGTCGTCTAAGGTTTAGGTTTGATTTGTCTAATTACTAATTTTGCGGTTTAAAGCAATTCTTTGGAAATTTTCATCTTACTTCAAAATCTGTAATTCTTTATTAGAACTGTATATAAGACTAATACAAGCCATTTTATGACCCCAAACTGCGATTTATTAAATGCCAAGAACATTACAGTACATTGATATTTTAGATTTGTGTATGCAGAAATTCAGATCTCGAGCAGCATCCTCATGAATGTCTAGTTCTGTTCGTTTTCACCTAGCAAGTCCTGCTGGGCAAAGTTGTTTACTGATGTCATCAACTTGTGTGTGTATGTTCTGCTGTATAATTAATTAGCCATGTTGTAATCGGCTCAAAGTGATCCCTGTAAACACAAACTTATTACGATGTTTTCACCCACAAAACACCATATTTATATATAAAGTTCAAAGTATACACGATACGGTGAATAATAATGCCAATAAGGTAATGTTATTCGAATCATCTGAAACGGGTATTGAGCAACCAAGGAATTCCTTTAATTTTCTAAGAAAGTTTGTTCTACACACCAGATGTCACCACTTGTGAACTGGTTGCCATTAGAACTAGAAAACAAATCCTGTTTCTGCGTTAGAATAATGGTCGGCCTTACAGAGGTGAAGTTGCTGGTCACGAGAGATGATATTATATCACAACTGTATTTCAGTTGAAATCATTACTAAATAAATTTCTGTTTGGATAAAAAAAAATGGAATAAACCATTTGAACACTCGGTAATGTATTGTGCTGCTAAATTTTGGATATAGGTTCAAATCCTAGTCAAGTGTCCCATGTGGGAACAGCGCTATGAGTATACCTAAACATTTCCCCCCCCCACCCACATAAAGGGTTATACCTAATGTCGATTATACTATATTTGGATAATAAAATATTAGAGGTATAATTTCTGTGGATATTCTGTGAATGGGAGACATTAAGTAATTGAGAATGTATTTGACTGGATTAATAAATTGGCTGGCTGGGTATAAAGATTGGCTGGCTGGGTATATGACTTGGTAGACTGGCTTGTTCAGTAACTAACTGGGTATATAGAATGGCTGGTTTGGTAGAGATTGGCTGGCTGAGTGTATGATTTGGTAGATTGGGCAGCTGGCTGGGTATAAAGATTGGCTGGCTTGGTATATGACTTGGAAGATTGGCTGACTGGGTAGATTGGCAGATTGAGTATAATAACTTGAGTACCGAGTAGTATGATTGACTTGTTGGTGTGCCATCAGGTAATTTGACTATCCTGTCGAGTATATGAAAGGAAAGTTTGGCAATCCTGATGGGTGTATAGCAGAATCGGTTGCTATCGTTTTGGATATGTGACAATGTAGATTGGATGACTGGATTGGCAGGTGACTGGCTCAGTATTTAGCTCTTTTCATTTTGATATGGTGATTTTGGATGTGAGAGTTTGTTTGGGTTTAATGACTGAGTGATTGCCTAGGTACGCGACCGGGCTAAGTTGATCTACTAGCCAAACATATGGCGGGCATGGTTGACGTAGTACTAGCTGGGTATTTGATAGGGTAGATTGGCATGCTAACTGAATATGTGACAAGGTAGATTGACGTACTAGCAAGTGTTTGACAGGGTAGATTAACATACTAGCAAGGTGAGTAACAGGGTAGATTAACATACTAGTTGGGTGTGTGACAGAGTAGATTGTTGTGCTAATAGACTGGGTGACAGGGTAAATTAACATACTAAGGCCAAGTGCGTGTATGTGTGTGTGTGTGTTTGTACGTGCTAAACAAAACAACTAACCAAATAACACGCTTGTAAATACCCCCTAAACACACACACACACAATGAGAGAGAGAGAGCGCGCACACACAGAGAGAGAGAGAGAGAGAGAGAGCACATACACATAGAGAGAGGGGGGGACACACATAGAGAGAGCGCACAGAGAGAGGCGAGAGAGAGATGTAAATTAATCTCAGATTCATAATATATGTCAAGATGATTTCAGCCGTTAGACCATAGATCGCTGTCACCTGAGTTCGAATCTCGGCGTGGGCATATCAGAAGGTTGTTTCATCTTTGACTTCGTTTCATTACCCTTTGGAGGTCGCTCGGCCCATTTAGCCTGCCATGTGCACCAAAGTGGCCGTAAAACATCAATCATCAGTCGTTGTAAGCTGTGTATGTTATTTTCAAGCGAGAGCTGTGACATCCAAAGAGCTCTAATGTATAATCAGACAGAGTTATATCTTTATGAAAAATTCACTAGAACAATCACATGGCATGTTATCTAACAGTAACAGCCAACTCAATTAGTTGATATAATTGTATTTAAGATTTTATTATAACAACTATAATGTAAAATTTAATCATAATTATTATTTTATTATTAATTGTTTGTGTAAATGTAACTGACTTGGATGTATGACTTTGATAGATTGTCCAAATCTTCTGAAGAATGTACAGAATCACTAATTGTTGGTGATTAATTTCTGACTGGGTATTATGTGAGTAGCTATTATGTGATTGACTGTCATGTGAGTAGCTATTATGTGATTGTCTATCCTGTGAGTAGCTATTATGTGATTGGCTGTCATGTGAGTAGCCATTATGTGATTGGCTGTCATGTGAGTAGCCATTATGTGATTGGCTGTCATGTGAGTAGCCATTATGTGATTGGCTGTCCTGTGAGTAGCCATTGTGTGATTGGCTGTCCTGTGAATAGCCATTAAGTGATTGGCTGTCCTGTGAATAGCCATTATGTGATTGACTGTCCTGTGAGTAGCCCATTATGTGATTGACTGTCCTGTGAGTAGCCATTATGTGATTGACTGTCATGTGAGTAGCCATTATGTGATTGGCTGTCATGTGAGTAGCTATTATGTGATTGGCTGTCATGTGAGTAGCTATTTTGTGATTGGCTGTCATGTGAGTAGCTATTTTGTGATTGGCTGTCATGTGAGTAGCTATCATATAATTGTATTGTTGATTTGACGATTAATAAAAGACAGAATGATTACCAGACAGACAAAGTAAATTTAAGTAATTGGGTTGGGGGGGGGGTCGAATAAATGTTTAGATGGCTAAATAACTCTTAAGTGATTTTGTTTCCCAGCTAAATGGTTAGATAATTGAATACGTCTTAAATGGCTGGGTTGACCAACTACCATAAGTAATTATTGATTGGCTTTGTGACTGACTGACTGACTGACTGGCTCGGGTTGGGTAAGTCTAACTCATTCTTTTGCCTTGTTTATTACAATTCCTCCTGCCATCCGTCAATCCGTGCATCTTCCACGTCTAAATCAATACGCCATATAGAGATGGTATATTAATAAAAAGGTTTTATTATAATTTCACATCTTTACTGGTCTGTGTATGGTACTTAATGACCTGTCAATTATTGACAATATACGTTGTCGTTGGAGTGTTGCTCACTTTACACCGCAGAACACTGACTGGCTAATGGCTTCCCCATCGATGGTTCGGCGTATATCGATCTCGATTCGTGTGCCCGTTTAAAATTAGGGGAGAAACTAATTACGAATGAAATCCTGGCCTTTTCCAGCCGGGATCCATTAAGTCGGCGAAGTCTCGTCTGCCGGCATAAAGACACAAAGTGCTTCGATTGCTATAAGTCGAGCGGAGGACTTCTATCACTTCAGTTCAGGGAAGCTTAATCGTTGTCCGTGCTAGTGGCATAATCCCCTTGTGCGTGTCAAAATTCATTATGCGTTGTTTGGCGGCTCGTTTTAATTCCACTCGAGTGGCCGTTGAGTACAGTGGCAGGTTGTGGGCCGCGTTACGCAGACGGGTACTGCCGTTTTGTGTACATTTTTACCGTTCGTGAATGGACGTTTCTTCCCGAACTGGCAGCCGCTCCCCTACTTCCCGATGGCGTCACGTGACGTGTAATATAAACCAAACAGGAAGTGGTTAGTGGTGCTTACGCACCGCTTCCATTTGCCGTGAGCGGCTGCTTTAAATATTTACACGGATGTCTTCCATTCTTGCCCCCATACCATACTCGGCATGCTCCTTGTCTAAGTTCGCATTTCATCACCAGGTGGTGCTGGTGAGCGAGACCATTTGAGTGTCTGTCATCAGTGGAAGAGCGTGTCTAGAGAATCTCAGTGTATGTGTGTTATAGATAATTTTTCGATAAATTATTTATTTTACTATTTTTTTAACGCTTTGACATCTGTGAGATTTCACCTTGCACCGTGTCGATAAATAATTGAGTTGCCTACTCTTGCGGCTCGTTGTGTTCGTTTTCCCGGACAGAACTAGATCACTTATGGATGCCATTGTTTGTATACCAGTGTTAGTGTATATGTCTGGTGCCAGTTTGTTATTTTATATTTTTATAACATAAGCTGTCGGAATCCCAAATAATTCATAATTTTGAACAAATATAATTTATTAAATTATTATTATTTTTTTTAAGTTTCGGGAACATCTAATACTTTTTTTAATAAATAATATAGATTAAATTAAGGTGATTTCTTTCCAAATGTATTTAAGATAAGATTGATCCTTAGATCTGATTTGTCGTAGCATCTCTCTACGGTCACATATCTCAACGACGGTGTTAAAATCCCGGCCTAACCTGTTGAGAGGTGTTGCGTCTTTAACTTCGCCTGATTAGCTCTGAAGGTCACTCGGCCCATCCAATCTACTTCATGGATGAAAGAGGCCATATAACAACAATAGTAACGGAGTAGATTGTGACAGATTGTAACACTAAATCTTTCTATGTTTATCAACACCATTTCACATTATCTAATAACTCGCAGATCAAGTAAACCGTAGCTAAGGTACATAATTAATTAATTAAGCCAGCGCTATATGTCTAATGAACACTAGGTCTGCGTTAGCAAATTTTTGTTTGGTAGAGATCATGAGTATAAAAATTAAAATATATATATAACAGTAGAAAGCAAATAAACGTGCTGTAGGGAGCCTCCGTGGTCTAGTTGGTAGCGTGTTGGACCACAGATCACTACCACTCGAGTTCGAATCTCGGCCTGGGCATGTCTGAAGGGTGTTTCATCTCTGACATCACTTCATTACCATCGGAGGTCGTTCGGCCCATTTAGCCTACCATGTGCACAAAAGTGGCCGTAAAACATCATAATCAATCATCATCAAATAAACACGCTGTTATATGACTGGCTTTGTCACCGAATGCCTGGATCAGCGTCACAGTCCCATTGCCGGGGGGGGGGGGAGGGGAGGCTTTGCGGTCCTCAACTTGAGAAACAGCGCGACTCTTGTAATTGTATGGTGCTTTAAAAGAACAAAATATATCCCATTGGAAAACCTAAATTTACATCGAGGGCAGTCCATTCATAAAAATTAACCTCCGTGCTCTCTGATTGGGTGACATATGAAGGTTAATGTGATAATAAGATGTCATCCTCAGAAAAGACGATATCAACGTGAAATAAAGCCACCGCACGATGACAACATCGGGTGGTATTGACGTTTAAAAAAAATTGATTAAGAAATGAAAACACTCCACAGCTTAGCCCCTGTGAGTACTATGGGTCTTGAAGAGAATCATGGGTAATTTGTTTTCGTTGATCGGCCGGTAAATAGAGACTGTGGGGAGGTCGGTGTTGATGTAGTACACGTGTTTAGACCAGAATTGGGAGAACTTCGAGTGGTGTTAATTAACGTTAAGTGATCTCCGGGTTGACGAAGCCGGCTTTGATGCGGTCCCCCGGAAGATCACTTGTTGGTCAGAACCAATAGTTTGGTTTGGCAATGTTGACTGAATCCACCGGGCTACTGATGGTTTGTGTGTGTGCGTGAGTGCGTGCATGCGTGAGTGCGTGCAATTTGCATATATTCTGTTGTTTTTATTTATATCTCAGTTATCCTAATGACTTCTTTCTTCTAATGGAATGAGAAAAATGCAAAGAAAATTACTTTATAATTTTTCCCGCTCCAACTCTATGTTTATCTCTCTCTCTCTCTTACTCTATATATATATATATATATATTTCACCAAGATTGATCAATCTCATTAGCTTATTATCTAGGCACTCATCCCTTAGCCTTATACCACTGCTACGAGTTATCAGTTTGATAGATATCAGATCATGTTACTATTATTATTACTATTATTATTATTATTATTATCAATTGTTCAGCACCATTACACGTGTTTATCCCCAGTTTGTCACCGTGTGAGCTTGTGGCTGAGCCAAACACAACCTTAACACTGTGTTCTGTGTGCTCAGTGACAACAGAAACACATCACCATGTGCTTCTGCTGAGTATGATCGTCTGCTTAGTCACGCATGCCCTGTGTCACATTGTGAAGTTATTGTAGGTTTTTTGCCTCACGTCTCGCATGAGTGCCCCCAGGTTGCGTGTTTTTTTGGCCTCTCGCGGCTTCTGCATTCGTGCCGACAGCTCGTATAAATTGTTGAAGGTCTGACAGTTGTTTGGTTAATGAATCATTAAGCGGGCGATTTTGGATTTAGAAGAATTTCCCGGATTTTTGGCTGTCATTTTTTAAGCTCGGATAAGAGTGAAACGAACTCGCTCTCGCCGATTCTAACCGAATTCCACGTGAACATTTTGAAATGTTGTTGACGAGTTTGATGTGTCAGGTGTCACTTGTTCGGATGGCTTTTTGTTTGCAAATCACGAATCGGCTACAGATGTGCCTGATTGAAAATAGTGTGTGTGTGTGTGTGTGTGTGTGTGTGTGTTTCCTATGTCAGTATGTGTAATTCACTAATTACACCATTCTAAACATACATACACACTTGTGAATGCATACACTCATGTGCAGACATAACACATTAATTCTGCTGATGTTATCTGTGGAGGATCATGCCAATGATGAGTTGAATCTGGAACTGCCTGATCCTGGTTTAGAACCGGGAATCCTACAAACTGAAATCTGTGAACTAGTTCAGAGCCGTCTTCGCGTGGAAGAATTGATGAAGGCTGCTGGTCACAGACACATAGACAACACACACACACACACACTAATTTTCATGTCTTGCACCATAAAAACCTTTAACCATCTATATTAAAAAATAGACTGTTCAGATCCAGTCATTTAATATAATATGTTTGATTGAATCAATAATATGAACTGTGTTATTGATTGATTATACTATATGAGATAGACTGATTGTTTCAGTCTAGCACATCTCCGACTAACACTATTCAGTTAGGCTTCCTCCCTTATTTTAATGTTGTTGTTTTTATAAATTTAATCTGATATTTCTTTGTTTAAGTATTATTTTGCTGCTAGACCCTAGAATAGTTGTTTTGATAAGTGAATTTAATAATAATAATGATCGAAAAATAATAATAATGGCCTAATTTGGCGATACAAATGGCTTGTAATTTACAGCTTCCCCACGGAGATTAATTCGAAATAAATTTTGAATAAATGGCATTCGGTGGAGAAAATCTTGCTAATGCTAGTTGCCTGGTTGGATGAAAAACTCCTCCTACTATAGTGCCACGGCTGAGGCGCAAACCTGCGACCTCCCGTACAGAATGACCATAGCCATAGGTAAATAGTCTCGCGCTCTACCTATGTGGCCATAAAATAACAGCATATATTTATGTCAGGCTACGATCGTCTAAATAGTACCCACTATTACACATTGGACAGTTTTAGATATTTCACTGATTACTTCTGAAGTTGTGGATTACAGTTAGAAGATTTTGAGTGATGAACTCAAACTCAGAAGAATTGTTCTTACAGACACATTGATGGTAGCACTGGATTTAAACCTTATTGAGACTGTATTTAATGAACCCTTCATGGTATCCTGTATAAATGTACCCCATTTGAATTTAAACAAATCTTCGATATAAACATTTTGTAGCAGTGTTTTAGCAGACAATACATTTTCCCAGTGATTTTAAAAACAATGACTTTTATTTGCAGTATTTGTCACTCTGTCACTGACATCTTGCAAGTGTGTGTGTGTGTGTGTGTGTGTGTGTGTGTGTATGTACTTTGTGGATTGAAAGATCATTATAAGTTTGTGTTTATGCAGATCACCTTGAGGTGGCCACCATTTTACAGATTAATATTACAGTAGAATCTGCATCCATGCTTAGTGTCAGTGCACAGAGCGGTGACATTACACTTCTACCTAAGCCAAACAATACCAAAACACACGCATTTATGACGTCAGTACACACCTCTGCCCACTCAGATTTGCTGAGAATATTCATACGGATGGCTGCCCTTATATGGCGCTCAGTTGTTGCTCGGCATCTAAATTTAAAATTCCACGCTTTGTAATGTCTTCAGTATTTAATAAAATCATCTTTCTGATAATGATAAAATATTAAATAGAAACAATTACTCTTATCTAATATTATAATAAGGAATCGGCATGATTATTACCATCACATACCATCATGATCGGCATGATTATTATCATCACATACCATCATGATTGGCATGATGATTATTATCATCACATCCCATCATGATCAGCATGATTATTATCATCACATACCGTCATGATCAGCTAGTGAATGGGTGTCACGATTACTATCATCATGTGCCATCATGATCAGTTTGTCACTAAGTACCAGCAAGCTAAGATACTGCTGTGATAAACTTATCATCACTACCTGGAGGTATAGACACCCTGCTCCAGACTGCCAGGCCTGGGTTCAAATCCTGCTGATAACTGGGTCTGTGAGATTTTTCATTTCATTTATTTAGAGAGGGGGGCTCACTCCAGCCAAATTTCTCAGGTGTGATGAGCACCCACACCAAAACAAATACAAATTAATGGAATTCCAGATTTCAGCCCTATCTGAAAATTATTTGCGATCGTTTGTCCTTTTGTCTGCATATTGCTGCATTACAGATTTACCGTTATTATGCTAAACTTTTTCTTAAGCATTTGGCATTTCGTCCATACTATTCACACCGTGGACATTTGACGTTTCCCAATCTCTTGAAGGGCATTCTCCCTTTGTTCCTGGTATAGACAAGTACTATGCATTTTAGTTGATGTAAAAAGTGTCTGCAGTATTTGTTGCATGGCACATTTCTGTTAGCTGTACATTTGTTTTTGATCCATTTTCAGATTTTATTGAAGACAAAAGATCTCGTGCAAAATGTAAGTACAAGATGCATAAAATTAGCTGCCTACTCTGTTGATCTTCGTTTTATTTCAAGTTTTAAGTTGACACATCTCCAGATGCTGTATATATATCCGGTGTTTACTTCCAGATGAATCTAGATGTTATTTATGGTGACACGGATTCGATTATGATAAATACCAATTGTACAGATATAGAACAAGTGTTCAAACTGGGAAACAAGGTAATTAGAACACCAGCTCCGGTTTAGCGTTTAGATCCTTTTAAATCTTAAATGCTTTGTCAGAGTCTTTATAACAAATGCAGAAGTGATTGATTTTTAGGTAAACTGTGTTTATTCTATAAATAGATTTGTATTTTTCATTCAACTGTAAGCTTGATTGAACTATTTCCTGTCTTAATCGTAACAAGCTTTTATGCCATACATCTCTGAGTATTGACTGAAGAATGCTCCTGTGGGCGTGTGAGCCAAGTAAAGGCACGTAGCTATAGTAGGGTGGTAAAATTATCTTGGGTCACACAAGGGCATAGAATTGTACACAATATAAAATGAAATAGAAAGAGAATTTAGTTTTACAGGTTGGTTGATGGTATATATTAAGGAGGAAAGAGCTTTTAATTTATGTTTTGTGTATAAATTTTTTTATTATTTGTCTCGCAGAAATACATTTTTGGGTGAGATAAGTTGTGAAATTTTAGTAAAATTCTCAACAGGTTTTATATTATAATTAGGTTATTCATACCAAACTTATCATTTGTTAAATATTTTTAAATATTTCCAAGCAGTAATTTCTGGACAGAAATTTAAATATCCAGACACGACGAAGAACTAACAAGTTGATCAGTTGAAAACGTTCAAGGTGTCTGGCCTGAAAAATGGATTTATCCTGGAACTATTATAAATGCCTTACTAGCAATAGTCGTGTAGCATAAACTTTTCACAGTCCAGAAAAACTTAAATTACCTGTTACTATTCCATAATGATATTTATAAGTCAATAAAAAATTTGAAAAAATCAAGATGCGTAATAATCAAAAATACCCGACCCCGTTGGGTGGTAGCATGTCTTTACTATGGCACTTTGCTGACTATAAGGTGTTATCCCCATATCTTTCACTTAGCTAATAAATCCTAGTAATGTTGTATTTTTTTATCTTAAGTACATAGAATATTTTAGTAAGTTATATTGGTCCTGTAAATAGTATTAACTTGGAAGAAACTCTGAATTAAAAAAAAAATATTCTTAGACTCTCCAGCCTGAGAATAGCTAATTGTAATGTGGGTTGTATAAGCCAGAACATTCATTATTTTGTCCATCACCGCCAAAGGATGTTTTGCTACACCTCATTCTCTTCCATCGACCCATTTAGCCCGCTGTGTGCATAAAATGGTCAGGCTAGAATATCACCAATAAAACCTGGCCTGGCCAAATGAAGTGTTAAAGAAAAATGCATGGTATTGTTGCTTTCTCTAGATAGTCAGAGAAAGTCAGCGAAGATTTTAACATACAGATTATTGTGAAGGCATGATTATCAGTTCAAAATATTGTTATTATTGTTGCTCTTCAAGAAAATGTGCTTTTTATCTAAAAACGTATTATTATTAATATTATTTTTGTTTGTTGGATGTTAAGGATATTTATGGATAAAAAAGAATTAAATTATTTGAGTTAGATATGCCACTTTCACTATGAATAATTAATTTCCTCCGCAGTAAATCTAAACAAATTGACACAAATGGCCAGAGAAATCTGTTTCCAGGTCGGAAAAGGAACCCTTTTCTTGAATTTTTGTTAGGAACTTTGTTGTTGAATCGTCTCTAATTCTGACACTTTATCAGGTTAAAAATGAAGTGAACAAGCTGTACAGGTTGCTGGAGATAGATATTGATGGCGTATTCAAGACAATGTTGTTGTTGAAGAAGAAGAAATACGCTGCCGTCAGCATCACAAAGATTGGTGACAAACTCGTTGAAACTCAGGAACTGAAAGGTCTCGACATAGTGCGACGTGATTGGTGTGAACTGGCCAAGGAAGCCGGAAAGTAAGTCGGTGAAAGATATTAAAAGAAGTTTGTAAGGTGGCTAATTCTAAAGGCAGTATTTATGTTGTGTAGTAGTCATTCTTGATTAAATACTTTTTTTAGCAAGGTTTCACGATCAAATCTGATCATATGTCATAGGATATTTCAGCTGAGTATCACAGTCAGACTACATTGTGCCCCCATACATTATGTCGAAAAGAGATGGTATTGCTGTTCGTAGATTGTCATACCTAATGATATACTGCCATACTTCATCCTATTTTAATAGTTCAGTCTTCATAACAAATATTCAACATATTTGTTTTGCTACCTTTGTGCCAAATTATTTGAATTTGTTCTGATTTAATTTAGCTTATTGTGTAAATGAAACAAGGTTCTACTAGTTGTGTGTATGTGTGTGTGTAAATATTAGGTATTTTCAGGGGTGTTGTTGTGTGTGTGTGTGTGTGTGTGCAGGCGTGTGTGGACATATAGATAGATAGATAATGAGCAACTATTAAAATGTTGGTAGTTTGTAAAAATAGTTCTTGACCATTGTTATTTTAGTTATAATATGCGATTTGCCGTTGAGCATGTTTTAGAATGGTATCCGTCATTGAGAAGACTTTGTTTTGTTTTAATATCTGTAGTTTTGTGGTCAGTCAAATATTGTCCGGTGAAACTAGGGAGATCATTCTGGATAACATTCACACAAAACTGACGGAAGTTGGTCAAAAGGTTAAACAAGGAGATATAGCTATTGAGCTCTATCACATCACCAAGGTAACAGTGCATGTGTGTGCATCTGATGGAGAACAAGATTGTTAGTTCTATCTGCATTTATGATTTGAATATTGCAAAAAATTAACACTACCAAATTAAACACTAGAGTATAATACATTTTTTTAAAGCTGTATTTCTGTTTTAGTCTCTAACCAAAAATCCAGAAGATTATCCAGACAAAAAGAGCCAGCCTCATGTCCAGGTGGCACTGCGACTGAACTCAAAAGGAGGGAAAAAAATAAGAGGCGGTGACACAGTCTACTATGTTATTTGCCAGGTAATAGAAGGTTTTACTGTCGAGAAGAAACTATGTTGGTTTTGTCATACCTAATGCTTCCTCATTAACATTTTGAGGCGCTTTAGTGGTCTAGCGGTAGCGTGTTGGACCACAGATCACTACCATCCCTGTTCGAATCTCAGTGTAGGCATATCTGAAAGTTGTTTCATTTTTGTCTTCGCTTCATTACCTTTGGAGGTCGCTCGTCCCATTTAGCCTGCTATGTGCACAAAAGTGGTCATAAAACATCATCATCATCTCGTTAACATTTCATTGCTTGCTCTATAGGATGGAACAAATCAGCCACCGAGTCAGAGGGCATATCATCCCGACGAAGTGAACAAGAGAGATGACCTTAAAATAGGTTAGTGTAATAGATTTGAGCAGGGTTACCGAATTAAGAATTTGAAAAGGACGAGCATGGCCAGCAAGGGCTAAACAAATTAAAATAACTTCATGCCAAAATATTCAAAAGCTTCGGCCCCAAATCAATAATCTTTGAAGCCAGTCGAAGCTGTGGATTATTTTTTCTAAACAACTATATACTGGTGCACATTAAATATTATGGTTTCAATATTTTGATGCCATAAGTGGGAAACGTTATCGTACCGTGTACTTATTTTTTAAACTTATCAGTCATTAAATTTTGCATTATTTAAAAACTTTGTGTAGCTCAGAAAGTTAATGCAGCACAGATATGAGTTAAAGGTAGTTAAAAATGAGGATATGTTTTATGTCCATGCAGCTTGGTTTTGATTGTTTTTAACTACTCTTCTAATCCATTATTTATAGTTTTTTTGCATTTTGAGTGATTTGATAACGAGAGGTCACAGTCAAAAAAGAGTTGGCCAAATTACTGAAAGATTTGTATTTACAACAATTCCAAAGATTTCAGTGTTTTGGTCTCCATAAGAAGCTGATATAATGGACTGTAATTTATATTAGCTTTGGTAATTTTTATGTCACTGATAGGCTAAAATGGGTATTTTACTCGGTTCAAGCAATTTATCATGTAAAAAAGCAAGCTAAAATTTCATGATATCGGGTAACTGCAAAAATAACAAAAACATGTAATTTATATTAGCTTTGGTAATTTTTATGTCACTGATAGGCTAAAATGGGTATTTTACTCGGTCCAAGCAATTTATCATGTAAAAAAGCAAGCTAAAATTTCATGATATTGGGTAACTGCAAAAATAACAAAAACAAAATTGAAATTTTGCATAAAAAGTCAAACTAGTTGCCTGGATTTGAGATATTTGGTGTATTGCACCTATATGTGCATGAACAGACACACACATACACACACACACATTCATGTACCTGCTTACACATATAAACAAACCCTCAAACACACAAATTGTAATCATTGTGCGAATGTAGTTCAACAGAGAAATGTTGGTCATACAATACCAATCTAAACCAGCTACTTGTAATTGTATGGCCATCGGTTCTACTCGGCAATTTCAGCAAATAGTTGGCTAGAACGAACTGATATGTTTCAATTCTAACCTTGTTTATTGCCCAGAAATGGTATTAATATCAGTGATGCACACTTCGACTGCAAATTGAGCCTGCTTGATGACCTTTTTATAATTCCAGACACAACTTATTACTTGTCACAGCAAGTACATCCTGTTGTGGCTCGACTCTGTGATCCAATAGATGGCACTGACGCGGCTCACATTGCCGAATGTTTGGGTACGTAACTAGCATGGCTCTGTATCTGTTATCAATCGTATTGGTTGTAGTTCTCAGTAGATTATGTATAACTGTAGAAGATCCAGGTAATGTTTATGTTGAACATCATTGCAGGACTAGATCCGACAGGATACAGACAGGGAATACATCAGCAGGACGGTGATGAGGAACAGGCGATGTTGGGGGGAGGACAGGAAAGTGATGAGGATAAGTTTAAGGACTGTGACAGGTTGACATTCTCGTGTCCAAACTGCGGTAAACAGATCATTATGGATAATGTGTTTACGGGAACGGTGAGTGCAGTAATCTTGATGGTTGGTGTGTGATTGTGTGCACATGTGTGTCCAGACTTCCAAATATACAGATTTTTATTTTATTTGGTTTGAGGATTATTTTGGAACATCCAAGCTCTTAGGCAAATTTTCTTCACGATCAGGCCACCAAGACAATTTGATATCAGGATCTGTTTTATGGTCTATAGATTAGTATATCAATATTAATCTGTTCAAAACCAAGATTCTGCACTGGTTCAGATAAATGACTTACTTCAGCGTTAGTTAATAACTGAATATCCAGTAAAATATGACTAATCACAAAATAAATTAAAATTTCTTGGAATTAAAGGAACTTAAATCACGAGCATTTTCGTATTTAACTGTGATGGGATTAATCACTGTTCATGAACTGGTCGTGCATAAGCACTGTTTTGTTGCACATTATCAAGGATATATAGTGAAAATGGTTAGAAGTATAATTGTGTACAAAGGCCCTGAGATGATTACGAATGTTTGATGTGACATTTGCTTTCTAAATTTGACAGCATTATTTATTAAAATGTTTCAAGCTAAACGACGTGTTAAATATTACACTTTTTTAAACAGTTTAGTTGTATGGAGTAAATTCTATATCTGAATACATGTTACTTAGGCTGTGCTGTGGCCATTAATGATGCATAATGTAATGTGCACGTTTGTGTGTGTGTGTGTGTGTGTGTGTGTTTATGCCTACAGTGAATAACATGCCTAGTTATAGGCTTGGTCTACGTAGATTAAACTGAATAGTAAAAGTCCTTCAGCAGATTTTCTCTGTTTTCATAAGACGCTTTATTGATCACCAACATGAAGACAAATTGTTGTAGTATTTGATCAAACTTTTCATGTGCAAAAATACATTTTATTTGCCTTGTTTATTTTGCACCCTGCATTTAGCACCAGTACATTTATGGCACTATAGCATGCAGGGCTATACATTGCTACGTACAGAGTGCAATTTATTGGAGAACTATGGCAAGTAAGAAGGGCAACACCAACAATTGATACCGTCGCTGATTTGGGTCGATTTCGATGTGTATGAAATAACAAGGGTGGAAATAGAGGTACACGGGGGAGACGCACGCACACACACAGTGACACACACAAACAGGAATGTTTTATGAAAGTATATAACTTGTTAGTGTTCTTTTGCATTTTAAACAGGGTAAACTTGTAGAGTGTACTCTGGCAAAGTGCCCCAATCCAGAATGTAAAACTTCACCTGGTAACGTTCTTGGTTACCTGAAGAACAATCTGACAAGGGAGATGAGAGCTCATATCAGGAAATATTATGAGGTAATATGACAGGAATGTAGGATTTAATATATATGCTGAATATACTGTCTAATAAATGGCATGTGCATATGTGTGTGTTATAATTTTCTTGATGTGCTCATTCCAGGGTTGGTTATGCTGCGAGGATTCTGCTTGTAGCACGAGAACCCGGAAACTGCCTCTGTTATTCAGCAGAGGACATCCTGTCTGTGGGACATGTCATAAAGGAATCCTTCACACGGAGGTGACTATTTCTTGTTGTGTTTCATTATTTATGATAACACGGTTGATTCGGCATCACACGGTTGCAATGTTTTATAAAACCGAACTAATACAATGTTGAAGGTTGTCCGACTCTTTCAGACTCTTTTTAGTAAATTATAAATTAATAATGCGTAAAAACTACACTCACTCACACACACATATACAAATGTATATACCGGTATTCATATTTACGTGTTGTATGCATGCAGAATGTTTTCAAATATCATCTGATCAATTCTTAGAACTCCCTAGAAGAGAATCCATCACTTTACATTGATTTTGTTAAGAAATAAAGTAGGGAGGCCCCCCCCAAAAAAAAAATAATACCAGGCTTAGATGTTGGTAGGCATCAAGGGACTATGATGGCACAAAGCGGCATTGGAAGGGAAAGGAGCTGGGTCTCTATTTGAGAGTAGACAGGTCCCTGCCTCTAACAAACTCACTGCTCTAGGATATGTTATTGTGGAGGCCGTCGTAGATGTAAATATCCCCCATTATCACCCATGAGTGTTCTGTTCCTCAGTCAGATAGTTTTTCGACACGACGTTTAAATTGTTATTTCGACTAATAATAGAATCTTTCTTCAGCTTATACTTGAAATATATACAGTATATGAGTCGAGATGGGGACACCAGTGGCACAGTATGCAGATTTATGAAGAATGTGTGTGTGTGTGCAAAACAAGTGTCTTCGGTTTCATTGCTGTATTAATGAGTTATACTGTACTTTACAATATAGACATTAAAGCGCTTCTTTGTAATTTTCTATCCCACTCCGAAGTATATAATTATTTATTAAAATTGAAAGTAAGGTTGATTTATATATTTATGAGGGTATTAAATATTGACCTAAAAGAAAAACTAGACCGAACACATCCGCCGATTTGATGGCAAACAGGTCCTAATTTCCGGTCGAGGAAAAGTGAACGCAGACTGCAAAATCGGGTTTATAAACATGGTGAATTATTATTGTGTCGATGGTTGCATAAGCCGTTGGTGTGGAAGTAATACAAACGGGATGTCTTCATCGGTAAGTATAAGGAACACATTTAAAATAGCTGTTAAAGCGGATTTTTTGGCGGGAAATTAAGCTTAACTGTTATTATTATATTTAGGCTGTTCGACAACCCCCGGCCTATCTCTGGCGTTTGATCCCAATTAAACTCGATCTACGGACTTGAATAAAACGACATTTACATATAAATGGCATATAATAGGACAGGAATAATACAGATTGTCTGCACACACAAAATTATAATGCACGCATCACAATAAATGTCCGTATTCATAGGTTCAAAACTCGAATCGCAGCCGCTTCAACGTTGCTTTTTGCCTCTACCGGAAGTCAGTGTTGTTTGGTCATGGCGGCACATTCCAACATCATTGAGTGCTCGGTCTAGTTTTCTTTGAAGTCAATGGTATTAAAACTATAATTATTATTAAACAGTAACGAAATTACACGTAATATACATGGATACTTTAATTGGGCGAAATTCAGATCCCAATCAGATACCATATAGCCTAAGATATTCTTACGAATATTCAGTCTGTCCATTTTCACTTAGCAGGTTCCACGAACAGAGATTTGTACTGACATCATCAACCTGTGTGTGTGCGCGCGCGTGCGTGTGTGTGTAGTATTTTGGTATAGTTTTGCTCGGTTATATGTGTTATATGTGTCACTAATCTTTACTTTTGCATTTAAATGTGTCTTTGAAGCGCCCTTATACCTCGACATGCCGTTAAGTATGAAGCGAATTTTGTACTGACGTCATCAACCTGTGTGGGGGGGGGAGATTTTGGTTTAGTTTTGCTGGGTTATGTGTGTAACGTCACTACTGTCTTCGGGCTAATACTGAGCTTGTGGCTATTCTTCTGTGTATAGTTAGTTAGCTACGTGGGGACGCAACCCTTACTTTTCTATCCACGAAAATACTTCTTTTACGGAAGACGTGCAAGAAATGATTAATGGAGTGACTCATAATGCCAATAAAATTAATTATTGTTAGAATCGAATAAAAAAAGGTGTTGGTCATCAAAGGATTGCCCGAGAAAGGTTATTGTTCGGAGGGAAGCCTTTTTAGGGCTTCCTGGGTCTTGTCGCAGCGAAATCGTTGCAGAATGCGAAGATCACGGTATTGATAAAACACTGTCATGCACAGTGTTCCAGTTAGGCCATTACACGGTGGCGCAACGCCCTGCCCCTATTTAACTGCGCCCTGTGCGTTTTATTTTGCGCCCTGTGTATTTATAGGGCACCCGGTGTTATTGGTAATTATGATACTGTCACAAGCTCCATTTCATGAATATTAACTAAATGCCAAAGTTAACTAAAAAACTGATTTCAAATGATGTGCCCTCTTTCACGCGTAAAAGTGCCCTCCATTTGCCAACTGCACCGTGTAATTTTCAAAACCTAGCTGGAACACTGATCCAGGTGTAAAGTCAGCGTCTCTACAAATCGCCGGGCTACGGTCAAACCACACCGAGTACAGCTCTCGGGTTCCTATGATGGTATAGTCACTATCTCATATCTGTAGCTTCATCCACAGGTTTTATGCCTAGAGATGTTTCCCATCTACTTCAAGTTGACTTCCAGAGCCATTGTTTCACTAGTACACGCGCAGGTGACTGTGAGTGGAACTACAGTGTGCATAATTCAAATCGTTATACTTCGGTCGGGTCATCTGAATGTTGTTCGTTATTGCTGATCTAATCGCTCGCCAATAAACGTAAATATAATATAATAACATTGTTATTATTTCCCAGAGACCAATGTTTAGTCATTCTGGATCGTTCATTATTAATATAACAGAACTGTGTTGAGACTTGAACAGTCACCACCATGTACACATCTCATCGGATGGGAAATAATGTTTGATTGATGACAATGAGTAAACCAGTCTCTCTGTGTGTGGGGGGGTGCGTGCGTGTCCTAGGAAAAGAGGCAGTCCTAGCTATCCGAAATACTTTCCATAGATCCAGTATTTACCCACTGGCCCTCTTTTATGGCATACATGAGCCTTTGATTCACTTGCCCAAGATCCTGGATTCAAGATCAGAATTCCCTTGCATCACTTCATGATAAAGGAAAATATCTCCAGGATGTTTTTACTTATTTGTTCGTTCGTTCGTTTCTGTAATATCCCTGCAAATGTATTTAGTTGGCGAAGTCACGCCACATTTGAGAGGGCGCCTTCGTGATCTTACTGATAGCGCGTTGGACCACAGATCAGTACCACGTGAGTTCGAATCTCGGTGTGGGTATATCTAAAGGGTGTTTCATCTCTGACTTCGCTCCATTACCTTTGGAGACCGCTCGGCCTGTTTAGCCTACCCTGTGCACAAAAGTGGCCGTAAAACTTCAATAACCATCCGCTCTCTCTACTAGTATATACTGGCTGTTGTGCTGTAGCTTCAGCGATTTCACAGAAAGTTCGTAATCATTCGCCACTTAGCCTGTGAGGCAGCTAATTCTGGTGTAGTTAAAGTTTTAACATCACAAACAAGCAACCTTCGTACGTATTGTATACTAGTAAATACATGTTATACATGTTACTAGGTTTGAGTACATCTTCGCTGTTTACCTGTATCTTAGTTTTATCGCGGGTGGGCGGAGCCTAATGGATAATTGACATTTCTAATATTGACTCGCGCTTGAAGTGATTTACTACAAGTTAGTATGCGTTAATTGTTGGCAGCTGCTGAAATGATGTGTTTTGTCGATAATATTTATTATTTGTCTTTATTCGTGTTTTTGCCTTTCTCTCAGTTTGTGTCAAAGTTATGGGGGTTTGTGTTGGTGTGTGTGTGTGTGTGTGTGTGTGTGTGTGTGTGTGTTAAATAAAAGATAAGTGAGTGAGGGGGGTTTACCAATACCTCAGCACAAAAAGGTCATTTAGTGCTGAACTCCCCTTTAGTTGATTATCATAAGTACGGGATTACATATTCATTAATATTAGATATCCTCTGTGTGTGTGTGTGTGTGATCGTGGGCGCGCTACTGTACTTGAATCAGATCTATGACTTGTGTCATCAATAAGCCAGTACATTTATAATAGTCATATTGTTTATGTTGCTCTTGAGATTCCCATCTTTGTGCAGAAGATTTATGTGTCGGTTTAAAGGTCATTCTAGTATTGTGAATGTTCAAACGGAGCGGATATGTTACGGATTGGGATGGGACACCGAGAGACCAGAGTACGGGATCCCCTGGGCCCAGTGACCTTGACTGAAACAGTAAGAACTGATTCCGTGTTTGCGGTTCTCGGTGATTCATAAGGGGCCGAGCAATTAGGATAGTTTCTTGTTTCGATTCCGCCTACTTGTTGTTGGTCTTTGTTCCTTACGCCGATTGAGTTGGTCCTTCGTAAGCGACCCAACAGCTAGAAACAATACGTTCGTTATTGAGTTAGCGGTAGCAGTGGAAGATGAAGATGATGATTGAAGTTTCACGCCCACTCTTTGCACATGGTAAGCTAAATCGGCCGAGTGACCTCCAAAGGTAATAAACCGAAGTCAAAGATGAAACACCCTTCGGATATGCCCACGCCGAGATTCGAACTCAGGTGGTAGTGACCTGTGATCCAGCGCTCTACCAGTTAGACCAAAGAGGCGGTAGCAGTGGATTATATTGGTCCGTATGAGGGGGGATGGGGACCATATCGAAGAAAGAAAAATCTATAAGCTACCCTGATGATAAATAACCAAATAAAATTGATATTAGTTCCTTGGAACGGTCGTGTTGGGTTTTGACCGTAAAGGAGCCTTTTTTTTTCTTTCTTTTTCAACAGCAGGAAACCCCATAAATTAGAGCCTTTTCTTCGGCTGAATACACCTGTGAGAGAAAAATAAACGGTAAATTCTATCAAGTGTTTTTACCAAAAACAACAACCACAAAAATAATAAGAAAAATGCACATTTTCTACAGCCAGCAAACAGAAAATAGGAAATTATGATATCAAGAATAATATGGGGTCAAGGTCTCCAATCCGGACGTTTGAATTGCTCGGTGTACCTCGAGACGGTTATTGGTAAACGTCGTCGGAATGAATACCAAAAACTTAGCAGCGTCGTGTTTGCTCGACGCGCAAAGGTCTCGGCGGAAGATTTACACGGGATTTACAACAAAAACAATTAAACTGAGAGAATGTGTTTAGATTCGTGCTGATGTTATTTCTAGAAAGCAAAATGTTTTTATTTGTTTTGCGGCCAGTTTTGAAAGCGGCGGGCGTGTTGGACTGAGAAGTGAATTTCGCCGGCGGCCCATCGCGGTGTTTGTGCGTGGAACGGGTTGCGATCGGTTCTGGTCAGAGCGCGGGCCGAGATCCGGTTGTCGCTGTCTCGGTACGGTTATTTGGGTACGAGGACGTGGAGACCGCTGTCATACAAGGATGGGAAGAAACGGGGCAGGGTGATAGGTGGACAGCTAGGGTTTACCTGTAATATAATTTTTCCGGCCACATTAGAGGATTCATGTGTGTGTGTGGGGGGGGGGGATTTGTTTATAAATTTGGGTGTCTTCGGTGCCACTTGTTGACTACCCGTTGATATTTGTTTTTACAGATCTGATAATGTAATAGAGAAAACGTGTCTGCTACAGATACAACTGTAATTGAAAGTTATTTTTAAAATATGCATTTGAATGACTGGAGAGCTGTCTGTTGAAAACTCTGGAGCTGGTTGGCCGTTCATCCGTCTCTCTCGCTCTCTCTCTCTGCGCGTGCGTGTGTGTTGGTTGGTTCCAGTGTGGTTCTTTGTTCCAGTGCATTATCCAGCACTGCCAATAATATGCAAAATGAAGAGGCAGCGACTGAGAAGCAATCCCATAGACGGTGTCAGATGCTACGGTACGCGAATACTTAACGGGTTATAAAAGAAAATGGGAGCCTAAAATAGCTGTAGAAACACACACACACACATAAAGTAAAGGTATGACTATTTCTCACAGAGAAACACGTCAACAATCCACACACTGCGTTCATCAACAAACAGAATGATGGATTCGGAAGCTGACAGGATGGGGGAGTGAGTTGGGGGTGTAGGGTGGACAAACAGGCGGGGCGGAATGTCATCATATTTTTACTAGACGGCAGGACGGGTAAAGACAGAAGTTTACCAGAAGCGGAGTCCAACTGGAGAGAATTTTCGAAAATTGCCATCACTCGTAATCTGATCGACGACTAATCGTTGGAGGAAATGTGTGCCCCATTCAGGTGATGGTATGAGAGGCTTTTCAGTTGAGAGTTATTGTTGAGGGTACAACATAATGAGTGTTTTCTCCCTCTCTTCTAGACACAGAAGCTGGCTGGTTCAGGACTTTATTAATCTGTGGTAATCTGTATACTAGTGCATAGACTTTTGTACTCTGAGGTAGTTGTGACTCTAGACAAGGGCCGAAATAGAGACACACAGGGGAGGGGGCCACACACACAGAGAGAGAGAGAGCTAATGAATTAGCGCAGGAGAATCAGACATCGCATGTCAAGTGTCACCTGTCAGAAATACTAGCAGGTGATGATAAACACATGACGCATGTCATAACCTTTGGCTGTTGGCAATTGGCTGACAATTTGTAACACATAAACGACAAACGGCCAAAACACCACCAGCCTCGGCAGCTGTCCCCAAGATCTTGGTCAAAACCTTGTCCTTCACTCTCCCTCTCCCTACACCCTCCCTCCGTCCTCGGCGATTCGGCTTCCAGCAGCCCCGACCGAACCTGGAGGGCACGCGTAATTTGTTGAGACGGCGAACTGAAAAATGGCGACTGCCCCGTGGGCATCCGACGAAGAAAAACATCTGATTAAAGCTTCGTTTGGCGTACGCTGTGTTCTTCGGGGATAATGGCAAAACGAACGTCCGGCCTCGGGAGAAAATCGTCCCACAGCCATTGGAAACGAGTGAGCAGTGGGAATGAGTTTTTTTGGACACCAGGGCGGCGTCAGATGTCGACTCATTTACAAAATAAACACACAATTAAAAACCAATGTAGGCGGTGATAAATTATGCCGTGATTTATCTCGTGCGCGTCGCGGCAGCGATCGACATTTTCCCAGCATTTAAGTTAGGTCGGCTCGGCTCGGGTCCGAACTTTGTGCGGTTACGAATCGTCTATTTTGGTTTTGGTTTGGCAATTCAAATCGTCGGCGTTATTAATTTCGCATTCCCACAATTAGAGGTGCAACTGAAGGGATGCGATTTTAATTGATTTGATCCAGTCGGTCATAAAGTGGGTACGGTTATTAATTCTCTGTTGGAGCTTTTTCGAGTGCGGTATTTTTATGGCAGTGTGGTTAATAGGAGATGGCGAGAAATGGTTTAGTTGTAATGTTAATGTACACACAGTTGTTCTTTGGTTAAACTTTGTGTGTATATATTCACCGTATACCTAGACTCTTGCTGTGTAATGCCAGTGTGGACGTAACATGGAATTTTATGTTTTATATATCTGTAAGTCGAGCCGTTTTTATTCCATCTTAATTGAGTAAGATTTAGTAATATCAAAGAAATCCTGTTTCCAGTCTTGTTTTACTTCCATTCAGTTGTAGAATGGCTCCAACTAAAATTATAACTATACATGTACAGACAAATACGATTTAATTACGTCTAATGGATCCGGACAGTCTCTTGTAGACTCCTTTCTACGCCTGTGACCTGTGTACTTATTGTATTTATAATTTACTCCCGTTTGTGAATCTTTACCTTTGTATGTCAGCATATATATGTATACAGTTCAGAAAATAAAGTAATTCATCATTCACGTGTAACACACACACAAACGTACGCATGCGCATACTCGTTTATTCTAAGTGTGCAATTATTTTAAACTTTGACGAAGCCAACCCAAAAGTTGCACGTCATAAAATAAGGCACAGATCCGTTCATTTTCACTATCTTTACAAATCAAATCAATTTCAGCCATTTTAAGAAGGTATTCTCTTCCCATTTGTCAAATGTCGCCCGAGGGTAGAGCAACTGTCATGTTTTATTTGACAAACATCTTGTCATTGTCTCCGTCATTATGCATCCTGCCTGGGGAAGTATGGTATGGTGTTGTCATGATGCTGCATTAGACTCCCGCGTCTTCATAAATTATCCTTATTAATGTATTTATTTAACAATTAAGATGCAAGTGTCACACAACAGTGTTGTGGCTATAATTTATGTATATCGCTGTCTCTAGTTGCCGGCAATATGTGGTTTGGCTTTCATATAATTAAGTTCAAAACATTAATATGGAAATATTTAGATAAATGTTTTTAATGTGCTTTCAATGCGAATATAACATGTGCCGAAACGGTTTTGTGAATTGTAATTGTTCCATTATTTAGTTATATGTGGAGACTGTAATTCCAGTAAAATTCCGTAACTTCCATGAAAATAAATTACGTAGTGACACAATTTTCCCGGATGTGCTCATTGTCGCTCTCGCGCATACCGTGAACCCCCACTTTGAAAAAACGCGCGGTTCCTTTGGCATGACTATCTGTGTTTGTAAGATGTCCCGGGGGAATTGTTCCTCGGGCATACGTTCCGGGTGCGACTAAGGCTAAAAAGGCATTCACCCACTCCTTTTACGTCATCTTTGAAAAGGCATCGAAAAACATAATCAAAATCATTTTTGGGGGTGGAACTGGACTCCCAAACTTTTATGAAAGCTAAATAGTTTACAAGGGTAAAAGGCGAACATTTCTTGATTTTCCGGGGTTGAACTGCAATTCTTTTTGGAAAAGTCGTAAAGATTAAGTATTTTTCTTGAAATTTTCCATAAACTAGTTTTTCACATTTTCGTACTATTCGATTGAAATCAGGTTGGTATTGCGTGCACCTTGATTGAAGTTTCACGATCGATGTTTAATAGTATGTTAAGCATCAACAGTCGTACATTATGTAACATTATACGTAGAAACATTTGACATAGTCTGGGTTGTGTGTGTGCGCCTGCGCACACGAGCATGCATGTTATCCATCCATGAAATCACGGATGAACGGCGTAAGCCATGTAATACAAATATTCTAAATCGGAAAACTAACTTTGAATATATTTCAGTACACGGATTCATCGCTGTATAACCAGCTCTGTTTCTATCTGTTTATCTTTGATGTGGACAGAGCTTTGAACAACATCAAGGATCCAGTCGAAAAGGGTAAGTGTAGCCTTTTCGTTAATGCCATTTGTTTAAGCTGAGCGCCTAAAAATGATCTCCCGAGTTTCGTGTGGCGTCTAAAAAGATCCACGACATGTGCGTGCGTGCTTTTTGTTGTTGAATTATCTGTACATTTCACAAAGGCGTACAAAGCTAATTCGTATTACGTCCTGTTGTTGAAATTAAATATTTGAATACGGCCTTTTTGGGGGTGTTTTTTTTTAATACTTCAGATTGTGCCAGAAAGTGTAGCAAGCAGTATATCGAGCATTACAGCAACTTGAAAACTCACGTGGAACATGTTATTAAACAAAGCGCTTATTCCGAGGTTAACCTGGGCAGGCTCTTCCAAGGTCTGTTTACGATGAAATAAGATCAAGACTTATCGCAATTTTAGAGGACGTGTAAGCCTTTTCCATTTTTTTTGTCGCGTTGCGAGAGTGTTCTTGTGTGCTGAAGATGCGTCCAGACTAGTAGGTTAAGGAATAGTCGCATGGTACAGTTGGTAGCACTGCACTGGAAGTCATCAATTTGTGGGATTGAGCGCCGTTGTAGCATGTGCCGGTTGTTTCATCCATCGGTATAAAGCTTCGGCCTGGTCATCTCATTTCCTTGGTCAGTATAGGAAGTGTGAGACCAACGCTGGCCGTATAGGAAGTGTGAGACCAACGCGGAGACTAAAAACAAACAGTGGCTCGATTATTTCTGAAGATTTAACCCATTTATGTAATGTTTGCAGAATAATTAACAAATATTTTGTATCGATTTTTCTGCAGTTTATAAAAACAGTTACCAATCACACCATTTCTTATGTTAATATCCATATTGTGTTATTGCAGTGCTTCCCCATTTATACAAGTTGTATAAATGGGCTTACTGGATTAACATACGTTATGTTGTATTAGATCAGAATGTTGATTAAACTGTATTGTACTATATTGCAATATCGTTTGTCTAATGAACGAACAATAATAGATATATATTTCCAATGGGTGTATTTGTAGCGCATTAACAGAACATTATTATTATTATTAGAATGCAGTTAGTACAATAATACCGTTTATCAGTGGTGCAACTATTCACTATCCGTTGCTGAAATCATGATACAGACTGATTGTGATTTTTTTAAATTGTTAATGTTAATGTTGTTGGTTTAATGGTAAATAAAAGCTTAGTATATTCTTTTATTGTAACATAATATACGTGATGCATGAAAAACCATTATATTTCTATTAATCTCTTATTATTTATCAACTTTATATAAGTTACTCGAATGACGTATTTAGTGATCCCACTCTAGCAATGTAATTCCTGGTTGATTAGGTAGACATAAATTATGAGTAATTCAATAAATTATTAATTTTTGTAATTCTTCAACAAGTCTTTGTGTGTGGCTATTGTTTTAGTGTGTGTGTGTGTGTGTGTGTGTTTGTCGGCATTTATCTCTTACAGCAACTTCAATGTATTTAAGGTCATCCTCAACCAATACATGAAAATAGTGTTGCTTTTGATTTCTGCTTATTTTGTTTTCAACGACAAACCTCCAGAAACGGGACTCATATTCTAGCCTGCTTTCTCATTGGCCTAACATGGGGGGGGGGAATCCTGGTCCAGGTATGTCAGCGGGGTGTTTAATCTTTCATGTCGCTTTAAGTCGGTATAGCCTCATTTAACCTACCATGTTCTGTAAAACGGCAACTTTTTCGAACTTCACATTTGAACACCTCAAGAGTCGTTCACCATTCAGAGTGTAGAATTAGAACGCTGAACGAGCTGATGTAGGCATAGATTAAAACAAATCTCTGATATTATAATTGATGCCCATCGAAAGCAAACATAACTGCGGCTTCGAACTGACTGCTCTATTAGATTTAGTCTGTTGGAATGAACAGAATAAACACCCAACAAGTGCTGGGATTCGAACCTTAATCGGCTAGTCTCTAGCGAAACGCGCTACCGACTGCACCTTCGAGACACCTTTGGGGGAGGGGCGTGATAGAGAATGGATTTTATATATTACCGAATATAGACAAAATATGTCGTTCATATTATTTATGTATTATATTTATATTCATATCTCCTTGTGTCAATACATCATAATTGTGTACCCAAGCGAAAAATTAAGACATGTTTTGGTAACGCTATGTAATGACTAGGCGTAGTTCGTAAACTCTATAGTTTGACGACACTATGGTACCGATGTTGCGGGCCGAAATACCTCGAGTACGAAGAGCCCCGTTCCTTTATGGAATAAACAATTTGCGGCGCCGGAACGACGCAATCTACCGCAAGTATTTATGTTTTGCGCACGTTTCTAAATTTGAAATGTAAAGCATCTCCAACCATTGCAAATGAAATGGAATCTTGAAGAAATGCGGTTGGTTGGGGATTATTTCCTCATATCGTCCCTGTAATTTGACCGTGGTTTAACAACACACTGTGGGTACTGTAAACACGTTACTGGACCAGGTACCACGCTCATTTGCATAATCAGTACTATATAAACTACAGTGGTGCGGTTGACAGTAGTATACATAAAGTTGATAATATGTACATGACGATTTATGCCTAACAGCACACGTAATTTAGATAAACGATATCAAATATTATACAACAACAATATAAAAATTTAAAATATTACTATTAGCTTGGTATCATGAACAGAACATAGCGATAAAGGGCCCTTGCTCCATATTCCCGTGTTTTCCTTCCTTCTGGCGGTTAAGTGTTACAGCATATTTTAAATTATCGAACGGAGACATGTATGTTCAATCGTGTGATAGAGCCGTGATGACACCAGCCAGTGATACATCAGATGTCATCATCCCCAAAAAACGATGGAACCTTCCGTCTGAACGTACGCGGAGCTGGAACTGGTATCGTGTAAGTTGGAAGCCTTCACGAGGACGAACTCTTCACGTTTCTTGATGTTCTACTGCTAAATGACCTTTTGTTAACTAACAGTAGGGTCTGCCGACGATGATTACCAATCGGGCCATTTAGATTAAAATGTGCAAAACAAAATGGTAGTTAACCCGAAACATTTTTCAATTACTCCGATCTGATGTCGTCTAAATGTGTGTCGTCCGAGAATTGTGGGGTTCCTCCAGTTTCAGCCCCAAAACGCCGTACGACTAGGCTTTATGTCCCATCTACGTGGATTCCTTCCTACATGAAGTTCTCTACCGTAAGGTTTAAATTAGACTGAGAACATTGACAGATGGAGACGATTGTGATATTAGAACAAAGTGTCGGAGCATCGAGTTGCGGAACAATAGGTTATCGGAATAATGGTATCCCAATAACATTAATAATTAAACTTGTCAAATAACATGTTTCAAAATTAAATAATAAATGTACCGGAAGTTATTATCAAATTAACTTTATGCATAAACTTAAAAACAAATCCTCTATTTATTCGTTAAAATTATGATCATAAAATTATATTTTATTAAACAATTTTGTGTGAATTTTCATCTACTCTGAAATATATAATTCTTTATTAAAACTAGATAGCGTTATATTCGATTCTATCCGTTTTCGCTCGCCATGTTCCGCGGATAAATTCGTATACTGACGTGTGTATGTTTTGGCATATATTTATGTGTGTAACGTCACCACTCTGCGTGCCAACAGTGAGCATGTGTACATATTCTGCTGTATAATTAATTAGCCACATGGTGGCCAGCTAAAAGTGATCCGTGTCAACACAAAATTTACAACGTCGTTATCGCCCACGAAACAATTTATGCATAACCCGCAAGATATACGTCACAGAATGGCTACTAAAACTGATCGTTATTAAAATCAATCGAAAATGGTATTGACCGGCAAAGTATTACTTTAAATGAGCTGTTCACCACAAAGAAACAGTCAAAAAGATGCTTCGGCACCGTGCTAGTATATATCTAGAGCTTTCTCCGGCAAGGGATTTTTAGCCACGCTACCTCGGATCAGGAAAAGCCCGACTTGTACAAGCCATATTACTATATTTAATTACACTCTATTAGAGGCGACTTGCTACATTATCGTAATTTCTCCTTGTAAACACGCGCATTTACTACACATTTGGCCCGCCCCCCTGAGGGCATAGTTCGGGAAATGTCGTATGCGTGTGTATGATGGCCTCCAGTTACCATAGTAACTGTTGTACATAATGCTAAAATTGTCACGCACCTCGGGTTATGTTTTAATTACTAAGACAGGTGTCTTAATAGTATCAGGGAATGAGTGATGTCGGCGGCTTGATTCAGTTATTATGTAACATTATAACAAACTGACTCCGTTGTTAGTGGCGACATTTCTAAACATCTGTCGCGACGAAAGTCGCCAAGTTAATTACTGGCATGGAGCAAATATTCTGTGTATACATATATATATATATATATATATATATATATATATAACAGTATTATTTCGCCTCCAGTGGGATATTGTGTGTGTGTGTGTGTGTGAGAGAGACTAACTTTGCAACATGTATGAGGCAGACCAGAGTTTAAATAAATTAACAACATGTTAATCATGTCATGTCAATCGTTGACTCTGGAAGCATATTTCCATTCAGCCGCCACGTCGCATGTACTAACTACTATAGTCACTAACAGACTTAATGATTGAAAGAGTCGATCGTTGCGGTATATAGTACGTACGATTATTAGAAGGGCAACATGACCTGCCATCGACCTGTTAATTGCGTATTTACTAAATGAAGATTTAATATTCTTGTGCCAGTTAAATATTCGCTCGACACCCGTTTTGCTGTGACGCGTATAATGCGAATGACGCGAACGTCCATCGCGTCAACGTGTGCATAGAGAATATGATAATTAAAAAATCCTTTCTTCATAAGTGTGTATTTACTGATATTTATTTGTCTATCTGTCGGTCGGCCTATTATCGTCTGCCATTCTCTCCCTTTTGCGCGGGGTAAACAGGCCAATTTATAGTCAATTAATCATGATGCCTGTCCTTGTTAAGGCCATTCTTTTCGGACGTGTGTGGGGGGGGGGGCGCATGCGTGCGCGGACCTGTCTCCAGTAATATATTATGCATATATTATATGCGCGAAGGGAATAGGATAATGTGAGCGTAAGGAATCATTTCAAGAGAATGTTGTCCATCCACTGAGAATTTTTTTTACACGTTTTGACAATATCACTTATTGTGTGTGTGTGTGTGTGTCGGTGGAAATATTCTATACAAATTTAATAAACTCACGTGCGCTGACCCATCCCTTACGTACTGGAGGTAGAGCGTTGGTGACCGACCTGGGTCCCTTCTTTGTAGGGGCCCAGCGAGCCCAAACACTAGGCACTAATTTTTAAACAGTCTACATAGTTGTACCGTTCTTCATTTTATTGAAGATGATGATTGATTGATTGATGACTGGTGTTTTGCGGCCACTTTTGTGCACGTGGTAGGCTAAATGGACCGTGCGACCTCCAAATGTAATGATCTGTTAATCCAGCACGCTACCAACTACACCACCGAGGCTCCCCTTCATTTTATTGAAGCAGAAATGAAATAAATTTGAAATGTATACGATAAGTGTTTTCTTTTTGTTGCATCTAAAAAGACACTAGCACAGAGAATTGTGAATCGTAAATATATAACCCTTGGACGATTCATGAGGATAAAGAATTACGGAATAACATAATAGTCCCAACAACAGTCAGGCAAAGCTCGTGAGGTATATTTGCCATTCACTGCATCATATTAGAGTAACCACGCATGCATGCATATATATATATATATATATATATATATACCCGCGCGCGCGCGCCCACTCACACACACATGTACCTCCAACACGTGAAGATGACCCACTCATCGCCTTCACGGCCTCAAGAAAACAGATACGGCGATGTAAGCAAAAGAAGTTATCCATAAAAGAGGAACCTGCGTTCTTCCTCTTCCGGTGCCGGAGCCATATTTCTAACTGGTCGGCCATCTTGGACAATCGTCACTTCCCGTCAATCCTCGGCAAGGACATCCGTAGATGTCGTGTCCAGAAGCCCAGGTCGTCCAACAGTACAAACGTCTCCAGAATAGATTATACAATTACCCTCGCTGACAGCGGGCCATGAATTTTTAATGGCCGCCACTTTTGAAACAGGATATTTAATTTAAGTCGCATTTTCAGATCCGGGCAATTTATCCGCGGCCGGAAATTGGGTCAGCGCTCGGCGGCGGCCTCGTTCTCGAGCTGAAAGAGCGCCACCTAGCGGCCGCTTGTCGGCGCCGTGTCAGCAGAGTCGGTCTGAGGAAATTGCTCTAATTCATAAATCATTAGAAAGCTTCGGCTCGGAAGCCGGGCAGCTGAAAACCTTCTTGTTAGACCATTAGTACGGCTAAGAAAGTCTGCCATATTGGTGTGCCCGTTGTTGGGCGATATTAGGAACCGATGACATTCGTCAGCAGCCTCGTTCTAATTACGATTGTCACGTGCTTGGTTTTGTCGGGTGGGTGGGGTGTGGTGGAGCAGGACAGGGGAAGGGGGGGGGGGGATTTGTCATTATACGTGAGAGGCTAACACGACTTGACTGTTTTAATGCTCTGAACGAATATTTGTACGTGATGCGCTAGTAGGTTTTTGATTTTCTTTAATTTTTGGGGAAGGGGGAGGAGGAGGGAGAATATAAATTTCTACCGAATTCCCCAGATCCAAGAGAAAACTGTTGTTATGGTAATCGTTAATTGTTGAACGGGCGTATATTATCATGCGCTAATAAATGCATTGAAAAAGAGGGAACGGACTGAGAGGTTGATGTACTACCATGTCGCGGGGAACTGGCCATTTCATCTTGTGACCAGTCAAATTTCGAACGACGCTCGTTAGTAATATACTTTGTCAAAGGCCCGATGTTAGTATAAGTGTAAGTGTTGCGCTACCAGCACTTAAAACGTGAATGTTAAACGATCTTTATCTCATTGTTGGCGTGTTTTCCTCGAGTCTACAGCTTCTATTCGGTATCAAACCCGGGAATTAATCCGCGATCGGAGTGGTGTATAACACCGACGACAAACATCGGGATAAGCTGTCAGTATACGGAACAGGCGCAAGAATTGCTGGTGGAATGAGGGAAGAGAGAGCCGGAGGGGTGCATTAACTGCGGCGCGAGAGAGTTAAATAAACACGGATGCATTTTATTCGAAAGTAGGCATGCATCTCCCGAAAGCGTTTGACATTCTTCGTTAGCTTACGTGATCAAACGAACGAGAAGAATAATCGGGGAAGAAAAAATGGCAACAGTTTAGCATCATCGCCCTCTTCGTGTACAAAGATAACACCAATACGGTCCTCGGTGCTCGAAGCGCGTTAAATGGCCTCGTTCTGCCCCGGGCCATCGTCATTGGACGGAGATTCAACTACAGAAGTAGCCGTTTTACGGCAATCCGCGGTCGACGAATGGCACTCTGTGACGGCGTTTAGAAAGCGGCTGAGTGGCAGATGGAACAGCCGGTGACTAGTCGTGGGCATGTCACTAATCTATTTTTTGGCGAATCTGTCGAGAAAAACAACGCACATTGACGCTGACACTGGGTTCGTTGGGATGCTTCACGGAAACGGCAGATGCTGGGGATTAGATCATCAACAGCCAATTGGTGAAACTGTTTTTTTATTGTCATGATACATAATAAAATCTTTGTATGGCACTGATACATTTGATACTAATATATATATATATATATATATATATATATATATGAATGTGTTCGCGTAGCTCCATGCGTGCGCACACACACTCACACACATACGAACACATTTAAACATTCATAAACATCCAGAAAACGTGAAGACGAAATATAAATATCGCATTATAAAAGTATATAACGGAAAAAAAAAACCACGTGACAGATATACCTGTCCTGTACTGTGTTCATATCATACCGTAACACTAACTACCTTTGGACAAAGAATAATCCTATATTTTGTATAGACACTAGACACTTAATCTAATCTTTAGTTCGTTATTAATCAATCCACGGCGGGGTAAATACATTTTGATCATAAAAATATCCACTTCGTATCTTTGGGTGAGATGCAGCTGACCAGAATTATAGACCTTATACGTAAAATAACGAATATAAACTGAAAAAAACTAAAAGGCACTTTAAAAGTACACTGCAATGAAATCCGCAACAACTGCAAGACGAAATATACTATTTCTGGAGCACAGAAACATTCTACCTGCAAGCTATTGTCATATCGAAACTAAACCACAAGGTCATTTACGCCGGGCGTAACACATAGTAGATAGAACAAGATCCTTGTAATAAATATTTGAGAAATCATAAATAAAAATTGAAATTATGTACAACGTGCAATGGTACATCGCGTTTCAATAAATGGCAGATACGAATATTATTGAATTTTAGCTCATAATTATGCACGACTCGAGCGGAAATTCTGATAACTGGGATTCGTACTTCAAGTGGGGGATGTTAAAGAATGCTACGACACGTCTGCAAGATGCTAGATGCATGGAAAGTGGTAAGAAGTCCTTACACACGTAAGGCAATTGATAAATATTTCAAAAATAAAACCGGATTCGGTCAAAGGAAATAAAATCTGATAGCAAATCTAGCTTCAATGGCTAGCCAATTAGAACACGTCAATTTATAATCAACTCAAAATTAATTCAATCACGTTCTTTGTCAGAGGCTAATATGACTACTCCGTTGTGTTAACATTGTTCCTTGCTAGTAAATGGCCATTTGCGTGCTCGTTTGGTATCGCGAACGTTCTGGGCATATGCTGAGCAATTCCATAAAAAAATTAATAGATCAAAACGTAACATATTTAAAAGACTACACGTCACTCTAATAGACGATGCCATTGTTGTATTGTTGTCCTAACTGGAGCTTCATTTCGTAGGCCTTTGCCCTAATTCGTAAAGCTGTTATACTCGAAGATTTCCGGTCGCTGTCCTCCGGCGACGACGATGTTACTTGTGAAATATCCGCAGAAAGACTGCCGTCAGATGGCGACACTGACCTAGCCGGAGAGGGAATCCTTTCCTCTTGCGTCACAGACGTCTCTTCCCTGCCGGTTTCGGGAGTCCCGAGGCTGCTTCTCTGGCCATTCCGGGCTGACATCATGGCCAAGAGATGCTGAAAGGATCCCATCGACTGTAAGCCGGGAGCGAATGGCGAAATCGGAGGTGGCGAATGCGCTTGCGCGACGATGGGAGGACGTAGTCCAGTCGCCATGACGACGGGAAGCGCGGGAAATCCCGACACCAACGGCGGTCGGAGGTTAGCCGATTGAGGAATCATGCTACGAGATAGATGGCCGGCATACGACTTGAGCAGCAACTCGGTGTACAGTTGTTGTTGTTGTTGTGTCTGCTGTTGTTGCTGCTGTTGCAGTCTAACTGCCGTTGACATATGACCGTGGAATGGATTGTATGGGTGAGCTTGAGGACCGACCTTTTCCTTCTTTCGCCACTTGGCTCGCCGATTTTGGAACCAAACCTGGAAAAGTGGATTATGATTATTATTATTATTATTATTATTAATTAAACTCGTATCAGGTTATTCATTAGTGAATGAGACGCTCTAAGCACTTATTTTCTTTTCTGGTATCGTGTTTTATACAATGGCAATGGTTCTCTCGTTTAAATCTTCAATGCTACAACCATCTGGTCGGGTTCCACAATCTCATGCATCGGGAAAGAAACTTCATCTTTATCTGAAGAACCTCTAATAATAATGTATTTAAAATGATGTTAATCAATATTTGTTCCTATTTTTAAAGATGCCCCGAAGAAATAAACCGAGTTAATGATATCAGTTTGCAATATATAAATACTGAACTACACACAGACACACACACACACACACATATATATATATGTGTGTGTGTGCGTGTGTGTGTGTCATCATTTTATGAAATCGTATTTTTGTCAAATAAAAACACATATTTTAAGCGTGTTTTATTATCTTTAAGCTCCATTCTAAATACAATTGATTGTATTGTGTTTTATGGCGACCACTCCAGGGCTGAGTACACTGCGCTGCAGACCTTCAGGTGGGATGCTTCCCTAGAAGGTCACTCTCTCGACGATATGTCTCAGGTGTGGCCACTGCCGATGTTAACCTAATTATTCACTCACGCACTCACTCACGCACTGATGATTTTAGTTTCCTTCCGATGGAAAACCCGAGCAATGAATCGTTCGCTTATTCCATTGTAACCTCGCGAGATAAGAGGACAACAACATCGTAATAATAATAATAATGATAGACATTAATGGTAAATTGACTAGTTAAACTAACCCTAAAATAGGTGTCACCGATCGAAAAACTAAATTCTCCCCACGAGGTGCAAAATCTCGTCACACCGTTATATATTAGGCTAGATGAATTGTTGTGGACCCGGTGCCACTGAACAAACAGCAATCTCCTCTCGCTTGCTTCGAACTGACAGGATTTTAGAAGCGATATTTAATCAATAAGACAACGGTCACACAGGTGCCCCTCCCATTCGCCGAAGAGTCTATCCATCGCCGCCCGGACAACGACGATCGGGGGGAGGGGCCTGTACGGGAAGGCCAACACTCGATACGCGGTCGTTTTCAGTACGGGACCAGCCGACTACGGCGAGAGCATGAACTGCAAAGAAGCGAAAAGTATCAATTTCCTATAGACGATGACGCCCCTTCGTACATCGCCCGTCGCCCGGTATATTCTTCGCGTCGCGGGAACGCGGACGCTTTTAGAGCGTAGGTGTGAGAATAAACGGCGAAGCGCCGATGGCGAAAACATATCGACGAAAGTCGGAAATTGAATTAAGCCAACGCAAACAGCTCCGAGCCGAGGAAATTAAGGCGGTGTCCGCTTAACCAACGGCAAACAACCCGCAGTGGGATATGTTGACCGTCGATTTCGGGCGAGCCTTTGATACAGTAATTAGCTAATTAAGAGCGATCTCGGAGCGATATGCGCGCGCCCGTTTATGGCGGCGGGCAGTTCAACCGGGGGGGCCGATAATTCGAAATACAAATACGTCTCAGCGGCGGGCCGCTCCTGGCGAGGTTCGCCCGAGATCTTCGACGCCGGTTTGCGGTTTCGCCGACGTTCGACCATTAGGTAAACAACTCCGTTCGATTAAAGTCAACAACGGACACAGTGCGCTCGTCGTCCTCGCCATTATTGTTCGCGTAACAGAAACGAATGCACGCTGTCTTTGATGAATCAATTCGTTTGACAAAACCGACCAGACGCCGATGCGTCCCCGCGAACTGGCCTCCTCCGTGCGTTAGACGTGGTCTGAACGTCACCCAAAGAAAATGTTTATTTTAACATCGGGCCTATTTGAGCAATATTAGTTTTGTATGATGGACGTACCGACAGTCCAGGCGGTGTGAAAACGTCTCCCCGCGCACGTATGACGCTCGGGAGACTAGAAAAGGCGAAAACCCGTTGTTTTATGGAGTATGGTAAGCCGAGAATGGGCCGAGGAAAGGTCGGCGAGGCGTAATGAAGGATGAAACATGCGAGCAAGAAAATCGCTCGTTTAACGTAATTTACCTGTACACGGGCTTCCGTCAGCTGAATCCTCATGGCCAGCTCTTCCCTAAAACGGAACAATGAAATGAAGATCGTTAAAAATAGGAACACAAAATACACAAATCACTTTGAACATCAATAGACAATATTCGTTCCCCATTGCCACTGACACTGGATTGTGTGTCGATGTCAGGCGCATGCGTTTCGAGAGGATTTCAGTAAGATCGGCGAGTCAGTGATCCAGATTGTTCCAATTACAAAATAAGGCAATATGTTAACAATGGAATACCAGTCCTGTACGCTACTTTGCCTGTCAAATAATTTAACTGCGCGCTATATCTGCTGACAATGTGGAATAATGCATTCTGGGATGTTCTCATTTTATTTGGAAAAGGAAATCTACGAAAACATGGAATTCGTGTGAATCTATATATACACGACAAATTCCTAACACAGAGAACAACCATAATGAACGCATTCTAGCACTAAAACACTTTAAAAACAGTACAATACCACAAACCATTCATCCATGGTATATCATTTGAAATGTGGCATATATATATATATATATATATATATATATATATAGAGAGAGAGAGAGAGAGAGAGAGGGTGGAAGAAAGAGAGGGGGGAGAGAGAGATTGCCATTATAGTTCAGCGTGTCAACCGTAGCCCACACGTATAGTTCGCTTTGCTGTCACTAGACGTCGTAGTAATTATGAATACCCCCTATTGATGAACTCTGAACTTAGAGAGAATAACCTTGGTCCGCGTATGCGATAATAATCAAGCTCCCGGGGGCCGTAAATTGCATTGCGGTCACTTTGGGAGGTGACCTTAATGTAATTAAAGACCGCATCCCAACCTTCCGAGTAATCGAATTCGGCCTTAATCGGATTAGCGCATTATTGCTTCAGATATCGATCGGACACTTGCGTTATACGCGTCGTCCGCGACCTTTATGGTAAAACGTTATAGCGAATGAGGCGCCGCTCTAATCACCATCACCACCGAGACGGGGCGAACGGCCTAAAGATCTGGCCAGAGAACATGGCTTGAGAACGCTGCTGATTCAATAACGTGCTGACAAATTGCCGTGTCTCGGTCTGCACTCAGCACTATCTTAACGGGTGATAACATTATAGGTGCGGGTCAGTCATATTAACGGGTGATAACATTATAGGTGCGGGTCAGTATATTATTAACATTTGTCTTAGCAAATATAAAAATTGCAAAGACACATCTCAGATATACTACGCAGGATCTCTCTCTCTCTCTCTCTCCCTGTGTGTGTGTGTGTTTGTGTGTGTCTCTCTCTCTCTCTCTCTCTCTCTCTCTGTGTGTGTGTCTCTCTCTCTCTCTCTCTCTCTCTGTGAGATGTGTGTGCGTGCGTGCGTGCGTGCGTGCGTGCGTGCGTGCGTGCGTGCGTGCGTGCGTGCGTGTTCCCATCTCTATCCGTGACACATACCTTGTGAAGACATCGGGATAGTGAGTTCTCTGGAAGGCCTTCTCCAGCTCTTCCAGCTGATAACTGGAGAACGTTGTCCTATATCGTCTTTGTTTTCTCTTTCCGATGTCTTCCATCTCCAGATCGTCCTCTACATCTTCTCCTGTAGTCAGATTTTCCGAGTCTGGATCATTGTTGTTTCCGACACAGCTGTTCAGCGCCGCCTCCGTCGATGTCAGCAGGTGGCCCCGGGAATAATCCGGAGATTTGGCCAACTCTCCGGTTGGATTGAGCAATTTCGAGCCTCGTCGCTCCTCGGCTTCGGCCAGTAAAATGCTACAGTCACTTCCGGTTGGGCTGTGGGGCTTTTCGTCGTCCTCGCTTGGCGGCGCTTGCACGTTCGTCGTCGTATCGCAAGAATGTGCCGCATTCTTGTCGGGATCAGATGATGCGTTGTAGTTTTGTGTAAATTGGACCCAATCCGGTTGCGTACCGGGATATTTATTACGCCTCCTAGCATCGTTCTCTGTAACAGAGCAAAATAAAAGCGATTGAATATTATACCAAAAGAATACACTGGTCTAGAATTACTGCGCAGTTGTTTTGGTGGAACAAATTGATAGAAAAACCTGATTGATTGATTGATTGATTGATTGATTGATTGAGTGAGTGAGTGGTTGATGTGAGTGAGTGAGTGAGTGAGTGAGTGAGTGAGTGAGTGAGTGAGTGAGTGAGTGAGTGAGTGAGTGAGTGAGTGAGTGAGTGAGTGAGTGAGTGAGTGAGTGAGTGAGTGAGTGAGTGAGTGAGTGAGTGAGTGAGTGAGTGAGTGAGTGAGTGAGACGTTTTATGCACATGGTAGGCTAAATGGACAGAGCGACCCCCCATCCCAAACTAATCAAGCGAAGTCAAAGATGAAACACCCTTCAAACACGTCAACGCCGAGATTCGAACTCAGGTGGTAGTGATATGTGATCCAACGCACTACCAGTTAGACCACGGGGGGGGGATCCTAAGAGAGAAAACCCTATTAACTTACATCCGTAAAGTATAATATCTTAATCAACGTACGTCTTCCAAGACTTTGAAAACCAGCTGCAGAGTTCCTCATATAAATGTCTAGATATGGCTACGCGTGTTAACAAAACGGACTACAACCACCCTTAATTATATATCTAATTATAGCCAGGTCTATCCTCTAGGACTTCCGAAATTTGCTATTAAATCGTTTCGATTTCAGAAACAATGGCGCAGAAGTTTTCGTTCGATTTTTTCTGGAAGAGAGATCGCCACCCGATCCGGAAGTGTCGTCTGCCGGATGTCGGCCATTGTCGTGTTTACTCTACTTAATTATCGCCCAGGGAATCTTCGGCGAAACGGAAGCGGTCGCGGCGCACGCGTGCGCGAACCACTGCGTGGCCGGACCGCTGCGAACGCGCGGCAGCGGAAATGCCTATCGACGTCGCTTGAGTGGCAACCGGTCCGTGCGACCACTGAGCGATAATAAAGGCAAACTTATGAACTATCGATTACAGCTACGAAACCGGCCGAGGAACCACCCAGGTCGCCGACAGGAGGCAGGCGTACATCATCTTGACGTTAAGTGCGTTGATCGCCATCTTGGCTTCCAATCGTGCCTCGCGCAACAGGGCAAACTTCCTGGAAAGCGATGGTTCCGCTTCCGGCTGAAACGATTAAATTTGATCGCTTCCTAAGGGCTACGCTTTTCTCGCCTCCATGCTTTTGTTGAGAACGATATTCTCGTAATGGCTAACGCAGTGGTAATTAGTATTTTCCACAATAAAATGTCACGATTTTGCCGAGAGATGAGGCGTAAACGTTTATTCGGGATAGCTATCTCGAAATAGATCACGCGTGTGGTTTACGTTCATTTACTCTCGAACCACACTTATCCGTATATGGATCGCTTAGCGCGCGGTAAATAGAAGTGGAGAAATATTGTCGATATTCGTGTTGAGACCACAACGAGCGTGTAAAAGGCCTATTGTAACAACCTAGACGTTGTTACCGCCGGGGAAGTATCATTGATCACTCACCAGAGGGCGGTTGCAGATAGGTGATAGGCATCTATTATGGCATGGTCTCTTGACACACGCTATTGGCGTCATAATTTGTCGTCTGTATCATTCGAAACTAATTGGTTCTGCTATAGAGTGGACAATTGTAAGGGTTCGGGTTAAATGATTATTTCTTCCCCAGGATCTTCGCCAAGAATATGTTATTATTATATAATGGAAATTTTCATTTCCTCGCACAACCTTTGCCCATTTCAGGTGGTGAATAATTTCCAATAAATCGGTTACTACTGTGGTCTCGATAATGCGTTCCGCTTGTGAAGATATAGGTCAAGTTTTGCAGGCGCTATGTAAATCATTGTTCGCGAGGCTGAGGAATTAACCATATATAAATAGTAAACATTAAATAGTCATGTTATATGCGTAGTGTTAATTATTTCAAAACATGCAAACAATATAGGAACGGATGAATGGCGTTCAGTGAAATCCAAGTTAACGCGCTTTTCATCGATACTGTTCGCGTTATAGGGAGCTATCACTGTATTTTCTTTAGTCGACCTTTTTGTAATCACCGTCCTGACTCGTGAGGTAATCCACAAAAAATAAACCAGATCCATTAATGATCTTCATGTCACCTCGAAAAATTATGTATCTATTATGTTATTAAAGTTTACAAAGAAATTAACAAAACTGATCCCGACAATAATAGACTGGATTTTATTATATGGATCACACACACACACACACACACACACTTTTCCACATACATCACAAAATATGGTTCAATATACAATATACATGAAAAGTCGCCTCTCTGGATTCAGTCCCCTGAAGAAACGTCCAGAGTTTGAATTCACGGTTCGAGATTCTATGTGCCTGTGCCTGTGCCTTATTATACACAGCTAACACACACACACACACACATACACACACACACACACATATATAAATATATTATATTTTACGCGATCAAACTAGGAAACTGTTTATGATCATATTTACACGATCGATCACGTGGCACTCACCTGGATCCGCTCGCAGGTTATTTGTGTGCGTGTCCCTGATGGAGGTCAGGTCCAGTTTTATATCGGCATCCGGTTCATCTTTGTCGGAGTCGGTTCCTATCAAACTGGCGATATCGTATCCCGTCCGTCTCTTACAACCTGCACTCATTGTCTCACCTGCTGCTAGAACACGGTAATTATCAGTGTTCGGTGTGTATAGGGCTTCTTCTAATCGCCGTACCTTCCGCTGATCGGTTAACCTGCTGCTCATCTGTACGCCTGCAGCAGTCAGATCCGTCACCTGCCACTGGTCGCCGTATACTTCACCTATCGAGGTACTAACCTGCTGCTTGTCACTTTACCTGCAGCCCGTCATCGCATGCGCTCTATACCAGTGCCTATGCCGCTATTGAGGGTACCTGCTGCTGCTGTTTAGAGTACCCGCTGATGATTAATTTACCTGCTGCCTATAAATGTACCGGATGCCTTTTCGGCATACCTGCTTTTGGTCGGTGTTCCTACTTATATTGCCGATATGCTGCCTTGCTGTACCTGCCGATTTCCAATCTGCCTGCTGACTGTCAGTATACCTGCCGGCTGTATACCTGCTCAGATGATGACTGTTACCACAGTTCTCTTTATGTGTTCACAGACTGTAACAGTCATTTGCTCAACATCCTTATCGTTATTATCGTCATCATCAAATTATCAATATCTTTGTTTTTAATAATTAACACCGTCGTCATCTGTCATGCTGTGCTACACCTTGTCGGCCGTGTGACGTCATTAATCCACGTGTGAGACTGACATCGCCTTGTGGGGATCTACGCTTCGCTGGTGTCGCCACCTTCTGGAGACCACTGGCCCGTGACCGGGCCACTGTTTATTAACGAGGGAAGAGCTTTTGTTGACGTCTTTGTCCACCCGTAAATAGCCAGACCGTGTCGACGACTGGCACCGCGACCAGTGATGCTTGACTCACTTTAGACCGAAAAATATCCGTCCCTCGCACTATCCAGGAGCCGGTGATCAGGATCGGTTTATCCAACCGAAAGACGGATACACACTCAAACGCTGTTCAGGCTTCAGATGCGAACTTTCTGTCGTGTCCGATCTCCGTTCCTGAGCAGAATCCTACTTCCGGTTCACATCAGTAAATAATCGATGCTAATAAAATTTTCTTCTGTTAGCAGAACTGATCAACATTTTATGATGATCGTGAGCCCATCGTTCACCTGGCGTCAGGATTTCAACTCCTTGATATATTATTGAAAGAGTTTCATTGGAAAACTCCGACGGAGCTCTGTCAATTGACAGACTTCAGAACGTCCATCCCAACATCTGAAAGTCTGACAAAACGGGCTATATTTTGCCGGTTTGTCCCTTATATACCCAGCCAGGTGAGCGTTTTTATGGGCAGGTAACAGCTTTGATCATAATATCCCCGTAGTACAGATATTTACGTTTGCCTATTGGTCACGTGGCTCCATCAGCTGGCAGCGCTAAATGGTCAATGGAGGGTGGTCGTTAAGCCACGCCCACCGGCTTCGGTCTGACCAATCACGGAACCGTCTCTAACTGAGCACGGCTTGATTGAAAGTTGAGCGTGCTTGAGGCGAATGGCGTGTGATCAACATGGGTAAAAGCTCCATGGTCTGGTAAGGATATGTTTACAGGCCGCTTGTTACCCTCAGATATGTCTCTGTTATATGTGTAGTTGATTATCTATGAAGATCACGCACACACTTGCGCGCATATAAACACACTTACAAACACGCACGCACGCGCGCGCGCCTCACACATACGTCTTACATTTGCACAGATGTAAGGCAGTCGGAGATAAATTGTTCATTAGTATATAAAGTTATTAATTAGCGAGCACACACACACACACGTGCATAGTATCTGCACATGTAAACACAATTATCTATAACGCATACACGCACACACACGCGCGCGCGCACACACACACATACACACACACACAGAGATACATAGTTAGGCCAGTAAATCCCTGTTCACCGTAATGGCGCAAAAAGGACCCCCCTCGTAAACCCTTTCCTTTGTCAGTTCACCTTCTCTGTTCGCTGACAATAGGTATACCTTTGCGCCATTAATAGATCCGTAAACATTCACCGAAAAAGAAGCCATTCACCAACCTGACTCATTATATTAAATGAGTATCTCGAGAGATGTTTACTTGTCAATTATGTCACTGCTGCCGATATTCAAGTATTGTAATGCTCCACTGGACATCACTAAACGATAATTGTATTATTTGCGCCGGTAATATGCTGGCATTAATCGCCATTCAACAGCCAGTAAATAGCTTTCAATTTGATTAAATGGTATCCGGCCCGACAAAACCCCGGTGCGACTCGTTTTCGGTACGATTTGTCCCCGGGACCTGTTTACCCTGTTATAGAAATGGACGTCAGAGCCCGTTTATAATAATATGAGCAAACACCTGCGTACAGGTGGCGCTAACTTACGACAAATTATACATTTCTACGATGGCGTGCATCAATTGTGTTAGAATTCAAACGATATTTGGCCGGGCCGACACTAAGGTCGTCAACACGAGCCACCGCCATTGGGCGATAATAGGGTGCTGAGTGGTGGTTAGTCTAATTACCGTCACGGAAGCGACGAACGTAAACATTTGGAGAATCGGTTACCTTTTAATATGACCGAGGCTAAATATTTGCTCGGTTCTGGCGAAGTCGTTCTGCGGGGCCGATCTTTTGTCGAGTGCAGACGATTTTGTAGCCACTCGTGCCGTTACAAGTTTGATTGCCGCCAAGATTCGATAATACGCTGATAGTTGACAATAATTAGCCACTCGTACTTCACACAGCCGCTAATATGTGCTAGACTAAGTCAAGGCAGTCAGCCTTATGTAAATATAACTGCCAATTATATATTATAGAGGAAAAGAAGGGTTTTTTTTCCTTTCTAGTTAGGTCGCATCTTTGGGTACGAAGGATCAGAGGGACGGCCATGAGTCCCCCGTTTGTGGATGTCTCCCAAATTACAATATGTGTGTGTATTTGTGTGTGTGTGTCTATATATATGTTCTCTCTCTCTCTCTCTCTCTCTCTCTCTCTGTGTGTGTGTGTGTGTGTGTGTGTGTGTGTGTGTGTGTGTGTGTGTGTGTGTGAGAGAGAGGAGAGAGAGAGAGAGCGCGCTATGAGACCCACAAAGGCTATTTCGTACCCTTCAGTCTTAGGGGTGGTTCTGTCTTCCGTTGGCATAATTTGTTTTTATCGGCTAACCGCAAACAAATACCCCTCATAATCATATTTCTTCGCCATGTTTCATCCATACTCGGAGGTTTTGAGGTAGACTTCCCCTGTAAATCCCCTGAAGTCGTAGAGAGAGAGAGAGAGAGAGAGAGAGAGAGAGAGAGAGAGAGAGGGGGGGGAGTAGACCGACCAGACACCGTTTTCTCAGCCAATCAATTATCGATACGGGCAAAGAATGGGCGGCATTGACCGAGAGATTATCTCATCTCAGTGTCACCGTTAATGGGCCATTGTCTCCTCGTAGAACTAGCTGATTCCCCGACCGGGTCGGGTCATCCTCTGAATGGCCACTTAATTCCGGACGAGCGATTCGTCGGCGAAATGAAAATAACATTAGTCCTGACTGGTGTTTGTTGTCTTCTGACAATACGGCCGGGGGACTTAAACTCGCCTCGTTGGACATTGAGAACATCGAGAATTAATGAGCAACAACCGGGACTAAACAGGCTTCGATGTTCCCACCGGGGGGAAAGGGGCGGGTGGGTATAGGGGTGAACGAAGTGATGCGACGGTCGAAAGGAAAGCTTAGTTTTGGCGTGCACGCGTCGCGTACCTGTGGCCGCTCGCTCTCCCAATATTCCTAGTATTTATTCCCCGTGGTCCGCCCGAAGAGACCCTTCCAGGCGTGACCGAGGTCTGACAATGGCCATCTAAACGAATCTCATTTAACCCGCGCTCCGGGACCTTTCGTCCTCGGGCCCGCTCGGCCCCGGCGTTGTTCGTCTCGATCGATGCTGGCGGATGAGCTGATTAAGACAACACGGCGTCGTATTCTAGGTAACATTATCCACCCGAAGGGTGTAAACAATGGCTGATCCCCGCCACCGGAACAGCTATCAGCGCCATGTTGTTAATTGACTGATGACGTCTAATTCCATTGTACGAGCCTTGTCGTCTCTTTCGGTATTATCGCCCGAATTACCGCGTTCATTCTCCGACCGCTTGCTCGCGGAGAAGGTGGCGACAAAAAAAGGAGCCGTTGCCCTTCCGATCGTTACAATTGGCTCTTTTGTAAATATGCAATTTTCTGGACGATTTCTTTAAGGAGAAATTAGCCGGATTCTCTATCAAGTTGCTCGGATCAAGGGAAGATTTCCCCCAAAAGAAATCATTATTATCTACCTAGTTCTCTTTCGTCCTCCATTCGGGGATAATTCACGCCCGATTTGATTAATATCGCGTGCCTACGTGTTGTCGGCTCGGTTGTCGTTCGTCTACGCATGCGTGAATGTATCGGGTTTAGGGGATCTCTGCGAGTTGTTTTCGTGTCCTTTGTGAGCCAAGACACTCGTTTGATGATCGCGTAATGATGAAATGATTTTCGTCCAATGGAAGTTTTGTGTTTCAGTAAATCGACGGGGAGATGAAATGGAATCCATCATTGATTAGGATGGTCCTTCCCACAGTCGAATAGAATCGATGGGATGGATATTTTATGCTGAGGAATAAAGTCCGACCGTTACAGGATCAGACAATGAGAACGTTTGGATTAGGAAAGAAAAAAAAACAATAACAAGACCTTCAACCGACCAGGAAAGTGATGATTCTGCTTAATAACAGAATAGAGAAACGACGATTTATTTACGGAACAAGGTCGAGTAGCTCATATGCAAATGGTGTTTAGTTTAACCGGATGTTGGTCGTTGTGAGTCACGGTCAACTGTAGGTCATGGTCAGTGTGGGTTGTGGTGCCGGTGGGTCGTAGTGACTGTGGCTCGTGCTAACTGTGAGTCATGGTGAATAATGGTCATGATGACTCCGGGTGGTGGCGACTGTTCGTCATGATGACTTTCTCTCTCTTAGTGACTTCGGCTCTTGGTGACTGCGGGTCATGGTGGTTGTGGGTCAGGGTGGTTGTGGGTAAGGATGGTTGTGGGTGAAAGTGGTTGTGAGTCGTGGTTGGTTGATTACGGGTTACTGCTGACCACGTGTCCTATAACTGACAACTGTGGGAAATATACTTCCGGGGTGGTTACAATATCCACCGATTGTACGGCGAGTTGAAGTGCCCTCAGCTTCAACATAGATAAAGGTACACGGGGAGGAGATGATGCTGATATTTTAAGTCCGTTTCCGTACACATGGCAGACTAAACGAGCTGAATGTTTTCCAAATGTAATTTTCCGAAATGAAAGATGAAACAGACACAGATAAGCAGCGGTATGAACCCAGGTGCTGGACATATCGTGCATGGCCACCTGCGCTACCAGTTAGGCCAAGAAAATATTCCTCGCGTATGCATGGGATTATACGTAACGAAGATAAACCTATTCCCGGATGCGATAAATTATCGAAACGTGGAGACAAAAATTTTACGACTATCACAAATCGGGTCTCTCCTCTTCACGCCGATCGAGAACGAACGATTCTCTTCGAACATGAATCGTCGATCATTCCGGCAGCTTTCGAACGGACTTCAGTTGTGATGCAAATATTTTCAAAACCAGAGTAAACACTTCGCGAAATTAATTAACCCGATTACATTATGCCCGGATGTGAGCGAAGTAGGCTAATGGCTCGTCGAAGAAGACGCAGACGACTTCGGCTACTCGGGCCAACTCCAAGCAGCGGAATGGCCCCCGACGAAAAGTGGGTATCGTCGACTTTTGTCGCCGAATAAAAGACGACATCGGTTACGATATGTGCGTCGTCCGTTGAGGATTGCGCCTCCGAAATGTTGACTCTGTGAATCGAGCAGGTGGGCGATTATTTTCGCTTGATTAAAAGCGCGAAGCGAGTGCATCGCGCTTATTTAGTGAATAAAACATGTCGGCTGAATCGATATCCGGGTTCGTGTAAACACCATCCGGCGCGCGCACGTCGGGGAGTGTCTAAGAATGGCGACGCCCTCGGCCGGTCACGGGGGTGTCGATAATGTATAAAGCCGATGAAAATTTGATGGCGGCAGAATGTTTCCAGCAAAAGAGAAAGCAAAATATATAATAAGACCATCAGCCATCATCCCACAAGACCATTCACTGACAACCATATGCCCTGCATTAAATCCTGCATGAAATTAACAAACCCCCTATAGGAAGCTCTGCCCTACAGTGACGGCCTGGGGTATCAATTCCCCGTAACCATACAAGACAAGACAAGACATGTCCCGCAGAAAGACGAACTCCGGCTAGATTATCAGATGAAATGTGTGGGTCGATCGGCGAGAAATTGTGTTTGGCGATTAAATAGTTGCCAAATCGTGTTTAAACGTGACGGATATCTTAAGACATATACATCTAAGACTTAGTGTTTGTTTGTTTGTTTGTTTTCTTCACCTCCCCCCTCCCCTAGAAAAGAAATACTTCGAACAAACCATATCTAGCCATCCACTCGCTGGTTCCTTTTAGTAATCTTCGTAGCTATCTATTAAATGGCTACAGTAAAATCACCAGTTAGTCAGCCAACTAGTATATTCCGACAAAGGTGGGTTGGTGAACTGAAGAATCACCCACTCCAATTTGTATCCTATCTGATGACGTGATACAATGCGTGAACAGTGAATGTGTGTGTGTATAATTTAGAGACGACGGAATACGAAAAAATTAAATAAAGATTTTCACGACGTGTCGTGTCATGGCGGCTACAAAAATACTGTTTTGTTACTAAAATAATTTGAACCAAATCAGCTGCATTATACGTAGCTTACGATTAATCTGTGGAGTATAAACTAGCCTGTGTGACGTATATAAAGCTCTGTAGATGGGTGTTGGCTCGTGGGTCGGACAACCTGTGGGTCGGACAACCTGTGGGTCGGACGACCCGGTATCAGGATGATTAGTGTATGTGTTGTTATGAGCGTCATTATTTCTGGAACCCTCCTCGTGGAGCTCAGTACTAGACCCAATAACAACAGGTTAATCGAAATCGAATAATAAAATAACATAAAAGTTTAATGTGTATTTCATATATATATATATATATATATATATATATATATCGATCGGGTCACGCAGCATCCAGGGATGGTCCTGGGTGTATGCCCCAGTGGCTGCCGAGAGAGTCGATAATAAGGTCTCGGTCTTGATACACTGGGAGTGTTTATTTATAGAAAAGAAAATACATGTGATAATTGCTTTTACAATAAATATGGTTTCTATTTTTTTTTAAATTGATCATTATTGTGTTATAAACGCGGCTTTTATACAAAAATTAAACACATACAGTTTTGTTCAAGTTCGTCTTTGCGCATGGTACGCGATCCCAGTTTTCTTTGATCACTCCTTTTCTTATCTTCGAACCTTGACATCAGAACATTTCCAGGTTAAGGTACGCAATAATTCTTGTGAAAAATGCCTTCTCGGGAAACAGACGGATCCCGGCCCACTACGTAACCAGAAGATGCGACACCGGCGCAGGGCAAGGAAGTTAATTGTGTTATTAGGCTGCCAGAACGGGTTATACCGAGGTATGAAGTGGTACCTAGGCCAGGTAAACACGGGGATCAATCATAATTTCCAGGTCGTCGACCGGGTAGAACACGAAACGAGGTGAGCAAGGTGAGAAGCCGGAAGCTGGAGATGTTGCGAGGATAATTAGCTGCAAATTATCAGTAATTAGCACCCCGTTAGCTGAATGGCAAAGGTAAACAAACGCTAATAGTGCGTCCATTGATCCTGGGCTGGACATTCCGAACGGCCGAGGATCCGGGTTTACGCACTGCTAGACGGAACTGAAGCCGGGCCTCTGATTGATCGGTTGTTATAAAAGAGTGGCCAAATATCTGTGATTGGGTCAACAGTCGGCAAATAAAAAGCACTGATCGGATATTATGGTATCCGTTTTCATATACGTAGTGAAAATAAGACACGAATATTTTCGTATATATATATATATATATATATATATATACATTGATCGGATATTATGGTATCCGTATTCATATACATGGTCAAAATAAGACGCGAATATTTTCGTATATATATATATATATATATATATATACACACATAGCACTGATCGGATATTATGGTATTCGAATTCATATACGTGGTAAAAATAGGACGCGAATATTTTCGTAAATTAGTCGTTCCGTACTCGGATTATTTTGTCTTTTGGAGACGAATCAGGCAAAAAGAATTAAATATTTGAGATCTTTTAAAGCTTACAAGAATACATAATTCGATCGTGCCATATATTTCTAAACAACCGAACAGCCATTAAATTCTATAATACAACACGAGTATAACATAATACAACACGTGATGCATGAAATAGAATACAACAACAACAATAAAAACACCACCGAACTGTACAACACACGATAGAACATTATATAAAGACTTTAAATAAATACAAATATATATACAAAATATGATAATCATATTAGAAGTACTTTAAATGTCGGGTGGTTATTGTTATTATATATGTGAGGAGTCAACGTAGGATATGCTTCGTCTTGCGGTGACAGTCGTTGATAATTGTTATAAAACATCTTATTGTTATACTGATCATCGGTGTTATCACATAACCAGATGACTAACTTCCAGAAGTCGCCTTAAAGTAATGATTATCATGATAATAACATGATTGATTGTTCATCTGAAATAGCAAACATAACCTCAGGATTTAAAAATGTGCTACGTATTTATATTCTGTTTATCAACTCGAATTAATTAGTTGTTTACTACATTAAACTAGAATAGAAGTGAATTTTCAGGAACAGCGTATGTTGTCTAATAATATAAATAAAAATACTTTCGACAAAGGAAGATATATCAAAATATGAAACTAATTATAATTATTAATGAGTGGGCTTGTGTGTATATTGATACGCTTGACATTAGTATACGAAGTTCTTACCAGAGGGAGCCACCGGCCGTGCTGATTGAAACTACGTTTCACAGCGCAGTTTAGTTCGACATTTATTAAACCATCTCTACCGATAAGTCCAAGATGGTTAAATAATATGAGACACCATGATTATAAACATGTTCACACACACTGCAAAAAAAACCCTGCATAATAAATATTATTTTTTGTATTATATTATCAACACCAATAGTAATCTAGTTAGAATAGAATCAATAGAGTGTTTTGACCTTTACTCAATTAAATCCAGATTGTTCCGTTAATATATCATAGTTGAATGAATCCGGGATTGTTCTTGTTTAAAAAGCTCCACGATTATCCGACTCGCTTCAGATGACTTTAGTCTGTTACGCAGCCCAGTGATTCCAAATCGCTAGATGGCAGCACTTGCTCATCGTAACACCGACTGCGCCATCTAGCGAAAGTCCGTTTGCGGTTCGCGTTTCACAGTGTGCGCTACAAGGTTTGGCATCAGTGCGCTAAATCACTGGTAGAGTATAGTTGTCGTGTTTAGCCGTCTGATAAAATTTTTTATCAATCACGGAGATCACAATATGTTTCATATATTGATAACATGTCAATTACAGTTTCCAACTTGATTATTTATTTTCAATAATGTTATATTTTAAGCCCGACAGTCAATATTTCCTAGCTTCAGCCGTCTCGAATGAGGAAAGTTTAATTTCCTCATTCAAATAATCGTATCTATTAGCAAAAAAAAAATTTAACTGCAAGAACTTCGATTTAGTTCTGTGAATACCAAAAAACGTAAATTAACAAAGAATTACACTTTCATGCTACTTCACTATGTACACGGCTTCACTGACCCGCAAACCACAGTAGATGTCTGGATCACGGACTGCGCATGCGTAGTGAGCTCCGGTGGCCTATCGGTTAAGCACCCGGCACTTGGTGCCAATGGTCACAGGTTCGATCCCAGCAAGAGGTCGAAACTTTTCCAGAGATTAATTTCTCGCCTCACAACATCGTGGGTGGGTGACCACGTTAAATGGCGCTGCCGTCTCCACTGAATTATTAAAAATAAAGGGGGATGTTAAAGATTCCCTTTGGCAGAGACCACCCTCAGGGTATTTCGGCTCCATCTTTCCGTACTACTCCCCTGTGAGTGGTGGGGGAGGATATGTATCAACCACTCCAACATGGAGGCTGTGCCGAATAAGCGACAGTCTGGGGATTCTCCCCGAAAAACAAAACAACAATAAAACAAGCGCATGCGTCGCGGAAATGATCTATATAGACCCATTGCATGATGACGTCAAAAACCAAACAAACCAGACGCGCTTTGCATTGTGGGATTTATAGGGGGGTCCGCTGAGCGATAATACCGTGATAATCCCACCATTTTAATCTTAAACGTCAATGTTCTGGATCTGTTATAATCATGCCAAAAACTAACTCCTCGATGGTCTTGTAACAACTACAAGCGAAATATAGTTGTATGATTTAGTAGCCTATCTCTCGTGTACTAACCGTTAGTAGTCAATCTTTGTCTGTTTTATATTTAAAATTTAATCCCCCCCCAAAAAAAAAATACCCCACAACCTTTTACTGTTACACATGACATTAACTCACTCTCCAGTCAGAACTATAAATAACAGTGAGTGAACATTAAAAATGTGAAAAGGAAACGTGGGAATTTAGTGGTCGAGAACATATCGTATTTACAAAATGTGAAAAACGTGAACTCAGACGATTTTTATTAAAGGCTTCTAGATAAACGTTCATTGTGAAGTACTTTTCATTTACGAGATCAAGTAATTAACCTTTTTACTATCATTTTATTTCATAATAAGTGTTTATCCGATAAGATAATCCTTTGTCTGCCAGGTTGGGGGGAAATCCCAGTTTAAAAAACTTCTTTTGCATAGTTTCGCCATCTGGCGAATCTTTTGACCAATGTACTTCATTAACTATACAGCTGTCTTATAAAAACTACGAGAACGAGTTAATTTCTTTAACCGATACCAAAGTGTCCACCAGTCACAGGTTTAAATTAGATTCGAACTCAGAATAGGGAAATTGTAACGGGAGTTATAAGAAGGTTACACCAGATGACCTTTTCGTGCCGATACACCATTAAAATCTACACTCCCATTCATTCATATATGGCTGTCAATACTCTTAATGCATATGTTCTAATATTACGTTGTTAGTAATGTATTCAATTATATTTTAATATAATAGCTTTAAAATTCATCGTATATTCCAATAGAATAAAAGTGTCTATTTATTCCAGTAGAATATTTCTTTTCGGAATTATGTTTTCACCGTGACGGTTTGAAAATAAATTTCACAATAAAAAAATAAAGCGATGACGTGTCATATGAACTAAAATTATCCTTGAATACAGAAATATTAAATTTAAAGCATAATTTTTAATCCGAGACGAAAAGGTTCTCTCGTTGAGAGAAGAAATGTGATGTTTAATATCGGCGCATACACACACGCCCGCACACACATACACACACACAGAGAGGGAGAGAGAGGGGGGAGATAAACACACACACACACACACACACACACATATATATATATATATATATATATAGAGAGAGAGAGAGAGAGAGAGAGAGAGAGAGAGAATATTTCAATAATTTATCAAAGAGTGGTGTAATTAGCTTTTACTACGACGACCAAATCAAGCTGAACATTAAACAAACACAATTAAACTCGACGTAAGTTAATTATCTAAAGACTAAGACGAGTCAGAGACAATCTATGCTTACAAGATGAGGATGATAATGACAATTAATAAAGATCACGTGTCATCTCCTACTGAAGTCAACTTGTGGCTCAGTTTACGTCTCAGGTAGATAATATTGATATCTTTAGTCGTATATAAAAGCGGACAGACAGTAGTACCCAGCTATTATTTACTACGTCTTGTGAATCGGCCAACATTCTGTAGTATCAAGGTTCGGTACCGAATATCTCTAATTAAAGGAGACTGTTTGTAGAGTGTCCGAGTGTTGTCCGTTGTCTGGTTGTAAGATTATTGTTTAAGCTTTTGCACAATGGCTGAGGCATTCCTTGAGTTTCTGTCGAGCTTTGTTGACGAAAATGATCCAGGTTTTCAGCGGGAAACGATCCGGAATTCGAACGAACTGAAAACTGAAATATCTGAAACATCAACGCCCCAGGAGGATTCCTCGTACCGCTATCCAGAGACAGATGTCGCCAGCATACTTTATGGATTAAAAAATGAAATGCCGCGTCATAACACTTCCATTCCTGACGTATCTCACCTGGATCGACCATTGATTAAAGAAATAGGTAAGTACACATTTTAGGTAACACATAACGGTTCTATATTATTGCACACTGACATCGAGAAGTGATATAATAGTTCATTATTATTTTAAACATTGAGGTGTGATATAATGGTTCATTATTATTGTAAACATTGAGGTGTGATATAATGGTTCATTATAATTGTAAACATTGAGGTGTGATATAATGGTTCATTATTATTGTAAACATTGAGGTGTGATATAATGACTCATTATTCTTGTAAACATTGAGGTGTGATATAATGACTCATTATTCTTGTAAACATTGAGGTGTGATATAAAGTTTCATTATTCTTGTATACATTGACATGTGCTAAAATAGTTTCTTATTATCGTAAACATGACAATAAAACAAATATATATTTGGCATCACCACATTGTGTTAAATCCCTAAAGACACCAGCATTACAGATGGATGAACCTTCGATTACCCCTAATGGGTCAGTAAAAAATCTAGAGGTAATTTTTGACCAATGTATTAACATGCACATGTCACATCAGTATGCCGAGATGCCTATTACCATCTTGAGAACATCCACTGTTTAAAAGCATTCTTGACACAAGAATCACTTATAATTGTAGTCGATGCCTTTGTTACATCTCGTATAGTCTATTGTAACTCCCTGTTATATGATCATATCACCCCAATTCTTCAAAAACTACATTGGCTACCTGTTAGACAGCGTATCCATTTCAAGATTTTATTAATTAATAACTTATAAATCTATTAATGATATGGCGCCAGAATACCTGTGTGAATTAGTGTCCATTAAAAAGTCATCCCGAAAACTCAGGTCATCCAGTCAGATACTATTGCAGGTGCCAGTGTCTCGGCTCAAGTTATATGGTAATTGTGCGTTTAGTGTTGCAGCCCCCACTTTGTGGAATAAGTTGCCGGCAGATATTAGAAATGTGTCGTCTCTTGTAAATTTTAAATCTCTTCTAAAAACACACCTATTCAAGGTCGCTTTCACAGATAAATAATTGTTATCTTTTAAATCATTACAGGTTTTTTTACAGACATATTATTTTGGGTATTATTATATTATATATTATTTGTACAGCGCATTTGAATGGCTCCTGCTAGTAAGGGAGCTTTATTAAATATACAATATTATTATTATTATTATTATGGTTCATTACGATAGTAAACATCGAGATGTGTGATAATTAAGGGTTCTTTATTATTGTAAACGTGATGTTGTAAATATTTTCCGGTAACATGCTTCTTTTTTCCTATAAATATTAACCGGTGATATAATGATTTCTTAAATCTTAATTGTGGCATATCATTTTATGCAGAATTTGGCGGAACCTGTTTATATACAATGTAAAGTTTGACATCATGTCTTTCAGTTCGTTTTTTATTTATTTAATTTACTTTCTGTCTCTCAGCCCCAAAGCCAGCTGGAAGTACTAAATGCCACAGTTACTCGTCACCGTCAGAGGAGAGAATATTTAAAAGGTTATCGCTAACAACGAACCAAAATCGAAAACGTCCATTTCTTAGGAATGGCCCAGTATTGAACGAGAAACTTATTAACATCGGCCGTTGTTATCTCAATGCAGAACCAAACATGTCACAGGTATCTTTTAGGTGAGAATTAAGAGCAAGAAAAAACCTTTTGGGTTGAAAATGATGGAAGTTTCATTTGTGTACGAGACTTGCCAAGTTATTCCATAATAGCTATTTTAATACGTAGGGGGTTTTAATATCGATAATAAATATGTATCAATAATAAATATATATCAATAATAAAAATATATCAATAATAAAAATATATCAATAATAAAAATATATCAATAATACAAATATATATCAATCTATCAATCTATTAATCTATATATATATATATATATATATATATATATATATATATATATATATATATATATATCAATAATTTTATATTATATATTTATTTTGTTAACCAGACAGAGATTGGTCACTAACGGATGGTACACAGAAGATTGCCTACCTAGTCGGACAACTATTGGTCGCGTGTATAAGATCATTGATGCTGGGAAATCGTCAGTATCGACATCTAGCGATCGTAAGTAGAACTCGAGCCAACAAAACCATTAACACGGGCACATTATGATTTAAAAATTCGTGTGCGTGTGTGTGTTAAAAACATAGTCATTCTGATTCATGCTATCTTTTGTATTTCCAGGTCATCTACACGTTCCGCAAATTGGAATGGCAACAGCACCTGAGAAGACAAACTCGCCCAGTCACCTGCCGAATTCTCAGCAACTAGATGAACAGGTGCTGCCTTCTAGCGAATCGACGGTACTTGAATTACGTCACAGGCTAAAGACATCTGAAGCGAGTCGGGCAATTCTGGAGCAGTTCTTTCATCAAAACCCGTATCCAGATTCTGTGCAATATGATATGTTAGCGGAACGGGCTAACATTAATAGGGGAAGGGTGAAAGTAAGTTACAGATTCTTGATTTTTAAATTTGAATTCCATCCCCCCAAGACTGTAGACTATAATTTACGTTAAACCCACCATGATTCAGTTACATTAATTTGTTATTCAAGCCTTTCCATTTGAAAAATCATGGAGAGTAAAACTTTGCTATCCTAAAATTGACTAGGAGAGTAATTTACTCTTCAAGTTTATTGATGAAAATGTAAAATAAGGACGATGCTGCTACCAGATCATTATTCCAACATACTACAAAAGCTGTTGAAGTCTCATGTTAGTTAGCTTCAGTTAGCTAAAAAGATGAGAAATATAGAAATGTATTATGTTCTTTGATATAGTTTAAAACAAGCTGCAAACAGCGACTAGTTTAATGAAATTGTACAAACTTGTAGCGGTACTACTATAACAACAGCAACAGGAACCATTTGATGAGACAGATGACACAATTAAATCACTACCAGTGTCAGCATCTGATTCAAATGAGAAAACGGGAATCGACACTGGATGTGGATGACATAGTCTCAACTTGTGGTTAAATGCTCCATGATGGAGGCACGTTCGGAAATGCAATGCGTAATCCTTTGTAATAGCGGTAACACTAAAACGAACGACAAACTCCACACGAGCCTCGCTTAGAGAAATCGTGTTTTTCACAGACGTGAAACAGTTCGGCGTGGTGTATTTTCATTCGAAAATCGTTCGATATTTTATTTGATAGTACGTGCATGATTTTTTACGCTCATCTTTGACATATTAGGCGTGTGGTGGTGGGCGAGCGCGATCACGCTCCTCAAATGCAAAGGCCTGGTTATTGGTTTGGCTCTACTGAGTGCTGGCAGGTGTGTGTTGTGTGTGTGTCTGTAATGCTTGAAGTTTGAAGTAGAGACCCCTGGCTGTCGCCAACTGGACACAGCTAGGTGTGTCTGTAATGCACACACCGGGCCTAATTATATTACGGTTCATATTATCTCTTCCGTTTCTCTTCAGATATGGTTTAATAACCGGCGAACGAAACTTCGCCGCCAAGCGGACTCCCAGTCATTCCAACAGGTGGCTCCCTCTGGTAAGACGTTCTCGTATTAATGTAAAAAGGCAACAAACCGTAAAAAGGACAATTTCTAACTGTGAACATTTATATAATACACGATAACAATTTTACAGAGCTGTTGTACGTAGATATACTTTTTTTTTAAATAAATTCGATAATTATGCTCCGTGTTGATATAATAATGTTATTACGTAGAAGATTCCTGCGTCATTCGTTCTAACAAAGTGATTGTTATTTCAGATGAGCGGTCGCGTTATTTTCACGATAATCGTTGCGTAGAGGAACAGTCTCGAAGTTATTCATCTGGCTATCCCGATGACTCAATGCCGGGTTTCCCGATAACTCCTGATGACTCACTGTTCACACAGTATTGTTATACCGATGACCAGTATAACAATAAGGTGTTATATAACGATTATCAACGACCTTCACCGTCAGACGGACCATATCCTGCATTGAATCCCTACCTATATAACAATAACCATCCAACATTTAATGTACTTCTAATATGATTATCATATTTTGTATATATTTGTATATATTTAATGTCTGTATATAATGTTCTATCGTGTGTTGTACAGTTCGGTGGTGTTTTTATTGTTGCTGTTGTATTCTATTTCACGCATCACGTGTTGTATTATGTTACACTCGTGTTGTATTATAGAATGAAACTGCTATTCAGATGAAACATTTGTGGCACAAGTTATGTATCCTTGTACGCTTAAAATTATATAAAATATCTAATTAGTTTGGCCTGATTCGTCACCATCAGTGACAAGCTAATCTGAGCATCGTTTAAAACAATCCTATTGTCTACTGTCTGTCCTATCACATATTGTATTGCATCCTGTATCTTATATTGTATGATATTATTATTAAATGCTGATACAGCAAATAACATACCTCGCACTAGTTTGATTTATTATTTTTTGATTATTATTATCATCACCAGCAGCAGCAGCATCGTGTGTGTGTGTGTTATAAAGATAGTTGAGATGCTGGCACAGGTTTTAAACGTTTATTCAAACAACAATTATAACTCCAAACTGATTAAACAAATATATTTAATTACAGGTATAATTTAATTACTTTAATAATTAGAATATTTTTTTTAATATCTAAATATAAACAAGTAACTATTATTGACACAAAACCAGGCTTTGTGCTGAACACTAGAGCCAAAAATTCATCGATCCAAATAAAGCCTAAAATAGAAAAGTTAAATATTCGTACACAGTATAATTCAATAATCTAAGCATAAATCTAGCCGTAGCAGCGATACAACACGATCCAACCTAATAATAACGACCTGTTTTGACCTAATTAAGTGTACATCGGGTTACATAGAATGTCTAACGTTACTTGTCGAGGTTTGGAGTAGAGTGCCATGGCTGTCGCTTTTTGGGCAGAGCCACCTGGTGTTGACTTCTGTCTTTATTGTTGATGGTGGTATTTATAAGGATCTTTCAAGAGAAGTGAGGTGATGACGTCTGATAGGAATGTCGATTTTCCTATAATAAATGCCGCTAGGTGATGATCTGGAAGTTTGTAGTCTTCCGGGGGAGATGATCGTTTAGTCTTTTTCGGTACATCGAGTGGGCTGGACAGTTGAGCAGATAATATACAGGATTGTTGACAGTGAAGGAATCGTGCTAGGGATGACGGATGGGTGAAGTTTAGTGTATATCACCAGAAACGTAGTCGTCTGAGTTGGATGTCGGCCAGTCTGTTGTTAAGGAAGTTATATCCAACTACAGTTGTGGTCTGTTACCAATCATTGGATGATGATGTGTGGTTTGTCTAGATCGATTCGAGTTGATTACAGATGAATCTGTCGATGAGGTGGTTGAATCTGCCAGGGGTATGTTCGGCATATTCGATGACGTCAAGGCTCGTGGTTTAGTTCGATAGTTGGTCGGCTCGGTCGTTGCCCTCAAGGTTAATGTGGCCTGGAATCCAGCGAAGGATTACCTGGATTCCACGGTGCCTGAGGGATCGATGCCGTGCTACAGATTTATGTGATGATTTCGGGATAGGTGTTGAAATTAGTTGTGTTGATGATGGTTAGTTCCGCCATAGAGTCCGAGTGGATAATAACTCTTTCACGGATAGTCTGTCTCGATATCCATATTAGTACCGCTTTGACTGTATGCAGCTCAGTTAATGTGATTAGAGTGTGGTTTGGGATTCTGCCTCTTATTTCTTCGTCCCTTTATTTAATGAAACATGCCCAGGCTGCGGTTCTGTTTGCTTGGGAAGAAAACGTCGGGGTAGAGGTTGATAGTTGGTTTGCTGGTTGCACTAAAGTTGGAAATATTGATGGTGGCTGGTATTGCTGCGCCTTTATGATCGACTTTCTTCTGGATGGGGTTCTGTATCATTACTTCAATTGGTGGTTCTAACCATGGAGTAGGTTCGTTGGAACTTGTGATTGGAGGTAGGCCGATATCTTTCTGGCGTCGAGCTCCCTTGATTGACCATGATGCGTCATTAAAGACTGTAGGATCTTCTTGTATTTCTTCTTGAATTCTGTCAGTAATGTCGGTCTGAATGAGTTTGGTAGCAGTTCTCATGACAAATGTGGCTGTTTCCTTTAAAAAAAATGTTGAATGGGCAAGATTCCTGAATCTTTGTTACCAATATGAAGATTGCATCATTAGGAAGGCCAAGATGTAGCGTATTGGAACTCTGTATTCTTTCTAAGGACTGTAAGGCTGAGTCGTAGGCCAGTAGAAAGACGGAAACAGCGTATAGTAAAACATACTGTATCAAAGACTTGTACAGAGTTATGAGCATATTCGTGCTGAGACCAATATTCAGATTTGTGATGGTCTTGATCATGTTGAATCTGGAGTCTATTTTACGTTTAGTTTCTGCTACATGTCGGGCGAATGTGAGTCGGCTGTCAAAAGTGATCCCGAGATATTTATAATTGTTGATCATTTCTAGATCTTGAAGGCCGAATTTAAATTTATACTGACTTTGTCTATATATTTTGAAGGTCATGGTCTTAGTCTTAGCTGGGGAGAAGTAGAAGCCTAAGCTGTTGGATGCCTTATCTATTGCATTTAGGGCTATCTTGAGTTCGTATGCTGGGCTACTTCCGTGTGAAATTAGTACAAGATCCTCAGCATAAGCAAGGGTGTCTACTGATGGTGGTAGAGTGACTGTTAAGAGTAGGGCGACGAAACTGTTGAAGATAGTGGGGGAGATTACTGATCCTTGAGGACATCCAGTGGTGAGATCATGGATCCGGAAGGGATTCCTTGTATATTTACTTATATCTTTCGGCTTGTTAATAAGTCTTCTATCCATGTGATGATCATCCCAGATATGCCCAGGGAGATAAGGGCGCCCAGCGTGGAAAGATGATCAACGCGCTCGAATGCCTTATCCAGATCCATGAAGGCGGCAAATACTGGTTTGCTTCTTTTGGGGCATTTTCTAGTTGTGATCTTGGCTGCTAAATGAACGATGGCGTCTAATGTTGATCTGTCTTTGGCGAATCCAAAAATATTATTCGTCTTTGGGGGTTTTCCACTGGAGTCTTGCTAGGATCATTCTCTCCATAATCTTTAAGAGGGTGGACAAATGGGAGATTTCCTCCTGGTTTAGCGACCGGGATGACTATTGTCGTCTTCTATTATTCTGGTATTTTTTATTGAATAAATTGAGGATTCTCTTCTTAAAGGAACGTGGGGCTTTGGTGTAGAAAGTATAGGTAAAACCATCTTCTCTAGGGGGCTGTCTTTCTGTGTCTTCTAAGTACGGTTTCGAGTTCGTGGATGGTAAACAGTCCGTTTGTGTCTGGATATTTCTGTTTTGTTGCTGCTAGGTTGGATTGTCTTAGAGGTAATTGTTGTTTGAGGGCTGTGATGATATTCTTGGGTAGAGTAGACTGATCTGCTCTAGTTGTGAAATCTTCAGCGAGTCTGCTAGTTTCAAGTTTCGGAATGAGAGTTTTGGATGTTGGAGCAGACCCTTTCATCTTTCTAATCTCTCGCCATATTTGTGTTGATCTCATTTCAGCTAGTTTGCTGCGCCATATGTCCCACTGTTGTTTCTTCGGGGAGAAGAACTGCCTTTCGGTTTCTTGTTGGCATAGACGAACTTTTTCTCTGGTTCTTTCGTTTGGGTTGGCCTTGAAAATTTTGGTGAGGTGGCTTACTTTTTTCGACCATTTTCTGGCTTCTGGAGGGAGGAAGGAACGAAGAGATTGGATGGTCTTACTTTTTTTAGATGGGCACTGTTTCCATATTGCTATGTTTGTGTCCTAAAGTAGTGATGCCAACCGATGTTCAAGGGACGGATTGGTGGACTGGTCTGGATCTGGACAGTTTCTTAACTTCTTCGCAAAGAGATCCCAATCTGCTTTCCAATCAGAACCTGAGCTGTGTATTTTTTTCAATCTGTATTAAAATATAATCACCGAAAGATGGACGATGCGTCAATAAAGAAGAAAGTCGATGTTTTCTTTCAATTGTAAATCGGTGGCCATTAGCTCTTATGCGGAGAGATGTACTAGTTTCGCCAACATATTGTTTATTACAGAAGTAGAACTAATAAGCATAAATAACGTTTGAAGAAGAGCAATCTGTATTCCCCATTACGCCAAATAAGTTTGTGTGACAGTGCTCGTAATATTTGAGCAATCACTTATTAGATGACACGTCATTTAGTGCATAATATTGCATAGTTTTGAACCCCAACAGCTTGTAGTTGGAATACCGGTATTTGACCGACGTTGTTTTATTTGCAATTCCCTAACAGTTTTGCCTTAAATACCACGCATCCACCTTTTAGAGTAATTTATTTTGCACGGGGCTTGAAAAAGAATACCCCATGTCTTATCAAAGTCCTTCTCGTTAGAACATATTCTAAAAAAGCGTATACTTTGCGATCTTAATAAACCTTTAAAGATATGGTATGTTTGGGGTAAAAAGAATGTTTGTGTAACATCTGATAAATATCGGTCGGTTTAAAAAAATACCTTCGTCAGTAAGGTATTTTTGTTTTAAGGTCTTTGAATACAGTGGTATCAAAATAATTTACCGAATCAATACAGATAGAAGATTTAAATTTAACGGGTGGTTCATGTGTATTAAAAATGTTTAAAAACTCAAAAAACGCCTCCTTACCATGTGGTCATATTATGAAAAGGTGTGAGGTTCTTAATGGACAGTTAAGTAATACCTCTTTCTCATATTTTGCCATGTAATTATATGCGTAATCTGGTGCCCAGTCCTACCCATAGAAGTGCCTTCTTTTTGGATGAACCATTCATCATTAAACAAAAAGTTATTACTATTCAAAGATAATTCTAAAAGTTCAATTATTGGATCATCATATATGGGATAATTTCCCATTACGTCCCTGACCGCTTGCAACCCCTTGGTGTGATCTATATTAGTATACATACTTTCAATATTTAATGTTATAAGCAGGTATTATCATGCAAAGTTAAGGCTTTTATTTTTCTACAGAATCGTATGTGTTTTTTATGAAAGAATGGTGATCTATAGCAAATCGCTTGAAGTGATTATCTATGAAAGATGATTCAGATATGGGGTCAAATACATTTGAATTTGAAAGTATTTAAATATTTTTTTTACTATTTGTATTTGATCTTACAATAAAGAAAAGCATTTGTATTTGTATTTAAATACTTTCACAAAGTATTTGATTTTTCAAATACATCTTTAAATACATTAAAATACTTTTCTAAAATTATTTCTTGCTTTGAGCCGAATATTTTATTAACAACATGATTTGTTTCAGGAAATGATCTGATCACTGAATTGCACACACACACAACCAATGTAGGAATTGTCTTCTCTCTGTGATGATAAGGAATTGCAATTAATGATATCTTTGATGTAATGACTTCTGATGGCTTCCTTGTCAATCAAAGGGAGATTATATGTAGTATAATTAAGACACCAAAGGATAATATGAAAAATCTTGTGAGTAAATCCAATGAGCAGATCTCATCTTTCCTATAAAACGACTAACCTTCCAGCATATATAATTCATTATTCCAACTGATACATCCTGACATTCCTACAACTTTATGCACTTATTAAATATTTGAGACTTAGATTTAGAGAATTTAATTACAGTCACAATCCATTAATCCGACAAGGTTTCTCACATGATAAACGAGAATGTCGAAATATCGAGTTCACGACATACCGGTAGTCTGTGTCATACATTTTTAGATCATAAAGATATGCAGTTGTATGTACAAACATAATTCACGATTCTGGGCAGCCGAAATATCAACACGACGGCGTTTTCTCACTGGACTTGACATATTGGTCTGTTATTATTTCGACACCCATAGAAGTGAATTTGCTACCAAGTCTTGTCTTGTTGAAGTTTGGGGTAGAGACCCGTGGCTGTCTTTCACCTTCGTATTTAAACCAAGCCATTGATCATTTTGATGTTTCTTAATTACAGACATTATAAAGAAATACTTGTGTCACTTAGTCCATCAGATTAACCCATGATCTGCTCATTGGGAAGATCACACATTTGTGTTTGTAATTAGCCATGAATGATTATGATTGGCATCGTGTATCGATGTGTATGGTCAAGGATCAGTGTAAATGGTTACGATATAGCAATTATCGCGTGTGAGCGGGTTAATGACCCATTACTCACAACATGTTGGTGTGTCTTGCATGACTGAACTAGTAGAAATATTTGGCCAAATTTTCGTGTTGTCGGATTATCGAGGTCATTTTACATTGAAATATCAGATTCTGTTGGCGAAATGAATTGTCGGAGTCAGAACGCGGAACACGGTTTGTTGAATTAAAGAGTCATTTATAATGGAGCTAAATCCGTCACAGGCAATAATGTGTCGGATGGTGGATTTGTCGGATAAACGATGTCCGGATTAACGGATTCTGGCTGTACATCCAAAATGGCTGGAAATGCCTAGCCTATGGTTTTCAGGTTTTTGGAAGTACCAGAGAATTTCGATGGTAATTTCAAGGCTAAGTGCAACCATTGCCACGCACAAATATCAACTTCTACGAAGGCTACATCCAATCTGCTACTCCATGTCAATTGAGGTACATTTATTTATATTTATTTTGTTCAACCTACACAGAGTGAAGAAACATATGCATCTATACAATAAAACGATATAAAATATGGCAATAATAGACACAGAATAGTAATTAATATGACCTAGATGTCTTGTCATGATAATAATTTATTTATTTTATGTGTTTTGCAGAGGAAGCACAGAGCTTTGTATGAACACAGCCTACTCTTACGTCATTGGTCAACACTCGCAAGAAATACAGCAACATTGACGCTGGTCGAAAAACGCAGCTAACAGATGCCCTAGTAACATTCATCTCTGGTGACTTGTTGCCTCTATCAACAGTAGAGAGTAATAAAAATTCATAAATTGATGTGACAAATCTAGTTGATGCTGTGATGTTATGTATTGTGTGTATTAGAATAAAAAGCAAAGGAAAAACAATGAATTTGTTCTTTTCATTTGTAAAGTATTTGAAATACATTCAAAAGTATTTGTATTTGAAATACATTTCAATGTATTTGACCCCATACCTGCCAGACAGTATTGGTCTTTCTAAGGGGCATTACGTTTGGTATTGTCCAACAAGAAGACCCATCTGGAGGTGAAAGGAATTGAAATTGTTTTTCAGAAATTGCACCCGTAGATTTAAGTTTATTTTAAATGCCAGTTATTTTAATCACCGTTCTGGAGTATATAGGCTCACCACGTTTTGCGTGTGTGTGTGTCGTTGACAACAATCTTAACGACGAAGATCATAAGAAGACCAAAGACCATTCTATGATTTCAGAAATATATCAATTCTGAAATATGACGTTTTGCTCTTCTGCGCCTAGGAATAAACTCGAATGGGTATTTAAGTGCGCAATTTTATGTAAAATAGCCAAATTTGGTATAAATAATGTTGTATAGATTATTAGAATAGTACATCATTTTAATAGAAGATATATTGCGTTTAAAATGTGTGTTCAAGGTAATATTCCGTCCTGTCTTTAAATATCTTAAATAATTGTTTATTTTTTAATAATCTTTTACTAATGTAGAAAGTTGTGACTTTATGGTGTTTAAGTTCCAGCCTCTTACATTTAGGTATTATATTTCGGTTGTTATTGTTTATTCACCGTCTAATGTGTACTTCTTTGATATTATTGTTATTACCGGAACAAAGGCAAATATTGTTGTTTTAATGCCATTTTTGTGCACAAGGTAGGCACGAAAGGTGAACCATCCTCCTGACATATTCAGACCTGACTCTGAACTCAGATGCTATAGATCTGTGGCCATCCGCGCTACTATTTAAGCACCGTATTAACGACCCAAATTTTATACGCGTTTGATGTAAAATTAAAAAAAATACAACATTGTAGAAACTGCTTGTAAATTATCCGTTTTTACCACATGACAGCTACCCTACAGGTAGCTGTTCTGATCGTTACAGTCACTAAACATTATGCGACATATTTGAAACAGAATTCGTAATCACGAAAAACGTAAATAGTCCGTTGAACCAGCCAAAAGCTAGAACAGTACGTACAACATCTACCTGTTGATTATGAAGATAGCAGTAGTATATTCTTAATTAGATGAAGTAAATATATCTAAAAATCACTGCAAAACCACGAATACCAAGTTAATATGTGCATTAATTTCCAAATTTAAATTTATGAATACTAATTCTATTTTATTAAAAATAAGCAATTGCAATTGTCCATCAGTTCCAGAAAAGACTTTAATGTTTTAATTGACGGACGTTAGGGTTAATGTAGAAGGTATATTATAGTTTTAGCGGAGAGACAGATTAGACTGGTTGTTGGTTAATGTACAGAAGTGTTTATGAGTGTGTATACTATATGACTATCGGGTAGAGTGTCGTCGCTGAAAAGGATAAATATTTCATGAGAAAATAGTTTTACGTAAAATTTTCATCATGAAATAATTCCAGTTGTGGTCTACTTCCGATGTCTTCAAGACGTATCATTGGACAACCATATATGTGCTATGCACGCGTTCAAAACGGCCGTATGGGGACAGAAGTGAGTTTTCAGGTAATGTGTATTAAATATCAGTTAGCAATAAACGTATTACTTGAATATTTAAAGTAAAACACATATTACCTGATTATACAAATTAACAAATTTTACTGTAGCTCACTTGTACTATCGTCTTACGTTACCAATAAAACGCGAAATCAAACAGAGAAAAGTTACATAATCAGGATCATTATAGACATTCAAGTGAACCGTTTAATTTTTAAATACAAATGAATATGTTTGTTTTTAACACATGCACACACTTCACAACACCTGGTTTAGTAATAAGTCACACAACGGTGACATTTTGAAGAAGAAGAAAACTAATTCTGTTTAAGTCTTCTATTTCGGTATATTGACGACAAATAATAACAATATTAATGCCTATTTAATAAAGCGCCATTACTAGCAGGAGCCATTCGAAGGCGCTGTACAGGTAATATGTAATGTAATAATACCCCAAATAATATGTCTGTAAATACCCCATATGAGATTTAAAAGATACTTATTATTTATCCGTGAACGCAATATTTCGGGATGACTTTCTAATGGACACCAGTTCACACAGATATTCAGGTATGACTAGTCATGATGTGGAATACGTATTTAGATTCGTTTTCCCAAATATACAACATTTCCTTGTTGACGTGTAGTTGCTTGCCGAGGCAAAGATACGATTATATAGATAACGTATACATTTTGATGCACGTTATTTCAGTAATAATTACAATATTCATAATGGCTCACCGTTTTGTTTCGTGTTGCTGAGCTCAGCTGAATATTAGAAGGAAAACAATCTTTATTACACTTTACCTGTTAAGAACTGATAAATCTAAATTCTAACAAACCACTTGTCAATCTGCATATCATAGGCCTAATGTCATTGTTTGCTATACGTAAGCGATGTTAAATGCATGGAGTACAGGAGTTCTTGTGACAAATAAAGTAATTTTTCTTTGCCAGTATGTCTGACGCTCTATATTAATTTCACATCGCATTCACATCATCTTAAACAATTGCACAGCAAAAGAGACAGTGAGAATAACGTATTGTACATATTCAGCGTACATTTTTCGCGCTACTCCATATCACTGTTCTTTCAACTCCCAACGATGAGATGGGGGGTGGGGTTAGGGTGGGATAAACAAGCAAACAAAACAATTTACAGATACTATACTCGAAAAACATCAATAGTTGTTATTATTGTTATTAATACTATCACTACTACTACTACTTCAACGCTCAGAACAGTGAAATAGAAGTTTCAGCTTCGTTCTAAATTCGTTATTGCGAAAAGTGTAGACGAGAAAATTCATTCCCGAATTGCAGTGTTGACAAAATGCTGACAAGTAATAGTAATATATGATGACGGGTTGATTGGGCATGGCCGTTAGCAGCGCCATTGCCGTGATCATCGGAATGAAACAGGCCAAAGCAATGCCGCATATGAACATGAAAACCTGCGTGGCGTGCGATTCTTTATGGACTCCCGACGAGCTTTGACCCAGATAGCCGCGCGTCGCCGTTTCGGATGCGATCGCCCTTTCCTGTCGGCGGGCGATCGTGTAGATGTGGACGTAGAGGAGCAATATGACGGCAATGGCGGTCGACATCGTGACCAAGAGAAAGCCGTAGCTGTACGCCTTCGGATACCACAGAATGGACATGCACAGCCGGGAAAACCGTTCTCGCGGCCAGGCCAGGGCCATCAGCGAGATGAACAAACTGACGGTCACGTTTCCGGCCACGGCGAAGCCCAGCCGGCTCGGCGTCACGATCACGTGATACAGGAGCGGTTTGGTGATGGCGATGTGGCGTTCGATCGCGATGGTGACCAGATGCAGGATAGAAGCCCAGCTCGGCGCGATATGCAGGACGTTGGCCGCCATGCAGAGGCCGAAGCTGTTGTCGGCGCCGAGCAGGCGACCTATGGCCTTTGGCAGGATCTGGGTCAGGCCGGCGAACAGGTCGACGGCGCTGAGGCTGATGATCATCACGTTCCGTTTGGTCTGGAGCTGTTTGAACTTGGCGTACACGAGTAAGGTCAACACGTTCACGACGATGATCCAGACACTGATGACCGGATACAGAATGAGTATTAATTTGCTCAGTACCGACCCGGTCAGCGATCTCATTAGCGATAGGATGACCGATGAATCTGTGTCATTGTAGTTTGCTTCATTCGCATTCAGCGACATGTTCCCGGGATCCATGGGTCGATCGCTTCTATTTAAGTTTTGTAAATAGAAAAGATGAACTTATATATATAAAAAAATTCTTTAGGTTCTAATATTAACAATATCATACACAGGAGTATTCGTCGCAAGATGATGATGATGATAACAAAATGATGTCGATTTATGTTTTTGCATGCACGTGGTAGGCTAAATGGGCCGAGCGACCTTCAAAGGTAATGAGGTGAAGTCAAAGATGAATCACCCTTCAGATATGCCGACGCCGAGATTCGAACTCAGGTACGTGGTAGTGATCTGTGATCTAACGCGCTACCAGTTATAGACCACGGAGGTTTCTTACCTATAGAGGTGTTCCGGTGGTCATATGTCGCAGGTGTGATCAGCGCTGAGGCTAAATTATTGAACTGAACAACAACAACAATCTACAGGCAGTCGTGAAAAAAATGTTCGTAGGAATTAAACCCGTATTTGAAAACTTTAAATGTTGAACGCTTCAGCGCCATTTAACTAATTTGATGTCACAGGTGCAATTAACGCATCATTTCAGGGGATATTCTCATGCTTACCTTACAGGTGTAAATCCGAGTCCAGAGTATAATCAATGCGAAATTAGGAAAGGATCGCCTTCGTCGACTTACTTAACTATATTGCCGACTGGCGCCGTTTATATAGAATCAGCGCCCTTGGCCAATATCAGCTGCTTCGCTGTGAAAGTTGACAAAGGGCTGAGCCGTAAGAGGATAAAGTCCTCGAGACTGATTATAAACATCAAGTTCTAACCAACTACAGAAACTGATGGTATGCTGCCAATTAGGAAACATGGCACTGCCGGACTGATAGTAATTACTTGGACTTCTGGAGGCGGAACAGCCTTTTGTGCCATCCGATATCCCGAACGTCTTTTTTCTTTGACTTGAGGTCTTGAACCGTACGCCCACCCTCGGTGTTCACCGTACGCCCCCTGGTGTTCACCAAACGTCCTTCGCCGTCTCGATTTCAAACCAGCCGAGTACAATTGTAATTGATTTCAAGCTTTGAGGGAGTTATTCCGCTGTTTGTGCTTTAATGGGGGGAGGACGACAGGCAAGTAGTCTGGTCTGGAGATCAGCCAGACACCAATCAATATCAGGGAAATATGTCCTATTCGGGTAACGCAGTTTATTTAAAAAAAAAATTCAAAAAACGTACACCTTACTTTAAAATAGGATGAATAATATTGGGATAGGAGATGAAGATGTTCTTCGGGAGCTGACTCTCTGCCATATGTCTCATTAGCCAGACACAAATCAATATCAGGGAAACATGTCTTATTTGGGTAATGCAGTTTACTAAAACAAATTCCAGAACGTACACCTTACTTTAAAATAGGATGAATAATATTGGGATAGGAAATGAAGATGTCTCTCGGCCATATGTCTCACTCACTCACATAATGTATTTAACTATCTTATAATGACCAGAGTTGTTTGATTTAAATCACTACAGAAAATCAGGCATTTCGATTTTTTTAAATTACGTTTCATTTTATTTTTATGATTATTGCATTTCTTTTCATTAATTATTTTGTAAATCATAAAATTTTTGATTTAACTTTGCAGTACAAAAATGAACTGTTTTCTTAAAACAATTGTTACTTATACTGGATAATTATTTTTCTTAACAAGTCATACGGTTGAGTGACAATTCCACCATCTCTCTGGTTGAGATCAACCTAACAGAAGGTGTCAAGCGAACCCACTCTGTTTCAGCGTGGTAGAATGGGTGAATTTGGGATGATCTGACACGTGACGTCACACCTTTTCTATGCATTTAGGCCAATAAGGGGATTATTGAGTCAATGTTTAAGTATTTGGTGCTGAGCCAGGGTGGGTATATGAGGTAAACACTCACATAGGTTCACTATGGCTGTGCCCAATAGGCGACAGTCAGGGGTCTCTACCCCACACTTCAACAAGTAGAAGGTTCACTATTGATAGTTATTTCATACTGACTACATACCAGAAGAAATGTTTGAATATTGTTGGTTTAAAAAAATTATGAAAACAGAGGTTATGGACAAGTGTTCATATGTGGCTAAGAATGATGATTGATGTTTTACGGCCACTTTTGTGCACATGGTAGGCTAAATGGGCCAAGCGACCTCCGAAAGTAATGAAGCGAAGTCAAAGATGAAACAACCTTCAGATATGCTCACGCCGAGATTCGAACATGGGTGGTAGTGATCTGTGATCCAACACACTACCGCTAGACCACGGAGGCGCCTACTAGCTATCTAGTTATTTATTGAATCTGTCTGTGTAAATAGAAATCCATTGAATCTCTCACTGCTGACTATAACTATTAGAATAAAGACAAAAATATACCTTTGAGGCTTCTTTGATTCATTTGGCAGTAATTAATTACCTCTATTGTCTTATCAGTGTAGAAATAATTAAATGCGTATTGAAATAATGCAATAAATGCATTCTTCCAATTATCCTTTGCTTTATACAAACCGCTGTATCGACACTGAACTAAGAAATTTTTATTACACAAAAATACCTACACACACACACACACATATATATATATATCAATCACAGAACTATCATTTAAAACACTGAACAGACTGTAAACAAATACATTTACAAAAATATTCTATACAAAAGTTTCTGGGTGACAAAAAGTTAATATTCAATTATGCAAATTAATTTAGGCACACACACACACACACACTGAAATAATTACCATAATACTGTTAAGACATCTAAATCACCTAAATCTGATATAATTCAACTACATAATCAAATAGCCATAATATTATAATAACGGGAGTATATAAAACAAATACCAAACGTACACAGAAACATCGACGTGACGGGACAGAAATTATCAATAACCTAAAACAGCTGCCTCAGATATAAAAGTCTTTTACATCGCAGTATTATATATACCATAAAACAAAATAGTCGTTTACAGATGAGGTACCAAGTTATATATGTTAGCCAAGATTTAATCGACATCAAACATTGCCAGCAGTGGACATTTTCTACCAAAAAAAAAAACCCGCATTAATTACAGAACATCTTACGTTAAGTAATCCGAGTACGATCAGAATACATCACTATTCTATAACCAAGTGATCAACATCGCTGAGGCCACACTCTATTTTATACTCCTCAAACAGCTCAATCAGACTTTCTATATACGAACTGTGGAGTTTATCGATCTGGTCGGTGCTCGGATTTTCCACCTTGTCTACATCGATGGGGCGGCCGACTGGAAAGATGGAAACAGATTAAGTATTGGCTATATTTACTGTCTTATAAACACATGCCCATACCCAAATAGGGAGCACTACTCTCAGATGTACAGCAGAACCTGTCTCAGTGAACATCTCTACTAGTGAGTACTTAGATCTGGTGCCTCCATTTCACAATACATTCCACTGGTCGCCACAGACTCATCGGGTACCTCGATCTAACCAGATTTCTTTGATCACATTGGAATAATCTTAAATGACCACCTGTGTGTAAAGGTCATCTCTGCTGGTCTTGGAGAGTGTCTCCTTATACAGGTTTTATTTTACAAGTCTCATAATCAAATAATAACCAATTATTCTAGAGGATGCATTAGTTCTTATGGTCAAATAATCAACATATATAAATTAGAGCCAGTGATTCATTTGCATAATTCTGGAATATATAAAAATAGGTCAGCTAAAATAATTGCTTCTTGGTTTATGATTCATGCACGAAGAATGATTCACAAACGAAGCGGATCAAAGGCTTGATCTTATCTAGTAACAAGTAGCTAATTGAATTAAATTGGATATATTTCTGTTAATTATCCAGGGTGTCCCACCTGGATGACACTAATTAGTGTAATATAAAGGACTATGTGTATATTTATCACAACAGAAGTGCCTAGCATAAAATATATCTGTGTGTGTGTGTGTGTGTATGCATGTATATACATATACATATATATTTGTATATCATAAATCTTCAAGGTTGGTCTCATTTCAATTGTTTCATGTTTATAAATTGATATTCCAAAATTATCCTCCCAATTATTTAGCTGAATGATACTACACATGTATTATGTGGTAGTCATAAGGCCATCCAATCCTGTCGTATAACATATCAGTCAATCTCCAAGTCATAAATAAAATGATAAAAAGTCTACCCGACATGGGGTTAATTCAATTCCGGAATTGGAATTGATTATTTATTAAAAAAATGGAATTGGAATTGATAAATTTTGAATTGGAATTGAAGTTTCCTACAAAAATATTAAATTCACAAATTAATTTACCATTTTTATAACATTAACACTTACATGTGGTGTTACTAATATACTGGAACCAAAATGATCCAGAACTTTGGTTCCTTTTATATATATATATATATATATATATATACATACACACTGACAGTGACACCCCATGTGAGCATTTAACTAATTAAAATGGTCTGCATACTGTGGGTTCCACCCACAACACGGTGACACCACCACATAACATGCCTGTAATCTATATAGAGATATTGCTATTTAGGAATTTGCTCCCATTCAATGGCAAAACAAAATTAAATCCACAAATTAATTTTTTAATTCAGAAATATTTCTTCCATGACAATCCTACTTGGAATATAAACTACTTGGAGTAGGTATTCCAAGTAGGTACTTGGGAGTACCTACTCATGGTAAAAAGTATTACGGAAAAAAATAGTCGGCAAAAAAAAGGTAAATGGAATTGCTAAATTTGGAATTGGATTGGAATTGCTAAATTTGATGTGGAATTGGAATTGACAAAATGAAACTGACCCATGTCTGAAGTCTACTACAAAACTATAATTGATAGTCAGTATTTTTTCATACAGTGCAGGCTCAAAGTGTAGATCCTGTCTGCAGAAAATCTACTTTGGGGCTAAACCTCCCCAGAATATAATTTTAATACCTTCAAACATCACAAAAATGTGGTCCGAACTGCTTACAGGTCTAGAGGTCACAACTACCTTAAAACTATAAAGAATAACATGGTTCCCACAGCCAAGGAAATATTATTTTCCAGCACATTTCCAGGACAAAATTACTATTTTCCAGGACAAATTATACAAGATATAAAGGTAATAAATCAAGATATGTGTGCAAAAAAGCATATCATATTTATTCAATATATGGTCGATTATTGACATTTTTATAGTACAGCCTCCTCCTCACCCATTCTAACTGTCTGATCCACCCACTTTTATTTAAATTCTATAATAAGTTTTCTTCTTCACTTATTTTTTCACAGGCATTATTTTTTCCAGGACGTTTCCTGATTTATAAATTTCAAGGACATTTCCACCACCTGGAAAATTGATTTGTTATTTTCCAGGATTTCCATGACGTGTGGGAACCCTGAATAAGCATTACCCAGTACAACCAAAATTTGGCAGTAATCAGCCATAAAAATATTTACTCATGAAGAAACCAGTCTGAGATTTCTGGTTAAGGTGCTTAATTTACTTGGCATAATCTTCCTTAACGTAAACCCCGATATGCCACTGTTTTTTGCTGTACTGATCTACATTAACCATCCCAAGACACCACATGAAAAATTATATTATACTTTTTATCAGTGTTGGCTTAAATTGGTCCAACACTGATTGCCTTCATTAACAGACAAGAGAAAAATTTAATTCTTGAATAGGAATTGCCCATCAATTCCAATTCTGGAATTGCTTATTTAAAAACAAATGGTAATCGAATTGATAAATTTGGAATTGAAATTTGCTACAAATAAATTAAATCCACAAATTCATTTACCATTTAATTTTTTAATTCAAAAATATTTCTTCCATGAGAATCCTACTTGGAATATAAACTACTCAGGGTAGGTATTCCAAGTAGGTACTCGGAGTACTATTGGAATTGGTTATTTAAAAAAAATCGAATTGAAATTGATAAAATAGGAATTGATCAATTTGATTTGGAAGTGACTAAATGGAATTGATCCCATGTCTGTTCTTTAATAATATGATAATTAGGGGTTGATCACAGGCAGACATATTTGCAATTAAGAAACTATCTGTACTTTTTTTTAGATGCCGAGGTAAATTATGTTAACTATATGTAGACAGTCAGCGGAGGCAGTATTTTTGAAGATTTGTTACACTATTTAGCTATACCACTCCGGCAGGATGTGGAAATCAGCACACTCGCTATCCAAACTTTGATAACATTAATTATTTATATAAAGGTGTATATGTATATGTATTTAACTATCTTATAATGACCAGAGTTGTTTGATTTAAATCACTACAGAAAATCAGGCATTTCGATTTTTTTAAATTACGTTTCATTTGATTTTTATGATTATTGCATTTCTTTTCATTAATTATTTTGTAAATCATAAAATTTTTGATTTAACTTTGCAGTACAAAAATGAACTGTTTTCTTAAAACAATTGTTACTTATACTGGATAATTATTTTTCTTAACAAGTCATACGGTTGAGTGACAATTCCACCATCTCTCTGGTTGAGATCAACCTAACAGAAGGTGTCAAGCGAACCCACTCTGTTTCAGCGTGGTAGAATGGGTGAATTTGGGATGATCTGACACGTGACGTCACACCTTTTCTATGCATTTAGGCCAATAAGAGGATTATTGAGTCAATGTTTAAGTATTTGGTGCTGAGCCAGGGTGGGTATATGAGGTAAACACTCACATAGGTTCACTATGGCTGTGCCCAATAGGCGACAGTCAGGGGTCTCTCTACCCCACACTTCAACAAGTAGAAGGTTCACTATTGATAGTTATTTCATATTGACTACATACCAGAAGAAATGTTTGAATATTGTTGGTTTAAAAAAATTATGAAAACAGAGGTTATGGACAAGTGTTCATATGTGGCTAAGAATGATGATTGATGTTTTACGGCCACTTTTGTGCACATGGTAGGCTAAATGGGCCAAGCGACCTCCGAAAGTAATGAAGTGAAGTCAAAGATGAAACAACCTTCAGATATGCTCACGCCGAGATTCGAACATGGGTGGTAGTGATCTGTGATCCAACACACTACCGCTAGACCACGGAGGCGCCTACTAGCTATCTAGTTATTTATTGAATCTGTCTGTGTAAATAGAAATCCATTGAATCTCTCACCTCTCACTGCTGACTATAACTATTAGAATAAAGACAAAAATATACCTTTGAGGCTTCTTTGATTCATTTGGCAGTAATTAATTACCTCTATTGTCTTATCAGTGTAGAAATAATTACATGCGTATTGAAATAATGCAATAAATGCATTCTTCCAATTATCCTTTGCTTTATACAAACCGCTGTATCGACACCGAACTAAGAAATTTTTATTACACAAAAATACCTACACACACACACACACAATATATATATATATATATATATATATCAATCACAGAACTATCATTTAAAACACTGAACAGACTGTAAACAAATACATTTACAAAAATATTCTATACAAAAGTTTCTGGGTGACAAAAAGTTAATATTCAATTATGCAAATTAATTTAGGCACACACACACACACACACACTGAAATAATTACCATAATACTGTTAAGACATCTAAATCACCTAAATCTGATATAATACAACTACATAATCAAATAGCCATAATATTATAATAACGGGAGTATATAAAACAAATACCAAACGTACACAGAAACATCGACGTGACGGGACAGAAATTATCAATAACCTAAAACAGCTGCCTCAGATATAAAAGTCTTTTACATCGCAGTATTATATATACCATAAAACAAAATAGTCGTTTACAGATGAGGTACCAAGTTATATATGTTAGCCAAGATTTAATCGACATCAAACATTGCCAGCAGTGGACATTTTCTACCAAAAAAAAAAAACCCGCATTAATTACAGAACATCTTACGTTAAGTAATCCGAGTACGATCAGAATACATCACTATTCTATAACCAAGTGATCAACATCGCTGAGGCCACACTCTATTTTATACTCCTCAAACAGCTCGATCAGACTTTCTATATACGAACTGTGGAGTTTATCGATCTGGTCGGTGCTCGGATTTTCCACCTTGTCTACATCGATGGGGCGGCCGACTGGAAAGATGGAAACAGATTAAGTATTGGCTACATTTACTGTGTTATAAACACATGCCCATACCCAAATAGGGAGCACTACTCTCAGATGTACAGCAGAACCTGTCTCAGTGAACATCTCTCTTAGTGAGTACTTAGATCTGGTGCCTCCATTTCACAATACATTCCACTGGTCACCACAGACTCATCGGGTACCTCGATCTAACCAGATTTCTTTGATCACATTGGAATAATCTTAAATGACCACCTGTGTGTAAAGGTCATCTCTGCTGGTCTTGGAGAGTGTCTTCTTATACAGGTTTTATTTTACAAGTCTCATAATCAAATAATAACCAATTATTCTAGAGGATGCATTAGTTCTTATGGTCAAATAATCAACATATATAAATTAGAGCCAGTGATTCATTTGCATAATTCTGGAATATATAAAAATAGATCAGCTACAATAATTGCTTCTTGGTTTATGATTTATGCAGGAAGAATGATTCACAAACGAAGCAGATCAAAGTCTTGATCTTATCTAGTAACAAGTAGCTAATTGAATTAATTTGTTATTTTCCAGGATTTCCATGACGTGTGGGAACCCTGAATAAGCATTACCCAGTACAACCAAAACTTGGCAGTAATCAGCCATAAAAATATTTACTCATGAAGAAACCAGTCTGAGATTTCTGGTTAAGGTGCTTAATTTACTTGGCATAATCTTCCTTAACGTAAACCCCGATATGCCACTGTTTTTTGCTGTACTGATCTACATTAACCATCCCAAGACACCACATGAAAAATTATATTATACTTTTTATCAGTGTTGGCTTAAATTGGTCCAACACTGATTGCCTTCATTAACAGACAAGAGAAAAATTTAATTCTTGAATTGGAATTGCCCATCAATTCCAATTCCGGAATTGCTTATTTAAAAACAAATGGTAATCGAATTGACAAATTTGGAATTGAAATTTGCTACAAATAAATTAAATCCACAAATTCATTTACCATTTAATTTTTTAATTCAAAAATATTTCTTCCATGAGAATCCTACTTGGAATATAAACTACTCGGAGTAGGTATTCCAAGTAGGTACTCGGAGTACTATTGGAATTGGTTATTTAAAAAAAAATCGAATTGAAATTGATAAAATAGGAATTGATCAATTTGATTTGGAAGTGACTAAATGGAATTGATCCCATGTCTGTTCTTTAATAATATGATAATTAGGGGTTGATCACAGGCAGACATATTTGCAATTAAGAAACTATCTGTACTTTTTTTTAGATGCCGAGGTAAATTATGTTAACTATATGTAGACAGTCAGCGGAGGCAGTATTTTTGAAGATTTGTTACACTATTTAGCTATACCACTCCGGCAGGATGTGGAAATCAGCACACTCGCTATCCAAACTTTAATAACATTAATTATTTATATAAAGGTGTATATGTATTAATAGGCCCATTACAGTAAGCTAAAAGTTTCAATACTTCTAATTCGCCAATTTCTAACCACCGTTATAATTGACCTAAACATATTTTGGGCAGGGCTAGAATGGTAGAAGGGTTTCACACACACACACACACAATGTTCAACTGAAACAGTACTTTGGTCTCCCATATTGAACTAGAAATCATGGAAAAATCAGCGAGATTAACTTTTTCAAAATCCACAATAAAACAATATACCATTATTAATACGGAAATAAATATTGAAAAAAAATGATATAATTTTATGTAGGAAATTGTTCTATGAAGTAAGTTAGTAATAAGGTTACGGATGAGTGTTTTTCAGGATCATCATTTGTTGTATGGCTGTGCCAAGATTAGCACCAATTAGTTGCATTTTCAATAATCATGGTGATTTATTCACTTATGATTGATATATGATACAAAAATATATTAGAGAAATATTTAAACAAATATATACATATAAGAACAGGACAAGTTTTTTTTTTATCCAGAAATGATATCCCCCCTAAATATGGTTGAAATTATTACTACAAATCTTAAAGTACACTTCAGTGGCATTTCTATGACCTACCAACTGTAGTAATAGGTTTTCTATATGGCACCAGTCCAAATGTGTAGTTGAAGACGCCACGGCCGTAGAATATGGGCATGGCAAAACCGGCATACTTTGCAACCAGAACCTGCAACCTACGTAGCCTGGATCCATGAGGATTGTTGGCCTGACAGAATATATCGTTCTCGCCAAATGAGAATACTGGTACCAGACTGGCCCTGCAGCACATGGAAAATCAGCCATTTAAAGTAACGCCATTGTGTATTGGGTGTTGAACAAAAATTTGGGAAGCCTCGGCACTCAAACAAAGTTAATAACTTCAGAGAGAAATTTATTTACACATTAAATAATACAGTAACATTAATTCTATCATTAAAACTACATACAGTAAAAGTTGGTTATAACAAAATTCAAGGGGAATGGGAATTCATTTCTTTATAACAGTACTTTAAGTTATCCCAGTTTTCAAATTTAGGTGCCATGTATGTATTAGTTACCAACACATGAGTGATAATTGGTGAAAATAACACTGCCACTATCCACTCACCATCTACTTGAACCCTAAAGTAACAACAAAATTGCATGTTTCTGTCGTCAAAATAGTACAGTTAAATTTGATTGTCATTTTCTTATTGGTTCTTGCATTTACGATTGCAATGATCACAACAGTCATTAGACTGACTGAGAACTGAAATTTCAAACATCATATTTCGTAATAACCAGCGTGCTTTTTATTGATTTAATGTGTGCTGCTGTGACCAAAAAAAAACACTTTGATGTAGCAAGTTTTTGTTGTATGAATTTTGTTATATCCAAGTTTGTTTACTATGGAGGTGAATGGACGTTCGGCCGGACCAGCTAACCACTTCGAGTAAAGCTACTATTTCGCTATATCCTAGTTATTTATAACCAACTTTTACCATATGTACATAATGTAGATTTACTCCCAACTGCAGGTTTTAATTATATAGCTATGGGAGGCAGGTATGAAAACTTAAACCTGTCATGAACTTTCATACATACCCATGTTCCAGAGCCAAGCGAATGAAGCCTTTACGTCTGCTCAAGTTGAGGACCAGCTGACCCGGATTGGCCTCCAGTGACTCGTAGGCTCCTCCTACGATCAGTGCCAGAGCGTTTCCTGTGCCTTTCTTTGTGAGTATGTACTTCAAACTGGACAAAGAACATGAGCATGTTCCTGAAAATAAATTCCTCTTTCTTGATTAACGGTGTTACCAGTTTATAAATCTCTTGATTGTAAACGTGGATAATGTGAAGGCTACTTAAACTTAAAGGATATATTTGTGGACTGGTTAGCTGAAATTATTGTTTGGCTATATAGGGAATGGATAGGCCAGTGCTTTAAGTTGTTTTATGACACACACACACAGAGAGAGAGAGGAACATATATACTTATTTCGATCAATTTGGTAAAAATACAAGATTGGCAAGTTTCTCCAATGTATGGTAGTAACCATGGTAACCATTTCAAAAATGGTACAAAATCATAATCCAAATTTAGATTTTTGCAACAAATATTCGAGGACAAATGGAAGAAACTAAAATTGTTTAGTTTTAAACAACATATTGAAAATAAATCTAGTTATTAATGAGGATTACAATTTAACATTAAGCTCTACTATTGAGATCAAGATCATTTGACAATTAATATGTGAACAAATGAACAGATAATTGCTAATCTGCAAAGGTTTTCTTTCTGGTAAAAACCCATTTCTTCCCATGGGAAGGGTAGAAATATCTTTCTTCTAAGAAGAAAGTTTACCAGGGTTGGGTTTCTTGAAGAAATCCAACCCTGGTAAAATACATATAAATCATATAATATACACACAAACACACAGAGCTTTGAAAAAAAAATTATGTTAAATGGAAGCAAAGCTTTGAAAGAAAGCATATTCATGTTTTAAAATATTTACGAAGCTAGTTATGTATAACTAGCAAAATTTATCTTACATGTGACTTACCCCCTGACATGAAATATTCCCTATGCAGAGGAAAGTAAAACTGATAATTTATGGTAATCAAGTAAGGTGTAATTCCAGGAAATTGCTTGGAAAACCCAGTGGCTTCTGTTGCAAAGTTACAAAATGCACCATCACACATTATCCCATGAGGATGTACTCCAAGTATGTAATTCCTCGTCGGATCCAGGTCCGACGTCTTCAGCAACTTCACAGGGAAGTAATCTCTGAAGTACTTCCAGATCTGCCAGTTCCGAACCCAACACCATCGTCGGCCACCGCGTTCGGTCGCATGCCAATCATATACATACCACACTGAATAGAACAGCGGAATGGCATAGAATGGAGTGAACAGCAGACAAACCATCAGTGCCAGGCACACTGGGCCCATTATGAGGAACGACAGAGTCCACTGAAATACTGCGAATGTCTGAAGACGTCGCCTGATTGGGATACATATTGGAGCAAACTCCACCCCAAGGATTCTGGCCATGATTTCTCACTATTCCATGATGACTAAGCTTCGAAACACAGATCTGGAAATAAACAAGCCAATATATAAGATGGTCGGTCACCCGTATATTTCTGTAAATAACATTAAAATGAGCCGCACAAAACCAACAGCTGTTATGCATACAGTTGTGAACTTTACATGCCTTGGCTTGAAATTTTAGATGACTATATCAGGGCATGAAGCCGATTTTGTCCCAACCACATTTTGACTAGTCTTTACCTCAAGCAAAGCCGGTTCAACTAAATCAGTGAGCACTAGCCACACTTCATATAGGTGTCCTGCCATGACCTGCCAGAAATCAGGTCAACTCAGGTAACAGCCATTGGTCAAACGATCTCTCTCCAGTGAGCTAAACCCAAAGTAATTATGACACCTCGCCAGGAAGGAGATTACATCTGGTAGGCTGAAGACAACCTCACAAACAAGACATAGAGTAGAATAGCTATGCATGATTTAGTTCGGGTTTATACACAAGGCTGTTGGATGGAAACAAGCTGCACTTAAGAGATGTGTAATCAACACTTAGTGGATCATAATAATAATGACAAAAACAACAGCTTTATAATAATAATAATAAAGCATGTTTATATAACGCCAGAACCAGGCAAAACTGTTCCGAAGTGCTGTACAATATTATTATCCCTGACTCAGGCCTGTTTCCACCCAGCACATATTTCAACTCCCAAGGGAGCATACAACATATGTGGCCATTAAAGGTACAAAGTATTACTCAAAGTCAAACACATAGCCACTGTGTTCTGTCAGGTTCTCGTTTTTATGGATGAGTGAACCAGTAGCCACATGATGGCATTGCAACTCCCGGAGCCTCGACCCTCTGGCTATGAGTCCTATGCTCTAACTAACTGCATTATCAGGACTCAACATCTTTATATATGACTTGGTATACAAAAAAGGGGTAAAGCAGGTGGGTTATTGTCTTCAGTCAGGGACTCATCTTTTAATTAAACTTGTAGGTTAGGATTAAATGTGATTGAAAATATTTTCTCATTTATTCCACATCCTATGTCGCATACCGCAATATTCTCCACTTCTGCAGGTTAGGATGAAATTTAATTGAAAATATTTTCTCACTTATTCCACGTCGCATACTGCAATATTCCCAACTTCTGCTGACATTATGATGGACCAACAGAGCCAAAGTACACATAGCACAACATCACTGGGAATGGCCATGTATTTCTAATCCAGTTCAAGATTATCATTTTAATAAGTCTGCCAGGTCAGACCATTATGACAAGACATATTTGAAGTACAGGATTAGACTACCGATCAAATGGCAGAAACTTTTAGCCCTCACTTGTATTTATTCACCAAAATTGTATCGCACCATTGTGTAAAATAAAAAATTCATGAAGCCAGTTGTCTGACTGGATGGAAAAAACTTAATCTATTACAGTGCCATGTCGAGCCGTGATAGCGCAGTTAGTTAGAGCGTAGGATTTGTAGCAGAACGGTCGCCAGTTTGAGGGTCCGTGAGCTGCAATGCTGTCATGTGGCCAATGGTTCACTCATCCATAAAAAATGAGTACCTGACAGGACACGATGGCTATGTGTTTGAGTAATGTTCTGCACTTATAATGGCAGGATGCTTTGTATGCTCCCTTGGGAGTTGAGATGTGTGATGGGTGGAAACAGGTCTGAGTCAGGGATAATATTATTGTAAATAATATTGTAAAGCACCTTAGAGCAGCTTCTAGCTGAATAGGGCACTATATAAATATCACATATTATTATTACGGTTGCGACTCAAAATGCCAACATCACCTAGAACAAGACCACAGAGTACCATGCCCTATTGTACTGAGCCATAAATATTCGTTGATGTACATTGACATACAAAATACAGGATTATTGAATTTTTTATGACAGTAAAAATAACTTATTAATGGGAATTAAATGCATGGTAATTGTTATTTTGTTTCATTGATAAATTTATTCAAGTTGTATAAATTTTGTTATGCATTACTGCTGAACGTATATAATAATACTGCCATTAAAATTACATAAAACATTACCTTTAGACAAATTCCAACTGTTTTTCGAATAATTAAAATCATAAACAATTTGAAAGATAAGATTTTTTTTACAGTAATACAACCAAGAAAGATCCCATATATTTCCGAACTGCATACTTCCAGACTGTTACCTGTATTTGTGAGATATGTTTCATCCATAAATTAAATGCTTCAACTCGATCAGCTCATCTCCCTGGATAGTATCCCCATCGGCCATATGTCCTAGGTGTGATCAGCATGGAGGCCAGATAAAGCAAACACTTGATCACTCACTATAAGACAATCAATCATGTAAGGTTCTAGCTGACAATGGCAATGGTAAACAAATTGATTAAGAATGAACGATTGATGTTTTACGGTCATTTTTGTGCACATGGTAGGCTAAATGGGCCGAGCGACCTCCAAAGGTAATGAAGTGAAGTCGAAGATGAAACAATCTTTAGATATGGCCATGCTGAGATTCGAACACGGATGGTGGTGATCTGTGGTCCAACACGATACCACGGAGGCGCTCCCTAAAGAATGGATAATGGCTTTGGATGTTTGGCATGTGCACACGCAGCAATTGCAGTGTTTAGCTTGTTTATTCTGAATATATGTCGCTATATATGATTTATTTCATCAGTCTAGTTACTGTGCGAGTGACACTTCGACTTTCAGGATTGGTTCCATTCTGATTGTAACCGTTCAATAACGTGGAAGAGATGGTGATAAGTAGGCCATCGTATTGACATATTTGTATTACCAGGAGGTATTTTTTCCCCTCCAGTAAATATCATAATGCATATTATGCGACGGTTAAGAATAGTTGGGTTTCTTCTGAAGGGATGTTGTTTAGGTTCAACCTTAAAACTTTCCAGTACTAGTACAGTACCAAGGCGATGATGCTCTGGCGATTTATTTTAACCCAGGTGTCACTTTCTAATATCAGTAATACTGTTCGTCTTATTAAACGACCGTCGTTTTATGATAACTGTCCATCGCACAAACTCGGCTTTGAAGGCAGCGCCAACAAAGACGTACGGTTGATAGATGTTCGCTTTGAAGAAACGTAAAACGGTTAAAAGACTGATGTAAACATAATTGGTTAAGCAGGTAAAACGTCTCTGGCGAATCACCCAGAAGGTGTATTCATAAATTTGTGAATGTTGGTGCCGCTGCATTTGCACCAATTAAATAATACACACACATACACACAGTCCATATAGCATGATACAACAAGAACAAGACAAACAATGATCAGTGAATTTATTTTAGACAATAAGTAAACAAAACAAGCAATGTGCATCGATAATAAAATATAATATTAATAACAACGTAGCTACTGGTTCTACTCTTTGCTAGCTCCTATTAACAACATATAACAGTTGAAAGCAGTCCCATTAGACACTAGTACAGGTGGAAGCAGTAGTATTGGTATAATTAAGGGCGTGTTAATTCAAATATAGATTGTATAAATATGCCGGTACCTCATAATCCATTCGTTGAGCCACACAAAAGTATGTGAATAAATTAAGCTCCAACTAGACCTAAATATTTCTGTAAAGTAATAGGCCTTATATATATATATATACCAATGCTGAATTAATTAAATTTCTCAATATTAGAACTTTCAACCTATATTCAGTTGATATGTACCGAGAATGACATGCAAACTCCAGTATCGTGAACATTTATAAGGGAAACACATCCATATCTAATAGTAATAAGCTACAATGTCAAGTTCAGCAACCAAAAATAAGTGCTTTTGGGGGCCTGTCCAAATAAAAAAAATTACATTTCGAGGATTCGCAAATATGCAAGTCAACTCTTTGTGTTCTTATGTTGCAAGATTTTTCTATGTTATTATTCTAAAGCAAAGGAAGGAACTGGGGAATTAATCCATTTACATCATTTTAATTTGTTGCTCATCCATAGTCATTCAAAATAAACTGACCACATAATAATTATAATAGTATTATATTTGGTTTAAGTTAAAATTGCTTTTCACACAAGCAACCAGCAGTGTAGGCTGTATAGTCTCAAAGCTTGACACACTTAGGACCAGCGGTCAAAGAGCAACTACCTAGGGGAACATCCACCAAACACAGTTACGAATAAGATTCGAACCCGAACCTGAAAGTTTTATAGTGCAGTGTTCTAACCACTTTGCTACTGGACTGCCCTCATTAGCCAATAGTACCTCAAAGGTAAATAACATGAAAACAATATCATTATAATAGTTACCATCTCTTGTTTGCTAACTAGCATATTTAATATAAAGCACAGACCACCTACAAGTTAATTACACATGGGAACAATATTGAAAGAACAAATGGTTGTATTTTGAAAAGCAATATATTACAGCTGATAATAGGTTTAACTATTTACACAATTAATCAGACGCAACAAAAATAATACATTATAACATTATATTAAGACACCCAGCTAAATATTGTAAGATAATCGTACTTTTACCTAGATATTATATACACCTAGACACACACATATTACATAGACATCTACTCTATAAACTACTAGAACATGACATATACATTAAATACCGTAGACAGATAGATATCTTAACAATTTCCATATATTGATTTGATGTATACATCAAGGGAAAAATACATAATATATGATGGGAAATTGCTGGGATTTTTTAATGTAGTCTTATATTGGCTGTTTTCCCATTGGCCCCTTCCAGTCATTTTAAGTAACAATTATCAACTTCATTAAGGAATATCGATAGTAAATTTATTCCCAATAATGAGCTAAATGTTGGTTCAATATATATATATATATATATATATATATGATTATCAGTATTAAATCAATGGCAGTACAAATAATTTTTTTAAATCAATAATTAAATGGTGTCTAATCTCTACAAGCTCCATAATTGTCAGTATAATTTTAGGGATGTGCCTTTAACATACCTGGATAAGCAAAATGAGTTTTTATACGAAGATGCATCTTTTCATTACCAGAGATTTTGCCTCTTCATTGTGCTGGGTGACTGATGAATTGCTGGATATGGCATGTCTGGATCTGCTTTCAGGGCATCATCAAGATTACTACGAAGTACCATCAACAGTTTCCCCATCACATTCTCACCAGTTCCATCACCAAGTCCCCAGTATTTCTCACCTGGGACTATCTCAGCAATTAACCTATCACCGGTATTGCGAAGTTCATCTCGAAATGGTTTACAACATCTTGCCTTTGCTCTCAGTAGCTGCTTCATCACTGGAATCCGTTGAGGAATCCATGTACTGAGATCAGTACCACGAAAATATTGGTTGGCTATCCGTTTTGCTTTACCGGCATGTTCTGCCCGATAAATTCTGTCTGCAGCTTCAGCGTTACCCATGATCCTAGCTTTACGCCATTGATAGGCATGTTCTGTAGAACCAAACATCATCCCATAAACATATAGTCTACAAGGATAAAAATTAGAGCAAATCATTTTTGCCAGCAAATCCTCTAAAATCTTCTGGTGGAGGAACTTTCCACCTTCTTTGTCTTTTAGATAGGGGGATTTCCACTTCTTCACGACTTAGTTTTGCATTTCTTGTGCTCGGTGACTGATGAATTGCTGGATATGGCATGTCGATCAGCTTTCCATCTTCATCAGGATCTGCTTTCAGGGCATCATCAAGATTACTGCGAAGTTCCATTAAGAGTTTCCCCATCACATTCTCACCAGTTCCATCACCAAGTCCCCAGTATTTCTCACCTGGGACTATCTCAGCAATTAACCTATCACCGGTATTGCGAAGTTCATCTCGAAATGGTTTACAACATCTTGCCTTTGCTCTCAGTAGCTGCTTCATCACTGGAATCCGTTGAGGAATCCATGTACTGAGATCAGTACCACGAAAATATTGGTTGGCTATCCGTTTTGCTTTACCGGCATGTTCTGCCCGATAAATTCTGTCTGCAGCTTCAGCGTTACCCATGATCCTAGCTTTACGCCATTGATAGGCATGTTCTGTAGAACCAAACATCATCCCATAAACATATAGTCTACAAGGATAAAAATTAGAGAGCACATCATTTTTGCCAGCAAATCCTCTAAAATCTTCTGGTGGAGGAACTTTCCACCTTCTTTGTCTTTTAGATGGGGGGATTTCCACTTCTTCACGACTTCGTTTTGCATTTCTTGTGCTCAGTGACTGATAAATTGCTGGATATGGCATGTCGATCAGCTTTCCATCTTCATCAGGATCTGCTTTCAGGACATCATCAAGATTACTGCGAAGTTCCATTAAGAGTTTCCCCATCACATTCTCACCAGTTCCATCACCAAGTCCCCAGTATTTCTCACCTGGGACTATCTCAGCAATTAACCTATCACCGGTATTGCGAAGTTCATCTCGAAATGGTTTACAACATCTTGCCTTTGCTCTCAGTAGCTGCTTCATCACTGGAATCCGTTGAGGAATCCATGTACTGAGATCAGTACCACGAAAATATTGGTTGGCTATCCGTTTTGCTTTACCGGCATGTTCTGCATGATAAATTCTGTCTGCAGCTTCAGCGTTACCCATGATCCTAGCTTTACGCCATTGATAGGCATGTTCTGTAGAACCAAATGTCATCCCATAAACATATAGTCTACAAGGATAAAAATTAGAGAGCACATCATTTTTGCCAGCAAATCCTCTAAAATCTTTTGGTGGAGGAACTTTCCACCATCTTTGTCTTTTAGATGGGGGGATTTCCACTTCTTCACGACTTCGTTTTTTTGGGGGGGGAAATGAAGTTGTACCTGTACATGACAAAGGCATAGGCCCTATCATATATTCTTCTAAGTGCCTCTTTCTTGTACTTTCACCTTCTGAAACTGTGGTAGATTCCCTGGTACTTTTACCTTGTGGCATTACTGTGGAATTCAACTTACTTTCCTTTAAATCTCTCTGGATTTTAATTTTACGTGGAGTGCTTTCATCGTTAGAAGATGATTTTTCAATCCATTTTTCCTTGTGGGACCTCTTGTGTTTTCTCCTCACAGAGCTTTTGCTATCTGCCATGACGATTACTGAATGAGATCTAGACTACTCCTTTTCACAAATATGGGGAAGTTTCCAAGTTGTTGCACTTCATATGCTATATCCTGACAGTATTAACTACTGAATGTGTTATTCAAGTTTGGTTTGATGATCTTTATTTCCAATAAATAAATAGTTAGCCGACACATTCGCTAGTTTATCAAAGCTCACAATGTCGGAAAAATATTGACGCAGCTAACACAAAAACAGTCAGTGAGTGACACCGAATTCTAACCTCAGCTATTCACCAACTCTGACTATGTCTAATATATTAATATCGCTCAGTTCAGTTTGTGATATCTCCGCGATGAAGTAGATCTATTTAACTACAACAGTTAAACCACAACACATGTGTATTATATCTACACGCAACCGAACGTATTTAGATCTACGTGCCAAGCAAGTCACCGTTTTCGCAACTTCGAAACCTGGAAATTCCCACTTCTCGCGCAGCTATAGCGGAGAAGAAGATGTCAGACTCTGATTGGTTCAATATCAGTTAAGGATAATAAACAATACTGTGGGGTTAAGAAATTCCTATTGGCGACAGTTGCTATAGTAACATCAATACAAAAATAGCGATATATTCGGAGAGCTACACAAACGATAAAACCATTGGATGCACATCGCCACATGATCATCATCATCATGCTTCAGCTGATCATCTTGTAAACTTAATATTCTATAACAGGTGAAGCTGGAAACACAAACGGTTAATACGAGATAAAGATGTACGATAAAATACATTCATATGAATATATCCATTTCATACAGATCCGTATATTCTTACAGCTAGAAACTCTACCTGCGAAGCACCGTAATCCCATTTACTGCCGCCATCTTGTTTTCGGTAGAACTCGTACCCTGATTGGCCGCCAATTTCCTGAGTCAAGTGGCCGCATATCAATCGGTCAAGTGGCCGACGTTTTAATTACTTTTAACTCAGCAGACAGGCATTTTCAACATTTCATCGTGACAAGTTTCTTTTATTGAACAATATTTACTGATTGATTACGCGTTTACCGTGAATAAATAGAGTATTTAAAAAGACAATATATATTTGTTTTCGTCACTTCATTTTATTCAACAGACAATCTTTTACAGATCTACATATACAAACTATACATAGATCTTTTATAAATGTGGACTATGATATAATAAAAAATATAAATATATACATAATATAATAATACAGTCATTCATTATTATCACAATTATATTGGTCCGTTGACTCGGGCACACCTTTTCAAGATTTCTTTCGCTGACATTTCCCCCTCGGCAAGTGAGTTGCTGCTAGCAATCTGTGATCACAGCTTGTACCTTTTTGTATTTTTTTCGCTGGTGTCGAAGTAATGCGCCATTGCTCAAGAATTATATTTGGATTTTGACATTTCGTGCCTCGACGTGTAGCAGATGGATCAGTTTATACATGTATGTTGAGGGATGACTGGTTGGCCACCATATTGTGGAATCGGTGATGTCATCCCTCAACATCGTTGTTGGTGCAAATTTTACGGTTGAACACACTCCGGGACGCCACTTGGAACACACGATTTTCGAGCCACTGCGTTCTGTAATATGCCAGGAGACGACTAATGGTGGGTGGAAGTCCAGCTGCTTCCATCGCTTCGAAATGTGCAGGAATATGCTCAGCTGGGAGGAACTGTAGTGCCATTAGTCATCTGCAGAAGTTGAAGGTAGCTGCTTTTTGTAGTATGCAGCGTACAGCCCAAGCTCTTGGATTTTTCTCCACACAGCCCATGTCAAGTGGAACGAACATCCATGCAGCTTAGCATCAGGAATCAGGATTCGGAATGTCTGCCACACATCCGACTCAAAATCTCCAGTTATGCTATTGACAGCTGGCTCTGCATGCAACTGGCCGAGCAGTGCTGTAAACACTGTGCTAATTGTGGTCGGCCTTTTTGGCACCAGACATGATGATAAAGGCTAGTGGGACTTGCTTCACCTCGTCACCGGATCGGAGAAATGCGTGAACAGAATACAGTTGCGTAAACGGCTTCCTCACACGCTTGAATGTTCCGTCAACATACCACCCTTCGAGCGACACAACAATGTTAGCTGTTCCGTTGTGGCAAAGATCAGGTGACGTCTGTCTCCAGCTGAGCGTGCTAAGATGACATCAACGAGAAAAAGTTCTCTGGGATGGCTTAATCCATGTTCATTCCGAGGATAAAATCATTTATTTGATTTATAATCACAATATGTAACCGGTGGTCAGTTTTGGCGGCTGTCCATGGCGGCCAGTCGTCCAGTCACCGATTGGGTTAGGGTGTCACTGGAACTCTTAGCAGGGTTGTCATGATGTAGCCTAGGCCTACCCTACTCGAGTAGTTTTTTACCCAAGTAATATTTCAACCAACCACCTATAATTTTACTTGTAACGAAGTAGTTTTATTTGCGGTAAAGCTACTTTTTACTTCGTTATTTTCATTTCTTGATATGTTCGTTACTTATTTAGATATATAGATTTAATTATTCAGTTCACATAAAATGTATACACGAAATTATAATACTAAAATAATTAATGATTAATCTACAATGTGAAGTCATAATTAACATAACCTATATGAGTATGATTTAGGAGACAATTAACTGGGATATTCTTTTTTGATGAGTTTATGATAAACAAATCTATCTTATTATGGTGTGGTATTTAAATGAGTTTTGTAAGAATGCCAACATTCGCTATTACCGGGTATAGGTTATAAAGTATATACGTGTTTCGGCTGATGGTCACCGATACTCAAGACTCGTTATAATTTTTACAAACTTTTTTTGAAGGCTCACTTTGTTTTATACAAAGTTTCAGCTAATGTCATCTATTTTCTAAGATGCATCATAATTAAAGTTTAATCGCATAGGCGACACCTACTTTGAGAATCAACTTTTGGACGAGGGCTTTGTTCGGTGAACTGAAGGTCGCAGAACATATGCAGACGCAATGAACTTAAGGTGGCAGCACATGTCTGTGGAGGCAATGAATTTTGTTCACTCTTGTACGCTGTGTATTCGATTCTCATATTTTGTGTTACAATAAATTCTATTTTCTACTTTTATTTCGATTATTTTTTAGAAAGTAGTTTTACTTTATACCCAAATAGATTTTTACAAGTTTACTTCTACTTCCACTCAAGTATAGTTTTGAAGCGGCTTAATACTTTTACTTCTGCTCAAGTACAAAATACAAGTAGTTCAGTCTCCGTAATTTAGTACAGTCTGTCAAAAAGCCGGGTGTCTTGATATATTAGTATACGTGGTAATAGTTCATGGTGCAGATGTTCATCTACACAGACTCAGCTGTCCCCATAGAGACCAATACACATTTGTACAAGGCCACAAGTGGTTTGCTGTTTGTTTTGGTACAGGCATCCCTTAATGAGAACAGGCAATTTTCTCACATTTTATTACGTCCATGAAATTCTAGCAAAAGTCAAAATGCCTAAATAATGAACTAAATTGCCTGTTAAAACATCCTTTTGTGGATGGACCACACAATGTTTCATGGAATTTAATTCAATGAACCGGTGACATATTAACAATGCTAACGCCAGCATAGTTTTACTGTTAAACTAAGGGCAAGCAGTTACCCTAATAAAGAACCAACCTCTCAGTCTTCCAGTCTTAAATATTTCACAGCTGTGCCATGACAAAGCTTACCAGCACAAAGACAGGACACCCGATTCAGTACAGTCTGTCCATTGAATAAGTTACCTAATCACCAAAGCACTGTTTATCAATTAGAATAAGTTAATGAGCACCAGTTAGATCTATACTACAATAGTACAAATCTACCCTTCCCACATAGAGATATAAACAAGCCATTATATGATAGTGCCAACATTATAGCCACTTAACACTCTGCACTTAATTAAACACTTGTACCATCCACTAAACTATCATACCCTATAGATTCACTCACAATACTGCAAATGACAGATGTGATAAACATACAACAGTCATACAAATGCATGATTGTGCTCACTAGTATTAAATACAAAACAATGTCTAGTAAATCCAACTCATTTAAGAATCCACTCTTTCCATTGGTAACCAGACACGAAGTGACTGTTAGTAAGGAAACAATGAGGGCTTGATTAATTGCTCGTCTTATCATTTCAATAAGGACATGATAAATTGCTTGTCTTATAATTTCTGATTCAGACCAATATTTCTAATAATAACAGATGGACATAACAAACAGTGCGATGCATACAAGTAAAATTCTGTAAAGCATGAAGTCTGAGCTCTAATAAATGACAATTACACAACGTTGTTGATTCCAAATTCTGACATGTCACAATACTGAACCATTCTACATCATGAGAATGTCATGACAACAGACCACCATGTTATGTTTTTGACAAAACGAATGATGCACTCAATCATCTTTTACTGATCATGCATATTCAGATGTTATTGTTTTACATATTTATAGCCACTTTTGTGCTGACACAGTAGACTAAACCAAAAAAGCAATGCACAAAATGTAATGAGGCAATCTTTATACATAACTATATGTCAGATTTTAACATGTGCGTTAGAGGTCTGTAACTAACCGAGTTTCTAGTTCTGCCATTAATTTGCCATCATATATGTTATACAATGATGAGCAGATATATTTAACATTATCAACACCCCAAAAAAAGTAGATGTGCTATGTTTTAATTCACATACTGGAAGTTAAAATTAGGATGTATTACCAATCTTAATTGATGCTGAAGGTGTTAAAAAACCTATGCTTTTATGTGATGTATCCACCTTATTAATAAAGTACCACATTTAATAACATGTTATTAGCTTGAATAGTAAAAGAAAATTATAAAAATTACATTGTACTAGCATAACCGTGACAATGGCAAGTGAATATATTATAAATTTATGCCAATGATTTTAAGGCTGTCTTCAGAGAAATTCTCAAATATTTAGGTTCCAAGCCTTGGTGCATTATATAGAGTGTTGATATGTAAACATTCACATTGCTCCAAATCCATTTTAAAATATAGCTCAGATAAGACAATTAAAAACAATATTAACCATTCTTTATATTTTCTTCTTTGCCTGTCACTGTCAAAGAAATAATTCCAGCCATATTACCACTGACTTGGTCTTAGACCTGTGAAATATCATTACTCCTCAGGGCCTGAACATTGGCTCTGAGCCTGAAGTTCAGACTCAGATCCAATGTTGCACAATTGAGAATTTAAAGATCTGTGTCACACAGTATTTCTTAGGAGTGCACTTTGCTAAAACAGAAAAAGCACAGTTCTCGTGGAATTACTGTGAAGTTTGGTTACCATATTGAAGTGAACATGATAATCTAGCAGAAGATAACTGCCACCGGGGATGGCACGTTTCTACGGCAGATAGCACCCATAGCAAGCGCTGAAATTGCGCCTCCAAATATCTGACATCTATCTTTCAGTGACGATGATTGATGTTTTACGGCCACTTTTGTGAACATGGTAGGCTAAATGGGCCGAGCGACCTACAAAGGTAATGAAGCGAAGTCCTTCAGATGTGCCCACGCCGAGATTTGAACACGAATTGTAGTGATCTGTGGTCCAACACGCTACCACTAGACCACGGAGGCGCCCTTTTACCAGCAGATCGACCAGACACATTTGACGTTTGAACGCCATGGTATTGATTGACCTGTTGCTGCTCTACGGAAAGTATCATGAGTAAACACGCGTTCATTAATATATATATATATATATATATATCGCGAAATTCTATTTAACCAAAAAATAACAACAAAAACTATGACGAATACGGTCAAAGTGAGTTAAAGTTTAATATGTCACGTGCAAATCATGAGGCGGTGATTCCGGCGTATTTGCGGCGGTGTAGAAATTCAATGACTGAGTGAGGTGGGCCTACTCTGTAAATTACAGGAATATGACATATACATTAAATAACGTAGACAGGTAGATATCTTAACAATTTCCGTATATTGATTTGAGGTATAGAAAAAGGGAAAATATATATGACGGGAAATTGCTGGGATTAATGTAGCCTAATTGGCTGAATTCCCATTGACCCTTCGGTGATTTTAAGTTACAATTTTCAACTTCATTAAGGAATATCGATAGTAAATGTATTCTCAATAATGAGTGGATTGTTGGTTTTATATATCTAATATTATAAATATATATGATTATCAGTATTAAATCAATTGCAGTACAAATAGTTTAAAAAACAATCAATAATCTCTACAAGCTCCATAATTGTGTGTGTTTGTGTGTAAAAATATGAAAGTACCCATCGTATTATAATCTCCCATGGATCTCTAGTACCATGGCTTAAACCATTGGTAACATTTCAGATGTTTCCAAATATTGCCAAGTTCATTCAATTAACGATTTTAATAAAATCGGTCAGAAAACAACAACATTAATTGACTATTGATATTATATTATTATCTAGCTTTGTTCTCACTACACCAGATGATACAGAACTATCAGTAAAACCTTGAAATAACATCTTTACTTTAACCACAAAATACGGATCAAAATAGGTCCTTATCATTTCTGGATGATAAATTAAGAAGAAGAAAAAACATTCATTATGCCAAATTCATACGATTCTGCATTCACAACATGTCAATAATTAATCTGTCACTGGTATTATGAAGTTCATTATTTGCCAAATGGCTTATAACATCTTTGCTCTCAGCAGCTGCCTCATTACAATAATTCGACCAGAAAGCCACATACTCCAATCAGTGATGGTGAAAAGTTCATTGGGGATCCCTTTCAGCTTGTCGTAGATCTATTTAGCTGCTCCTGTGTTATATATGACTACAGCTTTACACCATTAATAATGATTCCCCGTAGATCCATATGTTCTTCTATATGAGTACAACGCTCTTGGCTAAAAGTTGGATAATTTTCAGATATGTGCCTACCACTTTCCCGGAGATCCAAAATTTGTTTTCATACCAAGTTACTTTTTTTTATTATGTTTCTTCCTTGTGCTTGGTGACTGATGAATTATTGGAAAAGGCATGTCAATCAGCTTTCCATCTTCATAGGGATCTGCTTTCAAAGCATCATCAAGATTACTGCGAAGTTCCATTAAGAGTTTCCCCATCACATTCTCACCAGTTCCATCATCGAGTCCCCAGTATTTCTCACCTGGGACTATCTCAGCAATTAACCTATCACCGGTATTGCGAAGTTCATCTCGAAATGGTTTACAACATCTTGCCTTTGCTCTCAGTAGCTGCTTCATCACTGGAATCCGTTGAGGAATCCATGTACTGAGATCAGTACCACGAAAATATTGGTTGGCTATCTGTTTTGCTTTACCGGCATGTTCTGCATGATAAATTCTGTATGCAACTTTAATGTTACCCATGATCCTAGCTTTACGCCATTGATAGGCATGTTCTGTAGAACCAAACATCATCCCATAAACATATAGTCTACAAGGATAAAAATTAGAGAGCACATCATTTTTGCCAGCAAATCCTCTAAAATCTTCTGGTGGAGGAACTTTCCACCTTCTTTGTCTTTTAGATGGGGGGATTTCCGCTTCTTCACAACTTCGTTTTGCATTTTTTTGAAATGAAGTTGTACCAATATTAGCCGACAAACGAGCTATTTTTTCAAACCTCAGAATGACGGAAATATATTGTCGCAGCATAACGGTGTCACCGAATTAAAAATTCCAGTTATTCACTAACTCTGACACGAACTGTGTCCGACGTATTAATATCGCTCACTTCAATTTGTGATATCTCCGAGATGAAGTATTCATAAACACAACAGTTAAACCACAACACATATTAATTACACTCAACCGAACGTGTTTAGATCTATGTGCCAAGTCACCATTTTTGCAACTTCGAAACCTGGAAATTCCCACTTCTCGCACAGCTATAGCGCAGAATATGAAGAAGTCCGACTCTGATTGGTTCAATATCAGTTGAGGATAATATGCAATGTTGTGGTGTCTAGAAGTTCCCATTGCCGATAATTGGCATAGTAACACATCACATAATAGATCGTCATTCATTATATGGTTGACTAGCTCTCTAATTATAGATTCCATAATTTTACCAATAACTGATGTTAGGATTACTGGTCTATAATTTCCTCGGGAGATTTTTTATCCTTTCTTGTGGATTGATGTTATGTGGACATCCTTCCATGCTTCTGGTAGTGTACCTTCCATAATAGACTGAATAATACTGAATATTATTTGCAAAGGTACCTTTATTGCGCTGGATAGTTTTACTTTAGTACTAGTGGATGGAATCCATCTGGACCTGCTGACTTGGAAACATTCAACTTATTAAGTTTCTCCTCAACCAGATCAGGAGTAATTATTACATCTTTGAGTGTAACACTTTCCTGTCGCTCATTCATAATAGGTATGGTGTTTGTGTCTTCCCTGGTGAACACATCAGTGTAGTACTTGTTTAGGGTTTCTGCCTTTTCATGATCATCAGTAGTAAGGCTGCCATCCTCCTTATGTATGTCACCAAGGCCTGTTTTGTTGTTTAGCTTGGACTTGAAATCTGCTGGGTTGTCCTGAAGACTGGCTGCCAACTTCCGTTCAAAATCTCTACACAAGTTTCTCGTCAGGGTAGTGAATTCATTTTTCTCAGTAGCTGCACAGATGTATAGTCTATACGATCCCCAGTCAGTCGATATCGTTTCCACGCTTGCTGCTTCTTTTTAAACTTTGCTATGGCTTCCCATGGTCATTCATATTTTTCTCCTTTTGTCTTTATTGGGAGCTGATTTATATCTATATTTCCTCATTTAACATTGAGGAGGAAAACGTCCATGCATCTTCTGCTGTTAGTGCATTTAGATCAGTGTCTCAATTCATTTCCAGTAAATTCTGATTCATCTTTTTGTAATCGACTTAATGGTATCGAAAACAAGGTTCCGCCTTTTTCAGTTCTTGTAAACTTAACTGTAGATTGCATGTGATGATTACATGGTCACTCAAACCCAATTCTGCATTGTACTCCACATTGCTGACCATGTGGTCTTCAATTGTGAAGAGGAGGTCAAGTATATGTGGGTTCTGCCCATGCCTAAATCTGGTAGGGGTATATATGTACTGAATCAAGTATGCATCTCTTACATCATCCAGAAATAATTTACTACGGTGGTACATACCTTTCTCATTGGTGTTCCAAGGGACTGTTATCGGACTTATTCTGTTCCTTATTTACATCAATGACATTGCTACGAATGTGAATTCTACTATCTGTATGTTTGCAGATGACTGCTTAGTATGTCGGACCATTTCAACATCATATGATCACACATTACTCCGAAGTGACATCAATTAACACTCTCGTCAAATGCAGGTGAAATTTAACGTATCGAAATGTAGTAGCATGAAAATCACCCAAAATAGGAAAGAAAAACAGATCACACAATTACTAGTCAGATACTTCAAACACCGGCCTTAGGAGTAGAACTTTCATCTAACATAAAGTGGGATCCACACGTCAACATCATCACTAATAGGGACCCGCCCCCAAATACTTGGCTTCCTCAACATAAATCTCCGACACTGTCCGAAATCGACCAAGGAACGTGCATACAAAGCCTTATAATTAAAGTCAAGGTCGAATACTGCGCTTCAGTCTGAAAAGAAAGACAATGGAAATCTCTGCGTGGATACTAGACAAAAACAACTGGTATAACAATATTTTTCAAGATGATGAACCAGTCGTCTTTCATCCAACGAAGGCCACCGTCCTCAACACCAGAAATAGTCACAACAGCAAGCTCATACCATACCAGATATCATTCATCCAGGACCAACGAAGGCCACCGTCCTCAACACCAGAAATAGTCACAACAGCAAGTTCATACCATACCAGACATCATTCACCCAGGATCAACGAAGGCCACCGTCATCAACACCAGAAATAGTCACAACAGCAAGCTCATACCATACCAGACATCATTCATCCAGGATCAACGAAGGCCACCGTCCTCAACACCAGAAATAGTCACAACAGCAAGCTCATACCATACCCGACATCATGCATCCAGGATCAACGAAGGCCACCGTCCTCAACACCAGAAATAGTCACAACAGCAAGCTCATACCATACCATACATCATTCACCCAGGATCAACGAAGGCCACCGTCATCAACACCAGAAATAGTCACAACAGCAAGCTCATACCATACCAGACATCATTCATCCAGGATCAACGAAGGCCACCGTCCTCAACACCAGAAATAGTCACAACAGCAAGCTCATACCATACCAGACATCATTCATCCAGGATCAACGAAGGCCACCGTCCTCAACACCAGAAATAGTCACAACAGCAAGCTCATACCATACCAGACATCATTCATCCAGGATCAACGAAGGCCACCGTCCTCAACACCAGAAATAGTCACAACAACAAGCTCATACCATACCAGGACATCATTCATCCAGGATCAACGAAGGCTACCGTCCTCAACACCAGAAATAGTCATAACAGTAAGCTCATACCATACCAGACATCATTCATCCAGGATCAGCGAAGGCCACCGTCCTCAACACCAGAAATAGTCACAACAGCAAGCTCATACCATACCAGACATCATTCATCCAGGATCAACGAAGGCCACCGTCCTCAACACCAGAAATAGTCACAACAGCAAGCTCATACCATATCAGATATCATTCATCCAGGATCAACATTCATTCTTCCCAAGACTCATTCCGACATGGAAATCTTTACCAGGCACAGCCGTGTAGGCACCCAAGTCCAGGTTCCAGATCTAAACCATCATATATCACAATCAATGTGACGATTTTAAAATGTTTTTATTGAGTACAGAGAAGAATACGAGATAAAAGATCTACGATAAAATAGTTTTATATCCATTTCACACAGATCCATATATTCTTACAGCTAGAAACTCTACCCGCGAAACACAATAAACTTACAGCCCTCATCTTGCTTTCAGTACAACTTGTATCCTGATTGGAAGATGCCAGTGGCTCTCTAATGGATATTTATAACCTGATCATGGAAATAACTCTGTGTGATCTAGATCTATTCATATAACTCTTACATATTTTTTGGCAGGCTGATATAAAATAGTTTATCACGATAAATCTGGAAGCCTGGATGACCACGTTCAGATTTCGATCTTACAAATTTTACAATACTGGATACACAGTGTTGCTTGTAGATATATTCTAAATGTTTGATTGAGAATAAGCTGGTTTACGTACCATTCTAATCAAGGTACATTCTTGTTTAACTCGTATACCTCATGCATGGTGTAGTACACATATACCTATAGATTCTGGTAGAGTCGAATCCTGATTATCATAATTATAACCGGAGTATAATAATGATTGATTATGCTTTTGCAAGTTTTCAGAATGTTCAAAATATAGAAATTACTTAATCATCCAAGTTATTTTAACATCCCACTCCAAATCACCGAGATGGTAGCGAGTCTTCTAACGGTGATGTTGTAAATCCATGAAATTCTTGTTTCCAAAAGATTTCACAGTATAAAATAGAAGAGCCATCGAGTGAAACATACCACTAATATGTCACTGAAGAATACACAGTAATATTCACTATTACATTTCATCAGTTGTAATAATGCTTTTATTCTGTAACAGCCAAATTGTTTTTGGGTCTTACAGGTAGAATAATGTTACATTGTGATTAAGTCAGTCCAGTTCAGACCAGACATGGGGTCAATTCAATTTCCTACAAAAAAAATGAATCCACTAATTAATTTACCATTTTTACAATGTTAACACTTACATGTGGTGTTGTTACCAATATGATCCAGAACTTTGGTTCCTTATATATATATATATTAGATACAAACACTGACCACACCGACCATGGCACCCCACGTGAGCGTTTAACCAATTAAATGGTCTGGATACCATGGGCTCCACCCACAACACTGTGACACCACCACATAGCCTACCTGTAATCTAAATAGAGATATTGCTATTTAGGAATTAACTAATTTTATCATCTCACCAGGAATGCCAATCTGGAGCAAAAACTTGCTCCATCTCTCCTAAAACTGTGACTACTATAGCTTGTCCCACACCTAATTGTTTTAATAACCATTTGAGATCTTTTGTAAACTTACCATATGCCAGTGGTTTAGTACCCAGCAGGGTTGTGAAAGTAAATACAGGATCTGACCCATGTTGGGTGGAACTAAGCAAAAACATTTGTTACAAGGCTCCTACTGGACATTGGAATATAAACACAACTTTGATGATTACAAAATACACGTTTATATAGGGATGCACCCAAAACGATGATCTACCACTTGAGATTATCAAATATCTCTAGCTAAAAGCATGTTGTGTTAGGCTTTTGCATTTTTTTTACCACATTAACACTTACATATGGTGCTACCAATATACTTGAACCATATTAACCCATAAAGTATTTTCTTCTGCCATCATTATATGCGTTAACTATAAAGTGCACCTTTTAAATGTATTTTTTTCAGCTGTGTTATCAACATTACAATAGGGTTTTTGTTTAAAAATTTATTAGTTATATTTCATTACATATTATATATATAGTGTAATTACTTTTTCCTGTGGCTCACTTATTCCCCTGTAAAACAAAATTTATGAAAAAACTTGGAGAACTACATAATAATAATGCAACATAATCATTGGTCAATCAATATCAGAAAATTCTTCCAGGTCAGAAAAATCTGATTCCAAAAAATCTGTGCTGAACTAGTGATTAGATCTGCTCCATCTCTGACGCTTCTATTGCTGCCTGAGCCTCCTCTATGACCTGGTGCTCAGATATTTTTGTTCTCCTTATAGGGGCACCTCCGTGGTCTAGCGGTAGCGCGTTGGACCACAGATCACTACCACCAGTGTTCGAATCATGGTGTGCGCATATCTGAAGGATGTTTCATCTTTGACTGTTGGAGGTCACTCGGCCCATTTAGCCTACCATGTGCACAAAAGTGGCTGTAAAACATTAATCATCATTCTCCTTATAGCCATAAATTGGGACTCCAAAATCGGCCGTCAAACTAGCTATCAGATTTAAAACCTTGGGAGTTTTGTGCAATCAGCTTTTTATACAAAGAGATTGCTGATTGGTTTAGTACTTTCTATTCACCGACAGAACCAGGTGAATTAACCAATCATGGCAGCGTCGCTAAGATTACAATGTCAATAAGAACATGTGTAAAACATAAACATGAGAACAAACGGTGCAGTAATAGGTAATTTGAACTAGGCTTACATGGATGTAACAATAAAAACGTCTACAAATATTTTGGAGAAAGCACAATGAGAAAAAACCTTGTTTATCCATGTATAAAAGATAACTTGCTTTTATTTGAGAAACAGATTAAGTGTTATTCATATACAAAAATCACATTATTGAAAGAGGCAGACCCATGCAAATAACTGTTATCCCCATTTCCAACACTGATGTAATATATATTATTATTCAATAATGAAATGAATCAATCAGTGATGTTCATGTAGTTTTTCAGTCATCATGACTGAATAATAACAATAAGGTAAACTTGACCTTCCATTAAATGAATAAAGAGTTATCGAATTTGAATGAACATTGAAAATATGCACTTCAGAATACAAGATGAACATTATTCTTCTATATGAATATGAAGCCATTTTCACAGTATTTCTTTAACTATTAACCCTTGTTGCTGGCAAATGGGGAAACCATTACCATTGATTGTCAGAAAATTATGTAATGCACACAAATAAAGAATACTGTTAAAATGGCTCATGAATGTGGTTTCATTTATCTGTCAAATAGGTGAAGATCTTCAGTATACACAGGTTGTTGGGAGTACATAGTAAAACCCATAATTACAGTTAATTCATCAGTTTATAACTTGAAGAGTTTTAAACTATAGATCTATTTGTAACTCTAGTCTAGAGGCTTTACATCTGTCAATCAGCGCAAATGTTTGAAAGTAACGGATCAGGGAGGTATAATTTTAAAAGGTCAAAAGCAAGTCAAATAAACTACACCAATTATTGCACAGTATTTAGCATTTTCTGATCAGTAACATGTAAAAACTGATCTAATCATTAAAATCAACATTGTTCCCAGAGCCAACTAGGGACCCCACCCCCGAAGGCTGAACTTGACTGTAGCTGTCTAGTCGAAGAGGCACTAACATGAAAAAAGGTAGAATGCAGTTTCATTAATCATACGATTCACTGCTTTACAGCTCTAGTCTATTCTCCCACAGGGAAATACTTTTAAAATAGTAATATAACATTATTATAAAGCACGGACATAAATAGCTGGAAACAAGAAGTCGTGGACATGGTGCGAATATGTGGCGAATAAATTTGAAGCTGATTTGTCCAGTTTCTTGCACATTACTCTGCTTAACTTCGGATTCACTCTTAATAACCAGAATAGAGAATGTAGTTATTATGATTTGAAGCTAGCTCCGAATTTTACTACACACTTCTCTAATTACTGCAGCATGGCAGACGATAATTCACTGAGTGACTGACATCTTAAAAACAAGCACATTGACCGTTTCTGATATACATCGCCGCTTACAAACGGAAGCAAATACGCGAGCGGAAATAAATTTACGTCATAAATAGTTCATCAGTTTCAAATGGGTTATATCAATTGTTCAATAACACAAATATAAAGACCCGAATTAAGTAAATATGATAGCGTTATCTTACATAAATCAGTCCAATAAATAGATGTATGAGATTCACACTTTATTATACATTCGTATGACGCGTATGAATACAATAGTCGTCACCGGAACTATGTCAATATGGCGACTAATAGTGTTTTCTCATTACAGTGAATGGATATGAATTTTCTATTAAATCCCGTCAAGATCTAGGTATGTACTTCGTATAATTATACTGTTGAGTCCGACTCATCCGTATATTGGTTTATGCAAACTTATATCATAATTCGTTGAGTAAATACATCCAGTTGCACTTTGTTTTTATTGTGATTTAACCTGTCTTCGGCTGTTTGGTTTGTGTAGGTTTCTTAGTTATGAGATATTACCGATATTTAATCATTTTCGTAGGAAAATATCGTGTGATGTGTATAATGCTATTGGATATCAACTAATGGAAGTGAACTGCTTACTGTTAATTTATGTAGGAATTTCTCATTTGTAGCGTTTTCAGAAACAAGTTTCTCCAAGGCAATGGCCTGAATAGGCATGGCAGTTAGTAAGTTACTGAGGCTGAGTTAGATCTATTATCTTCTTTTAGTCTGGATTCTCATGTTCATTTCAATGGTAATTCCATGAGAACTGTGCTTTTCCTGTTTTAGCCAAATGCATTCCCAAAAAATACTGTGTGACACAGATCTTTAAATTCTCAATTGTGCAACATTGGATCTGAGCCTGAACTTCAGGCTCAGAGCCAATGCTCAGGCCCCGAGGAGTAACGATATTTCACTAGGTCTTGCTAGGACTAAGTCAGTGGTAGTATGGCTGGAATTATTTCTTTGCCAGTGATTGACAAAGAAGAATGGTTAATATTGCTTTTAATTGTCTTGTTGCTGGAGAGATTATGGCAGAATATGTCTTTGTCTTCCTAAATTTGAAGAAGAAATAAAGACTTCATCATTGGAAGTCAGGCAGCAGTAAATTTACTAACATTTTAACCATTTACACTACAACTGGAGAAGTAATCTTGTTATTCTATTTTAGTTTTTCACCTACTTATCCATGCAGCTGTGATTCCTGAAAATGGATGTTTAATTAGAACCTGTCTGAAATATTAAGCCACATACCATGCAGTAATTAAAGGTTCTGTCCTTTTGTGCGATGTAGCTATTTTGTGGCCAATTGTCAATGTGGTTGGTTATTAAACAGGGCTAAGTAACTTCTAGAATTAACAAAGCAACCATTACAAGAGGAAACACCTTTCAGATGTAGTATGGCTAGGATTTGAGCCAAGGAGCTAGAGGTCTGTGGTTGACTGTGCTGCTATTTAGGCTATGAAGAAATATTTGTCTTGTGTAATGAATATTATTTGAAAATTTACAAATTAAAAATGCAATTTAAGAATGGCAGGCATATTTTAATAGTGTTGTTATATTCATAGATATTAAACTTATATATTTGTTTCATGTCCAGATATGATTGTGCCATATAATGTATGTTTTAAGGATTCAGAGGTATAACCTGAAAACAAGAGCCATTTCTCTAGTGTCAGCCAAATATGTTAGTTGGACTTAGATCTGAGACTGGCTGGCCAGGGAAATAATCACTTCCTTTATTAAGCTAATGTGGGAAATGCAGTTAATATGTGGCTAACACTTCCAACTTGTGGATAATTGCATAACTCTATTCAGGAGTGTGTTGATTATACGTGATGTAAATGTGCAAACTAGTGTAGAACAACCCAGTAGATGCTATAAGTATAAATGCTTTGATAGACAAAAACACTTTGCATTCAGCACTGCATGCCTAATGCTGTATCACTTATACTCTAGCAGGTCACATGTTTGTCACCAGTAAGACAGAATAAACAAGTTAAGAATGTAGTCATAGTTATTGCTTGACAGCAGGATCAGGAAAGAAAAACTTTCCTAGTCCACCTAATGTGACCTAAAGGTGTACTATTACTGGTTCAGAAAGTAATGAAAATTAGACAAATTTCTGTCTGTTTCACACAGGTCATGGGCACAAGAGTGTCAGATCATCTACAACTGGCAGTCCTGTAATGAACTTACACTTTCAGTTTGTAATGTCATCTACATTACACTAAACACACGGACATATGGTTTTAATGGTCTACAGAAATCTTTACCCATGTTTGTAGTAGCAGGTTAGTCGCTGGTTTTATCCCTCTTCTGGGTAAGAACGGTTATAAAATATGGTACCTTGAACTGTCTAAATGTACAGATTTACATCAAAGGTGTTCAAAGATTTAAAATTAAATGCAACTGAACACTCGCTGACATTCTCACTTTGTTTGCTGATAATAAATAGTTCATAATATCATGGATTGCTATTGGCACAGTTATGGTAACACAATATTATTTTTATAATTTCTTTACTAATCAGGCTAATAACATGTTATTAAATGTGGTACTTTATTAATAAGGTGGATAAATCCACATAAAAGCATAGGTTTTTTAACACCTTCAGCATCAATTAAGATTGGTAATACATCCTAATTTTAACTTCCAGTATGTTAATTAAAACATAGCACATCTACTTTTTTTTTGCTGGTTTAAATTTTTTTAGGATTGTTGTATCATTTACTAAGTAGTTAAGTTTTATAGCTCATTCAAAGTGGTCCAGTATATTGGGTGTTGGTAATGTTAAATATATCTGCTCATCATTGTATAACATATATGATGGCAAATTTATGGCAGAACTAGAAACTCACATTTTAAAATCTGGCATACAGTTGTGTATAAAGATTTGTCTTATTTAGTTATTACATTTTGTGCATTGCTTTTTTGGTTTAGTCTACTGTGTCAGCACAAAAGTGGCTATAAATATGTAAAACAATAACATCTGAATATGCATGATCAGTAAAAGATGATTGAGTGCATCATTCGTTTTGTCAAAAACATAACATGGTGGTCTGTTGTCATGACATTCTCATGATGTAGAATGGTTCAGTATTGTGACATGTCAGAATTTGGAATCAACAACGTTGTGTAATTGTCATTTATTAGAGCTCAGACTTCATGCTTTACAGAATTTTACTTGTATGCATCGCACTGTTTGTTATGTCCATCTGTTATTATTAGAAATATTGGTCTGAATCAGAAATTATAAGACAAGCAATTTATCATGTCCTTATTGAAATGATAAGAGAGCAATTAATCAAGCCCTCATTGTTTCCTTACTAACAGTCACTTCGTGTCTGGTTACCAATGGAAAGAGTGGATTCTTAAATGAGTTGGATTTACTAGACATTGTTTTGTATTTAATACTAGTGAGCACAATCATGCATTTGTATGACTGTTGTATGTTTATCACATCTGTCATTTGCAGTATTGTGAGTGAATCTATAGGGTATGATAGTTTAGTGGATGGTACAAGTGTTTAATTAAGTGCAGAGTGTTAAGTGGCTATAATGTTGGCACTATCATATAATGGCTTGTTTATATCTCTATGTGGGAAGGGTAGATTTGTACTATTGTAGTATAGATCTAACTGGTGCTCATTACCTTATTCTAATTGATAAACAGTGTTTTGGTGATTAGGTAACTTATTCAATGGACAGACTGTACTGAATCGGATGTCCTGTCTTTGTGCTGGTAAGCTTTGTCATGGCACAGCTGTGAAATATTTAAGACTGGAAGACTGAGAGGTTGGTTCTTTATTAGGGTAACTGCTTGCCCTTAGTTTAACAGTAAAACTATGCTGGCGTTAGCATTGTTAATATGTCACCGGTTCATTGAATTCAATTCCATGAAACATTGTGTGGTCCATCCACAAAAGGATGTTTTAACAGGCAATTTAGTTCATTATTTAGGCATTTTGACTTTTGCTAGAATTTCATGGACGTAATAAAATGTGAGAAAATTGCCAGTTCTCATTAAGGGATGCCTGTACCAAAACAAACAGCAAACCACTTGTGGCCTTGTACAAATGTGTATTGGTCTCTATGGGGACAGCTGAGTCTGTGTAGATGAACATCTGCACCATGAACTATTACCACGTATACTAATATATCAAGACACCTGGCTTTTTGAAATAAATATGAATTCCTCAGTGTGAAGTCTATGGAAAACAAATACAGGACAGATGAAGAAGTGGATTCTGAGAAACGTATGTTGCTTTGCTGTTGATGGGGTGGGTACTGTATCATTGGCAGTACTTCATCCTATGTGTCTTTAATAGACAGTACTTAGGATGAATGGTTAAGTCTAGGATTTTTGCAGCTTTAGTACACTTCTAAATAACCACAACTATGTATATGTATATATATATATATATATATATATATATATACGATTCAGCCATGATCTATATGACAGTTAGTAATGAAATGAAACACAGTGCTTATTTCATATTTGCCTCACTCACATTGAGAGCCTGTAGTGTGTTTGACTCCAGAAGTGTCAATCCCCGAAGTGAACTGTCTACAAGTATTAATATTCTGCTCTCCTGAATCTTTGACACAGTTGATAGAACAGATTGTCATGTTACGTGTATAATACTAGTCTACAGCAGCAGACTAGTGGATAGGTGTTTTCCTTTTTTTGGGGATTAGTTTCAGATTAATGTTATTATTATATATTTAGGGCATTTGTGTGCTGTGTTATGATACGTTTTTGGGATATTTTTGTATCTGGAAGTCGAACTGTCTGAATGTTTGTGAAAATTATCTGATTTTTTGTTAGGTTTTAAATTGTGTAGTATGACGTATTGATGAATTGTTATGATCAATGCTATCTCATCATCACTGTTGTGGGGAGGGGGGTTTCCCAGTGAGTGTCCCGAGGCTGTGAGCTTTAATCTCAGTATTGATTGTGTCCATGTCAGACTATGAGATGTTTCATCCGTGAACAAAGGCTTTGCGTCTGAAAATCTCGTTTTTTCCCGGAGAGTAACCCATCCGGCTGTATGTCTCGGGTGAGATCAGCGTCTGTTCTAAACAAAACAATTGACAGCCAGTCACTTTTCAGGTTGAAACTGTGGGAAATGTACAGATTTTGGGAGGGAAACTGAATTTAGTTCCAGCTAAATGCAGGTACATTGTCTAAGTTACTGAGATCTTTGTGAACAAGTAGCATTCATATTGGCTTGTGAGTTGGAATTATTCACCGAGTTGGATTGTTTATAATTTTCACGATCTGGTCTGATTGGAGATCAGATGACATCGTCAGTAATGGTATCTCTCTGGCTGTATAGTAGACAATACAAGCAATAACAAACAGTCAAACGTTTTAATTAGCCGATTAATTGATTGGCATGGTTGACATTGTGTCGCAGATTCTAGACTTCTATTCCATGGTTGACATTGTGTCGCAGATTCTAGACTTGTATTCCATGGTTGACATTGTGTCGCAGATTCTAGACTTGTATTCCATGGTTGACATTGTGTCGCAGATTCTAGACTTGTATTCCATGGTTGACATTGTGTCGCAGATTCTAGACTTGTATTCCATGGTTGACATTGTGTCGCAGATTCTAGACTTGTATTCCATGGCTGACATTGTGTCGCAGATTCTAGACTTGTATTCCATGGTTGACATTGTGTCGCAGATTCTAGACTTGAATTCCATGGTTGACATTGTGTCGCAGATTCTAGACTTGTGTTCCATGGTTGACATTGTGTCGCAGATTCTAGACTTGTATTCCATGGCTGACATTGTGTCGCAGATTCTAGACTTGTATTCCATGGTTGACATTGTGTCGCAGATTCTAGACTTGTATTCCATGGTTGACATTGTGTCGCAGATTCTAGACTTGTATTCCATGGCTGACAATTGAAGTTAGACTTGGAGCAATATTTTTTCAATTTGCACATGTCGCCTGGTCGTTATTGTTGTCGGTAAATACTATACAGCACCCAAAAACTGATATGTCAATGAAAGAGTCTCAGAGTGAATGCAATCTGTGGCACTATGTATATGTAAGATCTAAATTAGATCTCAATTAGGTTAAGTTAAACCCTGCTAGCGGGCCATTGTGTTAGTAGGCCTTTGATTAATGCTAATGCTGTAAATCACATGTATTGTGTACCTTGGTGAATGGATTTGAGCTCAGCAGCAACAGATCTATTAAGGCTCGGAGACTATGCCTAGACCTGTCCTTCACAAGTGGGAAGCCAGGGCCACCACCCTGGATCCTGCATGTTTGACATCTTGTGATACCCAGCTTTAACTTACAGTGGTTTGTGTGTGTGTGGCTGTTTTTCTCTCCCTACCCATGGACATGGGTTTTGTATTGTCGGCTATACGTATATATTGTACTGAAACGTTATGGATCCTACAAATATACTCCTGGATACTATGGATCCTGATTAGTTGGCCCCATGTCCAGCCACCATGGCAGTTATTATTTAGCCTAAGACAGAGTGGACATGGCAATTACTTGGTTGGCTGACATATGTCACTCTCCCTGTGTTAATATGGTGGTACTACCAATAAATGCTAGTTTTGCTAATGTAGAAATTTCTCGCAATAATTGAGTGGGAGACTCGGTGCCAAACCACCCAGAGAAGGTCATGACCTCCCCATAGGGAACTTTGCTGGTCTGTTCGAACAGCATTTGTGAACGTGGATGGACGGTACCACCCTGTCGGTGGTGTTGAGATAACCTGTGGGTTGGGGGAACTTGCAGTTGCACTTGCAGGTAAGGAGGCAGCAGGAGCGCTTGACATGAGTAGTGTAACAGGCACTAATTGTGGCTAAAGGTGTGTTTTTATCAATCATGGATCAAAACGGTTTCCCAATCAACGGCTCCGGACAACTGTTCCCATGTCTTTAGTCTCAGATCAGTTATTCTGGGAAGCTGCAACCAGAAGTTTATTGGCCATCCTCCACATGATCAACCAAGAACTCTTTGATCTTATTATTTTATTCCTTAGAATTGCTTCTGGATCCAGGCTCCTTGTCAAACTTTTAGTTTTACATTTTGGATCAATCTGTGAAACAGGTTTTGAGTGGGAGGAGTGGGGGGGGGGGATGTAATCCTTCGCTAATGAATGGCTGGTCAGGTGATGTGGCCAACTGCTGATTTGGACTTGTTATAAAACGGTCAGTTGTTATTTGATAGAAACAGCGCACACACGCTTTCATCTCTGTGCATAATTTTCAAACAGTAGTTTACACCTGGTCTCTGCATAAGCCATAAAATGGAAGCATATTAAGTAGTAGTTCAGTACTAGTTAAATTTGACAATCTTAATAATTGCTAATGTTTACAGAATACCATGATGTCCAGGGGGGGGGGTGTATTAAAAGATCAGACAAAGAAATACAGATGTAATTTGTTCAGGATGGTAAAGACTGTCACTGGAGCTGTCTGTTGCTTTATGAACATAACTAAAATAAACATGGCGTAATTTCTATTTAATGTATCATTTTGGGAAGAGTTCAATATTTGGACAAAGGAGTATTGTTGACAAAGAACGCCCCCCACCCTCCAGTATAGAATATGATGGAAGGGTGCAGTTTGTTTGAGAAAGAAATTCTAATCACTATCTTTTTTTAATACACAATGCAAGGTGTTAGAACAACTTAAATATAATACAATTATATAATGGTGTAAACTGGCTGATTAATGTCACTGAATAAAACCTATAACAGTAAATCTGCACTGATGTGATTGTTCTGTCATGGCACAGTTTTAAGACCAGTACACTGTACTATTGAATGGGCATTCTGCCTGGATAGACTTCCTAAGCAATCAAATCCAGGTGTGACCAGTGTTAAGAATATTAACAGACTACTTATTCACCCAATAGTCCCATCTTGATGTGAAGTATTCAAAGTAGAACAACTAATCAGGTTGTATTAGCCAATTGTATTTCATTACCGCACGAAATAGATGACTGTGGGCTCTGATTTGGTGTATGCACGCACATACAAATATGCGTATCATACTGGGACAGTGGGAGAAGCACATAAGATGATGTTAGGATGCAATCATATTGACTGAATGAGTTATTTTGCTTCGCAAAACACTTTTGAAAAACAATTGAATTACTATTACTGATCTACATTACATGTCTGTTACAGTTATAATTGATTATATTTCGATCATGTTGTCTGCGGACCTAATGGAAGCCTAATGAAGTGTCTGAAATCATCCTAGATTTATAGTATTAATTATTGATTACCACATAATGGCTAATTGATTAGACACCAAAAAAATAGGTTAAGATAAGCCGATCATTCGTTGTATCGGTTTCTGTGATCCTGGCTCGGTGGCAGTCTCTCTCTAGAATGATGCAAGTTTATTATGAAAAGCTTCAAGCCGGTCATCAATAAAGTGAGAGAATCATTTATGAAGGAATAAATTTATGATGAATCTGAATTTCAAATGAATTACTATTTGATTATTTACGGTTATCTGTATTGTAAATAATGCTCATATTTCATATATGGTAGTGTAATATTTATTCATCGCATACAAGTAATGATTATTTACTATTATAAAAAGGGAAATGTTTTATTACAGTTATGATGGACGAATAAAACTACAATTATGACACATAAATGTTTTATTTGCAATCACTACAATAATCTACAGATACAACATAATTATATTTAATTTCACAGTTATAATTGAATTAACAACTAGCAGTGACACATATGGCTCTCTCTCTCTCTCCTCCTCTCTCTCTCTCTCTCTCTCTATATATATATATATATATATATGTGTGTGTGTGTGTGTGTATAATATAATAATTTCAAACTTCTATATAGCGCCAATATCCTCGAAAAGAATCAACTCAGTGGCGCACCTAGTACAGGGGTTGGGTGGAAAAACATATTGTAGAGATAATATATATGTGTTTTGTTTATACAGTGGCATTTACCTTTATATATATATATATATATATATATATATATATATATATAGTACACACACATGCATGCACAAGCATGCATAACATAATCATTAAGGTGGGTATTCCAGTGCTAATGCCAAAATTATGTGGATAAAGCTAGACGTATTGCAGACCGTAGTTTAGTTGGAGCCGGTTTCCGGTGTAATCTTGGCTGATACGTTTGTGTTTTATTTCCTTTTGATGGGCACGTTATCAGTGATCCAGATCAATGAGTCACAAGGAATATGGGTCTCCACACACACTCCCATCGTAACCATGACCGGGCTGGGCTGTGTACTGAAAAAAGTTCCCTCAGTATTCCCACTTAGCAGTTGTATCACCGAAGAACGGCCAGAAGGCAACCCTCACCCCCCCCCCCGACCAAACCCCCTCCGACCTCTGATCCAGACACTTATAATAAAGGGAATAGCATCGGTCCGATTTACTATTAGTCGGCATGTGATCAATGACCAGTCCTGGCAACTGTTGGCTCTACGAACGTCTAGTTCCAGTAATACCCGGCAAACAATTCCGATCACTTTATCAATGTCGCCCGGTGAAAGATATGTGAGACCGAGCAGACATACTGACCGGATGGGATGTGTATGACCAGACATAGTTATCTTAATGAAGGGATATCTGCTGGCTTTGTGACTAGTATTACATTTAGGGTGCCAGTATCTTTTTTATAATAGGTGGCCAGCACAGAAGGGGGATTCTGGCTACGGTGGCGCATTGTATGGCAGTTAGTTACTTATGGATTGGATACGTCTGTAAACGAAACGTTTTGTTTACATCGTCGTTTGGATCTCTCTCTCTCTCTCTCTCTCTCTCTCTGGTGTCAGCAGTAAATAAAGACTATCTTGCCGTTGTGCGAAGCTGACCTTTTACAGCGTTCACAGTGGTTTCGGTTGGAAACATTTAAATCACTCCGCGGAAGGGGTGTCGATTCCTTTGTACCGAATTTTATTGAGTCGTCTTGATGAAAATGGTGATGTTGCTGAGCAGTGACATTTTGAGATTTCACTTTGTCAGTATCTATTGATTGCTTCATCCAGTGTAAGGCTGCTTTGTTAAATCCGTGTTGTTAATATGGTGCACTTTCGAGTTTGTAATTTTTTACATTATCCAGGCCGATCCGCAGCAGTTTCGCATCTTTTGGAAGTAGTATACTTTTACCTTCACTGTTCAGTCATTTAAATTACACGATGGCGGATGTTATGTTAAAGCAGTCAGCTTTAATCAGTAGTAGATTCATGGTGACTATACTGGTATGATAGGTTGAAATGGTTTAACATGGAATAGCATTGTTTTCTCCGTGGTGTTCAGTTTCATATTTTACCTGTGTCTTCTAGTATGTGCCATATGAGTGTAACTGCTGGATGGGCAAGATTGGTGGTCAGTTTCAAGTTTTACCCGTGTCCTCTAGTATGTGCCGTGTGAGTGCTGGATGGGCAAGATTGGTGATCAGTTTCACATTTTACCTGTGTCCTCTAGTATGTGCCACATGAGTGTGAGTGCTGGATGGGTTAGGTTGATGATGAAACAGGCAGCACTGGAAACTAGTCCATCCGGTATCTGTGGAGCGAGATTGTCTTTCGAAACTGAACTGAATCTTGTCCAGAGAAATCCCCATCAGATTAGGACTGCCGTGAAACAGTCAAAGCTTGGCAGTGTTATGATAGAGTAAATATGTTTGGGCTAGTGGTATTTAATACCATATCGATAATTATTGTTATTACTATCGTCGTTATGGTGAGGGCGTTCCGCAAATCAGTTGGGTAAACAAACAATTTGTTATGGCCGCTGAGCGTTTGTCATTTAAATTGTGTATATAATTGGTGGTGGTGTGTGTGTGTGTGTTTGTACATGCGCACGCGTTTGTCCTCATTACCATAATAATCTGCATGATTTTGTATTTGTGTCATCTGCTGTCAACAATTTCCAGATATCGGCGAAATCCGCCGAGTTTATTATTAATTGAAGCCATTCAGATTTTATCAAATGGCTTTTCATCAGAAGGTTTCTCCATAAAGTTAACCCAGATGCCGACTGAAGCAGTGATTTATATCTCGGCTACATTGCATACTCTTTGTGACCAGTATGTTGTTTAAACTATATACAAGTGTGTGTGTGTGTGTGTGTGTGTATCATGTTGATTTATATGGCAAACTGCAGTCTTGACTGTAAGTGGCATGTGTGTGTGTGTGTGTGTGTGTATGTTCTAATGGTGTTTATAAACCATTTGTCGGCTGTTTGACTGTAGACAGATGTTCGTGTGTGTGTGTGTGTGTGTATATATATATATATATATATATATATGATAAATGAACCTTGCTATACTTAAGAATATGTGAAGTTCTCAATTATGCACATTGAGTACAGTTGTTCTCTTTGTCTGATCGCTGAGACTCATTGAGTAACTTCCTCATAATATCTGCATAATGTGGTTAATATTCATAAATCAAAACACAAATGTCACGTGATTTGCCATGTTCGGCGTTTTATGGCCGTCTTGTGGTTAACCTTACTTCCCATTTACGTCAATCAATCTTTCAGTGTGTGTGTGATGTCACTGGGGGGGGGGGATATCCATATAGACCCTTGGAAACCTTGAGTTTTTAATTAGTCTTTGAGTGGTGAGTCGGTTATTTGTTGTCATCGCCGAGATTTGACCTTGAAAAGGTATCCACGATACTGATGTCAGCAGGTACTGAGATCATCTTTAACGGCTACCGGTAGGATGAAGTGTTTGATCCACCAAATCTGATCAGCGTGTTCTCCTGCCTCGCCGAGAACCTTGCTGGCAAAGATATCAGGCTGGTCAAACTGTTTTTGAAACTACAGGCTACCAGGTATATCACTTGTGGTGGGTGTAGGACAATTGCTCACCCAGACAGTTGCTCACCGGACAGTTGCTCGCCAAGCAAATGCAAAAGTGGACACCTGCTCATCAATGAATTTTTAATGAGAGAAAAATGCACATAACTGTATTAATAAAATAAAATAATCTCTGAACTTTAATTCCCTAATAATTGGTAATATTCATCCCAATAATTATATAGGTAATAGGATACTAAAAGTATATTTCTGAATTAAAAATGATTTAATTTAAAAACAAAATTCTCACTAAAAATTCACAGGGGAGCAAATGTCCACTTTTTCATTTGCTTGGTGAGCAAGTGTCCGGGTTTAGCAACTGCCCGTACTCCCTTGCGGCACACTCGTCCGAATCCCGTCGAACGGGATTTGATACATTTGTCCGAATCGAATCCTGCGGAACCTAGGACTGCTCCCCCCCCGAGTTGGCTGATGGATGTGTTCAATTGTATCCGACGCTGTAATGTAGTAGTATGCTCCGTTTGGGATGGCCGTATATGACTTGCTGGTGGCTGACCAGCCGTTGTTGTTGTGGTTGTGTCATTGCCGCCTCGTTCTATGTTTGTACGATACCCCAGCCGACCTGTTCGGATGGCAACAACCTGGCTGTTATGGGCATTTATTATTTATTGCTAGGCGTCCTTTATGGAGCACTTGTCTCATTACTAAATGTATAAAGTGGTCCAGCGACAATTATCATCTCTTATGTTCCAGGCATCGTTTATGTCGCGGTCTCACCTTCTAACCTGTTAGCCCATTATATGACAGGTAAAGGTACAATTGTCCTTCAGATTTTGTCTGTCTGTCTGTATATATATATATATATATATATATATATATATATATAATTATGTGAAACCAAGGATTTGATGAAGTCACTGAAAGTTTTAGGGATTGTCCCAATTACTTGCTCCATGGAACAAGTCAACAAAAGTCTAAAGACAATGACTGCTTATTTATTATTCTTAAACCTTTCAGTGTGCGTGCTGTGGTGACATTTCTCCAGTCATCAGCTTTATTTGTAAGTTTTCAAATTTTCTTTTTCAATCTATTCACAACAAATTTATAACAACTTACATAAAAATACCCACTAGGCATAAAACGTTATTTACTAAAAAAATATTCTGTGGAGGTTCATCGTTTCTAAATGATCGAATTATGTGATATGATAAATTTTGAGATTTAATGAGACACGTAAAATGTGACGGGACTTGGAGGTTATTGCGATAGTTCAGTGGACACTGATTGGCAGTGGGATATCCTCACGGCCTAACCAGCAGCGTGGTTAGCCACAGACCTCTAGCATCTGGGTTCAGAACTCGGCTATCAGAAGGGTGTTTCATCTTTAAATTCACTTCATTATCGTTGGACGTTACTCGGCCAATTTAGTCCGATGTGTACACGAAATTGGCACTAAACCAACAACATTTTGTTTAAAACACTACTGAGTTACCTCATGGCAGCCAGCCACATCCCATGAGTCACCATTGTTCAGTCTGATGATGAACATTATGAACGTTCAGTCAGTTGAACTGCCACCTGTCAGAATATTTACGGAGATTGCAAATGCAATCCACGCAGCAGATTTATGCTTTTAATTTTGATCGTGATGATCCGTCAGACGACGACAACGACGACGATGATTGATGTTTTACCGCCACTTTTGGGCACACGGTAGGCTAAATGGGCCGAACGAATGAAGCGAAGTAAAAGATGAAACACCCTTCAGATATGTCCACGCCAAGATTCGAACTGAGGTGGTGGTGATCTGTGGTCCAATGCGCTCCCGATTAGACCGCCGAGGCATCCCATAATGAAGATCTGTCAGGATTGAGATGCTGTTTCAAGTCCCGGTCTTGTCTATCGTATAAGCTCTGTCATTGTCTGTACCCATTATTGTCCGTGATATGTTAATAATGTCAACATTGTTACCACTTAATGTGTGATTTGTCTTTGAGAAGATGTAGTACTTCATTTCTATTACATAATTGCTAGATCCACGCAATGATTGACGAACCACGTTTTAATAGAGTCTATATTGCTAATGTGGTTTTGGCGTCGCTTGATAATCATTGATTAATTCTATTAAGTGAAGTTCATTTAAACTCCATTGATGCATAATAATTGCTTTAATATGAATGAACATTGACAGCGTTTCTGATGGACAGTGTTTTGGTATATACATATATGATATATTATTGTTCATTGACGATGTTTCTTTCACGCGCGCGCGCACACACACACACACACACACACACAACACACACACACACACACACACACACAATCCATTTAAGTGTTTTTGATATATATATATATATATATATATATATATATATATATATGCCAAAATCAGCCATGATTGGCGATTTTCAGGTCAGACTCAGTAATTCTGTTGACATTTTTAAGTTGTGGGTCCCAAATGTTGCCAAATCTGTATATTAATCACCCAAACTGTTACTGTTTAGAAGCTGAGCCACTTTATGTATATATAATATATATATATATATATATATATATATATATATATATACACGGATGCGTGGGCTTGCACCCGTTTACACGCACACATACACGAATACATATGATAACATACAAGTTGATTCTTTTGTAGAATTGTAACTGGTAATCACAATAGACTTGAAAGCATGTTGTGATAATGATAATAATAAGAGTAATATTAATATGTTTGCGATGATGATGATGATGATGACGATGATTAGCGAGTAACATCATCATTGAAGTGTTCAAGTATAGATTCAGCTCGGTGCATTTAGCTTTCGGTCCAGGTGTATGTAGCACGTCAAACAGCGATGATGGTCCTATGTCGTGTCTGCGACTTTCTTTGAGATATTCCGTGGCCAGTCATAATAAACAGTGAGTGTGTCACACCAACCCCACCCCAACGACATATTGTTTGAGGGGGGGGGGGGGAGGAGGTAAGGTTTTAAACAGGAGTCTGACAGCTCAGACGGTAGAGTGTTAGGTATTTGACATTTAACTTGCCACCACTTAGCAGTTAACCACCGGGCATCTGATCGTATTGAGGCCCAAACATTGGCCGCTGGCCGTGGAGGTTCTGAAGGGCCCCATTCAGGCTCCGTGTGTGCCTCAGTCTACTCAGCTGCGGATGAGTGACAGTTGTTAAGTGATGAGAGCGGCCCCAAGAATGCCGTGTGATCCACGAACCAATGGGGGTGGGGGGGTGTTATAAAGATTCCAGCAATATCCAGGATTATATGGGAACTTTATCGGGATTATGAAAGTGTTGTTGTCTTTCCCATTCTTAGGACGATCCACTAGGACGTTGGTTAGAGAACTGTTCTGCAAGTCTCTACGTCAAGGTTCGAATCCCAGTCGTACCTGTATCTGTGGGATGTTTCTCTACGGATTCGCCTCCCTGCTATGTCCAAGGTGAGATCAGCACCAAGGCTAAACGAATCGCTCTCATTAATTCCCATATTTACTTCCTGTAACCAGATTTCACGTAATTTTTCCCAGTCATCTGGGGTTTTTTATTAGCAGTTTACAGACGTACAGTGTTTATCTGGTTCAGGATAATTAAGGGTGATTAATATTCTCCCATATATTGATCCCCCCATTCCCCACTCACTCCCCCCCCCCACCCTCCCTCGGATGTTCCCATTTTATTGAGCTCGTGGTTGACTCTCAGTCGTTTGTATTCCATGGATGGCCTTTGTTGGTTTGCTTCTGTTTCAATGATTAGCCTTTGCTTTTATTAATCGCAGTACGTTTTTCGTGTCGTCCATATGCGATGATCTGCAAGCCGTTTCAGGTGAAAGCTATTAATCAGTACAGTGTATGTGTGTGTGTGCGCGTGTGTGTAGATTTAGCAAATTGCACAATACAAATGGTCGCCTTTCCGATAGTTGATAAATATTGACAGATCCCGAGCCAGATATCGGTGTGCGGCTGTCGTTGACATTCCTAGATTTGGTCTAACTTGGTAGCGCGTTGGACCACAGATCGCTACCACCTGAGTTCGAATCTCGGCGTGGGCATGTCTGAAGGGTGTTTCATCTTTGACTTCGCTTCATTAGCTTCGGAGTTTGCTCGGCCCATTTAGCCTACCGTGTGCACAAAAGTGGCCGTAAAACATCAATCAGTCAATCAATCAATCATCATCCTAGATTTGGTACTGGTCAGAATGAACATTTTTCGTATATTATTATGGATCAATTAAGAAAAATGCTAATTGTGACAGGGGTTGGGTGGGCTAATGGGATAACATTCCGGGTTCTCTTCTGCCGACGGATGTGACTAGAAATGGCCGGCCGGGTGGACGATCATATTAACACAAACAGACGCTGCTCGGGGCCAGTGTTTTCAATGTGCTCCCTCTGGTAATGGGGACAGGGAACATTTCGACCTTGCAGTTGTAGTGTGATCGAAGGCAGTAGATCAGGGCTACCACAGCCTCTCAAATATAACTTATGTTGGGCGTGGAATTAGACGCTTTACAACAGCACTCTAATGTGTCGTGCCTTTCGGTTTCTTCGCGTATTGGTTACAGTCATTTCCACGGAGAGTTGGCGTTTGTAAGTTTCAATTGAGATTTAAAATCAAACCACTGCCTTTCTTATGATAACAATCAAACGTAATACAGCATATTCCTTAATGTTGTTAAAGATTCACCTATTTATCGGTATGAAACATTACGTTAGCTGTGGACGAATCGTGGTTGAAGCGACACGGCATTGGTAATACTTTACTCCATAAACGAGCAACTTTATTAAAGGCACACCTGTAACACCGTGGATGGAGCAATCCGCTGCAAACGTCCAAGTTATAGTTCGATTTCGACGATAGCTGCATTTGTCGGTGCTTCTTCGGGGCGTCGACCCCCCCCCCCAGCGGAGTAATATGCCCTAAGTGTAACTGAGCGCTGAGATATTAAACAAATCGCTCAATCACCAGTCTCGGGAAGTATAAGTCACAGAGAAGGCCTGATATAAAAAATCAGATCTTAAGCCATTCTGTGCATTCTATCAGTTCAGCTTCCAGAATTGAAAAATTCAGATCACCAGCTTCTGGTTCATAATGGGATTCACCCCCCCCCCCCATGTGTTGTGTTTGCTATTATACCCCCATATGGCTCTCGGTAATAGAAAGCATGCTGGTACTATTGCTGGCCGTGTGCCGGCTTATTCCTTTGGCATTCCCACATGAGTATGAATTACCAGCTGTTTTCAGACCAGAACTTATCAGTGAGACACCTTACCATTCACTGTTCTCAGATATTTACCCGATTTTTAACTTTTTTACTGCACTGGAGCTTGCAGGAACTGAAAAATGGTTACCTTTCCATTCTACGCCAGTTTGTAGGTTTTAAACGTATGACCTCCAATTAAGGAGCAGTCACTCTATCGGCTGTGCTGTATTGTACATTGGTGTGTTGTCCTGAGCCAGTCCAATGTCGTCTAACCCACGAATTGATATTTGTCTGACTGTGAGGTTGTTTGAGGTGTAAATGATAAACGCACACACACACACACACACACTAGCTGAAGTGTTAGATTCATTTGACAATGATGTATGAGCATCTGTGGGTTAAATGTGTCTCTTTAATCATGATTTAGTTTGAGACCGTAAACAAACAGGTGTGTGTGTGTGTGTGTGTGTGTGCGCACACACTCCAGATTGGTGAATGCCCGTATGACATAGATCACCATTCTATAATGATAATGTTGTTACCTTCACCTGGAAATGCTTGCGGTTCCCGTAATGGGTGCCTTGCTTTAATATAATCCACACACATTTGAGAGACCGGTTTTAATGGCCTTAGTCGGATGTCAAATGGTAGACAGATGATTAACCATTATAAAATAATGGCCTTTGTGTTATGGAAAATATATATATATATATATATATATATATATATATATATATATATATTGTGTTGTATATTGGTTAGTCATATCATTGTGTTGTTGTTTTTACTGATATTACATAAACTCACACTGTTATACACAAACACACACGCGTGATGTGATTGTCTGCACCCACGCACATGCCTGTCTATTTGCGTGTTATCAGTTTATTAGTGTCAAAATATAGATAAATACTAACTACCGATATCTATACATATAATATAATATAATACATACACACACACACACACACACACACACACACACACACACACACACACACACATATCCATCCTAATATTAAACAGAATTTTATAACAAATGAGTTATCTCAACACAGAACATATCATGTTAGCGTTTTTTTTAGCATTCTGGTTATTGATGCCCAAACAATAGAAAACATTCAGTAATTTGGTGAAGCATGTAACATCTAAAGTGCTGACATTTACGACAGCGCCTCTTCTTTATCTTGTCTTGGCTATGGACGTGTTTAAATGTCATGCGGCAATTGAATTCTTGCTTTAAAATGAACGTGGCATTGATGAATGACTTCACGGATAATTATATAACTGATCTATCAATTGGGCCCGGGGGTTTGACGGGTAGCCTCATAGACTCGGCTGTTATTGTAGTAATTGTGGTCAGGTATTCGTTTGGTGTAAGACATCTGTGGACTTGTAAACGATGTTTTTATGATGGGCGCAGCTGTTTGGTATTGGCCTTATATTTGTCACATGTTAGTCAACGTTAAGAAAATATGTGTGTGTTTGTGTGTGTGTGTGTGTGCTTATGTGATTGGGCGTGTGATCATGTCACGCGTTTGTAACGCGGTAGGGGGGTCACATCGTCCCGGAGGGTGGTGGCGGCGTGGCAACGATCCAGGTCATAGGTTGAATCCCATTGTTGATTCGGTGAGTGGGATGTTGCATCCATCATCAATAAAAAGCTTCGGCCTCCTTGTCAAACTGATGGTGTTTAGCCCCGTGACCGTAATATCCCAGGTAAGACCAGCGCCGCTAGTGTTGTAAATGCTCTACGCGTGGATTATTGAACAGCATTTAATGGGATAAAGCCGGATTATATTTATGGGAACAGCGGTCATATTGTCTGGCCCGATGGATGGAAGGAACAGCTGAATGTTTTGCGAGAGTAAAAACTCATTATCTCAATACGGCGGCGGGGGTTTCTCTGATATGATCTATAAACAGGGGAGAACCGACATGAGTAAGTTGTTTGCTTTTTAGCACCGTATCTCTATATATAGAAACTGATGTCAGGGCTTCAGGCCGTTGATTCGCTGCTATTACAATTTGTGCCAATCAGTTGTAAACGTCTTTTCACAGACTGCAAACGTAGCTACAGCACCCAAAACCCAGAGAGCTCCGTTCATCTGGTTTTCACTTGTTGTCTGTTCCCAGGGTTAAAACTCGTGCTGGGACTCAGTTGCCGTCCCTAGTTTTTTCCATTTCACTCTCTGAACATGTTAAGTCATCAAATAGGATAGCTTCTTTCCGTCATCATTTGAAAACTCACCTTTTCAGACTTGCTTATCCTTCCTAAGTTTCCTTGCCATCTGATCATTGTTGATTAACTTTGCATCGTACCCGGACTATGAGTTTGCCCAACCGCTGTACTAGCTGCGCCACTGAGCTCCCTTCATTTAGAGGATATTGGCGCAATAGAAGTTTGTAATTATTATTATTATAATGGTCTCCTAGAACACTTATGGTGCCCACACTTATACAGACACCCGGATACTCACGTACGCTCGCTCACTCACTCACTGACTTGCTGACTCACGCACAGAGCCGGGTCACGTCACCGTCACATCAGATGGCCCCAAAGAATACGAACTATTAGCTGGACATTAGCCATGTGGAATGCCATTCTCTATACAGAGAGCATGCATTATGCTGGGAGCATGATTCATCTCTCCAGCGGCAGCCAGCCACACCATAGAACTACCAGCAACGGCCATAAATTAGTGTTAACACCGCTATCAGTAACCAGTCAGCCAGCCAGTGGCACGCTTAGTCACTGACTGAACTGACTGGTGTGGCCATTTTTATTTTTGGTATGTTTGTGTGTGTGTGTTGTGTGTGTTTCAGTGGCCAGTATTAAGTCATAAGACTTCGGACGGTCCGGGGCCATAACCTGACTTAGTGCTGTAATCTGCTATCCAGGTCTGGTAAAGAAGTGGACACGAAGCACGCATCATCCGGACTCTCCGGACGACACGACACGTCTCTCGGTCACAATCTCACATTTTGTGGGGGCTATCTGGTGGAGTTACTCACGGTCTGCACAGACAGCATAGCCATGTTGTAAGTCTCTCTCTCTCTCTCTCTGTATGTGTGTATGATGGTCACTGTGGGATGCTGCTGCCGCTACTGATGATGATGATGATGATGATGACTTGTTGTGATGTATGATATCAATGGAAACAGCCTGATAAGGAGATGGCCGCGTTTAGTTTTATCGATGGTGGATGTTGGTTGTTGTTCTTCTGATGGGCCGATGTGATATGTGGGGTTTCTGTAACCTGTGTGCGTGTGGTGTTGTGCAGAATGTTTTATCACATTGTGACCATTGCAAGGAATAGAAGTGGTATATCTGACAAAAAGTTTCATTCGTTTATACATGAGAAAGAAAAATGGACGTGTAGACATAAGACATATAGCGTGTGGGAGGATGTTAAAGAATTCTATTGTTTTGTCCCTTGTTTAATAGACATCTTACAATGGGGGCATTATTCTGACATGGTGTTCAGTCCACCATGTTTTCACCAAGGTGTTCTTACTACCATGGTATTCTTACCACCATGCTGTTCTTACCACCATGTTTTCACCATGGTGTTCTTACCACCATGTTTTCACCACGTGTTCTTACCACCATGTTTTCACCACAGTGTTCTTACCACCATGTTTTCACCACGGTGTTCTTACCACCATGTTCATGTTCTTACCACCATGTTCCAGTGTTCTTACCACCATGTTTTCACCACAGTGTTCTTACCACCATGTTTTCACCACGGTGTTCTTACCACCATGTTTTCACCATGGTGTTCTTACCACCATGTTTTCACCACAGTGTTCTTACCACCATGTTTTCACCACAGTGTTCTTACCACCATGTTTTCACCACCATGTTTTCACCACAGTGTTCTTACCACCATGGCATGCTGATTTGTCATGGTGGAGTTTTCTTATACATCCACGTACGAACCGATGAGACATTATTTTTATCTTTAGCGGTAGGAAAATTCATTGTTCTAATGTTGTTTACCTGATGAGTCATCCAGGTGGTGTAACCACATTTTGTTTCAGTCTTCTGCGCCTGTACATTTTCGGCCACTGCTAAAACGTGTGCATGAAAGCAGTACACACACGTATCCTTGTCTGGCATTATATCAGTTACCTAATTATTGAGAGCTAGTGGAGCCAGTAATCTAGAGCTTAGAACAGCTAAACACTTATGGCTACACTTATCCCTTCTCACAGTCTACTAGACTGGCTACACTTCTCCCTTCTCACAGTCTACTAGACTGGCTAAACTTCTCCCTTCTCACAGTCTACTAGACTGCCATACACTTATCCCTTCTCAGAGTGCCCTATCCTCTGTGAGTCTGTGAGAGTCTACTAGACTGGCTGCACTTATCCTCTGCTGTTGTCTATTAGAGTGACTACTTATCCTCTCTCGCAAATGACGGTGTTCTATGGCGGTTCTGCTTATGAAAAGTGATTCACAGAACTTTATTGATTTCTGAAATATTCACCTGGGACCATTCGGTCAATGTCATCTTTAGTCTATCTGGTGTTGATGCTGGAAGATACCCAGTATTAAAAACGGGAATGGAAAACTGACCTTTGCACGTGCAGTCATCCGACTATGGAAGTGGATGGGGCAAAAATGATATGGAGGTGTAGTGAAAGATTGATGATGGTGGGGCGGGATGTGTTACTGAATGGGCAGCTTCATCCTTAACAGGTGTATGTTCTGCATGCCGTCATGGGATCACTTCAGTTCAAATATACAAAGAAATATCAGCTCTGAGGGTCATGAAATGTCATTGAAGGTAGCCAGTTGACAAAAGATTTCCCGGTGAAATGACCCTCTGGAGCTATGCCTATTGAGGAAGTTGATTCGTAGAACTTTATGTTGGCTGGTCATAATTACATTTCTGTCAAAAGCTTAGAGCAGACTTTGCCTCAATCAACTTATATCTAGGATACTTTCCCGAATTTTTACAATTTAGATTGATTTATTCCCTATTTCAGAATAATACCTAAACAGAGCATAATTTTGTTGTATCGGTGCTGACCATCATGAATATTATTTTATTGTGAAGCCAGCTCAGAGTTCATGGCAGGGGTGTATGGTTTGTGTGTGAACGTTTTGACTGACCCAGAGTAAAAATATTAACCCAGAAAATTATGGTTAAATTTATTACTCAGTTCGTCATAGAGTGTCAGTGTGGGCCAACAGTAATGGGCACCACCAGTTTTGTGATCGGATTGATGACGGGAGTATTAATTTGCTAATGTCTTTTGGCTCAAGTCATTTGGTGATTGAGCTTTTACTGTTGCAGCCTCCACTTTGTGGAATAGTTTGCAGGTGGACATTAGAAATGGGTCGTCTCTTGAAAATGTTTAATCCATTCTAAAAATACACCTAAATATAAATAATAATTATTGTTTAAATCTCTGATAGGGTTTTTAAAGACATATTATTTGGGGTATTATTAAATTACATATTATTTGTACAGCACCTTTGAATGGCTCCTGCTGTTAGGGTGCTTTATTAAATATACATAATTATTCATTATTATTATATAAGAATTTGGAACTAATTACATTAATTATGGGCACATTTCAATTCTTTATAACAGGTCACCCACCAATATTCTTAGTCGTTTGATTATAGGAAATGTAAAACACTTAAACTTAAAATAAAGACTGTTGAAGACCAAAACATTCGATCCCTTGAAGACAACGGTGACTGGGTCCCACAGGTGATAGCATTCTTTTTTTAATAATGAATGGCTACCATTAAGCAGAAGCGTCTGCAGATGATACACATGGTATGAAGCAATCATCAAAGGTGAAAGGATACTAAAACTGAGACGGCTGATGCTAAGCAGTTTGTTGCTTCTCACAATATCCGCAATCTGTTCACTCCACTTCTAAGATGGCTGTCAGAAATAATAAAATATGCTAGCGCGGTGGCTGCCCTCACGGACACATCTGGGTGTGGTAGAACTAGAAGCGCCTCGATGCTGAAGAAGTATACCAACCAGAGGGGCTCGTAGAACAGACTGAATGTTCTCACTATGTAGGAACTGTGTTACAGGGCTTCTTTCTTTACTAAAGATGATGAACAATTGTGAATAAAATGAGATGTTTAATCTGAAAGGGACAACATTACCAACCAGTCAACTACTCTGTACTGCTGTAAAGGTTTTTCTTGACTTGGTATTAAAGCTACAAGTACAAACTACTTAGTCCTTGTTGTCTGTGGAAGGTGTAGCATGTACTAAGCAGGTTGTGCACTGGTAAAGAATGTTTTCCTTGCAGGGGCCAGACAACCTTTCGACTGCGTTCATGATGTCAGCAACGTATGAATGCCAAGTTCTATTTCCCAGAATGAATTGCGATAATTTTGGTAGAAAAATATACAGCAGACATTTGACAGTTTACATTTGTTTATCGTCTGCCTCATTCTTCATCCTTTAGCATTGTCACATGTTTGGTTGTTTTGGCTTGACTTGCCTGTTGCAGACTTTAATGCTCCTTGACTCATTTCTTGTTTCACAATTAATTCAATCTCGTAGGTTTATTATTCACCAGTTATGTCGTTGCTTATTTCAGGGTGGAGGTATGTTTGAAGATGGCTGACACTGTGGTCGCCAAATATGATTACCAGGCTAAAGACGACAAGGAATTAAATATTCGTAAGAATGAGCGCCTCATCCTATTGGATGACAGCAAACAGTGGTGGAAGGTACAGAACAACCAGAACCAGTCTGGCTTCGTACCTTCCAATTACGTCAAGAAGGTCAAGCCGTCCTTTTTCTCTAGTCTGCGGAACACGCTTGGAAGGAAGAAAGGTGGCGAGGCTCGCACCCTATGTGAGAAGTCGCAGAATGGTGAAAACGTTCCAGAAAGGAGTATAAACTTCGAGACGCAGACGTGCGACAACACCTTTGCCATCGCCAAGTATGATTACGAGGCAAATCAGGATGATGAATTGTCAATATCGAAGGGTGATCGGATCGTTGTGTTGGAGAAGAGTCCAGATGGATGGTGGAAAGGACGGAAGGGCACCGGCCAGGTTGGCTGGTTTCCCTCAAATTATGTCACGTTGGAGGATGACGCACAAGACATGAGCATGTACGCCAACCCGGCATCGAGCTGTTCGGAAAATTTGAGCACCGATTTGGAGGACAGCATAGAGACAGTGGTCACACTGTATGCCTATGAAGGCAGCAATAGCGAGGAGTTGACATTCGAAAAGGATGAATTACTAGAGATATTACAAAAGCCCACCAATGATCCGGACTGGTGGCGGGCACGCAATCAGCGTGGCGACGTCGGTCTCGTGCCAAAGAACTACGTGCAGGCACTGAGCACAGACTCTGGCTACCCGCAGACGACGCCCGAGTCGCAGTCGAACAGTAGCCTTAGTGGACAATCTCATGAAGGTGCTAGTAGTAGGACGCCATCTGGAGGAATACGTAGTCGGTACCGTGTGGCAGGGCCATTAGAACGGAAAGATTGGTATTATGGAAATATACCTCGGTCGGAATGTGACCAGGTTCTCTGTCAGTTTGCAGAGGATGGTGACTTTGTCATACGTGACAGTGAAACTAATGTAAGTTGAGTGTGAAATATTTTAGGAATAATTTTTTCTAAAATAATTGTCCATTAAGTTGAGGATATAATGAACTCTTCTTCTATGTTGTTGGTACATTTTAGAATGTTGAATCAATTAAAATTTTTCAGCCAGCTTTGTATCAAGATTATGTTTTAATCCTTGAAAACATTTCTCCAGAATTTCTTTTATTACTTATCCAGAACCAGACATGGGGTCAATTTCATTGCATCGATTCCATTTTGGCAATTCCAATTCCACTCAATTCCATTTGGTTAATTCTAATTCCACATCAAACTGATCAATTCTAATTCCAAATAGAGCAATTCAATTCCATATATTTGTATATGCTTTACAAACATTTTGATGTACCTACTCCGAGTACCTGCTAGCAATACCAACTCCGAGTAGTTTATATTCCAAGTAGGATTGTCATGGAAGAAATATTTCTAAATTACAAAATTAAATGGTAAATTAATTTGTGGATTCAATTTTGTTTTGTAGCAAACTTTAATTCCAATTCCAAATTTATCAATTCCAATTCCATTTTTTTTTAAATAAGCAATTCCAATTCTGGAATTAAATTAACCCCATCCCATGTCTGTTCAGAACTGATCAGGGTTGAAAATTTGTGTAAGAAGACCTAATTAACAAAAGTCAGAATTTCATCTCACTTTTTATAGTGTTGTTTGTTGAAGTGGTTATTAATCATCTTTCACACATGTTCTCTTCTCACAGCCTGGTGACTACACACTAACATTGAAAGCAACACCAAAAAATAAGCACTTCCGCATACAAAGGGACAATAGCAGCTTCTGTATAGGCCAACAGACCTTTGACACGCTCGATGATCTTGTCGATCACTACAAGAGACATCCGATCTTCCGCAGTGGGCGCGAAAAACTCTATCTAGGGAAGACTTTCTCACATCCAGACGATGGCGAAACCTGCCGATAACAGAGTGGCTACTGTGGCATAAATGAGGAACAGGTTTATCCTAAAAATTCACACTTGGTGCTGAAACTCATCTTGGTTTCCATGGCCACAAAATAAGACTGATCGTGCATAATGCAATAGAACCAAATGGTTGCTGATAAATAGTATACATATTCCATCACAGCATACAAATAATGTGTTAACATCGTTTGGGGCATGTTAGTTTGATGGATATCTCCATGGTGGACTGTTGTCAGATGTGAATTTCATACAGCACTTGAAAATTGTTTTTTAACCGCCATTTTTTTTCTTCACAATTTGGTCTGATCAGGTTGGTAATTGTTGATCTTTTCCCCGTGTCTCTGGCTTATCATGTGAGACTGTCTTAAATTTGACAATACAATAACTAGGTTAGTGAACTTCCAATACTCAGCAGTTTGTGCCTAGTGCCTCTTTGTCAGCTACATGGAGCATCATTTGAATTGATGAATTACAAATGTAGTAATAGTTGGGTTTTTATTTTTGTTTAATCCGGGACTGTCCTCGTTGATACGATAACGTGCATTTATGTGTCACTGACTAATTTGCCATGTTTTGCTATATGGAAATCTGTGCTGCCATTTACACCCTAACGATACCCGTTTTCTCATTACCAGGTGGCATGGTAATGTGTCTGTTCTGATGCAGAAATTTGTTATCATGTGGTTTTTACCGTGAACAGACAATCACAATATGTCAATAGCTGTTTGATGTAACAATTTAGCTATATTCTGATGCCAACTCTGTAACATACATTCACATCTGTGTATCCATGGACACACACACACACACACACACACACACACACACACACACACACACACACACACACACACACACAACAACAACAACATCAACATTGTGCCTGGTATCCAAGTTTGATAGACTCTGTGTTCACAGCATGCCCACTCCATTCTCTCATAGTCAGATGTGGTGTACTGTAGGAAGATTTTCACAAAAATGCAGTCTCTCTTGTGTCTTATGTACTTATAAGTGTCTCTAGTTATAAGTCATCTGAACTGTGTATAGACACAGAACAATGGCATGCTTGTGTGTGTGTGTGTGTGTGTGTGTGTGCCAATATTTTGTATTTGTATATATACAGATATGTATGCGTAAATGTGTTGGAACAATCAAAACTCTAGTTACTTGGCGGCTCCTTGATCCAGGGAGTTGACACTTTCTCATTTGTTAGAAACGATTTCGTCGTCGTGTGCATTCTTCGTCGTGGCGTGCATGCCACTAATACGCTGCCTTCGCGTCACTAACAACACCAAAAACCAAAGATAAAAGATACTTAAATTGAAGCCAATCATGTCCAAAAACGTGCACAGGTTTTTTATAGTCTTTTATGTTAGGTAGGTAATTCCAACAGATCGAGTTTATTATGCTGCACTTTTGTGCCGTTTTTTGAAGCCAAACAGAGCACAATACTTGTTAACTTTTTATTTGTTTAATGCTCTCTGTTCTCACAACATGTCAACCATCAAGTACCTGTCATAATTTAATCATTCGTGATGTTATTATTCGTCATCCAATTTAGTTATTCTGTAACTCTGACTGTACCCGTTCATTTGTATTATAGTACGTCGGAATGTATTGTGCCAAAACAATTGCTAAAGTTTTCATCATCAGAATTTCTTGCACATCTGTCATGTAAAGTTTATTTATCAGTAACCGGATCTTGGAAAAAAAACGGGAAGATATATCGTTAGCACCCAATAAGTGATTTCAACATCGTGTCGCGCATGCACAAGTCTGTAACCTAAAATTATCCAGTCGCCTTTAAATGAAATCGTTTGGGACTTGTAGCATTCAGTTTTTGAGTTTTAGGTCATAGAGATTTCTGTATTGTTTTTTTCGTCTCCATCGTTCATTTCTTATTAGATTTGCTTTAGTCGGCCAGAGGTGGTTTCCTAAATGTGTCCTTCAGTACGTACTGTGTGCATTTTTATTGACCTTGTCAATCCAAATTTCATGACACGGTTTGTTCATTCTAATATTCAACCCGTAAGCCAAGTTTCTTCTGGCAAACAATCGTTTGTCTGGTACTTGTATGCCTTTTTACCAACTCCTTATCGGCTCACTATCAGTAAAGGTGGACACTCTTATAGTTAGTTCACCGGTTAGGAACAGTGTGTCGCATAACTCCAGGCCACGGTTCAAATTGAATCGAGTTATCTGTGTTTGTGTGGTGTTTCTTTAGGGGTCACCTTGTGGCTATCCCATGTCAATCTCACTCACTCACTCACTCACTCACTCACTCACTCACTCACTCACTCACTCACTCACTCACTCACTCACTCACTCACTCACTCACTCACTCACTCACTCACTCACTCACTCACTCACTCACTCACAAACCAACAGGTGCAGCTCTTTGTCACTTCACATGCCATATCTTTCCTGTGTTTCAGACTTTACAATAAATCAGTTATGATTTGGTGGAATTGTGACCTATTGACAAAAAATCAGTTAATACTTGGTGGAATTTTGACCTACAGACACTAAATCAGTTATAATTTGATGGAATTTTGATCTATTGACGCTAACTCAGTTAACATTTGGTAGACATGTGCCCCAACAGAACATTCATTTTATGTGATACCATGGATGTTTATGATAAACATTACTGATGTTTACTACAGTTGTGTATCATTATACTCTGATTTCAGGTTTCAAATCAATCTGTTGTGGTATTTTTATACTGAAAGTGTTCGGTATTGTCAAACTTATTCTCAAGCCAGTTATTAACTCCAAGTGTACAGGTAGCGTCACAGTCGACATAAAGCCTAAAACACTGGCTATGTATGTATGCACAAGTGTGCAGGCAACCAAATTGGTGTACTGATGATAGCACATACACACACACCCACACACACTAGTGCATTGTGCTGCAAATCTCCAGGTTGGTCTTCGAATCTGTCTTAGACCAGTGTTCGTGAGTTACTTCTCTAGGGGGTCAGTCCTCTGCCACTTTTCCTAGTATGGCTAGTGTCAAGGCTAAGCAAATGGCTCACTCACTGACTCACTTACTCAGTCACACACACCATTCACTGCTTTGTAAACTTTATTCCTAAAATTGCACCTATTTACAGCATCATGTGGCTAGAACAGAGAGACCCCATACTGGACAATTGTCATGCCGTAAAGCAAATGTGGTGAACATCCTCCAACAGGTTGAGCTATCTTCCAACACATGGGTGCTGCGTTAATATTGTCATAGTTGAATACCGGTTTATTAGCAGGTTGTCCTCGCAGGTGATAGCGTTTGTCTCATGCCATTGGTCACTTCTTTTCTTAGATGCTGTCTGATCAGTAATCTGAATGCTGAACAAGCATATTTATGAATAACCAAAATATCATTATATACCAAAGCAGTAGGTCAAGAGGCTATTCTTAGCCAATCACTTTGTCTGCTAGTAAAAAAAGGTAGATCCTGTGATGGGCTGGGATAATATATATATATTCCCCTAAAGATTGTTGGTATGACAAACGTCTGTTATTATCCCCTTTTCTCAGCAATTTTCAATGCTTCTAGCACTTCTTGAATGTAGGAAGGGCAGATACACATCAGGCTCTTAGCTGAATCACTGGATCTACTTAAATATGTTTCAGTTTGAGTTGTCACCGTCTCAATTTTAATATGTGCTAAGCGTGTTTGATGCAGTGACTTCGGCAATGCACTCATTAAGTTGTACACTATTCGCTTGATTCCGTGTTGACCCAAGTATTGATTCTGTTCCCTGGATGGGGTAGCATGAAGAACTGGACCAAAGCACAGCGCCTTCTGACATTTGTTTTTAAAACATTGTCGTGTCGTGTCATGTTTTTCATATTTATTCTTATCATTTTTTCGGTGCTACTCGGGCTGAGAGCTTGGTGTTTTATTCTGTCTGCATCAATTCATTCGCTGACTGATTGATCTGTGCTAATCTCTGGATATTACGCGTGGATTCAACGTCACTATAATTACTGTCATCGGAGTCTTCTCGACTCCACACGTGAAGTGGTTGGTCACCGGCAAAGTGGGTGGTGCATTTCTGTGCAAATGCTACCGGATACCGTGTGATAGTTATGTGTGCCATATCATGACTTGGTCCAGGGTTACACCCATAAAAAATCTGAATAGACAACGTACAAGTGTTTTCTGAGCTGCTGTCGCGCGAGCGGATCCGTTTCTTCGGCGGATGCGATTCTTATGTGTAGTTGGTCAGCACGCGTGTTGGTGGAATTGTGGCTTGGTTGGTTGCTAACTGACAGTGTTGTGGCTTTTTTATTTGTAAAATTGATTGATGCATATTTTTTAGATTGTCCAATTAGAAAAAGGTAACAATTGCATTCATCTTGTTTGAATGTGAATATTTAATCGCATATTTGTCACGTGATCCTTCTGGGAATAGCATCACGTCGTCATGATAGAGCCATCGTAACTGTGAGTAGTAATTATGTAGCCCCTACACTTTTTGACGGTGGGGTTTGAGCTGGTGGGATATTTCATAGTATTAGATCAAAACATTCAACGTACATCTGGTGGTATGGACCATCGTTTGAATGTCAGGCATCCAGAGATTACCCAATCAGCATTCTTTGTTATTTTAATCTGACCCTCTGTGATAGACGATAATCGGTATGGCTGTTTGGCTTTTTTATATATGCGTGCTGTTTGCGTGGGTGCGTGGGTGGGTGCTGTCATGCGTGCTCGAGTGCCTGTGCGCAACTGGAGGTACAAAATCTGGTCAGTATGCTTCTCTCATTGTCAGCATGTGCACCATTTGTAATCTATGCCAAATGGGAAATGTGTTAAATGTATATTTTCACTAGGTAATTGATTAGCATTATGTAATTAGTATGTGATGTTGATGAATGTAATTTACACTGCGTGTGTTATATAATGATTGCACATGGGTCAGCACGTCCCCCTCCACACAACTGATTTTGTGATGCATTTAGTTTGGAAAAGTGCCACGGTGACAGCTGGGTTGAAATAAATCCAGATGCCTACTTGCAGTTCACGAACTAGAGGTCTGCCTGTGAAAAAGCCTCATCTTTATTCGCCATCTCGTGCAACTGAACCTGTCTAGCGTTTTACTTCCAAAGTGAATTGTTTTGATTTGTCTAGCACTTCGCTTCGTTGCAAGCGATACGCATGGACTGGCGGCGAAATTCTTTACTGTTGTATATTAAAGAACAGAGGTGCCACCATCAAAACTGGATCATATATAGATTATGTTGTATGGAAATGTGTTAGAATCCCTTATGCAATGCGTTCTGTTAGCTAGATATGTTCCAAGTTGATTTTGCTCAGGATCCATTTATGCTTTTGCCATAAATATCGTTGACTGCATCGTGTAAGGAAGCATTTATAGCAAACTTAGATTTTTGTAAAGAACAAAAGTGGTTGTTTGCGAAGAAACTAAAAAAAGCACAGCCAAGAAGCCAAGATACCTTTTTATTTACTTTTGTTCAATGGTTGTAATGTGCCGAATGTTCCGTTCTTCAAAAGAGGAGCTCAAGACTAATTATCATGTATATCTGTGTACATAGAGAGTACCAGACCTTGACATGCCTTCTTGTATAAGATGTGGATGTTAACTTGTTACCATTACATTGTTCTGTTGCAGTATTTGTGTATTTTTATCAGTGTGTACAAAGCAAAGGCTATTGATGAATCTGTAGTAACTATGCATTGTCTATAGTCAGTGTCTTGTCTTCATAATGAGCAAATCTTACCGAGGTTAAAAACCTTTATAGATTATATACACAATTTTATATGTATATGTTTTAATAATATATGTTTGGATATATATATATATATATATTATCGTACACCCAGATGCATACATAGACACACTCGGAAAGACTTCATACACACAAATAATAGTTGTATTGCTTGACAGAAATTACGTGTACACTTGTGTATTTAAATTCCTTCATTGTTATGTGTCTGTGCTCTTCAGTTTGCGAGAAAAACAAAATGCTGATTTTGATGGGCCACTTGTTCCCAGGTGAATATTCCAGATGAAAACCAGAATACTTTGCAGGCAAAGTGAAATTGATTGCTCGATCACGAGAGAACCAATCACGCAGCGTACTGTCACTTGTCCATAGAGAATTTTGTGCAGTGGGAGATGTGCTTCCGAATGTTGTGATCCATGTTTTGGTGTTGTCTACGTGATTCCAAGCACTAATCCGAAACAAAAACGGAGGCTGCATAGCATTTGAACTAAATCAAGATGTCACTCCTGTGCATGTTGGACTATATAGATATTACAAGTAAATGTTTACTTTGTATTGTTACTACAAGTGTACTACGTGTCTGTGAGCCCCTGTAGGATGTAGGAGAATCTTTATTATGTATTTATTATATTGAGAAATGCTTTGCATTCTATCAGTGGGCCATATCTCCATTTGTTAATAACCAGTCATGATAAACTATTGATAATCAGATTGGTTCGTGTTGATCTCTAGGTGTTTGTGGTGATGCCTGCTTAATCCACTATCTTGTGTGTGTGTGTGTGTAATCTAAACAATCACTATCCAACACGTGTCCATTATAATGCATCTGCCTGCAAATACACGTGCATAATCAATTAATGCATCATCACAAATATTAGAGCAAGTCTGCTGATCGGTCAGACCTATTCTTATACGAGTGCAAATTATGGACATTAACCCAGATATCATGACAAATGGTAAGATAAACTGTTTAAGTCCATCTGGAAAGTCTATATGATAAGGTAAAAACAATCTTTTATAGTTTTGTGCCTCCACTGAATACGTATGTTCACAACACATTTGGGATCAATTAATAAATATTTGTTGGCTCAGCAATGAGTAAATATCTGACAGTTTGTCAATAAGAGCAATTTGTCCTTTAAATTTGTAACTTGCATAGCAAAAAACAAGTAATATAAAAAGTTAAAATATCTGGAACTGATTATCAATTACGACTGGAATAGGAAAATTTTCAATTCAACTTGATTCGATCAATTCTAAAAATACTACTCTCATTTAGTCGTGTGCACCTAATCAATTTGTCAAAACAAATGGTAAATATGATTGCTGATAACATGTAAGCGCAAATATATCACAAATGGTGGGTCTTCATGGCCCCGACTGGTAGAGCAGTTAGCCACAAACTCTACTACCCAAGTACAAATCCCAGCAGGGTTATGTCTGAGGGGTTTGTCTTTTCACTTCGCCTTTGGCTAAAACACCAGCAATATTTTCACAGTTATAACAAATGGATGACTTGAAATTGACAAAGGTTAATGAGTTTTATAAACAGTGGTCAGAATTCTGGATGCTGCTGTCAAAAAGCTTCAACTGTTTCAAAATTCAGCAGCCGATATGAACATATCGCGGCTGTACCTAAGGCCTTGCATTAGCTTCTACTGAGATATAGGATAGATATTAAGATAATCACTCTTACTTATGAAGTATTGCATGAACTGGCGCCACCATATATCCACAACAAGCTACAGAATATCATCCAACAAGGACACCGAGGTCTGCCGGATCAAACTTATTGTTGATACTGCAGGTTAGGCTCGAGACGTTTTGGTCACCGGTCATTCCACTATGCAGCACCAACATGATGGAATCAACTCCCAGACAAACTGAGACATCGTCATTCAATTAATAGTTTTAAATCTATCCTTAAGAAGTACGTGTTTAGTATTATATATTCTTAAATTATGTAATATCTATGTACGTTTTAACAGTAGAAATTGTTATCTAGTCTACCAACGAATATTTTGTTCAGTATCATGTCGCGAATCGCTATACAATTTACACGGATCACTACGCAATCCTAAAATGCATTGCGTAAAATCAGGAATCAACATCTGGCATTGTGTTTAGTTCAGAGATGTTTTTGGAATAAGCTCATCTATGACAGTGCTGTATGTGAAAAAAAGAGATTTTGCCCCGTTTTAATACTGTTGTTTGTAAATATTTTAAAATCTTTTATGATAAGCTGGTCGTTGGTTTTGTTCTTGCACTGCACAGTACAGGAGATTTTTTACTGTAACGACAGATTAATTGCAAAATTGAGTTGGCTGCAGATTTAAACGATTAGTTTGTCTGAATTTCAATTTAATATGTGTTTGTTTGGATGATATGTCTAACTTGCTACACAAACTATGCAGTTGCTAATCAATTTCATAACTGATTAGCGATTGTTGCTAATCATTTTTTTTTAAAACAAAATGTTCCCTATCTACTCAGTTTTTATGTAAAGCACCCCAGAACAACACAAGTTGAATATGATGCTACATAAAATCACACGTTATTATTATTATTATTAACAGTGCACCAGTATCTGTTTTGAGATCCAGAGTGATATTTAAGGCAATATCACCCAAAATACAAAGGACAGGAGGTTTCTGGTCGTCTGGCTTTATGATTCAGCACCATATAATAACTTCGAGAAGTTACGAACAAACGCGTATCCACAGCAATGGAATCGAGCAGGTATCAACCGAAAAAGCTTTGTAGCATAATGCTGTGTACAATATACATCACAAGAAGATCAAAGATACAGAGATTTTATTTTTATGCATGTTTGTTGATGAAAAGTACACCGATAGAAAATCTAAGCTCTCAAAAATGCTATAAAACAGTTCAGTATTTACACTATTTACACAAAGGAAAACATGATCACATCTTATCGTAGTCATCCTCGTCTTCACGTTTTCGCTTCAGCGATTCTACCTTAATGATAGATGTCCCACTGCCAAGTGCTGTGCTACTAGCAGACATCGTATTACCTGAAATTATGTGGAAATGTGTAATATACTTTGTGATGACATTAAACCCAACAGATGATATCTTTGTATTCTGCACATAAGAATGTTACAGTATCAGTTTCAATTATATATATATATATCAGTCCAGTTGTAAGTGTGAAAACATATATCAATAAAGACAGTATCTCTTCACATGGCAAACATCTCTATCTGCTGATTACAGATGACTAATGACAGTAACGCACATCACTGGATTAGGCACTAACTTATTAGTTACCTCTAAAAGTATCGTAAATTCAGCCCTATTAAAGGCATGTTTAACTGCACCTTTAGCGCATTATGCAAATAATTACATATTCCATCGATAATAATTTGTGTTTTATGGCCACATTTGTGCACATGGTAGGCTAAATGGGCCGAGTGACCTCCAAAGGTAATGAGGGCGAAGTCAAAGATGAAACAACCATCAGATATGCCCACTCCGAGATTCGAACCCAGATGGTAGTGATCTGTGGTCCAAAACGCTACTGCTAGACCACGGAGGCGCCCACATATTCCATCGAGTAATCACGCAAATATCCATCAGGAAAAACCCTACTGTACTAAGATGATCAGTTCAACTATATAGTCCTTTATAAACATCGGAGTGAAAGAAATATAAATTTTGGCAAGTTTTAGCAGAGGTACACCAGTTGATCATTTAGAGTGATACACCAGTCAGTGATTTCTTTAGGTTGTATGGCCAAGAGGCTACGACCTAGGGTAATGTGATGGTTAGATTGAAGTCTTCTACTGAAGAATGAAATGCCCATCAGACTTGATATCAATGGAATTCATCAATTCCATGATTAGGTTTTCAGCACCACAGTGCACTATCAACCAATCAACAGGAGTATTGTCAGGATTTTGATTGCATTCTTGATAACTTCAAGGTCAGTTTAAGTAAATATATATGTTACAGTTAAGCTATAATGTAATATACAGATTAACTGTAATATATATTTACTAGCAATGGTACACTAAATAGGAAATTAACTGTAAGGTATGCTGAAGCAAATACAAGACTTGTCCCAAAAAGACTGTCTGCTTACCTGGTGTTAGTCTTATTATAGGTACAGGTGTTGAACCAGTGGCAGCTGTGCTAGCTACAGCTGGCCTTATTGTGACGGTTGGCTGGGACACGCCTCTGGTGACAAGCTGTAGTGAGCCAGTACCTCCTAAACTGGATGTCTTAACCAGTGAGGTTCCTGAGAAATTAAGAGAAAAATTAATGTACAAATTGGGGAATTTAATTTTTTTTTTAAAATAAACAGCAAAATCAGAAATTATAAAATCTTATTGTCCTAATTTCATTCTTCATGAACAACATGTCATACATTATTCAATACAATCAACACCGTTGTTCTGACAATATTATAAAAGTATGTCACAGATAAAGTGAGACCCAGTGGACAGAATCTAAATTAATCCCTACATCTAGAAAAATTATTTGTATTACTATAATAATCTTTACTTTGTTTTCTAATATCTAATAGGCATTTATTTACATTGTTCTAAATAACTTCTTTTTTAAAAATAGGTTTATTGTAAATATTAATTATATATATATATATATATATATATATATATACTTTCTTTCCTAGAAATTAATAATAAGAAAACATAATAATTTTTATATTTGACTCATTAATTCATGACTATCAAGAATAGAATTACTTAGTAATACCAATAACTAAATAGCAATTAGTCAATTTAGAAAAATAGGGGCTTGTTAAAAATAGCTGTACTAGAATTTTATGTGGATACTATTTCAAACAAAATAATAAAATGGCAGCTTCTAAGCAGCCTGTTTTAAACAAAAGTACTTTCGATTAATGGATTTGTTTTCGAATATCTGCATTTCTTCCCTTAGTTATTCACAATAGAGATGAATAACAGAATTACTAAACCTAGCCCCACATTAGAATACACTTGTGTGGATTATTGATGTGTAGAATATTCCTACGTGTGGAAGGTATTTCCAATTCCTGGCTCATAGTTGATACATTACAATTAAAAAGAATACTCTTGTGTAAAATACTGATGTGTGGAAAGTTCCTATATGCGGAGGTCTTTTTGGCTTCACCTGAGTGCATATTTATAAAAGAACAATATTTCAAGAACAAGTCATTAATTTTAGAAATCTGTATGTAATAAAATACTTTTGGTTGTTCTTCTTACCATTAACATTAATGGTAATTTATACAAAATACAACCAGTGGCTAATGTCTATGTTGAGTGGTAAAGTGATGTTTGGATGTGTTAAAGTATTGCCATCTTGAATTAATTTTCATTTCCCTTGAATTTCCACACAAGAGTATTTTACTGTGTAGAGGTCTCTTATTTTATTATTAGGTCCTCCTCACCAGCTGAATGGATGGCTACTCTTGGCGTAAGGTTCGGTAAGATAGAAGCACCAGACACCTGAACTATCTGAGGCTGATTCTGTAAACGAGAAAGAATGCACAAAACTTAGAGAGAAGGGCAATTTTGTTTTGTTTAAATGTTACACAGATATAAATACTCAGATCTGAATGATTTATCCCTAAGAGTCAGAGCTATCCATGCATATCTAGCAACACACACACACACACACACAACACACAACACACACACACACACAGAGTCATGTTATAAGTAATCCAGAATTTTTGCTCCAACAATTTTGACCTTAATCAAAATAACATCTAAAACAGAATGTTTACACATTATGCTCTTTATATATTTCAGTATCAGAGCTACCCAATCTGATAAGTTGGCAAAATACTTTCAGAGAAGCAGATCATCATGAGCGCAACCAGACATTTGGCTAGAAATTCAAAGTTCGGTGTTTCAACTTTCAGTTTGTGCAGGAAGAGCCTGAACATGAAGTTTTGATGGAGGGCTCCTTCCAACCCGCTAGTGAAATCTAGAGGTCTGGTAGGAAATGTTTGGAAATGCAGTGCTCTTAGATGGCTTCGGGCGACATTTCAGCGAAACATATCCCATTGACAAGCAGAACTGACCATCCACCTAGCCATTCATTCTACTTTCAAGGCATCCACATCGGTCAAAGGTCATCCATTTGGCTCAACGCCTAAGCACTTGAGCAGAAACAGAGTGAAAGTACCTTTAATTTATGGAGTATAATTTAGTTTCTACTGGGTTCAGTCATATTGTATCGCTGCTATGAGTATTGATCCCAATTTATTCTGATTTGTGCTTATATTATTCAATTATAGTATGTACTAATATTTTAGTATATTTATTATGATTGATGCATTCTTAGCTGTAGTGTACGACACAAAGCCTGGTTTTGTGTCAATGATGATGATGATGACGATGATGATGACTGATGTTTTACAGCCACTTTTCAGTTTTGTGCACATGGTAGGCTAAATGGGTCTGGATTGTTTTAGTAATCTGTTTTTCCTTTAATTTTGTTTCTAATTATGAACGTTATTAAATTATAACTGTGATAAAATTATATATGTAGTTAAATATATGTCTAACCATTTTGGAGTTATAATTGCTGTTCGAATAAAAGCGTATCACTTGTGCCGGTGCTTTAACTATCTTTATAAAACACCCCCGACACACACACACACACACACACACTTTTGTAAGATTTCATAAGAATACAGAATAATTCAACTTAGTAACAACAACCAAATGATAATAAATTAAAAAATCATTAAGAACCCCCCCCCCCAAGAAATTTGAAAAAAAAACAAAACAGCAAAACAAGGAAACCTTAAACCACACATTCCCGTCACTGCTGCTAACACTACTACAGAATCAGGAAGATGGCATGCTATTCCTGCCACCCTATGATGACACGGGGAAGATCTATCCTATCTTATCGATCATGGACAGATATCTGTGAGCCGGAACATGTTTTGATACTGTATTTATTGTAAGGCGTATTAAAGCAATTCAAGCTGATTAAGATGCTGTATAAAATATTATTATCATTATATGAAGCTGATGTCACAATTGATACATCTGATTCATGATAACATCTTAAAGCCTCTAAATCTAAACCAGCAAGTAATTAAGACCAAGTTTCTGTGATTACAAATGAAGGCTAGAATCTGGATTGTCTGCCTAGAAATTCACCAAGATTATTCAAATAGGTTACCTATCAGATATTAAATATATTTCACAGGCTTTACTGGTTCAATAAACCATCTTGTTTTGTTATGAAACAGATTCTGCTACTCACTGTGCATCATGCAAAGTTAATTTGTTCCAGGAATAGACCAATCCAGGCGAAATGCATTGAACTGGTTACCAACTGCAGTCTCGGGTTAGAAACAGCTATGGTTCCCACTGTTAACAGGGGATCGCAACTTTCCACTAATGGTAAATACTGGAAATCTTTCAGCAAATTATTTCATATTACACAGAGACTGAGACTAGTATTTTAGCTGAACGATTGTATCTTTCCAAAGGATTTAACACACTAATTACCCAATGATTGAGCAGACCGATCTTTCCAGATGAATGACACAGCTAAGCCTTTGTTATTCATGTTGACTCGAATTTCAATGGATTAAATAAATGATTTTAAAATTAACCTTTTGGCTGAATGTAAATTGATTTTAATGAAGATTTTTTTTCATATTTAATGTAGATGTAAAGGGCAATTTGGAAATATTATTTTTACTTCTACCTGGGAACCAATCATATATATATATATATATATATATATATATATATATATATATAATACCTGTATATTATTAAATAACATTTTTTTATTACATTAGAGTACTATTTAACACCCTTGATATTTACATGTAGTAAACATTGCACAAATGGCTGATTCAGAAAATAAAACAGTTCACTTTCAATACAAGATATCACGCATAAATACCAATGTTACAGTAATAGGAATCACCCATTGAATTATAATCTATGTGATCATTGATTTTATCCATTCACATCGTCATGTCAGATGGCAAAGGTTCTACAAAAAAAAATAAGTTTGAACTAGACAGGCCGGACCATGACAACCATGCAAATCGCGCTGAACGTTACTTAGTTTAGTGGTATATATCTATTGGATGAAGTCTATGCCATTTCTATTAAGTGCAAAATTATGATCTGGAGATCGCATGCCCAAAATGGACTTTAAATAAAATCCAAATATAGCTGGTAAAATACAGCTTTTCAGTAAGATATTTATCGGCCACTACATGTGTAAATCGGCATACAACACAGCGATTCTTAGACCATAGTGTGAAATTCAGCCACATGGTGGCGCCAGGGGTAATTGAATCGGTCTATTACATACCGATTATGGTATTTGATGAGTATATTATTACTGAACTATAAAATGTTTTAACTTGTCAGAATTAAAGTATGCTCATCAATAATACAGTGTAAAGTAATATTTTAGTTGAATTATTGGATAAATAATTTTATGCCAACTGGTTTGCATTATTCATGAACAAAGATGAAAGGCTTCCTGAATTTGAAAGCTTTAAGAAAAACAAAAGGTTTTGTTTTAGAAGCCATGTTTTAAGTTAATTCACATTCCCCAAACTAAGGCTTATAAATCAGTCAGTTAGGAATCATATTGAATAAGTATTGTTTTAAACATAAGAGAATTATAATCCGAAATATCATGGAAACATTTCATAATCAAAAGGCTAACTACTGGAACAAGTAGATTAATTATCTAAATGTTTTCCTAGATTAGAAGATCTGAGGAAATAAGAATAAAATTATTTTATTTAACATAGCTACACAATATAAGAATAAATACTAGTAACTTAGAGCTATTAACTAATTTGTTAAATGGTATTTATAATAAAAATAACTTACAATAACATGGAAAATGATAGCAATAATGATGTCGGGCAGTGAACTAGTGTAATTTCGGACAGTGGCTTGACATCAACTATAAATTCACTTCATTATTAAATAATAAAAAAGTATGAACAAATGTATAAATATTTGTGCACCATGAACCTTGATGTTATTATGTCTGTTGAATGGGTCAACTGAATTTACATGAATTAAACTTTGTATGACTAGTAATTTCTTTATACATCTAGAAATGTTGGCCACAGTAGGCTAAACAGCAAGCAAACTCCAAAGTGAACAAGGTGAAGTGAATGATGAAAGATCCTTCAGGCACAAACAAGCCTGATCTGAAACCAGGTGTTAGAGATATATTTGGGTAAACTTAGGGCCATTTGAAAAATTATCATGTAAACATTTAAACCATCACACTTGTGTTATGTTCATCTGTTGGAATATATATATATATATATATATATATATATATATATATCAAAGCACATACATACATTCTGTATTCTAAAATGTCTTACATGAAGCTGGTAAGTTAAATAAAAGCTTTTAACTAAATTAACTTCCCATTTACAGAACATTATTAAATATTTATAATGGAGACATTTTTTTATAAAATATTAATAAATGTTGGCTAGCATTAAAGCATGACAACAAAGAAGCAACATATTTACCTTTTTCAGTGGTTTTAACCTATAGTTAGCCTGAGCAAGACAGTACCTATCAGGAGGCAGCTTAATACCGGTATACGGTTTGATCAGTGGCAGTGGATTAGTGTTTTTGTGTCGAGCAATATCCATCAGTAACTGTAAGGTAAAGCAATAAGTCAGATTATTGTATCATTAGACAAATTCACTAAAGAAATCATTAATTTGATGTTCGTTTGCTGAAATGAAAATACTTTGAAACCACTTGCACCATGACAAAATTTAAAAATTGCCAGTTTTCATAAATATTTTAATGAATATTTCAAAAAGTGGCATTCAAAAATCTAATTCCCTGTATTTTCCCCGTCTTATTTAAGAAATTTCCCTGTGCATTATGTGCAAAAATTGCATCTTGAATTAACCTTTTTTAGTAACACAGCCTCCACCCACCCCCAATGTTATAAATTTGGAATGAAGGCATAAAAAGATTCTGTGTTTTGCCTGTGTTTTAAAATTGATTTTCCCTGTGCTGTGGGTACACTGGTCTAAATTCGAGTTCAGAAGGAGGTGACATATGAGAAGCTATAACATCTATTAAACCTTGAACCTACTACTACATATTTAAACAATTAACCATAAAATAACATTCGCTAGCTTTATTTCTCTATTTCATTTTTTAATTAAATTTCCAAGTTACTATGAAGTTATCAAAATGCACAGCAGCAGGGCCAACAATCTGCAAAATTATTTTCACTGACATAACAATTTAACTGATTTATAACTGCTGAGACTCACATCTCTCGGAGGTGGGGTCGTGAATGAGTGATCCAGTTTACATTGTATAGCCAGCCTGACATCCTCTGTATCAATATTCTTCTTGTTGGCATGAGCGGAGTAAACCTTAGCATCATCGAGAATATCAGTGACATAACCTGAAAATAAGTAAACATCCATGCATGGGGTTTAATCGCAAATGATCTGGGAATGAAATTATTACTGATCTTTGTATCAGAATTCAACCATGGGCTGAGGCTTGGTGATTAGGCAATTGGCTTATTCATATCAGCGGAAAAGGGTGTTACTTTGATATCACAGTCTTATTCCTGGACCAGACACGCATACCTGTTGCTATTGGTCTGAACCCAGACATGATGCCTGCACAATGCTAGCAAGCCTGACATAATCAACTCCAGCACACTACTGTCAGGAGAGGAATCGAAGCACCATAGATCTGCCACTTATTGTTGAACACAGAAATAAATGATAATTTCATTGGCACTAATATTTGTTAAATGTGGCCACTAAATATATTTAGACACCATTACTGTTGTATATTTAGTTATTGGATCATTTAGCATACCACTTAATTTTCTGTGTGATTGTATTGTTAAATGCACAATTGCAATTGATGTTTAATAATGACTTTAATCATTGTTCAGTAACACTCAAGTCTACACCCATACATTGGTCTTCCATGATTACTGAAAGAGGATGGAGTTCATGAAATAAATTTCTTGATGAAATTTGTTTTGCTGAAATTAATCTATCATTATTACTGGGATTTAATTTTGTTTTGGATGCCAAGTGTCCAACATTTATTATTGGAAACAGATATATTTACAGTTATTGCTGCAATAGTGTAGCTGTATGCATATATGATAAGTGTGTAGGGGGTGCATGCTTCATATGTGTACTGTCCTTGTTAAGGAACTCCTCCCGCCCCAGCATCTATACACTAATGAGTGTCTGCTATAATGATGATTTGAACAAGTTTTTAGTTAAATTAACTAAAAGTCTGCCAAAATGGAGTAATATATTCTAGAACTGAACTTCACTTTTCAATTCTGTTCTTATTTTTGTTGTTCTGTGGTTTAAAGTACTGTATATCAGTTTAATTTGGTGACAGGAAGAATTGGTGAATTCGTCATTTAGGAAGGGGTGCCTGCGTGGTCTAATAGTAGGGTGTTGGATCACAGATCACTACCGCCTGTGTTCGAATCTCAGCATGGGCATATCTGAAGGGTGTTTCATCTTTGACTCTGCTTCATTATTTTGGACAGGAAAAACTGGCAAATTTTAGTCTGCCAGAAAAGTTAATATTTTGGTTCGTTTTCTAAGCCATTCAAGGAAAACCACATTTCAAAGCACACCATATTCACCAGGCATAAGCAGATATGAAGCAGACAAGATCATTGGCTTCTATGTAATGAGTAATTCCATTCTAAGCAGATATGAACTAGTAGCTGACAAACCATCACCACGCAAAGGCAATGGCATATGGTTCATATTATGTAAGCATATATGGGAATGTATTACACTTACATACAGTACATGTTGTTGTTGATAGTGTTGGTGTGAATGTTTAGTATATGAATGATTCAATGAATAGTAGTCTGTGCCATGTCAGTTGAGTAAACTTATGTATGTTACGTTGTATTTGAAGTGTGTTGGTGTGAATGACTGGATTGCCGATGCTAAAAAATTACTATACTAGCCTATGCTATGTTGATCAAATAAATTATTGTATGTTATGTTGAACGTTTGTGAATAATATAAAATATGTGAAATACCTGTTCTGTTGCATATACTATTATTGAATAAATGAGAATATTACACATTGGCGATATTTTGTCACTCGCCATCTTCATCATTATTCCATGTGCGCCAGATTAAGCTGATATAGAGTATTCAAGGTTTGTGTGTTCCTTAGTGTCAGCTGCACATTGTTTGCCCACTTCTTCATCTGTAACTTTCAATGGATTCAAAGATGTCTGTCTTAAGGCATTATTTATATATACTGAGTGTATGTAGGTAAATGTGCTTACTGTGCAGGCAGGTAGAAAAGTGTAAAACCAATAGATCACAAGTTTAACAACTGTTCATGATTAGGGTAAACAAATTGCTAATGTCTAGGTTTATGATTGTTTAGCCTAATCTGTGGTAGCATCTGGTAGGCTATGACGATCTGTGGGCTACAATTTTACCATACACACAGAATCATACATCTCCGGATGACCTGAACGTGTAACATTGTACATTATCTTTACTGTGACATTTTACCAAATAGAAACCCACATGTTCATGATGTTATGTCTAGTGTTGATAAAATATGTTATTATACTATTAAATGATTTGCGAGTAGCACGTTTCTGTGAATATGGCACAACAGCAACGGACACATTGTTACAGTGTATCAACTATCACCACATATTAGCTTAAACAATGATAAATCTACTCATTCCATGTCAGCTGTTGCCCTTGACATCAGTAATTTATTTACCTAAACCCCATTTTGTATAATATAGATTGAAGCTATTTGTCGGGACTCAGACAGACATACTCTGATGAAGCAGAATCTCAGGGACTTCCACTTGGCATAGGTAATGAAAGCAAATGTGAGTTGACCAGCTTGGGTACACCGGCCAGGAATGTATTTATTTGCTACTGGCACTCACTAACAGATGCTATAACTCTTGAGTATAAGGATTAACATTAACTCTGTCACTAGTGTATTACAAATATCTTGAAATATGCTTTTTTGAACACAATACAGGGCTATTAATTATTATTATTTATTGAAATTGACATTTGTCACAACTTAATTTAAATGTACGATGAAGCTGTGGTCTTGTTTGAGACCTACTCTTCAATTCCATCAATTTAAAAATGCTTATGCATTTGCACAGTGGGAAAATAGCATGTAACTCATGCTCACAGACATGTGAACTTTGACTGACATGCATTGTGTTATGTAGGATAACAAATTAAGATGGCACATGAAAGCCATTGGTAGACTAATGACTTTACGTCATTTTGGCCTATTTCAAATTGCCTTTATATGTTACATCTGATGTTATAAATCAGGGTTCATACACATTTTGACATCTCAGATTCCAGGACCTTCCAATGTCAAATTCAAGGAGATTTTCAAGGAATTCACAAACTTTTAACACATACAGATACACCCATATTTCGGAAGAAGTGTAACGATTGAATTCCTATATGCTTATGATTAGAAATATAGATCTATATGCCCAAATTCCAGGACTTTCAAGGACCTCTACGAAGATTCCAGGACTTTCCAGGAGTGGAATCCAAATTTTCAAATTCCAGGACTTTCCGGGTTTTCAAGGACATGTGCGAACCCTGTAAATATTACTCAGCTACATCATATTAAAAAGAAGCGAAATAAATAAGTTAACAGTAACAGATAAAAGAAACTCAAAACAATTTATAAATATGATTAAAAAATGTATTAAAAACATAAAACATGTATATCCAATAAATTAGTTTAACTGAAAGCCAAATTAAGGCATTTTTAAGTCATAATGTCCGGTTTATATAAAAAAACCTAGGTTACATCAAGGCTGTTGGAACCAATTAAGAATAAAGGGTGAGGTATGTTGTATTAAGTTCTCACATTGGTAAAATATTAGTGTCAGGGATGTACAGGGCCGGAAAATCAGTAGCCTGGATGCCTGGGATGTGTGGATTTTGTCTTTGGGCTAGTGAGTAGTCGAAAACACTAACCCGGCTGGGCTAAGAGCAAGATACGTGTTGCTGTTAGTCTCAATTTCATTTTCCGTAGAATGATTTTGTCATTGATTGCTGTACCCGACAGTCAATGCTGAATGAATATAGTAGATCTACATCAAATGATTAACACATGCTGCAGTTGATTGGTATTGATTAAGTCTTGTATGCTGGAACAGCGTAGACCCACACAAAAGAAACCTTAGAACTAGACTTAGTCTTATATTAGAATGGTAAATCATCATCATAGACATAGTTGATACTGTGATAGTACTTTAGTCTATACATTTATACTTTACTCTTTTAAGTCTTTAGTAGACAGATCTAGATGACTTACTTAGAGTTAGACTCTTATAGTTATAGCTAGACTTAGAGTCTTAGTCTGACTAATAGTAATACTTAGCCTTACTCCCCCTTAGGCTTAGATGACTAGAAGGTGTTCTAGCTTGGGGCAGTTTGGCTGTTGCAAAACCGGTCCAGACCAATCACAAGGATAACTCGAACTAATATCGCAGTTTACCTGCTGCAATAATTTAAAAGGATGTTTCGACAATTGTGTGTGCATGTTTTTCAATGTTTTGTGTGTGAGCGATAATATGTGCTACTTACGATATGTAAATTCCAGCATTTGATTTATAACACGTGGCTCATATTCAGCAACGCCCATGTCCTTCAATGTAGCTGCCATTACCTGGGCATCTTTTGGACTACTTTTACTTGAAGTCATTTTGTAATTGGTTATTTAATAATTCATATACAAATAAATTACAACTCAACACAAGGCAATTTGAACAAAGAAGTTATTCTACTGTTCTCCATTATGTACCTTGGGCCATTCAAACGCCGAAATGATCCATGATAACAAACTATTTTTCACACCAAATAATAACTTCTATATCTAGTATATAAGATCTTTAGCTATTTGAAATGACAATGTAATGATGCAAGTTTTACAGAAGTCGGTTATTCTTATACAAATATTTAATTGGCGCGCCCCCCCTGATTTATCCTCAAAGGTTTATATGAGCTGTTGCCTTTATTAATCACTAAATTGTTATAATAAGCTATAAATCAGTTATGGAGTTTATTTATTTTCTTGCATAGCTGTTTCATAAGCTGAACAGAAAAGTGTCATTAACTAAACAGAAAAGTGTCATAAGCGTAACAGAAAAGTGTCATGTAACATTTCGCCTTATTTATACACACGTGCTATTGTTTACATTCTTTCATCGCCAAATAGGACAAGTGCGCATGTGCAGACTTTTCGGGATTAGTAGTAAAGATGGCGGCCGCTAGAAACTCTGGCGGCCAGCAAAGTCCTAATGCAAATACTAGAAATGAAAAGATATTCGAAGATGCTCAGTATACGGGAGTTATTAATTTAAGTGGGAAAAAGCTTAAGGAATTTCCTCGTTGTGCCAAAAAATATGATTTATCGGATACTGTAGCAGTAGGTAAGTTTTCCAAGCCCCCATGCAATGAATGATGTAGACTAGAGTCTAGATCAACTCGTTTTATAATTTTAGCAGCAGCCGGTCAAATTGTTTATTCGAGTTCTGACTTATCGTAACTGTATTTTCGTTACATCGGCTGCTAATAAGTATGAACAATGTGAATGTTTACGCAGACGATATAATTACAAGACAACCTTTAGGCTTTATTACATTTAACATTACGATCGAAAGTATGCTAGACTCCAACTAGAGTGTTTGTCAGATTGTCAAACACAAATTGACGAAACGTAGCTGATCTAGATCTATCTAGTAGTCTAGTGACTTCTCTCAAGTGGTTACTGTATAAAATGTTCGAGTGTGTTATGGCTATTTAAATATATTTTTGTGAGAAGGGAAAATGTGTAATTGTTTCATTACTTTATACGGCTTATTTAGATCTATACATAACATGATAACTGACACTGTTCTTTTTTGTGAGTATCATTTTCAAAATAATTTTGACTCATCCAGACTGTTATTTAGTGGCTTACTCATAACCATCGGGTATGATTAGAAGAGTTATTAATAATTATTGATATTCTTATATTTGGAATCATCTCAGATGAGCTCTGTGTGGGAGAGCCATATCATATATAATAATATGCCTTTAACACATACTGACATAGCAGCCTGGTTTCCAGGTTTAAGCCGGCCCTGGCCTGGGTTGGGCTAAACACCCATTTGGGCTAATCCTGGGTTAAAGTAATTTTCAGGCATGATCCATTACTATGGGATTAAACAAAACAGACAAAATGTGAAATAAACATTTATTACCTACAACTACAGAGCTACATAAAGCACACAAATAATAGTATTTACATGTATGTCAATAATTGTACATAAAACGTACAGAACGATAACTAGTGTTCACCAGTATCATTCTGCACCACCAGAAAGTTCTCGATAGCAAGAGACAAGCTTGGCTGCTCTCTATTCAGTAGTCTAGACCCAACTTGTTACAGAGTTTGTTCTGGATGGCACCAAAGTTGAAGAAAATCCTCATAATTGAGGCTGAACTCAACAGAAGACAGCAACATGATGGCTAATATATTACAATGAATGGTGCACATATTCACAGCCTTATGGTCTAATGGATAAATTTACATTTGGATTGTTATATTATTATTATTTCAATAATAGTATTTTACAAATTCAGGTCATTCTAACATCTACTTTTCATTTGTATCCAAGTTAAATATATATAAATTTGTGGACTAATGCAGTCATTAAACACCAATCTTGCTCAGCAGCACCAACTTTTCTCAATGAGGGATCTTACAGTGGTGAATCCTGATGGGACCTTCAGTGCAACTTTAGGAATTGTTTAAGATCCCCTCCTTTAAGACTAGAGGGATAAATTATCACGGTGACCTAACGTGGTGGTGGTGGTGGTCATCTCGTTTTAACCTCCATTATGAATCAGCACTTGTCATTATAGCTGGAATCTCAGGACTGTGTTTTGTGATAAACAAGTTATCATATATCTCCAGTACATTTACAGGATATCCTGCTTTAATGCTGAAGCATAATAAAAAATTGCCCCCCTCTGCTATTATCACAATCTCCTGATACTGTATACCACATTTCCTGTCCATATAAATGTCATTATATAAGCATCACTGAATGTGGAAGATTCATTGTTTTAAGTGCTTAATATGTAGATTATGTCATAAAAGTTCCTGTACAGTTTTATAACAGGCATTCCAGATACAAGTCTCTGGTGAACATAATTATGAATACTTGAATAAGTAATGATAATAATAACTGGATGCTGAGAAACAATATGATATATTATTAATTTATGAGATTAATTTAAGTATCTGGTAGCTATGTACTGAATCACCCATTTATTGTGTTGTTCTTTGGGTAATTATATACATATGTATAGTTCATTTACATGATACTTTTGTTACAATTTAGTATATGCTGTTTGAACCTTTAGAGTTCTTAGGATTAGTGATTGATGCTGCCACAAATCCATTTTAAAATAGATGTATCAATATTTCATTTACACATGTACAACATTTTGGACCAGTTTAAAAACAGCATACAGTAGATTTTGACGTTTGCTGTCTAGTAACCACATGTCTAACATGTGGGTGATGAAATCAGACTAGCATGTCCATCAGGTAAATCTGAACTATTAATTTGAAATTGAATATATGAGTTTAGTTGTGTATTCTTTGCTGTCCTTTAGGCATTGTTGGTTTTATAATGCTCAAAAACATGTTTTTCAACAGTTAAAAATAAAAACTGTCTAAAATACCCTTTTTGATATCTTGAACTATCAAAAACCATTTTGACATGATGAAAATTCCGCTAATAAGAGAATGAATATCTGTCATGTGACATGATCAGATCATCTTATAATCCATCCATTATAATACCTGTAGTTAATTTTCAGTCAATTATGGATACCCCCTACATGAATAGACACTTTGTAGCTTCATCTGTCACATCAGATTAGGTCCCCAGAAATTACACCTGATTATAATTTGTATAGAATTGTGTTGCTCCATTTTCACACCCTATTGTGTGGGCCTGAATATTTTCCCAGTCAGATTCATGGGAGATATGTGACTGTTTAAATCAGCCAATTGGTGAAGCACATGATAAATTGTCATAATTGAAATGTACATAGTCGTACAAATAAATCAGTTTTATCATGGAAATTAGGGTGTATGCATGTTGACACATTTAGGCTTTCTGCATGTCCAAAATCTAATTCTGACCACCAGATAAAACTGTCAGTGTAAAAAAACGGTCAACCTTACTTTTAGGCCAGTTGGTAAGTAAATTCTTTTCTAGGAAGAGACACACTATGGCAACTGGTCCTTTGGTCAGGTGTCACTTGGTGCATGTCTTCACAGCAATACATATCAAGTTACTTTATGCTGGCAATGGACAAAACGTATCTGACTTTTAAAGTACTGGTGTAGCTTAGATACAGTAGATGATGCATACTATTAGATTAAGACTTTTAGTGACCCAGTGAAGGTCACTGTTTAGACATGGGATAATTGTTATGTAGATTATTGCCAGTTTCTTGAACATCTGGTAGACAGAACCATTAAATTAGGTACAAATAGTTAATATATAGTGGTATTGGTAAGTATCTGTGCTATAATCATTGATACTTAGTACAAGGGCTGAGTACTCTTAACATTCTTTGTAAGCTGACAATGCCAAAGTGGATCATCCATCAAAGTGAACATTCTGTGTTCTATATACTAGTACATGTACTACATACATTATAATCAGAATGTCTATCTTGGTAACTACGTGACCAGGTTCAGCACACAGTTGTATACTTTATCCTGTATGTGTTTGTGTGTTGACCTTTTTATTTATAAGTTTCTGAGTTCAGATTTGTGTGCTGTTTTCCGGCTCACTGGTTCTCACTAATTATAATTCATTCATTCATTCACTGCAAGGCCATTTATCACAGATCACTTCACATGCAGCCGCAGAAATAGATGAAAATGACAGGATGAAGTTTGACAGGGTACTACTACTAGAGAGGGATCCTTTCACCTTCAGACAGTTAGATCAAGTAACACTTTTATCAGACACTGTTCACTGGTAGTACTTGGAGATAATTCCGGGGTAGCCGAAGTAATGCTGTAAGATTCTAAACACCTAAACAGTTATTTTGGGTGGGGCACAGCAATGGGATCGAGTGTGAATGAGGACGGCTCCGGGAAAGAACTCGATGAAGCTGCTCGTTTGTGGCAAAATATGATCAATATAGATAGCTAGTAATGGGCTGGGTAATTGTTAATTATATAGTCTGGTGTGGATTGTGTCGTTCTCAGTGGACACTGCCTTTGGGTGGATTAATAAGCTCACTTATAGTAGTGTGTGTGTTTTTGTGAAGTATATCATTTGCGTGAACTCTTGTCTTTGGCCACTGGATAACATTAAATCACGTGCTCTGTCCAGGTGAGCACAAGTGTAGACAGTATGTTCCTGTTTTAATTTATGGTCTGAGATCTGGTTATTAGACGTGTCCATTCTCCCTTGTTCCAGGGTCCTCTCTCACAAGTCCATTGATTAACTTCTAATAGAAGTTCTATAAAAAACAAATTAATGTAATGTAACAATCTATCTATGACTATTCTAACAATGTATACTATTTAAAAATAAATCGTTTATGTTTGGATTGAGAGTTCTTTATTCCATGTTAAATTAAAGAGGCATTCCGATTGTCAGAAGTTTACTGGGAGAATATCTGTAACGCAGTGTAAGCTTACTATCTCCCTACTTCTGGCGGTCATCTGTTGTCTGTTATGGATACATGTTAACCTCTAAAAAAGATAGGGATACTGGATATGAATACTGTAGCATCCGTAGGCTTTTAGATGTTAGTATGCAGGTACGCATTCATTTTGAAAAGTGCCTGCATATTTAATGTCCATGGATCAACATGTTCTTTATCATCTGCGCTGGAATTGTTTATTGAGAAAATTTTAACACATAGAGGCAGTAATAATTAACACATGACAGGAATCAAAGCTGTAATAATACATCTAAAAAAAATCATTATCACCATCACTTTTATGGATAGTTATCATTCTTCATGAAAATAACAGATGTTATAAAATCGATTTTGAACTTAATAATATTAAGTTCAAAATTGATTTTTTATGATTAAGTATTTAGTTTTGCGTGCTTTCTCATTTATGTGATGATATATGGAATACTTTATTTTTTCTTTCTAACCCCGTTGTTACGTTTTAGGACGTGGACAAGTTCTAGAGTAAATTATTATTATATGAATGGTTTCAGGTTGTCCACAGATTCCAACACCCACTGCTATATACGTGGTTCAGATGTACTTTATGGTTTTAAGAAGGGAGCAGCTTCTCCTAGTCCTACTGGAATACATTTCTGGTGTCTAATCCCGTGAAAGGTGTCCATTTCTTTATCAAATTGAACGTAAATCTGGTACTTTTAACCCCAGCGTGTGTTCCCCATAGTAGCAGATGCAGACTACGGACTAAGTGTTGTTACCTATCTAAACAAAGACATAAAGCGATTGTTTACAGTTATTGACCTGTTTTTGTTTGTTATTTATCCGGGTATGTCAAGGGCTTTCATGGTGTTTATATAATAGATTCCAGCAGTGGTACAAACTAAAAATAGTGGATACCGGCAATAATAAGGGGGGGGGGGGTTTCCGATAATATTGGTGCCGTTTTTCAACAGGTGAAAAATCACTGATGCACATCTGTAATAATACGCATAGTCTGGAGAGCATGGTTGTATTTATCTGTATCCAGAATGTTGTTGGTATGGTGTAATAATACCAAGTGAAAAGAAACCACACAATCGATCTTCGCCTTTTTTCTTTTACAACATTCCGCAGCATTTATCTGCGGGGATACTTTTTGATTGGGTTTAGGAGATATTAACCTGGGCTGTATAAGAATATTGAATAGCGGCAAAGGCGAAATGTTGTCAAGATTTTGATAACACAAACTAGAAGATGTGCCGTGGAACAGTCAAATGGCTGTAGTTGGTTTTGGCGAAGAGGAATGGTGCCTTTATGCAGCCTTGCACCAGTAATCGGTTTGCTTAATTCGACCTTCTGGTCTTCATGTCTTCAGATGTTCTTCCTTTATCCAGTGACATTCAATCTGGTAAATGATATGCCTACGATTTGTGTCATGTTTCAGTTTAAAATTTTCCCTTTTTATTGCTGTTTTATATTAGCCTGTTGCTTACTTAAGTTTAATATCATTTTTCAGTATTGCTTTCATATAGCAGTAAGTATCATTTTTTCAGTATTGCTTGCATATAGCAGTAAGTATCATTTTTCAGTATTGTTTTTGCTGGTTTATTGACAGATTATTACTTTGGGATTCACAGTAAAGAATCCCGAAGAGAGATAAATACTGATTGAATATTTTTGTAACAACTCCAGATAAGGTGTTCGGGAATTTCTTTCATCGCAGTGCTGAAAAGGGAAAGAATGCCATCATTCTTGTAGGTGGTTTGTACTTTGCAGCTATATAGATAAACAATTAACTCAGTCTATTTGAGCAGAATACAAACAGACATAAATGAAGAGAGACGTTCAATAGTTTGGCATTAGCGGTAAATATGTAGTAATTGTTATAAATCGTGCAGTTTGGTGTTTGATTCTCCCAACAATGACCTACGGTAGTCAATTCTAATGAACATGTTTTTTACCTTGAATTAAGCTCATAGTTTATAGAGTTGAAGTTGAATTTCAAATTGGCAATAATTTATCCCACATTTGCTGGCTTGTATCAGCTGAAATGAATGCAAAACATATTCAGCGAAATATTGGCTGATGTATTGCTTCTACTGGATACTAAAGGTGTTTCACAGTGTAGTCTGTTGTAGTAAATACACCCTTTGGTGGAGGCGTCCAGGCTGAGACATTGGACCTGGGCGTAGTAGTTACCTGTGTCTGTGATGTTTCCATTACCTGTAATCCCAGATATATCTATGACAAGCCAGTGCCAAATAAAATAATCACTTTTAATTATTGTCCATTTGTTTTCGTGGAAATTAGCTGGTAATATAATGAGTTAATCAACAAGTCTGTATGCAGGATTTTGTCGGTGAATCTTCAGTTTAAATGGCTGTTTCTGTTGTAAGATCCCACCTGTAATAAACCATTAATACTCACTCACTAGGCACTGTTAATGCTCCACTTTCAATTTTATTTCATTTTGTGTTATTTAGTGATTTACAGAGTTTTTTTCCAGTCAGTTGATAGAGGTGCCTCCGTGGCTTAACTGGTAGCATGGTTGGCCACAGATCTATAGCACCTGGGTTCAAACCCCAGCCAGGTTATGTCAAAATGTTTCATCTTTCATGAAGTGAAAGATGAAACACCATTTACATTTCAATCAGTTGATATCCAATGGATAATAAATTTCATTATAACAGCTATTCCACATTTGACACAAAACAGTTATTATAAATATTTTGATATTATTATGTATAGAAATGGGGTCAGTACAGATTTGTCTGTTTCAGGTAATGTTTCGTTCAGCTTCTGGACCAGTGAACTTTTACACAACTTGGTCTGGTCTCCATTCATCATATATTGTAAGAGGAGCTGTTATTTCCAGCATAATATTATCACTAATATGAATTTAAAAAATGTGCATCTAACTCTAACCAACAAAACAGCTTAACCGAGTCATGGTTGACTAGGCCGAATTTATGCTTGGATTAACGAGGATTCAACTCACTAGCTGTGTACAAGTTTTCACCTTCTCGAGAATTTCTATACTTCCAGTTCTATGTCATAATTCTCTTAATACCAGTATGATATTGTCACTTATGAAGTTATGCATAAATGAAATACGTGAATTAGCCACCAAATGGAAGAACTCGGTCATAGCTGACTAGACTAAATTTAGGCTTGGATTAACAAGGATTCCACTCACCAGCTCCGTACAAGTTTTCACATTGTCTACCATTTATATACTTGTAAATTTAGTTCTGATAATTCAGTGATTAACAAGTTAACAAACCAAAAGTGTTAATGTTCGCATTTGAAAATTGTTATCAGTCCATTCCATGGGTGTGATGTGTGTAGCACAGTTTCTGTTTGTTGATGTCATCAGTCAGTATTATTTGTATTAATATTTAATAGTTTATATTATATTTATGCTCAGCATTTAATTAACCAGGATGGTGTGCATCCTGTAATCTGATCAGGAAGAAGCTGGTCCTAGTTTTGGCTCGGATATGATCCATGACCAATGTTCTTGCAGTAATCTGCTTAACCAAGAGTCAACCGTACTTACTAGTATTTTATATGAGAATTGAGATGGGTTGATTGAACTTGATTCCTTCGAGATATATTACTGGAACTCGCCATCCGATTCATGGGTCGGCAGATCCTTAGCCAGTACTTAGGCCAGCACCTATCTCTGAGGTAGATGTTACCTGGATTTCCTTGTCTAAATAGATCTAGATACTGCCAGTGCCAATAATTGTACTGGTGTTGACAGGTGTTGGGTATTTTTGTTTTGTAAAGATTGTCAGAACTTATTACAAAGTTCAGAAAAACAGCATGCTTTTTCATATCGGAATATTAGCTTCGTATTATGGTACGTAATGTGTTGTATGTTTTATTGTGCTGTATTTAGCAGTAGTGGCTAATTTCATTCTATTTATGTTCCTCGTCCGGCCTGGAGATTGTACAAAGTTTTGCCCCGGCTACAGAAAAACCAGCTCCGGTATTATGAATTCTAGCAGCCATAACAGTGCCTGATTGATATGGATGCCTGGCATACCCCAATATGCCAGTTTTACGGTAATTGTATAAACACCGGCCAGTACCAATGGGTTATGTCAGAGGAGCGCGATGTCTGGAGGCTGTCGGCTGCTCTGAGGAATGACGCATATTTCAGACTTAGCTGATTACAGGTGCAACCCGGGGCCATTTATATTGCTTCATATCCAGCAATCAGCTGAGAATGATTGACAGCTTCTGAACACATCCGACTAATCACCGGGGAGAGCCGCTCACAGGTGACCCTGATCGTGGGTTCATTACCTCTAGCAATTCATGCTGGGATATTATATTAAGGGACTACCCTCAGTATTAATGTAGCTCAGAGTACAGTTAGTCTATCAGCGTTAGTATGCTAACCAGTGACTAATACACCGCATAAGCTGGTGTATTTGATGAGACTGTTACACTAACGACTGTTTATTGGGGGGTAGATCATTTCATTACGATAGAGTTATGATAGTATTATTAGTAATGCTGTGGTTTTTCATTTTAACTCTTCCCATCTCTCTCTCTGTGTGTGTGTGTGCGCGCGCGCACGCCTGTGTGTGAAGCCGTTTAGCATCCAGTTTGGTTATTTAATGATTCATCGCCTCTAAGTCTAATTTCCCTGTTGATGCGTTCCCTTTTCACGGATGTGTCACAACGTGTTATTGTCTGCATAATTCGAATATTAACATCCTGGTGTTTTAACCACTCCCCTTCCTGGTTACTTAATAATACTGGATGTACTTTGTGCCAGTACCGTCCTTAATATTTTGTGGTATTTTTAATCAGCGGGAATTATTTCGTATCTGTATTATCACGGTGACAGTACTGTTGCCATTCTCTGTGTCTGTTTATCCCTGTCTGGCTATCCGTCTCTCACTCTGTGTGTTTCTGTCTCTTCGTCCGCGAGCCATATAACGGCCACATAACGGTTCTTTGTGCGTTTGTCGCGTCTAGACCTTTGGCTTGTTGACTCGGACCTTTTGAAATGCTTTGATTTTCCCCCCGATGGCTGCCAAAAATCAATGCCTCTTGGGTGTAGTCGGAACGAGCAACATTTAAACTGCACATATGTTTATTATTGGTATTACCGATCTGGGCCTGATATGAGATTTACCATCTGTCTCCGGGGGTGGGGGGATCTTTTAGTGCCTGACGTCACTGGCCGTTAAATAATACGTCCGAATTGTACATCGAAATAATACATCAAAACTTTTACTGAATTTTAATCTCTCATAAAAGTGTATGGTAACTTGTGATTGGTTTGTGTATATAGCTTTAACGCTGCCAGCTGTTCTCACCTGGGACCTATGGCCGAGGGAGGGCACTGTTGCTATTCTCGAGCAAACTAATATCCCCCCCCCCCAGACGCAGACAGTTGTTACAGTATTGTGTCGCAAAGCTCCAGGTTGTCGCTTCAGATCCAACTCGTGTCTGTGTTTGGGTGATCTATCCCTCGGGAGTCGCTCATCAGCCGTTCGTCCCTCAATTCAACCACATAAGCTGGATATCTCCAATGCAGACACTACCAGCTCGACCATCACGTGAGAGTCCGCCGTTTATGGGCAGTAATTGGTCATATGGATTACATCGTTACATAATGCTAATGTGGTGATGTTAACTAGTCCGTGGGGGGGGGTTCAGTCTGTCCTAAGATTACTATGCTGTTATATTGTTATTATGGAATGTTATCTGTTATTTATTACTCTCCTAAGCGCTATTGGAGGCTTCATTTTATTGCCGTATAAGGGCTCTGTTTGCGGCTGGTATGCCCAACATGAATTTGGTCCCCGTAGTTAGAATGACCCCTGATCGGCCTAGATTGTTGACGTGCCTTCGGTGTATTTCCGTACAGTTCTCTCGGTGTGTATTTATCAATAGGCCTAAGTATATGTACATGTGATGTAATGGTCTAATCTGCTATTGGCTACTAATAATATTATTAATAGTACTAATGTAGATTTAGTAAAGCACCCTTACTAACAGTAGCCAATCGAAGGCGCTGTACAGTGATAGCCCAAAATAAGATGTATGTACACAATATTAATAAGAGATTTGAAGGATAAATATTATTTATCGGTGAAAGTAACCTCGAACTAGTAAGTTTTTTGAACAGATTAAAACTTTTTAAGAGAAGGCGCCTTTCAAATATCCACCAGCAACTTCTAACATAAAGTGGGGGACTCACTGTGACACTAAAGTCTAAACGCACCACCCCATATGACTTGGGCCGAGACACAGCTCTACTTGCAGTAGTATCTGGTTGGCTGACCTGAGTTTTATTGGGGGATGTCTTTCTGGTTGACATCAGTTCACACCGGTATTCAGGTGCCGTTTCACTGATAGATTTATGAGATAGTAAACTATTCAAATGAACACGCTGTCTAACAGGTACCTAGCTAATATGTTTATTGTGAAGGTTTAAGTACAATAGCAACGTAATAAATAACATCAACAGAAAAATTTCTAAATAAATTTATAGTAGAAAAAAGACGTGTATACTGATAGACTGGGGCCTAACTAATTAAAACTATGTAAATAGCAATTTAGAAAATAGGACATTTATCAAAACGTCAGTCACTAAGATACTTAGCGCTAGTACTAGCTGACAAATACAGCTTCGTTTTGGTAAAATAGATTTGATCTGTTAAGCTGTAGACATTTTAATGAAAGATAATCAATCGTCAAGCAAAGAAATTGCATCAAATATGTTCAGGTATAGACATATGTGTACGGTTCTGAAGCGATGTATGCAGTTGATCGCGTTGTCAGAGTTTTTAACAGTATTTAATTTGCAATCTCAGCAGGCCTGGGCCTTCGTTGTTGGTGACGGTGAGTGAGACGTTAGCGTGGATGTGCCGTGCTTCAGCGTGTTTTGTTTTTTTGGTGTGTGTGGCTTTAGACGATAACACCATTCATTGTTTGGATGGTATTCATTCAAGGCGCTGGCGTGTTTGCGGGGCGAAGCAGAAATTGACACTAATATTGCGAAATTTGTTGTTTTATCTCACGTATTTTCTAATCCCTGCCCAAAGGCAGTAATAACTAAATGGCTCTGAGCCTCCTCGTATGATAGCGGAGGAAAACACTACTGCCGATGGATTTCCTTAGGGACTATGAATTTATCTTCCAGCGATGGAAGAATCAATACTTGTGATAGATTTGATTGGTGGCAAATCGCCCCTCCTGCCACTTATCCCCTTTACGTCGAACCTGCCTGACCATTTATTACGATTTTATAGAAGATTTTATAAGAGCATTATCAGCTTGCTCCCAGCGATTATGAAGGCAGGCAGTACTGCATTTCGACTCGACGTGAAGCGGTTCTGTAACATGCAAACAGGGAATAACGCTTTACTCTTTGTGTCAGTTCGTCGACAGACGTGTTTTTTTCTCTTCGTAGATTTAAAAAGACCACCTGGTTTTCTACCAGGCTTTTACCGAAAAGCTGACCTGTTATGTGATATAGACTTGGGAGAGCTTATGTCTGACAGCCATTAGCTCGTAGCGTGTATGACAATGGCGTGTTTATTAGGAGCTGATATACCAGGCTATTTGGCCATTTTAGCGTTTAGAGTTGACCTATTGCATTGTGTCAGAGTTACGATGTCAAAGAACGCCCAATAATGTATTGTCATTGGACAACAATTGCACTCCGATTGTTTTGATATACTATCATCATATCTGCGGTTCACTGTTGAGAGGGTGACGTCGGTATGGGGTTGAACTCGTGCGCTCACGCACACGCACACACACACACACACACAGTTTGAGCAATAAAAACATAGACAGTCATCTTGATAGACTTTTGTCTGCCTTCACGCCACAGTTTGTTTTAGCCGACATCTGTAAAAGCTAAATAGTTTTTTAAATGAACAGTCGCAGCCTTCATTTTGTGGTGTCATCTTTCAGAAGGTGGACATAAAACTATGATGATTTATGGTGGTTTCGTTGTCGACTGGTTCACCTTTTTGGTGTAACATGGCTGAGGGTTGTTTGGCCCGATGTTGAACTGACGACAGCATCAAACGTTGTTCAACTTAAACTGACCCGACAATCCAAGATCAGCCTTTCCGTTTTGCTTTTCCGAAGAGGCACAGATTGTACAGTGTACATTTCCTGGCACGGAAAAAACTGGCCCGAACAAAGAAAAAGTAGAGGAAAAAAGTCATGTAATTTTCACTTGTGAGTTTCCAGTATCTTAATCTAACCGCATTTCCTTTTTGTTGTTTTTTTTTTTGTGTGTGTGTTATTAGTCATCACTAGTTTTGGAGATGGTCCTCTAACATTGCGCTGTTCTATGCGATTGTTAGTAGTGTTACTCTTTACTTAGATACATTATGCTCAGTTGTGCAGCTGGCGTGCGACAGATGTACTTTGGCCAGTTCATTAGCCAGTCAGATGGTTCGGTTCCCCGGACAATCTGCCCACTGGAATAAGCCAATACTTCGGAGTTTATTCAGAGTTCTGGTGAAAGGACGCTCCCTCTGTCTGTCTGTCTGTCTGTCTCTCTCTCTCTCTCTCTCTCTCTCTCTCTGTGTTATGACTATACATACACATGATGGCATTGGCGCAGAATGTGTGTATATGTGCCGAATACATCTAGACAAATGCTAGTTTCAAAACAATGGTGTTTTTTAAATAAACTGACCACAGACCAGGTTATGACATCTGGCTAGTATTTATGACATCTGCACAGTGTACCTGGGGGCTATAAATGTCTCTTTAACCAGCAGATGTGAAAATATCATTCGTTTGTTATCCTTTTGATTTGTATTGTTCTATAACAGTAGTCCAGGGCTATTGTTGCTTATAATATACAAACACATGGAGGTGGGGGGGCACACACATACACACACACACACACACACAGAGAGAGAGAGAGAGAGAAGACCTTATTGATTATGAAAAAAAGAAATATATATATATATATATATATATATATATATATATATATATATATAGTTTTGCCACATTATAATGTAGAAATTATGACACAAGTTGAACGCTTTGTTATATGTTATATAACTAAGTAAATACAATTTTATTATTGCAGTTTAACAATTTAATAACTAACCAGTGTAATATATAATTTACGAAACACACACATATATTGCAACTTAACATTTAAGTCGAGCACAAGTTTAAATAATGGATGATGGGTGCAGTTTTGATTAATAATATTTAGAAAACCTGCTGTTTATTGAACTTTGTTAATTTTCTGTTCTAAATTTATTAGCCCATGCATATTTTTGGCTAATTTGGGAAGCAGAAAAAATATAGTACAGCCATTATGTTAAAATTGATGCAAGCAGACATTTTACTGGTAAAATGAAATGCGGGTGGTCCATACATTCATATTTTAGCCTTATTCATGTTGGATACTCGACGCTTTTTTTCCATATAATTCATTTGAAATCAAACGAAAACCATTTAACTGTTTCCTAAAATAGGGATGCAGGGCCCCGAGTACAATTCGAGTATTGTTTCACCCTCCTCTAAATTTTGTTTAATAAATATTTATATTAAGCAAGTCACTGGCATTGCGCTCGTCTTTGTTCGATGTTGGCCTTCGTAAATGCAAGGTGGGAGGGAGCCTCCGTGGTCTACCGGTAGCGTGTTGGACTACAGATCACTACCACCCGTGTTCAAATCTCGGCGTGGGCATATCTGAAGGTTGTTTCGTCTTTCGCTTCGTCTCATTACCTTTGGAGGTCGCTCGGCCCATTTAGCCTACCAGGTGCGTGCAAAAAAAGTGGCCGTAAAACACAAATCATCATAAATGCAAGGTCTTTGGCTTTCAACCCGGTTTGCTGTATCCAAGGGATAGATATGTGTACCAGTGATAGTTAATCACATGAAAAGATATATAATGGTTTGTATAATTTGACCAAACAATATATGGACATAAAATGAAGACAACGTCGTCAAAATATTTTCCATATATTTATGTTTTATGCATTAACGTGCCATTTATAATTATATTTGAATGCTAACGGCTTTCCATATATGCTTTCCATAACCCAATTGTGATTGGCCCATATGATCGCCTGGCTTTAATGGAAATATTCACGGTTTCAGTTTGTTCCTGATGTTTTAACTTCAGCATAGACGTCAACACTTACAGCCCCCAAAAGATGGACCCAGTATTAGTTTATTTAATATTGAGGTACACATATTTTACATACTGTGGATATATAGTTAGATATCTGAGTTTAGCCATTAATAACAATACAAAGATAAGCGGTATTGATTTGTTCAGGTATGTGAATGTGACATTTTGAGACAATGTCACACATAATGCTGTCCAGAGCCATCTGTAGAACACCTCCGTGATCTAATTGGTAGCGCGTTGGATCACAGATCACTCACTACCTGAATGTTGTTTCAGCTTTGACTCCGCTTCATTCCCTTTGAAGGTCGCTCGGCCCATTTAGCCTACCATGTGCACAAAAGTGGCCGTAAAACATCAATCATCATCATCATCATCAGAGCCATCCGTAGAAGCGTGTGGGATCTTAATATTAACCCACCCAGTCTTTGGCACAGTTCGCCTTATCCAAAGAATGGCCCTGAAGTCGATGTTCCCGTCTCACGTAAGATAACAATTTTTAGATGGCTGCATCCCGAGGAGGCATTTCTTTGTGGTTTTTAAATACTTCGTGTGATGTCTACCAAGTATTAGTGGACTCTTGTTCCACGTAACAGACAGGTACAACTGATGCTGCGGTACACTGTTCTGTAGACAGACAGACATGTTCCATGTAATCTTTTAAGTGCGTATTTAGAAATGGGTAGATTTTTGTACTGGTTTACCGTGGACATGTGAAGTCTGGAATTCAATATTGGTATTGTGTTTTATATAGTAGGGATGGATGTTAGAACGTATGTGGTGGGGATGGAGAACCTGCCGACGTAGCGATGTTTCTCACAGATTCAACAAATGAATGTACCTTATTAGCCAAGTCACTCACTATACGTCTACTGCTGGGTCTGGCTGATCCAGAGATTCCTCCCGATGTTCGTAGTTTTACAGAATTGTTATCTCGGCGTACTCTAAATCTTGAACACGTTCTACAGTTCCACGTCTTGAATTATTTACCTGGCAAGAGAAAACTGAAACTCCTTCAAGCCGATGTGCCGTGTCCGTTTAGAGATTCTTAAACTGATACAATAACGTAACTGGAGTCAGCCTCGAGCCAGATATAAACCGGTTGCTAGCAGATCTATTAATAAGCCGTTGAAGTTTTCTTCCCCCCCCCCCCCACACTCAATATTACATAATATTGTCAAATATTCGGTTAGTCTGTGTGTGTGTGTGTGTGTGTGTGTGATTTTACCGCATTTACTTTTAATGTTTTCTCTGTGTGTTCTGGGATTGTACGAATTCAGAACTACTCGATGTGGGTTACTCAATGTGTATACCCGTGTCAGCGAGCCATAAAGCCAGACGAATTTTGTCAGGAGCGTTTAATCTAAGGGAACATTTGCTACATCTGGGCTGTAGATGTAGCCTGAAGGCTGTTGTTGTCTTGTCTCACCTTTGAAGGTTTAAATCTGTCTGGCTGAAGAAATAATATGGTAGAGACAGTAAAATTGATTGTCCATTGGCACAGTGAATCCGGAATTAGAAATGATGAAATGTCTCATGATAAAAGTTTGTGTGTGTGTATGTGTGTGATGATGATTGATGTTTTACAGCCACTTGTGTATATAGTAGGTGAAATCTATGTCAAAGATGAAACAACCTTCAAATATGCCCACGCCGAGATTCGAACACGGGTGGTAGTGATCTGTCAACCGTTAGACCACGAAGGCTCCCCGCCCCCCCCCCCTCTCTCTGTGTGTTTGTGTGTGTGTGTTCCTTATTATAGAACTGGCTCAGTAATAAAATCTTAAATGTATAAGCTTTGCTAAACATAGTATTAAAATGAGATAAACACGGAAGGAGCTGTTGTGGCACTGTAATACATAGCTTTGTTTATATAAAATAAATCAAATCGGTTTAACAAGATGACGGTGATATTATTATTATTATTATTATTATTATTATTATTATTATTGGATTTATGACAAGAGCTTTAGTATAAGGTATGTTACTAAGACAGCCGCCGATACACTAAAGACAGAGTAAAATATAAAGGCATTATGTTTTGTGTAGGTCAGTCATTCATTAATGCAGTAATTTTCCACTTAAGCCGCTCTAAGTTAAGTCTTATTAGATATTAGGTTTTTTGATCCGCTACAGGCTTACTTTAAGTCATCAAATGTTCATATCAGTATTTACTTTGATACTATTTCATAGAGAACTACCACCTGAGTTCGGGTGCCTCCGTGGTCTAGCGGTAGCGTGTTGAACCACAGGTCACTACCACCCGGGTTCGAATCTCGGAGTGGGCATATCTGAAGGTTGTTTCATCTTCTACTTAGCCTCATTACCTTCGGAGGTCGCTCGGCCCATTTAGCCTACCATGTGCACAAAAGTGGCCGTAAAATATCAATCATCATCTTTGATACTATTAGCCGCACCCAGTCTCATTAAAGCATCCATACATATATTTCCAGTCTCCTATACTATTAGCAGTGGTTGTTTTAAAGTATTCCCGCAGACACTTCCACATTATTAGCATATGTTGTTTTGAGGTATTCATACATATCACCTGTTGTTATGTTAAGCCATTCCTATAGACACATCTAAACTCTTATTAGTTGTTGTATTAAAGCATACCTACAGAGACTCCTACACCATTAGCAGTTGTTGTATTAAAGCATACCCACAGAGACTGCTACACCAATAGCAGTTGTTGTATTAAAGCATACCCACAGAGACTGCTACACCATTAGCAGTTGTTGTTTTAAAGCAGTCATACAGACACTTGCACACTGTTAGTGCCAATCATTTTAGGTCAGTCAAACGCATCCATATTACACTAATACTATTAGTAATAGTGTTTATTTGATCCGCACTGTGACAGCGGCTACTTGATACGTACTGCAACAATGACTATTCGACACTTACTGTGACATCGACTATTTTATATTTTATACGTACATTCGGATATTTTATTTGTTTGGCCTTTATAGAGTTAGCCAATAATGAGAGGTGACTAGTCCTTAGCAACAGGCAAAACTTAATCGTAGTCATCAGGTCTTAACCGCGAGTTCGAATCCGGTTTACACGTGAGTTCGTAGTATTAGTTTCTCCTCATTTGTTCCACACGTGACCAGTACCCAGGCTGGACAACTCAGCTGGTCAGATTATGATGATCCATAATCCAGATTGTTTATTGTTTGTTTTGATTGGTGTTTACCTGTCCGTTAATTACCTTTACCTGTTATTCTGATTAGCTCATCAGCTGGTACTAGAGCCAGTTATAGGTCTTACTGGGCTATAAATAAACTCTACTCTGTTATGTTTAACCCCCCCCCCCCATTCATCCTAGCTCCTGTGTAAATACAGACATACTGTGTAACATCTAAAGGTCAGCTTGAAACTGGTGGGTAAGGGAAGTAGTTCTTTATTGCTAGCTATGGTTCTTTATTCGAATATTACCATATATATATATATATATATATATATATATATATACTTGTGTATAAGCCGATCTCGTATATAAGACCAGCTCAGTATATTGGTCAATTGCGCGGAAAACTACCTGACTTGAATATTAAGGCGAGGGGTAGAACTGAAAGCTTTTGAGTGGGAAATTTTCGTCGTCCATCCACCCTTTGGGTTGTACATGAACAACGAATATCAAAACAGAAGCCAGGTCTTTGGTTTGGGAACATTCTTCCTTTTATAAATGTCCATGGATTTTAGTTCGGTGCTATAAGACATGCACGCTAGCACTGCCACAACACAAAACTGACAACAAGAACGAGAGTAACAGCGTTCTTTAGTCAACAGCTTTTGCGCCATAACATACCTGAAATGTAGATAAAAATCAGATTGTTATGCTTTAGAATACTAAATTAAAGGCAAGAATATATATAATAATAAATGTTTTTGAATACAAGTCAGTACCGATTGCTGGATAGAATATGGATACTATCTCGCATGACAACGAAAACGTACTTATTATAGCTCATCAGGCCCGACCGACAGTCTCCGAATGTAGCCAGTTTTCTCGCTGACTCGAGTTAGGATGTAAGTTTTGAATATGAAGACTACTATATATACTCGTGTATAAGTCGGTCTCGTATATATAAAGTCAATATCGTGTTAAATCGGCTAACTTGAATATAAGACGAGGCAGAATTAAAAACGTTAAAGAAATATTTTTTTCAGAAATATTGCGTTTTCTTTTAGACCTGGCATGTTGACATTACCAAAAACGTCGAACTAGTTCTAGGGTTCGCTCTATGTAGAACTGATTTCACAGCCAAAGACAACAGTGATATTTATACATAAAACTAACAACGAAAACAGCCAATAAACCTGAAATTGACAATTATTGCGGGTATTAACAGCTTTGTGTTTTTAAAACATCAAATGAAACAAATTAAAATACAAAACTGGAGCTGATAATTGTTTGTAGAAACACGAGTAGATCAAAATGAAAGATAAAAACAAATTGTACCTATTATCGCTCACCAGACCCGATGGTTTTTTCCGGCTGACTCGTGTATAAGACGAGTAGGGAATTTTTCAAGGATTAAAACCTGATCTTATACACAGGTATATCGGTAAAGTTATTTTGATTGGCAATTCTCTCTCTCTCTCTCTCTCTGTGTTTGTGTGTGTCTTAACACTAAAATATGTTATATAATAACTAGTTTGTATAGATAAAGGTATACGTTGTCTTAATTGCGCTATCAGAAGCAAGCCTTCATAAATGTATTGTCGAGTTCCACATCATTAATTTATTGAGGGTCAATCCTGGAGCTGATTTCTTCCATGTTTTTTTTGTCATTGACCATGACCCCCCCCCGCCCCGAATACAATCTTTTATCTATACACCATACTGGCTACAAGGCTGTGGTATTTAGTTATATTATGCCTCTTGTCATTCATTATCTGGGATGCGGTTTTTCAACCGGTGTTAATTTAATATATAGACAAACATTGACAGACATCCGGGGCTTTATGTCAATGATAACCGGCTAACGGATCCAGACAGGGCAAGTCTGGATCACCGGGCTTGACTTATAACAAGCGGCCACGTTCCATCTATCAGTACCCAGTGCTTATTTATACACACTTTTCAAAGGAAGGTGTTGTTTTTTTGACGATCGTGTAGAAACAGTACTCCGAATGCTCCATTCTGACAGAGTTTATCATAAAATTATTGAAGCCTTCATCTGGTAGTTTCGGCAAGAACTGTCCGGAAGATATATGTACTCCACTGCGAAATCCTGCTCGTCGGAGGTTAACCCTGGCTCTAACAATACCAGATCCAGATTTATCAATTGCTGTTTATTCGAGCTGTTTCTGTTTTGAGGGGCCTTGTGTTGTTGATGCTTAGGCTTATTTATTCCGGATTCACCATCTGAACAATGCCAGCAAGCCAGGAGAATGGGGCTGGTTCAAGGCCGGATAAATGTCCTGTGAGAATGTAAGATAGTGTTTTTTTCTGTCTGTCTGTTTGATTGTCTCTCTCTCTCTCTCTGTGTGTCTCTCTCGGCGTCTGTGGTAGAAATCGGGTTTAATACACGCGTGTTGAGAAGACGGAACGAGAGATTCGTCTACTTGTAGTAGTGTGGTTGTTTGTTGCGCAGTGAGCGAGCTTCATCCATCCGCTATCGTTGGTAGTGTCGGGTGGTAAAATGGATGGATCATTATATAGACAGACACATGATATAGGTGGATCAATGTTATAGTGAGCTTGTAGAATTGTTACTTGATGGTTTGGTTATAAACTTATTGGTCATTGTGGCTGTGGGCTGTGTTTTTTTAACACTCGGGTGTGTCATGTGCTGTATGGGGGATGTATCATCAGCAACGGTGTAGCATGGGTAGTTTTTGTAGGTTGACTTCTGTGTCGTGGTTGTCGTTGCATCTGTGAGAGGGTAGTTGGCAGTGTGTGTGTGTGTGTGTTGGAGCTGTGCAGCATGCCGTGCATACATCTACATTTCTTCTCCGACACCAATTTCGAATGATTTACATTATTTAGCACTGGTAAATTGCTAAATCATGAATAAATCCACTGGTTGATTCATCGGGGGATACCACCTAGAGTAGCTATTATTCATGCAGAGACTAATAATATCTGTGTGTGTGTGTGTGTGCGTGCGTGTGTGTGCGTGCGTGCGTGCGTGTTCCTTGTAGCCTGTGCAGCTTGCATTCAGTCTCCCTGGAGTCTGGAATTCATTATCAATTAACCGGTATGAGTGAATATTTACAAGAACTGCACATGTCTCCCGACATTCAGTCGGAAGTGATACAAATCTAAATAAGATGCCACAAAATGACGGCACAAAATGGCGGGCTTATGTCAGCCAAATATAATTGTTGCTAACTATTACAGTGTAGGTCTTGGATTGTGTATAACAAGTGTTATGATTAACAGTGTCTACTTTCATCACGTCTCCTTACGTCTTATTATATAATCCTAATTATACAATTTTTCATCTCCTTGTTCGTCGTTTGTTCTCCGGATCATAAGATTAGAGTGGTCCACCATACTTGTAAACAGTGTCACGAATCCTGTTTATCATTCTAAAGAAGAAGATTGATATTTTCTTGTAATACGATATCGGGAGTGAGATCCGGGAGGGAGGGATCCTTTCGACCTTTGTCTAGGCAATTTTAAATTTTTCGACGGCTTGTCGAGTTATTCACAGCTGCTATAGAGCAGATCTTGATATCTGCAGCTGGTTGAGGATGCTCAGTTCTGTATAAGTGTGATGTCGTTCGGCAACTTTTGCAAATCATTCGCAGCAACTCGGCCAGTAAAAACATGGCCTTTATTATTATGCATCAGTTCAACTCAACACCTTATATAGACAGTTCTAACTGCCGTCACCTCATTGTCTGCTATCCTTTTCGCAACTCACGTTTCCTTTTTGTTCTACTCATCAAACGTACATGAACCGTGCCATGTTGACCGAAAGGTGAATGAGTGCACCTTTTTCAAAGAATGCCGACATTAATTAACCGTCGTTGGATGTGAGAGAGTAGACTTCGCGCACACAGGACACACAGATCAGATCCATAGATAAGGTTTTACTTACTCTCTCTCTCTCTCTCTCCTGTGTGTGTGTGTGTGTGTGTGTGTCAACGCCATCCATATACAATACACTCTTTGTGGATTGGTATGGCTCATAACAAAGATTAAATAGGCCAGGCTCTAATGGATATAACATCTGTATTGTGTTTGTTGGCTTGACATTTTTGTGTTGCCCATTGAAGGTGAGAGGATCTGGAATACAGTTTCCAGCTGACTGGGTGGGTAATATATGGAGAGTGGGTAAATTGGTGGGATATTAATTGTATATTAAGTGGCGGCCTTCCCCATCCATCCTGTCTGTCTGTCTGTCTCTGTGTGTGTGTGTGTGTGTGTGTGTGTGGACAAGCAGGCTAAAACGGGACCAGTATGTCTTAGCAAAGAACCAGGGCTAACCGGTAGCGCGATTAGCCACAGACCTCTAACACCTGGGTTCAAACCCCAGCCTCTGAAGGGCGTATCATCTTTCTTGTGACTTCATTCGTTACCATTGGAAGTTGTTCGGCCCATTTAGCCTGCGGTGCACATAAAAGTGGCCGTAAAACATTACCATCCTCATCTTAACAAAGAACCTGCATAGATTCCTATATATTGCCCAACTGGAATGGATCAAGATAAATTCCTCGTCATCTCTTTGTCTTCCGTACAAATGCACAAAAATGCGTTCTGTCTGTTAAAAGCAACAGACACCTGATATGTTGTCAGAAGTACTCAGAACCAGTTTATTAGAAAATTCTGGTGAATAACAAGTCATACGTTGAAAACTCCTCAATCAAATAGCGGCTTACAAACCGTGATGGCGCAGCTAGTTAGACTTAGAGCATAGGACTCACAGCCGAACGGTCGCGGGTTCGAGACTCCGTGAGCTGCAGTGCTGTCATGTGGCGACTGGTTTACTCAAACATAAAATGATTACCTGACAGGAAGTGATGGTTATGTGTTTGAGTAACGCTCTGCGCCTATAATGGTAGCATGCGTTGTATGCTCCTTTGGGAGTTGAGAAGTGTGCTAGATTGGAACAGGTCTGGGTCAGGGATAATAACACTGTAAAGCGCCTTACAGCAGCTAACTAATAGGGCGCTATATGAATGTCACATATTATTATTATTATTATACGTGGAAAACTGCTCAATCAAATAGCGGCTTACAAACAGGGATAACAATGAATATTGCGCACACGCCGGCGCGCACGCACACACACACAAGCGTATTATATTTAACCGCACACACGGTGTCGCAGTGCTTAAGCATGCACGACTATCTGACAATTGTATGACTCAGTGTTCAGCAACGTTTACGGACACAAGTTATTTGTTAGAACAAATGATTGGACTTCTGAGAATTGAACATTGTACTACAATCTGATGATTAATTCTTTTGTCACTTGTCAGTAGAGAGCTGCTCGTAATGTGGTTGTTATTGGGTGGTTTATGAACCGAGGTATGTCCTTCTGCTTGCCCCATTCTTCCTGTGGGAGTCCAGCATTTTCTCCCTGTCCACTTCCCATCAATCTATTGCCCTTTGATCTTTTGTCATGCCCCTTGGTCTTCTGTCATGCCCCTTGGCCTTTTGCCACTGCTTCGGCTATACAGTACAGACCGTGTTACTTGGTTCCAGGTAAATAAGTCACAGGTAAAGAAATCATGGGGAAAAGTCACAGGACAAATTTAGCACTGGTTCCTGTGGCTTTATTACCTAGCCAAAACTGTGACTATTTCCGGTCACCCATGCCCCTGGGCTTTTTGCCAGTGCTTCATTCCGTCTGACCGGCTATAGGGCAGACCCGTGTTACTCATTCCTCACAAAACAGTTCTTTAAGGTGGACTTTAATCTTGATATCAATCACCTCCCGAACAGCCTTGGTTGAATAGGTGACGAGCCACTTGCTGTAGTAAGAATACTTGCTGGCGCACTCGCTGAAATATGACAGCTGCTATTTTTTCCATGAACACACCCGAATATAAAGACCAGAAACTCATTAGAAAACCACGTCTGTGGTTAAAGGGGAACTTTGCTCTATTTTCATATTAATAAATGACGTTTTTCTTTACACTATATTGTCAGTCATTACATAAAAGTTATTATCAACATGTTTATGTATAAAAACCGCTGCGTTCTAATATAGTTTTCATGCATGGAAGACGGTCTGATATTCTGCGGCAACTGAGCTTCGAAATTGGCGCCATTTATTTTCTCGACCTTGACCTAGCCTTGTGACGTCACCGGTGCTTAGCTCTGTGAATCATCTCATATATCCTTGTATGTTTTAAGCAACAGAAAAACAATTAAAATGCTGACTTGTTGCGCACCAAACTGTCTGCTTACGGAGAAACCAAATCCTGGATACTCCTTTTCACGCTGCCATGAGATAATAAATTTAAATTGGATAGTTGGTTGAAGAAACTAAAATTATTTCATCCCCAGCAAGACAAGTTCGGATCTGTCAATGTCATTTCAAGCCTGATTTTTTCACATTTTGTTATGGTTACATAGATGGCCATCTTTGTACAGGATAAAAAATAAGACTAGGTCCATGTAGTTGGTTTCTCATTTAGGTAACATGGACACATTTGTATTTGCCATATTAACTCCCTTAAAATATGTTTCCTTCAAAGAAAAAATAATTCCTAATGTTTGTACCACATAATGTTTGCACTTTAGTTATAATTATTGATACAAAATCACTTGGTGCCTAATGTGAAATGCAACATGGACTATTTAATTATCTGCCAACCAATTTAGCAAGATACATCTGAATTAAGTTGATTATTTTGAGCTACAAAATAACTTTTAGCCAACTAATACTTCCTTCTTAAATCTTAATTGGGCTAAAAGCATTAACGTGTAACACCTACATGTTCATTTCACAAGCTAGTGAAATATGTCTATTTCAAATAAGAAATTGTCTAATTGCAGCCAGTAAATGAATCAAACATTGCTATTGCATGGGTATCTAATTCATGAAAATTGGGATGGGGTGGATTATATGGATAATGTATAAATATACAAGAAAATATTGCTTTGTTTTGTGCAACTTGCCTCAGTAGTAAGTTATTTGCATGTATTAATTACCTATATTCAACCCCTAATTTTTACTCCTTTATCATATATGGTTGTAATTAGACAATACATATGTATGAGATTGATGCAGTTCAGCCCATCTTCATTTCTGTGTTTTCAAAATTCATGTCATTGTATGTTTTTATTCATGGACCAAATTAGTTGTAATATTGATGAACATTGAAGTGGAATTATTTGAATTGCATTGAAATGTACATATTAATCTTAATTAATTAATAAAAACTAATGACTATAGAAGTTGAATGTTTTGTCAAAATTACTTATTTAAAATAACTAAGTATATGTAGATGCTTCTTTTTTGTTTAAATCATATCTCATATTGACAAGGGTATATATTACCTAGCTGTCTCAATAAAATGTGTTGCATGTGTGTAATATCATTGACATGATACAGCTATGTATCAAATATTGTAATAAGAACAGAATTAAGTCATTTAATATATATATATATAAGGTGTGTAATGCCACAGAATCAGAATAAATATTTGAAATGTGAAAGTACTGAATATAAAAGATCTCAGTTCATTTATCAGACTAAATCATTTCATGATATCACTCATATACACCATCTTCTTCCGGTATGTGTTTCTTATTGATTGTTGAACCTATGATGGTATAGTAATTCTGTTTTTGGGGCCAGGTTTTCCATAAACTCAATAAGTGAACGCCTGTATGATCTGTAAAGAATCAAACACGAATAAAGTGTTCTTCGGTGATGTGAATTTTGTCTTGGTTATTTAAATTCAGAGTAGATTTAAAGTCTAGAATAGATCTACAAATACAATGTCTGAAGTAACAAGATCTAAGCTGCATGTATATGTTTTGATAATTCACAATAAAATGTACATTCTATAGCACGAACACCATTCTGAAATGACAGCTGACAGCTCTGACTCAATGTTGATTGTTCTCGGTAAAGTAATCCAACACAAGAATCCGGTATGTTTACATGTTGGAACCATAACCAAAAGTCGGTACGCTAAGCACTGGTGACGTATCGCTCGCTGATTGGCTGACAAATCTTGGCGCGGAAGATTAATGGCTTCAAATAATTCTGATAAATCTGCTGGAATTTTACTATAAAATATGCTTTCTCGTTGCTAAATGCAAAAATGCCCGTAGTAATCGGTAGAGAAACCCATACACTTTAAAACAGGCAGCATACATTGGCAATAGCCAAACCTGAGCAAAGTACTCATTTAAAGATCACTAAGAATGATCCTAAGGGGGCTTTGGGAGATCACTTGTAACAGGATTTATAGTAGTAGAATTAGTACCAATAATGTTAGTAGTACATGTAGTAGTAGAAGTTATATAATCTGTATTCACCATCCTATATATATTATATTATATATATATATATATATATATATATATATATATATATATATATATCTAAACTTAACATACACACATATTATAATGTACTTTCGTCATGCAGGGTGATGACGGAAAAATCACATTTTCATATAAGGTTATAGTATTTATATAGTAGCTAAGGTACTGAAGTTTCAACAGTAATGTTATAATTATTTTAGTGATGGCAAACCTAAATATCAGATATGTATTGATGTTGAATGTGATAATTAAGCCTTAGCTCATCTCATCTTATGACCATGATTGTGATGAATTGTTAAAATGTAAAGCAACTCTGATGTAGAACTTACTAAGAAAGGCTACTTAATAACAATTATTTTTATGGTGTTCGATGAGAGAAGAAATGTATTTATAGTTCACTTTTCCTGCTAATAATTAAAAAAGAGAAAATTTAATGTATATTATAGTTTCGTATTGTTGTTGTTTTTTGATAGAGAAAATAAATATTTTACTTGAAAATATAAATAAACATGAAACACAGAAATACATTATTCTTAGCTAAATGATACCCAGCCATTTAAGACGGTTGTAATTAATTATGATAATATAATATATTGTAGGTATTACTGGTAACAGTAGCAATTATAATATTATTTGTCATAACAGTTCACACCATTATAGTTTATTATAATACAATGTACATTATTTATGTGGCTCCCTATCCATTTGCGATGTGACATATGTGGTGGTGATTATCTCTTTTCCAGCATCAATCACTGATCAGGTGGAATACTGCCATCAGATATATATGAAATTTTAATACTATATGTGCCAGTTTTATAGCATAAAAATAACAAACATATTGGTTTTGTTATGGCTTTTCAGTAGTACGATGACGCTGCTTCACTCTATAAAAATTAAACTTTATTATTCCGCAATGTGAAAAATATTGTAGTGTTTAGACTGATCGTAGGTCCACTGAAATGATTTTATATTCTTTGTCTCCACGGGGTCTACATTATTGGTGATGTCGGGTTCCACTGCTGACTTTAAACTTTGGCCAAAATCTTCCAGTTTCCTTCTGGATCTCAGTCCACTCTCAGATGCTGAAGATAAATGATTTTGTGTGAGAAGGAATGATTCTTTTGTTTAACCTCGGTGTTAGGTACACCAGGGACATTTGTAGAAGTGATGATGATGATTGATGTTTTACGGCCACTTTTGTGCACATGGTAGGCTAAATGGGCCGAGGGAGCTCCAAAGGTAATGAAGCTAAGTCAAAGATGAAACACCCTTCAGATATGCCCAAGCCGAGATTCGAACACGGGTGGTAGTGATCTGTGATACATGTTACCGCTAGACCACGGGGCCGCCCGATATTTGTAGAGGGGGTTACTGTCTAAGATAATTGATGATGATGATGATGATGATGTCAATTTAACAAAAACACCCCCCTCAGTCACAGGAGCCAAACTATGACTAGAAATTTGAAAATTGTTTTATCATTTGCTGGTGAATGCATCCTTGAATAGGCAAGTTTTTACAACAGATTTAAATAGTTTTTTTAAACTCTATTATGAATCTCTGGAGTGCAGCGTTAAGTGCCGTACTAGCTGGATCACTTAGAGTCCTCTGACATTGTATGAGAACAGGATGTAACTCTTAGTCTTAAATGGCTACATCCTTAAAATGTTCTCATGTGTGTGAAGGAAGTATGTAGGAATTTATATATAACAACATGTATATAAACTGTATGAGATGGCCAGTACTAATGAGACATGAGGGAATTAGGCTTTACTTCTCAGTAAAGTGTAATGAACCAGAAGATGTGCCATGAAGTAGGACAATAACTTATCTCTGTGCCTGTAAAGTGTAATGATTGTTATATAATTATTATATAATGCCAATTGCTTCCTTTATAGTTCCATGACTTAATTCAGTTTTCTACAAATAGGTAGGAAACACACCATCTTATATGGTATAACAATAAACAGTAATTATATCCTTGTTTAAGAAGCTCTGATGATGATGATGATGATTGATGTTTTATGGCCACTTTTGTGCACATGATAGGATAAATGGGCCGCGCGCGACCTCCAAAGGTAACGAAGCGAAGTTAAAGACGAAACAACCTTCAGATATGCCCACGCCGAGATTCGAACACGGGTGGTAGTGATCCGTGGTCCAACACGCTACCGCTAGACCACGGAGGCGCCCGAAGAAGCTCTTCTGAAAGACTTACTCCGAAGTGGTATTATTCATTCCATGAATAGGCCTTAATATCAACACTTCGGCGGCACAAGGAAGATCATTTACTGTTACGACAAGTGGGAAGATGTATTACGTTAATCCTGTATCTCAAACCTACATGGACTACTAATTGTGTTATTAATGATACCATTCAAATCCTTGTTTTATAATTACACTGTCCTAGTAGAGGTAAAATTTTATGAACTGTACCATCCTGAATAAACTGATTATCATGTGATATCCGGGTCTGATGTATAGTGTTTGGAGTACTGAAGTGGGTGTAGGACAGTTGTTCACCTGGACAGATGCTCACCGGACAGTTGCTCACCCGGACACTTGCTCACCAAGCAAATGAAGAAGGGGACACTTGCTCATCAGTGAATTTTTAATGAGAGAAAAAATGCACATAATTGTATTAATAAAATAAAATAATCTCTGAACTTTAATTCCCTAATAGTTGGTAATATTCATCCCAATAATTATATAGGTAATAGGATACTAAGAAATATATTTTTGAATTAAAAATTATTTAATTTTTTCTCTTATTAAAAATTCACTGGTGAGCAAATGTCCACTTTTTCAGTTACTTGGTGAGCAAGTGTCCAGGTTAGCAACTGTCCGGTGGGCAACTGTCTGTACTCCACTGAAACGGCCTGTAACATACTAGCCTGACCAATCACTTTGTTTACAAGAAGATTATTTACATGAAGTATATGGGTATTCTGCTGTCCAGACTGCGTGAGAATTTCCTACTGGGAAAACCATCCAATTTTATCCAGTGATTCGGTGATAGAAATAGATGGAAGTTGCAACGGGCAAGATTTATTGATGTCTGATGGCTTGATTGGAGTTAATGGTTAAAAACTGTATTGTTTATATTTCTATACTGAGCAGTTGATTACAAACTGTGACAATTTGTTTACTTCTTACGGTGAGGTAATGCATGAATTATGGAAGATGTTTTTTGTGTGTTAAGTGTAGAAAATGTGCGTATTAAAAGGATAAAATGTTAATAATTTTAGGTGGTATATCTGTTTGTCTAGCAGGTATCTCTGTCTACCGTGGAGTACGGACACTTGCTCACCCGGACAGTTGCTCACTGGACAGCTGCTGACCTGGACACTTGCTCACCAAGCAAATCAGAAAGTGGACACTTGCTCACCAGTGAATTTTTAATGAGAAAAAAATTAAAACAAATTAAATGATTTCTAATTCCGAATTATATTTCTTAGTATCCTATTACCTGTATAAATATTGGGATAAATATTACCAATTATTAGGGAATTAAAGTTCAGAGATTATTTTCTTTTATTAATTTAATTATGTGCATTTTTTCTCTCATTAAAAATTTACTGGTGGACAAGTGTCCACTTTTTCATTTGCTTGGTGAGCAAGTGTCCGGGTGAGCAACTGTCCGGGTGAACAACTGTCCGGATGAGAAACCTTCCTACACCCTCTGTCTGTCTAGCAGGTATCTCTGTCTACCGTGTGGTTCGCATCTGCCTTAGTATTTTTCCTATACCTGTCTGACATGTTCTCCTAGCATGTCAGTCATAATAGAGCTCGTTATGCGCCCATGTCTGTTCGACGTGTTACCCGCATCTGGTCCGCTCTGTAGCATCAACTCCGAGTTGTTAAATGTTTTATAACTATTGTATTCCGTGCGTTTATAGACGTTTCCTATAACCGAACACATCCCATCAGACTCGATAAACCCGAAGATAGCATTATCTGTTCTGTAAACGGTAGACATTCTCTCTCAACATCCTTCCAGTCTGGTCCCCTATCAGCATCAATAAAGCCAAGCCTTTGTCTCACCGCGATCAGTAGTGAGTGATCTTTCGATCGTGGCTGGTCAGGGCGATGACTCTAACTAATAACGATGTCTGGTCTGTGACTCACTGCGTTCCTAACTTAAACTATGGTTTAAGATTATTTTGTACGGAAAGTATCACAGGATTAGGATCACTGCATCAATATGATCATCTGGAATAGATTATGTTTAACTTATCTCTCTCTCTCTCTCTCTCACACACACACACACACACACACACGCACACATTCACGCACGCAGAGACAGACAGAGAGAAACAACCGATTGGTGTGTGTGTGTGTTTGTGTAATAGATGAAAAGGCAGTTGTTCAGGAAATAATATAATCATTATAACGTATGGGTAGTTCATCAGGGTAATTAGCAGTTTTATATCATGATATAGCTAACATATCACCAGGAGTCCCACAGTTGTGTAGATTCCAAACAGTAGTAGTAGACTCAATTTGTAATATATTTTCATCAGAGCACTAATTCCAGTATGTTAAACAGGGATAAATAAATGTCAGACCGTGAGTAGTATATTACATAATGGTACATGGGTTTTGACCGTGTCTGATGTCATATGATGTGTATGATGGTGGTCAATTATTGGCTGAACAAACTACTGAGCTCCGCCCACGCAGGTTAATGATCCTGTAGGGCAGTGTACTTATATTTCCATCCACTGTGTGTTTCTGTACATTTAATATATTCACCTAGTGAAGTATGTCCACGTGTTATGGCATTCTATATAATAATATATCAAATACCGTGGAAGATTTCTAGTGTTTTATTGATGCTGTGCTATAGTTACGGTTGCTTGTGTCTGTGTGTGTGTGTGTGTGTGTGCTGACATTTCTCCTCGGGGACTCATTGGGAACGATTCAGTAGAACTACTTTCAGACCCTTCTAGTACCCGGTTCTGGCCATTGAGCAAACATCAGTAACACGGAGATGGCCTCGACCTAAAACTGGCCATCGGTTGTTGCATCAATGTGGAACCTTGTTCCCAGTCTTCATTAATCCGGACACCAGTTTGTTGGTTTGACATTTTCCTAACGTACAGAGACGGTATTGGTTTGCGCATAGGAAGCGAAACATCCCGAAACATCCCGTGTATTGTTCACTATCACAGAACATCATTGTATGTAGAACAGTTATTGTTCTTAGGCTGAAATTTGTGTCCATCAGCAGGAGATTGCTATGCATAGTGTTTCCGGGTTTGGGAGTGTATTTCGGTAGGGGGGGGGGGGGCTTGCTGGAACCATTGGTGCCAGGTTAACAAACTGATCCCTGGGGAGAAATCAGAAGGGCTTCTTGTTTGTCGGCGTTGACGTATTAGCTCCCTTGACTTTTCACTTCATTATATGTCTATCTAGTCAGCCAGCCATCCGGCCAATAATGGTAGATATGATAGATTTTACTAATTGATGTATGGGACTACGGGACAGTGATCTGTTAATAAGCTGAGATATGTTATTTATGCTGCTATTGGGTGCCTCCGTGACCTGACTGGTATCATGGTTGACCACGGATCTGTAGCACCTAGGTTCAAAACCCCAGGCAGGCTATGTCCGAAGGGTGTTTTGGCAAGCGGACGTTTTGACCAGCTATTTTTTGAAGATAAGACGTTTTGGCCAAATATAAAAAATATAAAAAGCAAACAATATTTTTGACATAACAAGCGAAGTCATCTCATGTTTTATTTATAGACATGTGTGAACTACAAATGATTAACAAAATTATCAAATGTTAATGTTTTGATGTGGGTTCTGTATTTAACTGAAGTTTATTTCTGCATGGCTTCTCACAGTTACATATATTATATAGTGGCATGTATTAACTTCTATATCCTTGTTAATTGTTTAAATTGTATATGGTTTGGGATCCTGATTGTGTATTTTACTGTATGTCTCTTCAATACTATTGTGCAGGTTACTGTATTCATCTCCTAACTGGAATTTGTATTAACAAAATAACAAATAAAACAAATTTGTCCAAAACGTCCTATCTTCAAATACTAGCTGACCAAAACGTCCGTTAACCAAAACGTCCTAGATTCGAATAGAAGTGGCCGTAAAACGTCAATATTTCACGCTACCATTATATGTGATGCTAGAAATTCTGTTATCGGTCTCGTTGCATTTTAAGATGGCGACCATTTAAAATTACGTCACATGCCTACAGGCTGTGGTGAAGGTGTTATCTGATTTTAATCATTTCTGGCCAGGCTGTAAGTAGATTAAAATCAGTTCGACAGTTCGACAGTATGTTGCGTGATGATGAAATGGTTGTGATAATGATGATGAGTGATAGTGTTTATTATTAATAAACAGGATGTCATCAGTGTTTAGCTTGGTACAGATCTTGCTGTTGTGTGTTTGGAAATCGCACGGTAATCAGAATGTCACATGGACGAATGTCTGCACATGCATACGTGCAAATGTTCACTAGTCCCAAAGGCAAGGACTAATTACGCCGAAAAACTATAATTAATTGTGTATGAATTAAATCAGTTAATGATATTTAATTACAGTTACTTAATGCATTAAAAATAATGAGCACGGTTACAGTGATATTTATGACAGGTTAATAATAACCCACCTAAATATTTACATCCTCAGGGTAGACTCATCATTCCACGTCTGCATACATCTTAAATACACGGTCACTGTTCATGGGTGTTATTATAAATATATACACAGCCCGAATCTGCTTGAGACTGCTTGGTCAATTTAGTGTGTCATTGTGGAGAAAAATGGCTACATTTCACAATTAAGTTAAAGTTAAACGATGTTTTGGGGAGGAATACACGTTTTTATGGTTGATTATGTTTGTTCAAAAGTGTAATTTAATTGTAACTCGACAGTCATAATTCTACTTCATTTAATACATGGCTTATAGAGCAACCTGAGTATTGGTAATAGTATTTTATCCAGCCCATCATACCTATGGTGGGCTGTCAGGTAGTGGAAAAATGGCCGGCAAAGAAAGCTGTCTTCTTTGACTGTTTACTCAGAAGATGAGTGGACTAAGTGAGATGGGCACTTAGCATTGTTTCAGCGAGCGATGTTTCTTCATCGTTTTCTCATCTCACATTGTCCTGCATTTACTAGATAAAATACTCTCAAATATAATTACACCATTATTGTAATTAACTGCACATTATGAGTTATGACTGTTATTTATGCCATGCATGTGACAGAGAGAGAGAGAGAGAGCAATCAATTGTTATCTGTTGTTCTCCATTCCTTTTGAGCTTACATGGTAACAGTTTTCAGCTATTTGGCAGAGAAATATTTTATCAGCGCGCCATTATAACCATTATCCCCAATAGGTCTAGGTAATATATCACAATAGTTAATTGACAATGTCTGTAATACCGGCAGCTGGTGTGTTGTATTACACAGCTGGAACAGACAGGCCACAAATGGTGGTTTGTGCTGATAGTGATGGATTGTTATCTGTAGGTACACATGGTTGGATTGTGTAACCAACTATATACATATCTCATCTGGGGATTGTTAAGTTTCTTTGGTCACATTTTATAGCCATATTCAAGGACAAAGAATCTTTGTCATTGTTACATTGTCTGTCTTAGTCTGCGCTGTCATTGTTTGTCATCTAATATTTAGAGTTGAGGGATCTTATGACCTGTATATATGAGTAGATTTTCAGTTGAGTTGTGGTATTTTATATTCAGTGAACAGATCCTGCATAATATTTCACGGTTAGTATATGTCAGAAATGGGGCCAAATACATTGAAATGTTTCCAGTCATGTTTGATGTAGTTGAATTCTTTAGATATGAATCTAAAATACTAGAAAATCACAGCAGTGGAGTCGCAGCTGTGTAAGAATGCATCTGCAGGAGTGTGTGTTTGTGTGTGGGTACACACACAGAGAAATGAGTAGATTTTCAGTTGAGTTCATCCTGTTGGGCGAGTGACCATTTCTGACATAATTATCCATTGTTACGTATTTTGGCACTTATGAACGTGTAGGACTAGTTCATTACTTCAAGGGGACTAGTTTATTTTAAAAGTCACTAGTCCTGCAGGACTACTTGCCTTTTAATGTTAGATTCTACCCCTGATATATATATATATATATATATATATATATATATATATATATATATATATGAGTTATATATATACTGGTCAACATTTTATCAGAAAGGTTCGATCGCCGATTGGATCTACTCACAAGTTGCTACATATTGTCCATTGATATTCTGATTATAATATTCAAATGAGGATAGTCCTACCTTTGATTGTTAAAAGACCCACAAGGAGCCAGTACATTTAAAGATATTACTAATTCCACTTAACAAAAGTATTTTAACTTACTTAACGATCACATACTTTGTGGAAGTATTTAAATACAAATATATTTCATCTAGAAAAGCTCAAATTACAAACAATTGGAAAAGTTATTTAAATACTTTCATATATAAATGTATTTGTCCCCATATCCGGTGTGTGCATGTGTGTGTGTGCGTGTGTGTGTGTGCACATTCTACTGTATTATGTTGATAGGGGTATACAAATTATAACCAAGTGATCTGATATAGACATCTGAAGATCGGTGTTTCAAAACAACCCAATAATGGTTATATTTATGTATGCTGCAGCCACTGAATCAATTTTATCTCATCACTAACACTCTTACTACTTCATTCTACTCTTTACAGATTTGTCAAAAAATCGCATCTCCGACATCCCAAATGAGGTGTGCAGCTATGAATCCCTTGAGCAGCTAAATCTGTACCATAATATCCTGAAGGCACTGCCAGTAGCACTCCGTCAACTACAGGCATTGATCCAGCTCAATCTTGGGTACGTATGAACAAATATAGAATAATGCCATGGAATGACTTCATGCTATATACTGTAGGTTACAAACTAAAACAGTAAAAGTCCACTGGTCTGTTGAATGTCGGTGAAATTCGATAGATTTATTCATCCAACGTTTTTTTCTGCCAATTTAGGTGTGTTCACTGACATTGCATTCTAACTCATTTAATGCATCCATAAGCTTGGTTTCTAGTATCATACTAACAGATATTGTATTTTTGGACCAAGTTAAACCATCTTTTTCTGATGAAAGAATTGAGAACTGGGCAGATATTTTTATGTTTAATTGGGGAAATGTTTAACTGCATGTGTAATGTATAAAGCCAGCTGCATCAAAAATCACTCTTGAAATTAATAGTGACACAAATACTGTCTCGTGATTGTAAAGACATGGTTTAAAGTTTCTAGCAAATTATTTCATTATTTCTTTGATTCTGAATATTTTCTTTGGCAATATTAATTATGGAATAGTCAGTGTTGTCACGTCCTCAGCAATATGGTAAATGATTTAACGAATAGTAGTTACCGAACACACACACACTAATTATGACCATATAGGTAATGAATGTTACTGTTAATTCCAGACGTAATCAGTTGACGGTGCTGCCACCTTTCCTGTGTAGTCTTCCATGTCTAGAGGTGCTCCAGGTGGCTAATAACAAGCTGGTCTCTCTCCCAGAGGAGATAGCTGGCCTAGAGAAGCTCATGGAACTGGTACGGCACTCTCATTAATATTAATGGTGTTATATGACCGATGGTAACCCCGGCTGTTCTGTGTGTCCATATGTGTGTCTCTGTGTCTGTGTGTGTCTGTGGCTATATTAAGGTTGATTGTGATGGTCATCATATTGTTACTGGTGATTAAATGGTGTAGAGTTCTGAGGCAGTTTATTGGCAACTGATCACCATTTGATGGCAGTCAGGAACGTGTTTGTTTGCAGTTTGACGTCAGCTTTTGCCAAAAATTAATCCAGAGTGCACTCACCTTGGATTTGAAAAGTCCAGTTATCCTTATGAGTTTTGAGATTTGAAATGTTCTTTTTTGGGGGACTAGAATTTGGTAACTTTATGATGTCTGTGCGATTGATCAGCTGCCGTTTGGAACATATGGATGAAGTTGGCCTTGAAATAAGCCATTGACCACCTGCCCTCATTAATATTTTAGGTTACGAGAAAGTTATTTTTAGCTGTCAATTTAGACAGCTGTGTGGTTCTCTGGGTAAAAGTCGGGTTTTAAGTTCTGAATACCATGGACTGTGGTCAGTATCAGTTTAAAGCTGTATGGCAGTGAGAAGATGTACCTGAGATTAATAATTTGAGGCGAGGCTCATTAATGAATTTGGAGAAACTGTTAATTAGACTGCTATCAGGGGCAGGTTTATTCATAGTCAGTGACTATTAACATAAGTTATCGGCTGTTTCTTAATTAGCATCCATGACTTTCCATGGTATTCAAATCTTTTTATTGTTAGTTAGTGGCAGTCTCTAGTTCTGGCACAGATATTGATCAATACGGAAGTTTGACGTGCTTGTGTCAAGATGCAGCTTTCTAAGTGTCCATTTATAATCCCCATTGTTTATGTTTGTAACAGATATGGGGTCAATTCAATTCCGGAATTGGAATTGCTTATTTAAAAAAATTGAAATATCTTTTTTTGTGTTTATAAAGCATATTAAAATATATGGAATTGAATTGGAATTGGTATAATTGGAATTGATAAATTTGATGTGGAATTGACCAAATGGAATTGACCCCATGTCTGGTTTAAAAATATCAATTAATATGTCTGTAATATCTTGAATATACACAAGTTTTGCTATTAAGCCATATTGCTATCCTTTACATGGCTAGTTTGATAACAACTCAACTACTTTATCCATCCATGGGTTAGCAATTAAGTGCTGAATCAATGCAAGATTTCATTTTATTTGTATACCCTGAATTCTTTGCATATCTTAAACTTTGATTCTTGCTTAAGATTTATTATGTATGTCTGCAGCTGCGAATGTTTCATTTGGAGTAGCGTGGTACCATCACTGATGTTATATCACCTTGGTCACTGTTGTTTATTGTATTGTTATGTGAAGATATAACGTATGGCTAACTAGGCTCATTGTCTTGTGTTTTGTCTGTAATTCAGGATGTCAGCTGTAATGAGATCACCCATCTACCAACGCAGATAGGAGACCTACAGTCATTAAGACAACTTAGTGTGAGAAGAAACCTCCTCGTGGAGCTGCCTCACTGTAAGTAGGTCTGACAGGTGTGCACTGTCTGTGTGTGTGTGTGTTTATGTGTGGGGTGTCTGTGTATTAAATTATATAAAATTATAGATAGAAGAGTTACAGTGTTCCGTTATCCTACTGTGTTTGTTCTAGAAATTTAACCAAGCTTCATTTAATTTAGGCTTGTGTAACTGTATTACAGAAGTTGCTGTAAGAGGTGAAATAAGTCAAAAATACAAGACTACCTTTGTTGAGGCAGCGTGAACACATTTTTTCCTGATGCTGAGTCGTCCTCAATGAGAAATATATAAATTGCTATAAACAAACCTCTGTCTGTCTGCGTGTGGGTGTGTGTGTGTTACAGTTAATCTGTATAATCAGGTAATATGTATATTACCTGAAATTTAAATGTGTAATATTCATATTACCTGATTATACAGATTAACTGTAACACACACACACACACACACATACACCCCCCCCCACACACACACATATATATATATATATATATATATATATATGTTTATATATATATATAATATGCATTACTGATGGTTTCAGGTCCATCTTTTATCTATTGTTCCATCTTATGTAATAACATTTTATCTACCTGTATCATCTCAACACATTTTTATGAGTCATCCATAATCCATTTGATATCATTTCTCTGATAACTCCACTGGTATCATACAGGAGCAAGAATATTCAGTTTGTTGCCTGTAATTTTTGCAGTATTATTGTTATTATCGGGTACTCCAATTTCTAGCCGAAAAAACAATTGGGGTAGGTCATGTATTGTCTGATCTTTTACAGATGGCAATTCAACTTGAACCTGTAAACACTATATATGTCTCCTTACGTCTTGGTAAATTCAGTCTTGGTAAATTCAGTCGTTGTGCTTATCTTTAATTTGTTCAACTAGTACAAGAAAAAGATAAAGATTGGATTGAGTTGGGGGGGTGTAGGGTGAGCATTCTGGTGGGAATTTGAAAAACCAGGTTTATCATGTTTCATCATTAACACCTGGCTCAGTATAGTATGTTTAATCCACACAGCTATTACAAGACTGAAGCTACACAGGCTGGACTTTAGCAGTAACAAGATCAGCGAAATACCCTGTGATATACACCAGATGGACACGCTACAAGAGATGCACCTGGATCATAATCCGCTGGCGTGTCCTCCGGCACACGTAAGTCATCTATCTGCTGGATGGTGATTTGCTAGTTAATGGCCAAATTAGCAAACCACCTAGCTTGAACACTGAAACCTTGTTAACTTAAATGTTAAGCAAACCACAGAAATGCATAAAATAATCAGAGGTCGGGTCTCTCGATTAGTACAGAAGTGAGAGAAGCTCTTGTCAGTCCAATTTAACATGTCAGTTTAAGAGGCTCTCCATTTAAGCCATTGTTGCTATACACAGTTTTGATTATATGTGATGATTAGCTGATGTTGTGTTTAAAATGAGTAATTTCAGTTTTTTTAATCCTGCCATTCATTTCTGCTAAATGAAATATTATCCATTTGTGTGTGTGTGTGTCATGTGTGTGTGTCAGACCATAGCCCGGAACTACATTCTGAAGGCAGTATTTAGATGCTGTTATTGTTAACAAACTCTCTATTCATAAAAGTAATTAATGCCAACAGTTCATTACAGACAGCCCTTTTGTTCATAGATGCAAACTTGTAGTAACGCAGAAGTATAGCTCTTTGTGTTATCTTGATTTGCCAAATCATGTCATAATAATTACACACTTCATCAGTGTTGGCCATTTGCCTACAGCAGTCTTTTATTTGAAAATTTAGTTTTTTTTAAATGTTTTACAATGTTAATGTTGTTTCACTCCAATTTCAAGAGGGATCAAATTATGGCCATGGATTCTATGTTCTTGCACCCGTCTGTAGTGTCAAATTTCATTTCAGCTATGTACAAAGGGACTGGTTCACATAAAGAAGTATTTGTTTATACAAGCTTTAAAAGAGGACAGGAAGCGTGGCCTACTGTCTGATGTACAGCTCAGGAAAAACTTTAGGAAATCAGGCATTGCCCTGAACTTGTAAGTGTTCATGTTTTCAGTCCGATACTTATTGATGTATTAAGATTATAGATCATATTTCTTTCTGCACATTCATAATGGGGTGTGTTGGAACTAATCTGCAATAATTCCCCTATCCAGCTCCTTGATTCAAATAGGTATTTGTGCCCAGCATTACAATTTCTTTTCAGTGATTTTCCTATAACAGTTTTATGATTTTATCAAACCAATTTCCACAAAATCGAATCATTAATGATTAAGACGTAATCCACAAGGAATTCCCCCATTGGTCCAAAAACATTAAAAGCAAAGCCATTTGGCCCATTAAAGCATTTAATTAAAACGTACAGTGTTTATGTGAAATTAATTTTCTATGTTTTGTGAGGTCCTGAAAGCCAAGAAAATTAATGATCACCAAATTTTCCTATAGGATGTCACATCATGTTAATGAAACGTCCAAGAAGCATTATATTGCAAAAGAAAAATCAACAGAAATGGTCTAAACTGATTTCAGTTATTTATTTATCAAAGCAAATAAACAGGTCTATTAACTGTTAGTTGTTAGTTTACAGTAATGTCAGATCGGATAATCGAATCTAGACGCCATTAATATGTCTCAGAGCCCGATTTCGGTAGGTCTGATGGATAATATATTTTGGTATTTACGTTTAGCATCAGAGTTTTTACTGACAGCTGCTTTGTTATTGAAATTCTCCTGGTATTGATCTATATATTATAAAGTTAATTCGTGGGTGTAACATTCGCTAGCTGAATACGAAAAACTTGCTGCATTTTGAGTATTATGATGGCATTCCTCTTCCTAATTTTTTGAACGTTTGTTGTTTTATGGCCACTTTTGTGCACAGGATAGGCTAAATGGGCCATATATATTGGTCATCTGAAGCAAATGGGTTGTACGCATGGAATGCAGAGCTTTTAAAAAATAAATTATTTGATCTACGTGCTGGGTACCAGGACGTAGATTTTATGCATAGATCATTCTTATTCTGTTTTTGTGTTGATTACAAAAGAAAAAAAGGAAGTAAAACATATGCTTAATAGTAACTACTTCTTTCATATATATTTGAATCTTCACATCTCACAACTTACTCTTGTCATATAGAATTTTGCTGGTGTATTATGCTAGTTGATTTGATTTTTTTTGTTTTTGCATCTTTAAAGTGTTTGGCCCACTTCATTTTTAGAATTTTTTGTAAAATAGTGAGCTACTGGTTTGGTAATAATTGTAATCAGAAAAAATCTTATTAATGGTTAATACTTGGTATAATTCATGGGTTAGGACGTATCTTTTCTAACTTAGATCCAGGAAGTGTCATCTGGATGATTGATTTGGCTAGCTTATTCCATTGTATCAAATATTAGCTGTATGCATAGAAATGTACCCTTTGTTATGAACACTGGAATTACAAAAACTTATCCATTGCCAAATTTCTACACCAATTGTAGACCACTGATCGAGTAGGGAGAAGGACATTGAGTGGCTTAAATTGTGCCGCACGATGTGTAGTTAAACAACATCCATCCACTGAGTACGAAGCCATATGACCCATAAATAGAACACTAAATAAGGGGTTAATTTTGAATACTGCCATAACCTTTCCCAAGACACAGTTATTAAGCATAGGTATATGATGTGACGATCATAAGCAGATCCCTCTATATGTGCATTGAAAACTATGCTTATGCGTTTTACTCTTTGAAGTGCAGCATGCACAGCTAGGAACTGAACAATTAATAGTGTATGTTTTTAATGATGTGATGATACTGATCTTTAATCTATTCTGAAAGTTGTGTTTTCATATGAATCTTTCTTTTGTGTAATATCAGATTAACACATTCCATTATCACTATGTTGTTTTAAAAGTTTATTTCCTTACTGTACTTCTTTTATTTCCTTTAGATGATAAAACTTATTACAGGATCATATCTCCAGTTATATATCGAAAGCTAACATGGAAAAGGGGTTTCTTTTAGGGAATTTCATGTTATATAAAGTTTTAGCACGTTGCCATTTCAAAACTTTTGGAATTGTTTTATTTGTTAAAAGGGGCAAAATCACCAAAACGCTTGGAATATATTTATAGAATGGCAAACTAAATGGCGTAACAGTAATCACGTGTACCAGTTTCCAGCAGACCTGTTTGTTGTACATTTTTTTTCATTTCACCATTAACAAATACAGTAGAAAACCCGAAGAGTACTGTTACAGTGGCTCTCCTCGAGACCGACGCAAGCGTCACACAGTCGACTCTGGTTACAGCACCACCGATAGTAACGAGAAGACGAGATGGTCTCCCTCTGAGGTGAGTGTGGGATGATAGCATCGGTGAGAGGCATGAGAGGCTTTATTGAGCTAATGTCGTCAGTTTGTTAGCTAAGTCAGTCTACTCGTGCGGCTATTGTACTCTTTTGTTTACTCATTAATCTTTCTTTTTATCAACTACGTGCCTCGATGGTGCACCCGTAGTGCCATTCATAATTCAGATAACTTGAAGCTGTGAAATTGAGTCCCGGCGTTCCTTGTGTCTATGGGATGTTGCATCCGTCGGGATAAGAGACTTCAGCCTGACCCTCTAATTTCCTTATCCCAGTTGGTGTGCCAAGGACGAGCCTGAAGAAAGCATTCAGTCACTCCCCTGATTACATTTGTGGAAATGTTCCTGCCAGAACTTGCACCTCTTTGGTCTGACATATCTGTGGTTCTGGAACATTATTTTCCTGTGGTTAAACTGTGTTCAGGAGCTTTTTAATGTAATTGCCTATATCTGTGGTGTCCTGTATACAGATTTTCACTTTGGGATTGATGGAACAAGTTTTGAAACACTAGTTCATATTTATGCATAAATGTTAAGGAAGATATGGTTTTTGGTCACTCTTCATAAGCTATTGTTTTATTATTAATATTATTATTATTATTATACTGTGGTTTTAATATGAATTTTTTTCTAGCCTAAAATAAATCAATATTTTAACTAGATCATAAATTTAACACCACATTTGATTGGTCTGTATCAGTGAAGGCTAGATTTTTCTTTATAGTATGACCAATATGTAACTATAACCAATATGAAATCACAACCAAACTTTATTTTTATGATACAGAGTTAACTTGGCCACACTTGCTGAATTTATAAGTAATATAAAATAATTTGACATACATTGAAAAAGTAATTTTGAGAGTTTTTATGCCTGTTTCATTTAATACCAACGTGAATTGCATTTTGAAAACTGAATTGGTAATTGTGTAATACGTTTTTCACATAATTTCACATCGTTTATCCAAATGGATTAGTCATTATTTCAGCTTTTGCTATCTTATTTTTCCTTTTTATTAATTGGTAAATCATTCTGAATTAGATACTATTTGAGAAGAGTAAACAACATTCTTATTATTTTGTGAACCCAATGCCAATGCTGCATTTGTTTCAGCCTGCTTGATACCTGACTGTGTGTGTGTGTGTGTTACACATGTGCACACACACACATATGATGTTGCACAGGCTTTTAGCCAGAGTACTGTCCAGCTATCCAGATGACTTATGAAGACTGGTGGTTCAGATATGTTCATTCAAAGACAACATTACTCACATTAACTATTTTTCTATGGCACGGCACAAATTCGGGTCACTTGTTTATAAACAAAAAATTGGGCTAAATTCCATCTCATTGATATTAAGCCATCTAATTGTGAAGAGTTGTCTTGGGTGGAGAACCACTTGACCTCGTTGTGTGGTTGGAAGCCGCCTAACATCGGTAGTTGTCCTCGGACAGCCGTAAATCAATTTCTTGCTAAAAGCGTGCACGTTCAAAGTCTCGGCACGACAGCTGCCTCTCCCACTTCATCGTTCCCTGTAATGTTCGCACCACTTATGTAACTGTTGTTTGTATCCCTCCCAATAGTGTCGTGAATATGATGCACAGACCTTGCATAAGCTGAGCCGTACTGTGTTGATGCTTCAAGGTCATACGCTGTTCAGCGTAAGTCTCACGTCCCTTTGTCATGTGTGCTTTACGTAATCTATAATTAAAAGGCCAGTTTTGTTTATGTGATCATGTATCCCATTTTGTTTTTGTGAACCGTTTCTTTTTATTTTTCGCTGCACTCCTCGTTATAAACTGTCGATTGTGTATATTGGATTGAATCGTTTGTGTTTTGGGTTCTTTTGTGATAAGATTTTTTTTTTGGGGGGGGGGAAGTTGTTATCAAAAATGATTGTCTTTCCATGATCTGTTGTGTTCCTTGTTTCAAGCAGTGTTGTTGATAAGCTCTCTCTCTCGTAGTATCAGTAGCCAATGTACATAGTGATTTGATGGGTGTTCTTTTTTATGGCAAAAACATTCCAGACTGTTGTGTTTATTGTTTACTGTTAATAGCCGATGTAAGCAAAGGTTGGGATTTGTAGGTGTGTGTGTGTGTGTGCATCAGTTTGTCTGCTTTGTCTCTTTTTGTTACATGCCTCTTCATCCCTCATCATGAAAATTCCAAAGCCATTCGCTATGGTGGAGATTCTCTTTTAGCTTACAGGACAACAGCCACACGAATCATATGCATAATCATTTACTTCAGACCTCACTCACTATCACTTGGAAATACCACTGGAATTACCCAATAAATACCCAATACTCGACATGACCTTCTGATTTGGATTATGATTATCTAAACCTGTACAGATTACCTAAACAGTTGCAATTTACATGATTATTAGAACGTCAGACAGTAAGATTATAAGTCTGCTTTGATTTGTTTCCCAAAATACTAATATTTTTATGATATGATTATTTTTAATTTGTTATTTATTTGTAATTGTTGTTGTTGTTAGAATTATCATTATTTTTGTTAAGATTAAGATGGTACATAGAAATTTGCAAATGTGTGCATGTTTTTAACGATGTGATCAAATGATCAAATGCATTTCATCCATAATTACAGCATGGCTAATATGTATATTACTGTAGAGTTTATTTCTATGACTGCCATTAAAAACAATATTTATATTTATTCATAGTACATTCCATTATACACTGCTAAAGGTCTTCCTGTTTGTGTTCATTTCTATTAAGTTTTATGCTTCTTTGATTAATTAAAGATAAGTTCTTAGTTCAGGTATCTTCTTTGCATTTGCACTTTCTAGACACATAATGGTGACATCGAGGAAGCTAATAACTTGGCACTTCGGGCCGCTGAATCGGTGAAGGTCCAGCGACAAGGGCGTGAGATGCAGCGACGGACTTATCGCGATGCCGACCAAGAGGCCCTATCACCGGTACAAACACTAACCTCACCCAGTACACCGGAAGCACCTGCCAAGCCACCGCCCGTAACCCGGTCCGAATCCGGCCCTCTCGCTCCCCCGAGCTCTGCCCCCTCGGTGGTCGTAGTGCCAAAGTCCGAATCTCGGGACGAGGCCACGGCCGTTAAAACGCCCAACGATACAGTAGTGTCACCGCTAGGTGGCACTGGTGTTGTATACCCCAAGGGCTCAGTTTCTTCTCCAGCCACGCCCAACAGCTCCAGCCAAATAGACGAATTTACTAGGGTTAGTTTTCGTGCTTGCATGGTTGTTGAACTCTTTCGTTAATTTGCATGTTCTCTCTCTAACATATTTAGGCATTGTACTTTTTCTAAGCTGTTCGTTGTTATGATGTGGTCTTATTTTTGGTGTAGTTCGTTCGTGCGGGGTTCTTTCTCAGAGCTCTGGTTCGTACCGTAGACTTTGTGAGACCGGTCAGATCTCAGACTAAATCCTCGGCTACTGAGCTAGTGATGCAACTGGCTATGGGGAAGAGGTTCTTGTTAGGGCTGAGAAAGTCTCACAGAGTTAAAGGCAGTGGGAACTTCTGTGCTTGTCATAGCTTAGAGAACAGAATTTACATAATCAGATAGTTTGTGTCTGTTGCTGACATTCCCTATACCTGTAGGCAGTGTCCCCCCTCTCTCTCTCATATATATATATATATATATATATATATATAATATATGTGTGTGTGTGTGTGTGTTTTTGTGTGTGTGTGTATAAAAGGCTATCTCTGTATCTGTTAAACTATCTCTAATTTGTCTGTCGGTAATACTGTCTGGCACACACACACACAAACACACAAAACACACACACACACACAGAGCTGCGAAAGCATCATTCATGTTCTCATTGTTTATTTAGGAGTACATATTTCACATTAAGTAACCTTAGAGTGGTAATAAACCTTGTCACCTCTACTCTACCTAGACAGAGTTTTATTTCTATTTCGTTTCTCTTAATATCTCTAACCCAATAATTAAAACTGACCTCTAACATTATGTAGTTACGATTCGCTATAGTGAAGTGTGACTAGCTGCTTGGTGTGAAGTGTTATAGTTGTTACAATAGACGACCTGACATCGCTTCATGTCTTACATATCTGTGTATTGTGTGAAGGGATGAAATGGAGAAGCCATTCTAAAAGGCGTAAACATGTTTAACTATGTCTGTGACTGCTTATGAAACGTATGGAAAGTTGTGTGTGTGTGTGTGTCTGTGTCTGTGAGAGAAAGAGAGAGAGAGCAGACATTTAATACTATTAACCATTAGGATTTCATATACAGTTTTAAGATGTTTTAATCTGTCTACACATTTGCTCTTATCTTATATTTTTATGGATATTTTTGTCTGATGTTTACGGCTAGTTACTATAATTATTGTCGTTGTTTGTACTTTGATTAGATTTTTGTTCGTATATTATATATATTCTATATATTTGTAGACTTATAGCGACTGATCGTATTTCCGCTTTTAGGTTGTTTATTATTTCTTTTTTTTCCTTTAAGTTAATGCAAGCACCAGTAAGGGGTGGGGGGTGGGAGGAAGGGGTTCTTAGTTCTCTTAAGTTGTGGGGCAGCACTGGTGTGTGTGTGTGTGTGTGTGTGTGTGGGTGTGTGTCAATGGCTTTAACTGTAGAGTTAATTTCATGGATTTTGCTTTCTTTACACTGAAATGATATGTTGTTTTGAAAGGGCATTCCAATGGTGCAGTGGCTATAGTTCTGCACTGCAAACCTCCGGGTTGTGGGTTCAAATCTAGCTCATGCCTGTGTTTGCGGGATTTGTTTCCCTTGGCTGACGCCCCTCAGCCGTATGTCCCACACGTCACCTGTGCTAAGGTTAATGGACTTGACTGGGTTTATTGTTTTGAAACAATTCGTATCATCACTATATCTCTGCCATTTGTTGGGTAAAGTTTGGAAAACTCAAACAGCTCCGTGGAACGTAATTCACATGGAGACAGCACGTGATGAGAAGATGGGTCGCAGTTTTTTTCAAACTGCATTCTCATTAGTGATCTCTTCCTGTAGCAGTTTGCTTCCAATCTGGTGTCAGAATAAAAATGCTTTGCCTGACATCACTCTGCACAGTGCTGTAGTTAGATTGCCTTGAATTATTTCAGCATAGAGAATTTCGAGCAAAATTAATTTCGCATTCCAACATTTATTATTTTTGTATGAATCGCTGAAATTGGTTCAGTTCAGATCCAGTTATTGCTAATGATGTGTTCAGGATATTTAGTATAAAATTTGCAAGATTTGCATGATTGTATTTCAATCTCAAAATATTTGTAGATTCACATAAATTCCACATAGAAATGTTCAACGCTGTTAATTGTTTTTTTATCTTTTCATAATATTGTGCTATTTTAATTTATGTTTTTTTTGGACTGAGTAATGCAATGGCTTATTAACATGTGTGATGTCATGCTGTGATTGTGCGTAGGAGCTGATGAGACAGAAAGCAGATTATGAAGCTCGTAAGAAGCGTGCAGAACAGCTTCGACTTGAGCGTGAACGTGAGGAGGAACTCCGAGCACGGATTGGACAACAGGCACATGACGAGGAGCAGCAGCAACAACTGACAGCACGTAGACCACAAGAGGAACAGAAGCACCCCATAGATAGGTCAGTTATATAGGTCAGATGCAATTATATAGGTCAGGTGATAGAACTGGTTTAGCCTTTTTTTCATTCTGTTGCTCACCAGTCTGTTGATGTTTGATTTCCACAAAACAAGCTATCTCGTCCATGATGTTTGATGTTTTACGGCTACTTTTGAGAAGCCTAACATCTGTGCATTGATCATCTTTATCTTCTCATCACTATTTTCACACAACAGCCTGTGACCAGTGTGTACCCTTTAAGAATCGAATGTATGGTTCGGAGGCTGATCACGAGTCTCTTCTTCCATAGAAAATATTTCATTAGTTGCTGTTCAGATGTCACCAAAGTGTCACCAGGAGATGACTAAGAGCACTATATATTTCCTAACTTTTCCTCGTGATAGTCCTAAACTTTACCTTCCAGCAAAAGAGAAAGACCTCCCAGAGAAAGATGAGTGGACACCATGTCTTTAATGTGTTGTTAACATATTACAAATAGTGTGTGTGTGTGTGTTGATATCACAGCATGATATACCAGTAATAGTTGTACAGTAATATCGCTGAAACCCAGCACAGATAAATATCATATATGTGATGCTCTGGTTTATATGTTATAAAACATTTTTTTTATTACAGCAGTGGCCCTGAATCTATGTCCAACAGTCTGTCGAGTACGTCACTCAGTGCTGTTAGCTCAACCAGCGAGTCTCATGACTCTAGTCACATGTCCAGGTATCAGTTATTGTACTATTATGTGGGTAGTGAGGTAGATTATGCAGAAAAGCTGTGGTGAATACCATAGAAGATGGAATAATCCATATAAATGTATATTAAACTTTATTGTGAGGTTTGTTTATTTGTTGTGGTGATGTTCAGATCAAAGTATTTTTTTTGCTGCTGTAATGTTCAAAATAATTGTTTGTTTTCAATGTGTGTGTTTGTGTGTGTGTAACTAAATCTTGTTAGAAGTAAATTATACTACACGATTACATGTTAGCCAAGATGGTATAAAAGCCTTCATTCCCACACACAGAGCCTCGAGGATTCCTCAGTCAAACAGCTTTCGTGAAGACAGGAAGTCGTTCCAGCAAGTTCCATACCGACGAACAGTGTCCGACACAAACTACAACCTTCACCTTGTCAACAATCACTCGCAGGCATCACCACCTCTGTCAACTCCTACTCCACTGGAACCCTTGCCAAACTCAGAAGCTGAGGAACCTCCTCCCGAAAACAAGTATGAGTAAAGAGTATTATTAGGAGTGTACAACGACATTACTGCTAGTGGTTTGGTTGTTTTCATAGTATGGTCTTTGCATGGATGTAATATAACTTTAATCCAGTGATGCGGTTTCCAACTGTAGCGAACTCGGAATGTACACCATTTTCATTGACATCAGCAGCACACAATCAATCACTGATCTAATAACACTAGGGCATACAGCATTGTCAGTATATGATAATGTTGCGCTGTTTTACACAGTACGAGAATGTATAACAAAAAAAGGAAAAGATTCTAGGAAAAATATTCTTAATGTATATTACACTAAAACTGTATGTTATATGTAAATTTATATAAACACAACGCAAATTGTACAATTATTAATTTTATTCATGTATGTACATAGCTAGTATTGTATGTAAATTGAAAGCTTGTTAATTATGTCATGCAAACCCCCGCAATGATACAGCATTGGGGAATGCACAAAAGAAGATATAAATCAATCACCATTTTCCATTTATCTTTAGCCCATTATCAAATTATTATTTTATCGATAGTTGGACAAATCACAGATTAGTTCCAAATGATATCATGATGACTTGTGATATGACAGGCGTGTATATAGATCTGTCCATGTTTTTCAGCATTCACGTGAACCACACGTCATCAACTGATTCAAGTTCACAGCCTCCAGGTGGCCGCACACATCCTGAGCAGCCACGTGTCCATTACATACCTGTAATCCATGACACATCACCGACAACACCACAGGTGAGACAATTGATATCTGCCCGATTAAAGTCACCCAATCTTATAATCACACAAATAGTTAATACAATATGATCATTTGGTCAAGTTCACGACCATTGTGTTGCCTTGTCTGTTAATTTGTTTCTTTGACTTGTTAAGTCGGCTGCTAAAAATTCTATTGCATTGGCTCATCCTTGGATTTTCTTTTCTTTTGTAATGACACATCCTAGTCAGAGTCTAATATATATCTAAATTTGTTTACACATCCTATCCCTAAATTAACAAAGAGGATATTGTTAGAAGTCACGTTTAGATTTTTTGCACGTGTACTGGGTGGTAATATGCAATATTGTAATATACACACATGGAATATGTGTGTGTGGAGAGAGAATGATTTAAAGTATAATTCAAGCCAAATGAAAGTATTACACAAACATATCACAAATATTTTAATCTAAATCTAGAGGGCACCTCTGTGGTCTAATTGGTAGCGCGTTGGACCAGAGATTACTACCATCTGAGTTTGAATCTCGGCGTGGGGATATCTGAAGGGTGTTCAATCATTGACTTCGCTTCGTTACCTTTGGAGGTTGCTCGGCCCATTTAGCCTACCATGTGCACAAAAGTGGCCGTAAAACATCAATCATCATTTAAATCTAGATTCTGAAACCTATAAAATATCCTTATGTTATGGATTGCTGTGGAACCCTCGCTGCTGTCAGAATGTTGATAATACTTGTCAACTCTTTAAAATCAATGTCCACCCTATAGGTGGCTAGAATATTTAAAATTTTGCAGCTGTTATACAAGTTGGTATGTATAGGGTACTTACCTAGATAGGGAAAGGGTTACTAGTTTTTGTTAGGAAGTACTTGTCCCTGTATGAATTCGGCTGTCCCTACTTGTAAGCGGCCTGCTATAATAATTTAGTTTGATAGAAATCCATTTTGGTTTGGGGTAGATCCCTCTCCAATTCCAAACAGATATGAAGATTACAAAATATTTCCATGGGGGACACCACTCAAAGTAGAGGGTTCACTCCTTTGGTGGTTGTCTAGATGCAGTTGACAAAATGTTAATGACCTGGTAAGTTTTGGGGTTCCGTGTTTTACTTCGGGGCAACATTAGTACCATCTTATATGAGAAAAGGCAGTAAATAGCATGCTGACAATGATGTCGCCAAAGTTTCAAAAATAGGTATTTTATCGTCTTTAATAGAGTAAGCCTAACTACGTTTCCCTTCAAATATGACTGTGACTCATTAAATGTACTCGGGCTTTACATGGTTTTGGTGTGTGCGTATCTGCTATGTTTGCATAGTCAGTGGTGTTGCTAAGAAATAAAGTTGGGGGGGGGTCTAACAACAATAAAAATACGAGGGTCAGATTTTGTTAGGCCTCAAGGGCCCACAATACAATGACGTAAAGCAGCATTGGAAACGAAAGTAACCGGGTCTCTACTTGAGAGTAGATGGGTCAAATGACCCGAGTCCCAGCTTCTAACAGAATGAAAGTAAGTAGAGACATGTGATTGACTTCCTTTGAATTATGTTATTCAATCCACATTTTAAAATTACTGATTTTTAAAAACAAAATTGTAATAATAATAATAATAATGTATATTTAATAAAGTGCCCTTACTAGCAGGAGCCATTCACAGGCACTGTACAAATAATATGTAATATAATAATACCCCAAATAATATGTCTGTAAAAACCATGTAATCGATTTAAAAGATACTAATTAGTTATCTGTGAGACCAACATTAAACGGATATGTTTTTAGAATGGAATACAAATCCAGTACATAAATAGACCTTCAGTCCTGGCTCCATTTTAGATTAAATGGCTGTCAAAGAGCTATTACATTGACAGCATTTTAAAGACACCCAATTTAAAGTTTAAAAATTAATATACCAGCTACAAAAAAGATTTAGCATACTGATGGAGTGTATTTATTTCAGTATTTAATTCAGTAATTAGTTTTGCAGAGGATTCAAAATGAACACATATCATCAGTTTGAGCATTGCATTGCATGTTAAAAAGTGACCAGTAATTATTAAATCTCCTTCTTAGATGGCAGTTTTACATTAATATCCTGCATTGTTAGCAGTCTGAAGTTGATTGCATCCATTGTTATAATTAGGATGATCCATTGTGCATAAAAGTGACTGTTAAACAGCAGCATTTAAATATTTGATTTGTGGTGTCTAAAAACTGTCTCGGATGTCCGATTTCCGTCATGCCAACAATTGTTTAAAATAGCCAGTAAATAGCTCCCTTTGAGTGATGTCCAAACATCATAATCAAGAGATTGGATTTTTTTAAATATTTATTTCTGTTGATATTATAGATTTGGGTCATTTGTTATGACATGACATTTGATGAAGTTTCAAGTTTTATTTATTTTAGTCAGAAATTAAATTGAAATAAAAATTCTAACACATAGTGCTAATGTGCAAGCATTTAAATGATGACAGTTTTATGGCAAATGTACTGACAGCATTTTGACTTCACATCCATCTATTTCGATTGCTGATAGCCGAAATTCTGACAATATTCTTTCCGTTCACCAAACAGGAAGACGAATTTCGACGACGCCACGAGGCGATGCTGAGTCAGCAGCGGCAGGAGACCCAGATGATCCAGCGTCGGCTCGAGGAGAAGAAGCAGCACATCCTTCGCATGCAGAAGGAATTGGTAATAAAGGTCAGGAGGTTTACTCTGTGGAGATTGTCCAGCTGCATGGTGTCGTAACGGGGAGAGAGAGTAAACTGTGCTTGCTAACACACGTAACGGTCTAAATAGAGACAACTGATAATGGCATGATAACACTGTCTGTATACTGCTCTGTGTAAACTCTGTCCAGATCTCGTGCGAAGTGTGTCAGGATTTAGTGAAAAGTGTTAACAATGCCGAGTGAGTTTTGTGCATGAGATTGGAGTATGCTGTGAATGTCTGCTGTTATGGGTGGTAACCAACTCAGTCATATGAAGAATATGTTTTGGCAGTGTGTGAAAATGTACTGGCACAGATAATCATAACTACAATCCCTGGATGAATAATCAGAGGATTCAACGCAGAGTGGTGATTTTCATTTTGAAATATGTAATGTGTCACTGTTCTATATTTGTGGGGTAATGCATTCTCTTGAATGACTTGCAGGTATTCTCTGTGCCAATGTCTTATCTTATACTGCTAAAACACACACAAACACACACATACAGACAATGGTGTTGTGTTGGCACACCTTTCTTACTAAGTGTGACATAATATTGTTATGCATGAATTGAGTGTGTTCCTGCATGATAACATGCATATACAGATTGTCGCATATATAGGCAAAAACATAAGCTGATGAAGAGCCATCTAACCAGAAATATAGTGACACACACGTGGGCTTGCACACAAGTACACACACACACAGATAGAATATGTTGCAGTAACATTTCTTGTATATCTTATCCAGTATACCTGTGGCAGCTGTATATTTTCCTAGAAGTAAACCTCTCTGTCCGATATTATGGTACTTATTGCATGATAGATAGTCTCTTCTTCATCATCTCCTCTAAATGTAACAATATAATACTTCGATCAACTCTCTGGAACTCTTCCTATTAGTACGACTGAACTGTCATCTTATCGTTCTTACCATGTAGATTTGCAATTTTAAACTGTCTTGATAGACCTGTACTTTTTTAATATAAACCTATTTATATAGAAGATGTGAATAGTTAGTATGCAGATATTAGCAAAGGTATGTCTGTTCATATTCCAACAACAGCAAAAAATAAGCAAATCTAACGTGTGGCGTATGCAATTTTTAAAAATTAAACCAATTTAAACTTTTTAGTAAATGCGGCTAAGAATCTTGATGGTTTGTAATTTTTCTAGACCTTATAAGGCGTAGAGTCATTTAAATCGTGTTTGGTTGCTGTTTGATACCATAAATAAGATGTTTTTCCATTGTTTTTTTGTTGTTGTTTTCTCAGTGGTCAGCTGGACCTGTCGCTGACAGTATTAAGTCTACTGATGAAGCAAATGAATGCAATGTCTTCAACAGAGATGGTACACCTACAAGTTCTTTCAATGGCTCTGCTCTCAATAATCACAAATCAGGTATGATTCATTTGTGTAGGTGAAGTGGTAAGATATAACAATGTCTGTAATATTAGCGAGCAGAACAGTAGTAGAGGTTAATTGTCCCCTCGTAAAACCTTTGTGCCAGATGTGTTATAAAATTGAGAATTTGTTACTGAGGATTGTTATGGCATATGCGCATTATGTTATGGCAACACCCCAGTGAGCTCTGTGACAGAACTTCACATCCAAAAGTTTAGCAGTGAAGTCTACGGAATTTTACACGGAGAGGATCTGATAACTCAAGATGGTGGGAAGGATTAAGTCAAACGTGACATCACTCCAGTCTGTTCTGAATGTGGATTGTCAATGAAAACTTAGATTTTGGGATTTGTGTTAATAGTCGGATTGCAGATGAGGAGTTCTGAATGTCAGATAGTAGTGGTCGTGGTAATGATGGTGTTGATAGTAGGTGTAGTAGTAATAAAAGCAGTGGAAGTAGTGAAGTAGTATTTGTTAATTGATTAGAACGGCAAATGGACGACACATCAGCAAAATTTAGGCCAGTCAGTGTCCTGCAACAGCGCCTCTGTGGTCTAGCGGTAGCGTGTTGGTCCAAGATCACTACCACCCATGTTTGAATCTCGGCGTGGGCATATCTAAAGGTTGTTTCATCTTTGACTTCGCTTCATTACTTTTGGAGGTCACTCTAGCCTACTGTGTGCACAAAACATGGTGTGGCCATAAAACATCAATCATCAGTGTCCTGCCATGTGATTAATGGCAGAACTTACTGATCGGCAAAATATAAAAATTTTCAACTCGTAAATTAGTAATAAAGGACAGTTACTTTTAAATGCACCAGTACTGCTAGTAGCTGTATTATTAGTAAATGTGGTTGTTATTATTATTGTAATATCTCTGTTTCTGAAGGATGTGGAATTAGCTTCTGAGTGTTTAATAATTTGTATCTGTTAGTATAAGAAATGATTCATTCTGTTCACAGGGTTACCACCCCGATGTCAAAAGGTGCTGGAAGCCATGGGCCGCGAACTGAATAGCATGAATCCTGCATTTACCATACGACGAACTCTGCAACATGCCCAGGAAGAAATAGAACTTATAGAGAAATTAAGAAAGGTCTGAAAATATTATTTGGCTCATTTGATTGGAATAATGACAGCAGCATATCAGACAGGCCTAAACAGGTGTTAATGTCACTCTTCTGTAATTTAGATACATACAAAAATGCTTTCATCTGTTGTGTGTACATAATACCTGATAAAGGTTGAATGGATTTCTTCATTCTTTATGGATGCTGATTTTGTTGTTTGATGTTTAAGCAGGTGTACTCATTAAGTCAATATTGATGTAAAACACTAATAAAGTTATATAAAATTGCAATTCTTTGGTAACATTATGGAAAAGCAAAAGATTCGTATTTCTTACATTTTATGCTGTTGCTGTTTCTCGCATTAATTCTAAAATAATTTGTGGATTAAAGGAAGTCGGCCAGGTAAGTATGTCTTTGCTCATCCATTATGCTTGTCCATCTTGTTCTGTGTGACAGCCCACACCACTGATTCACTGTTTCAGACGATTGAGTCTCGATTAAAGGTGACATTGCCTGATAACTTACCTGCCGCCCTGAAGGATGGTGTGGTGTTGTGTCATTTGGCCAACCACATACGACCTCGTTCCGTGTCTAGCATACATGTACCCTCGCCTTCTGTGGTTAGTAGTTCGTATTTGCGTGTGTTTAAGCTGCCCGAGCCGTCATCATTTCTGTATGGTTTAATGGTTGCTTGTATATTTCAAAAGACTTTTATTTTTAGACTAACGATATCTACAAAATGTGAATATTGTTCAGCACAGTCTGGATGCGTATTATTTTATGGCACTCTTCATTTGATCGTGTGTGCAGTCATTGCAAAATTTAATAAAAGTATCTTCTGTATTATTTCTGATGCATATCAAATTGCTGTCTCACTGACAAAACATATAATGGACAATTAGGTTCAGACATTTATCGGTTAGTTTGATTGACGTGTAAATGTTTTAGGTGTTCCCTCACATTTGACATGCATATTTATGTTTTAAATTTGATCTTCTCATCCCACCAAACTGTCCAGCCAAAGTTACCTTTAGCTAAATGTCGCAGAAATGTGGAGAACTTCCTTGAGGCTTGTCGACGTATTGGTGTTGAACAGGTAATGATGATCGATGTAGTTTTGCTTGTAATAATGTAATTTCTCACCGGGTTTATCTGAGTCTTTTGTGCACTTTACCATAATAACATAATCGGTCATGATTCGTCTATGTACAGGTAAATCTCGGTGTGTGTTCGTGTTTTGTACTGTCACTGTCCAGTAAGGTTACTGTGATGTGCTTCGTTGTTTTTATTTCTGTTAGCGTTTAGTTTGCAAGTATGTGTTTTTGACGGTGTGAACTTCAGCTTCTGGCCAAAATGGTTAAAATCTCCCAAAATATTCAAGCAAACATGAAATATGAAGAGAAAAAAACCAGTATCTCTGTGGGATATCCTGTTGGCAAAGTGATATCAAACAGTTTTGTGGCCAGGTGTTTGTCTTTACTTCGTTTAATATCCTACCTTTTGTCCTGTTATTTAAGCATTTTATTATGATTTGCATTATATATACAAGTGTTTACTTTGTGAATGCTTTGCTGCTTCGATGGTGCATGTTTTTGATGAACGAAGGCTGTTTTTTTAGAGTTGAATGTCGTCATTGTTTGTAATCTGTTAGGTTCGCGTGTACTAAGGCCATTTGTCCTGCTTTGCTTTTGTAATAGCAATATTGACTGTGATGTGGAGATTGGCCAGTAAATATTTTCTCATCCACTCACACACACACACACACACACACACCAGTTTCCTTTGATTTAATTTTTTGTTTGAGTTTTTCTTGGTCTTATTTTTCTTCAATTTCTTTATTCTTATTTTAAGTGTCCTTGTTAGGCAGATAGCCTTTTCTTTCTTTTTTCACCATTCATTTTAGATGCGTACGGCGGGTGTCACACAGTTTCACCTTGTTCTCATTTTCAAACTAGATTTGCCCCTACATATGCTTAAGATATATTCGTTTTTAAAACCTAATATTTGAAATGGGTTTGCATGATGAACGGTGGTCCATATTTGTTTGTTCGCCTTACTGCACCGAACAGTGGTTGGATAGCCACTGTCCTGTTTTATTTTTTTCGCATCTACTTTACTGTTATGAAGAGTGTTATTTTATTTTTATTTCATGAGTTCCAGCTGTTTGCTTGATAATGGCAGCTCAGATTATTAATTGGATTCGGCTGTTGTTCAGCAGATATTCAACATAATCTGGCTACTTATTTTGCTATTCGGGTAGCTTAGAGGAATGGTGGTTCTGTATTATTTGTGTTGGTGTTCTGTTGCTATTTTTACCCATCGTTAGAATTTGTAAATAATTATTCTCTCCGCATTTTCTTCATGCTTGCTAAAGTTATAAGGAGTTCCCTGCAGAATATGATCTCTGGTGTGTCTAGGTAGCATTAATATATATGTTCATTATTTTTTGTAAACTGCTGTTAGTGCTTAAGGATCTGTTTAACACGGCTCCTAAAAAGAGAAGATATACTTTCACAAATGCCGGCATGCACACTGGTGTTAGGTGGACATCCAGAATGAATATTTTCCATTGGATTTCTGTCGGGAAGTTACCTATTTATGAATACTTAATATTTACCAGGTGAATTCGATTCATATTCGTTCAGATTTGTTTGCCTTCTCGTATAAATGTCACACCGACTAGGATGCTCATAAATGGTCGACGATTTAATTTATTAAATGATGTACCTATTTGATTTGCATCATTGTAAGATTAGCTGACACTGAGCATCAAAGGCACTTAAGAAATGTAACAAGTTTCTGGGATCGTACTATAGACTGAACTACATTTCTACAAAACCGAGCTGTGTATCTGGTTTTGTTTGGTTATCACTTGATGGTGGCAAGCAGGTCTCTCAACTAGACACAGCAATCTCCCTCCACCAAAAAAAGGAGAAAAAAAACTCTACTCTGTGTAGGATGGCACACAAAATAGAAAGTCATCACTGTCATGTGACTGTGTTATTGGTATCGCTGGTCTGTGTATGTATCTTAGTATACATCACAGTTATGTGCATGCTGTCATAGGAAATGTTTATGGCTTGACTTATCTGGCTTAATTCGGCAGCTTAACAATTTGGCAATATGCTTTAAGTATATAATCATTCATGCTCAATTAATACCAGTGTTGCAGTCTGTGTATTCATTCATTAACAAGGTTTTCATTTGGTTTTCATAACTATTGTGTAGTCTTAATTTTGTGTGTCATTCGCTTCGAGCTGTAGTTTTTGTGTTTGCATCTTGACAAAGCTGTGTACAATTGAAGCCGCTTGCAGGATTCGCCAACGTCAGCTTTTGTCTGAGCGCAGCAGAAGCATCAAAGATCTAATAATACATTGTGTCATGCTCATGGGATCCCTCGCGCCTAATGTATGCCAGATGAGGAAAGTGCGACCCCCCACCCCGGATTAGAATAGTATGAGAGGTGGGAGACCGGGGCGGGACTGGATTGGACTAAGTCCGGTCCGGTCCGGGATTCTATGAGCAGACCCATGCCAAAAACCAACCTTGTTGTCTCTGTTTCAGGCCGACCTGTGTGCATGCGATGATATCGTTGAGGAAACGCGGACGGCTCGCGTGGCTAAAACCGTCCTAATTTTAGTCAGCTTTCCACAAATAACCACTAGAGATCATATCATCTCCGCGTTCTGTCTCGCCATCTTCTGTTTTTTCTCTCTGCTGCTCGCCATATTCCCACTTCCTAACTAAAGACCTCGCCTCTAGACGTAGAACGCATGTCTGTGTTAGTCGTAAAGATGTGGGGTAGTTTTCCACACGTGTCAGCATTACATTTCACTGGGGGTCCTCCCTCGGTCATTCAGTATATATTTTATGTGATCCAATACGAAAATGGTTAGAAGAATTGTGTTGATAGTATTGTGTTGTAGATGTCATTTGACGACCAACTGCCTAAAAGTTGGTGGTAGCGAGTTACAGGGTAAACTTAATGTTCAGTACGTTTTGATCGATTGACATTCCCTCGTTTTGCTGTTTCTGGCTTGTCCTGTGTCTGTCTGTCTGCTGCTCTGTGTTACTGTTTCTGTCCATCTATCTCTGTGTGTGTGCTGATGGTATTTCATTAATTGTTCTTCGTTGTGAATTGTCTCCGCATAATTGATGAGATGTGTTATCTTACCATTTAGATAAAAGGTTGTGGTTTCTCTGAACTGAATGCTATGTTGGGTCTTGTTTTGTGTGTGTGTGTGTGTGTGTGTGTGTAGAACTTCATGTTTTACTAGACTGTAGGAATAATTAATTGGAAGCAGTCTTAGTCTTGAGAGATCTTTCTTGACTAAGGGCTAGTTGATAGTTTTGTCCCTGTTTAAGCACATCATGTCTGGCTCACATGCTCTGAAATGAATAACGAGTTATTAACACTGCACACTGATGCCTCTATGCTGTGCCAAAGAATTGCCAAATGCGTGTGTATTCCTGACAGTTCAACATGGATCATTATGACTTCAGTATAAAGGCTTAAGTGTATCTTAGCCTTACAGGGGAGCTTTGTGTTTAGTGTCATAAAACTTTATGCCTTTAGCTGCATAATTTCCATTAATAAAATAGCATTTCATTAAGATGTAAGAAGTTCGCAGACATCGTAGATGACTGAACAGACATTGTAGATGACTGAACAGCTCGTAGGTTTTTATTATTGGACTGTGATTGAGTGTTTTGCTTCAACTGTACAATCAGCGAACTTCCACCGTTAGAGGTTTAAATGTGACTGACAGATATTTTACTGTGCTACTTCAGTTCAGTTAAACAACAGTCAATTTCAGTGTTTAGTTTCCTAGAGAATTTCAGCTTTATTTCTGTGACTGTTTAGATACTGAGTTTCAGTTTTATTTCTGTCACTGTTCAGACACTTGAGTTTGTTTCAGTTTTATTTCTGTCACTGTTCAGACACTGAGTTTCAGTTTCATTTCTGTCACTGTTCAGACACCCGAGTTTCAGTTTCATTTCTGTCACTGTTCAGGCACTGAGTTTCAGTTTTATTTCTGTCACTACTGTGGAATCTAGCTATATATTCGCCTTTAAAAATAGCATATTTATAAATATAGATTTATATGTTTGTCTTAATTTTATTTAAGCATTAATATGTACATATAATCATATTAAATTTGTAATGGTAGATTCAACAAAAAGGGTATTTGTGTGTGTGTGTGTGTGTGTGTGTGTGTGCATTTTACATGCAAGATATTTACTAGATGTTTTTTCAGTATATATTTTCTGTTACTTTTTTATGTTTTTGTGTCACATTTATTTGGTAGAGGAAGTCATCCAGTTTTGTCTCATTTTGCTACCATCTTATCCAAACAATTTTTTTTCATGCACACACACACATATGCATGGGCACACACACACAGAAACTAGTAGTTGCTGGGTTTTTTGCTATGTGGGATTTGGTTATAAACTGTAGCCATTCAATAAACGCGTATATTTTTATCTGGTGCATGGATCCATTTAGTGTTTAAGTTCCCCTAGACAGTGGTTTTTGTTGCCATTTCATATTAGTTGCGCCCCAAAACCAGCTCTGCCTTTACCCTTCGGCTTGTTGTCTGCTTCAGTTGTTAGTCCGCGTAGTAATATAATAACGAGTTTTACACTGATCAGCTAAGGCTCTAATTGGATCGTTATTTTGATTGCTGAAGGACAGCATAGTCAGGGTTGGCTTCTCTGTGTATCCTGTGGCTCTTGCTCTTCCGTGGTTATGGCTGGAAAGCTTGAATGTTTTCTTTCAAAATTTGAACACCAGTAATCGGTTAAGTCTAGCCTTCGCCACCGCTTTTCCAAACACGCAATGGGGTTAAATAATGTTGATGCCTGCCCCAACTTTCTCAACTGTAAAACTAACCGAGGTGAGTGCAGTGTCGTGACTAATATAAATCAATGGAGAATGCATGGATTATCTCGGCATCTATTCCATTTTTCTTTCGCATGCAGTCAGTTAAAAAAAATTGAAATTTGGCCATTTTTTTTTTTTTAAGTGTCTCATCCTAATGCTAATGCATGTGTTCTTTTCATGCCATCTCTGCGAGGTCAACATTTTTCTCACAGCCTTTTTGGCAAGGTTTAGAATAGCTTTAATTACAGACAGGGATCTCTTTGGATATGTTTAATATGCTAATCATCTAGCTGTGGAAACATGCATTTGTCGGATTTGTACAAGATTTGGTGTAGTGGTATACAGTAACTTGGTTCTTTGTATTTCAGGAACAGCTGTTCAACCCAATGGATGTTCTGGAGGAATGTGGATTGATCAGTGTGGCGTACACTATCGAGGCTTTGGTGGACAGGGTTCACGACACGAAACAGTCGGCAGTGTGATGACCACGCTGGACTGATGTTTGCTCAGCCGAGTACCAGGCAAGACCATGAAACCCGGAAGGTTGCATGCAAAAGCCGGACCTGCATCAGTTCAGTTGTCACTGTTAGGATACCAGAGCTAAACCTTACACGTGTAATGTGATGTACTGATATGAAGTTAACTGTCTGTGTCTGCGATGAGTCTCACATTGCAGTAATGTATGCAAGCTGGAAATATTGTTATTTGCTATTTATCATGTGTGAAACTTTACTACGTCGGTAGGGTTTCACTGCTGTGGTCTAGTCTAACTTGGAATGGGAAAATTCAGGCGTGAACATGTGGGTGAAGTATTTTGCAGGGGATATCTAATTCAGCATGTAAAAGTTGCCTACGTTTGCCAACAGGTTCCTAATCTCAACTCAAATCAGACGCAGCAAGCATTGTGCAATTATATGTTTTTAATTGAACTGTTATTTTCCTTTATTGTATTAGTAATTGGAAACAAATATTTCGGTAATACGTTACTTTTGTGCATACACTCATATTATCTCTTCTATCAAATTGGTGTTCTGCTGCGACATTTGTTCCTGCATGTTTTATAACTGGACATCAGCAACCAGCTTTATATCACTGATTTCCAGTAATTGGGAGCTATGCCTAATTATTAGTTGTATGCTTGCCACACTTGCCTGCATGCCTTCAACGAACCATGTTTCGATAATGCATCGACCCTTAATCTCGTCTTTGGTCAATGTGTATTGTATCGCTAGCTGCAAAATAACTAGTCAGTACACGTTTTGCCGCAGTAACGGTATAAAGAAGGGTCTGTTTTTCGTAGCAGCAGCTTGTTTTTTTCATATATTTATGTGAACGGTTAGCATCCATTGGCGTGCTGTTCTGACCTGGAATATGCTTTGGGAGGATTGCTACAATCTGCCAGGAGATGGCTTATGGTATTCTCTCCTTCAACCCCCTTCCCACAATATTTACTTGCAGTGTATTGCCAGATGTCTTGTCCGGTCATATGTACTCGTGCATTCGATTGATGGCACCAGAGAATGGCTTGTGCTCGAAATAGCTAAAAACTTGTGATATGTGACTGAATTCTGACAAAATAATGCCTATTTCTGTGTGATATACAATCTTTATTACAATAATAATGTTATGTGTGCGTCAGAGTTGTGTGTTTGTGTGTATATAGAACGAGCTGTACATACTTAGAACTTTGTATATGTAGTTAAATAATTATACAGAAGATTGAAAGCCGAGGCGAATGCTTGGTATGTGATAATTTCCAGTTCTGACTGAGAGGCACCTGTGTATGTCTGTGATTGGTATTGACAAACGGTTGCTGCGGTGATATTTTTTATTGTGTGCGTGAAATAAAGAGTGGATTTTGAATGTCTGTTCAGTTTTTAGCCAGCCAAGATTGTACGCAACTGGACATCTACTTAGAACGATGCCCTGCCTCAGTGCGTTATTAATGTGATCAGCAACAGGAGAGCATCGATGTCGAGTGGTGCCACATTTGTGGCAATCGGAATGCCGCGGCCTGTGGGAATCAATAATATTACTGTCAAATTATGAAAATGAATGTATGAATATACACAAATGCTGATGGTCCGAATTTTGTGATACACCTTTGCCGCAAAGTCATTTATGCATTATATGCTTCAAAAAAGTTCAGCGTGTTAATATCTGTGGCAATAGCTAATTTTATATCGATGCAAATTTGTGACTAATTTGTGTGCGCGTGTGTGATAATAGCACGTGAATGTGGACGTCTGTCTGTTGCAAGCAGGATTTGCTGGATGGTTTGAGAAACGGAGCCACAATCAAAATAGTGAAATTGTCTCGAGTTCCGTCTATCCGCCAAAAACGATGGAATATTTTCACTTGGCTAGCCTGTGTAACCGTGAGGTGCAAGTGCGGTGTATTAAATGTATTTTTTCTTGTCCGTAATTCCACTCACGATACATGTCCGATATCATATCATGCAGATCATGTCATGTTTTCGCAGATATCCAGACGATTATTTTAGAATTATGAAAGAAGAAAAAAATACGTCAGATTCTTGTTTATTCCTAGCAGATAAGCGATTTATTTAGCAGTGTTATTTCCTCTATTTCTCGCCACTTTTCAGTCTGACGATCGCCGTAAAACTGTCCACGGATGAAACTTAAGTAGACGTTTATATATGGCATGTTGGCTGGTGTCTTATGTGAAATAATCTCTTTTGGTGTAAAACATAGAAATTCGCCTCTTCTCGGCAAGCCCCTTTTCGGGATGCGTCTTGCGAATGGCTTATATTGTTAAATATATTCACTGACAATGATCCTGTACCGATGTACTGCTTGTTAGTGGCGCCTATTTGTGCGCATTTCCAGATAGTTTTATGGTCTTGCAAAATGGCGCGTTAAGATCGTCTGCTCCGTGATGAATCTGTCTACGTTTCCTCGTGTGTTTTCGCGGCCTTTATCACACGATAACGCATTCGTTTCTATGTTTCTCTGGCGATTGAAATTGTTGGATCGGATATTACGTGACCGATTCTTGTAATAGTTTTCTTTGGTCTCGAGACTAGAAACGTTTATTATTATTCGTGGTGTGAGACTATTGCAGAGTAAATGTCCACTAAATAACACTGCCGGTAACAGTATTTCACTGCTGATTACATCAGTTTTATTGTTTATTCTTTTGCTTACCACACTGAATAAAAGTACACTGTGACATGACTGGTTTGTTGTCTCGTTTTGAGAGTGCGTAGCACACTTCATTTTACAGCACAGGATATATCTACAAGATGGCGGCAACCAAACGCTGGAAAAATACCCCCCCCCCCACACACACACACACACACACACACATCTATATATATATATATATATATAATTTGATACATATATTTAAGCACATCAGTATTTCACCTTGCAGCATTATCGCACTGATGTAATTAAAAATAGTAATGAATATATATATAAATCACTGATTTGTTGTAATACAGGTAGGCCACTAATGAAACGATCGTTTTTAAATGCTGATCCATAGAAATTAAAATTTCTAAGATATCCGATAAATTTAATTTTTACATTAATAATGGGCCGGTATTATTTAGCCGGAACGAAAGAAAGCGGTCTTATTCATGCGCAACGACATAAATCTTCACTCATTCAGATCTTCTCTGAATGGCATCTGTCCTGTGCCTAAACGTTCATCAGTAACTGCGATGGTTCAACAGTCATCTTTGGCGAACTTGGCGTAAGTAGACGCCTCAAATTTGGCAAGATAGGCCTCAAAATCGCGGTATTTAGTACATTTCTGGCTGACCAATAGCTCCTCGACCTCAGCGTTCCTGGCCGACATTTTTCCGTCTCCCGCTAGTCGTTAGTAAAACAGGGAAGGCCAGTGTCCAAGTGGGACTCTGGACGGCCCGCGATCTTAGCCGGGTGCGCAAGCGGCAAAATCTTCGCTGGGGAACCGATTCTTTGTCGGGTGGGCAGGAGACAAAATCTTCACTGGGGAACCGGCAGCCAGGTGAATAATGACTTCCTTAATAATAATAATAATAGGTTTTAGAGTAAAAAAAGATGGACATGAAACATGTCCGACCAAAATTAGATGTGAACCGTGTTAATTAGTTGTGAAGAGCAAGTCATACAAATAGATAGAAATTATATATATATATATATATATATATATATAAGCAATCGGTGATGTAGTTTTAGTGTTGCTGGCCAAATGAGCTTACATATTGCCGCTCATAATAATTAAATAAGAAAATTATATGATTCATACCTTAAATTGTGCGCCGTGATCCATGTATTGGATTTATCTGAATCGCCTATATATATATATATTTATATATATAAGCTATATCGGGATAAAATATGTTCTCAATATCACACCGGAAGACGACAGAGTGAAACTGATTTTTGGTTTGTTTATAGCCCTATCAGTTCATATACCTGAGAAATTAACTAATAAAATAAAAGATCTCACAAACAAATGCAATTAGTAACACCGAAATTCGAACCCAGGTATAATGGACAGAAGCTCAGCGGCAGAGATTAGACAATGGGTAGTCGTCAATTTTGTTAACGTGACTCGATCCCAACAGAAGCAAATAGTCTTTGGCCGAAGTAAGCGCAACCGACGCGCCCCCTGTCGACTGAACGTGATATAGTCCATCGGCGAAAAAGAGCTAATAAAATCATTACAATATACTGTAGCACACTTGTTTGTTTGGTTCATGGATGACTGTCACCATTTAGATCTACAGTACACACTGGTTTTCATCCGCGTGTTTCATTTAGAATTAAACTGCTCGTTCTATTATTAATACTACACACTAATTAACACAGAGGACGTACGTACTATTAAAAGCTAATGTTCCTGTAATATTCGTGCGCAATTCAGATTAATGTCCAAGAAATAAAAACTAAATTGAAAAACTTTCAATTTATCCAAATGATATTTATATCTTTAAAAACAATAACCATATATTTCTACCATAGGTATATATATATATATATATATATATGATATGATATTATAGACAATCTGAGATCACCTATTATTGTATGCAATACAATATTACGCTAATTAGTTGAATGAAAAAAAATTAATGCATAGAAATATTGTATAAAATTTTTGTTATATGAAACTATATACCAAACTTCCTATCTTCCTTTTTATTGTGATATGAGATGATTAAGTTTCTGAATAATACTTTAGTTTCTTGAAGATGATTTGACAAATATATATTTCTTAAAATAATATATAAAAGACATGCATATGGTGCCAAAAAGCGGTATTCATCTTGCACTGCATTTCGTCAAAAGTGCCCCTTAGTCGTTCTACTGATAGTTTATGCTTAAAACATTTATTTTCAATTGAGCTAATATCTCTTGTTTCGCGATCTATCATCATAAAACAGGGATAGCACACGAACGTACGAGCATTTATTTCCAGTGTGGTCCCTTTTATCTAAATATTGATTGGTAATTTCAGATGCCAGTCCATGATGATGATGATGATGATGCATGGTTTCATCAATATTTATCACCGCTTGTTCTTTCTCCCAATCTGATTGCTCGTTGTAATTATAGGATTCCATCCGATTACAAATCCACCAAAGTGTGTTCCAGTGATGAGATGTTGTTGTTCTAAATTAGTAATAATATATGATGTATCATGTGTGTATATAGTTAACCGGCCGTTACTGTACGTATATATAGTGAGCTCCGGTGGCCTAGCGGTTAAGCACCCGGCACTTGGTGCCAACGGTCGCAGGTTCGAACCCCGTAAGAGGTCGAAACTTTTCCAGGGATTAATTTCTCGGCTCACAACATCGTGGGTGGCTGACCACGTTAAATGGCGCTGCCGTCTCCACTGAATTATTTAAAATAAAGGGGGACGTTGAAAACCCCCTATGACGTAAAACACTCTGGCAGTGACCACCCTCAGGGTATTTCGGCTCCATCTTTCCGTACTCCTCCCCTGTGAGTGGTGGGGGAGGAGGTTCCTCAACCACTCCAACATAGAGGCTGTGCTGATTAAGCGACAGCCGGGGGATTCTCCCCGAACAACAAAACAAACAAACTGTACGTATTTCCTATTTGTCCAACGCAAACAGTGTACGTTTTGAAATGGTTTGTTTTATTTAACTCTCTGCTTAATTCATATCTGAAACTGGCTTAAATATGTTGAATAAATATACATTTGTTTTCGTCTTCTTGTAGCAATATACCATATGAAGAGAACAAGGAGTGCCCGCCGCCGTCTAGTTGGTAGCGCGTTGGACCAAATATCACTACTATACGTCCCGAGTTCGAATCTCGGCGTGTTTCATCTTTGACTTCGCTTGATTACCTTCGGGGGTCGCTCGGCCCATAAAACACCAATCATCATCTTATAAAGAAAACAAACATAATCTCTCTCTCTCTCTCTCTCTCTCTCTATATATATATATATATATATATATTATATATACTACTCGAATATAAAGCTGCGCGAATTAGTTAAAGGATTGGCATTCGCGAATTTCAGAAAACGTTAACTGTGTGTGTAATATTATAGTAGACTGAAATAAGTTCACCATAAAGAGATGAACAAAGTAAGAAATAAATCGTCATGTTTATATGTTTAATGTGCAATGGCCATAGAAGACTAGGAAATAATCAATTAAAAACATTTGTGGGTTAAATGTAATTGTTGTCATGGTTTTTGTTGCAATTAAGCAGCTCTCTCTCTCTCTCTCTCTATATATATATATATATATATATATATATATATGTGTGTGTGTGTGTGTGTGTGTGCGAGCGTGTGTGTGTGTGTGTGTGAATCCTTTTTGCCCTTTTAAACTGTCGATCCCCATGATATCTGAACCCATTGACCTACTTTTGTGGGGGACATATTAAAATGGCTACTTGTTGGATATTAACTGAAGATCAGGATCACGATTAAATGTGTTTCGTTAAATTATTTAATAACAAATGAACGGTTCAAAATGGTTAAAAAACATATAGCCTGCATGCAGTTTTAAATGTTGTCTGTTGTGTTTATAGAAACACACAATTGATACAACTGTAGGCTAAACAAACCACTCACTCACTCACTGTACGCCGTATACGTCGACATTATGGTTGTCCATGACGAAGATGTTGCGGCGTAATATCCGATCACGCTGAAAACAAAAGGGGTCATGTGGCAAATAGTTGAGCCCGTTAGATGTCGCGCAGCAAGGCCAGCAAAATGGCTGAAAAATTGCCATGGGGTCTAAAGAGCGACGGATTAGCACCACCGTCTATGAAGGTATCATACTATCCTTGTTGGTATTAACTGTTTGTCTGATATCTTCGATAATATACGGATAATGTGACACATTTCCTGAACGATTTCAGTTGAAATTGTGGAAATATCGTCGACTTGTAGATTAAGTTATAATAATATTTGATATTTATTAGTGGTCTGTCCGACACCGGTATTTCGGAAATATTCCAGTGGTAATCTTTTTCGTTGCTTTAAAATGTACTATTATGACAAATAGTACAGATATATTTTCCATATTATAAAATGTTTGCTTACTATCCTATTGTGTAGTAGAATCTAGATCTACAGAGTTACAAAAAGTCAGCAAACACTGAAACAGACAGTAGATCAAGACGCTCTAGAGTCTAGTAATCTCGCATCAGATTAAGAAAGTAAAACTGACTTACACATGTCATGTTTTTAAATGTGTAGTAAAACTAGTTGTATTTATGTCAGATCATTACAAAGCCAGGAAATCGCAGTCATTCACAATGTATTTAGTATTTTAATTGTAATTTATAGATCTATTATTCTATACTGTGTAACATGCACAGCCATGTTTAGACAGGAAATTTCACATTTCGAAGTAAATATGAGGTAACAAACAATTATTTTATTCCATATCAGATGCACTCCAACATCCACTCAAAATAGTTCTAACCAGCAGCTATCATATTTCTATTAAAATGATACCCAAATCATTAACTTTCTTGAGCTATTTCTAGTGTGTACTAGGGGTTATTGTGTGATGTCGAATGCGTGGCTCAATCACAGCATGCATTATCAATGTCTGCGGTTGTTTAGCCAGCGTAAAGTTGACCATGGTTGGCTCGTTAATATTTACATCCGCTTTTCCTCCATGTGCTTGTGTTTCACAAATAAATATACAACAAACAAAAACACCATTCTTTATTCGACGCTGCTAATAAATTGTAACTTCTCGTAATTTGGTGATATTGTGGAGGTTTGTTGGGACAGGTAAATTTCAGATGGGATAAATAAAATTTTGCAGCACTTGTCCTACAGGACAAGTGGATCTCAAGAGTAAGTATCATACCCTGTCATGTAGTGCCACAGCTTGTTTGACAGACAAAATGTCAGATTTTGATGAAAGTTTTGACATTCTCAGGGATATCAAGCCCTACAGCTTCGAACCATTATCGAAAAAGGGCAAAGACGGTATTAATTGTGAGGAATCGGCTGCAGCAAGTGAATACATGGACCCAGAGCAGCCAACATCCAGTCCACAACAAGAGTTGGATTGATGTATATTTGTTTGTGTTGGTATAAGTTTAATTGATAAGTCAACACACTGGGCCTGAATGCGAGTATTTCGCTCTTCCTGTCCCATGACTTCATTTAAAATAAAGTGGTATTTGTCTGTACACCGGAGCCCGGTGGATCTATGTGGCTGTCCCATATGTGACCTATGCTAGTCATATAGGGTGTGTGTTTTAGCTTTTTTTTAATTTTCGGCGGTTGTTTTTTTGGGGCTGGGCATTGACATCGCTTACATGTCGGATATAATCAGTTAATCATTGGTATTTGATGTATGGTTCTTTGCATAATTGTATGCGACACACAATACACGATTTTATATCTTTAATAAAGACAATATGGAACATGTAACACAGGTTTAATAAGGCCACGTGGAATGTTTGGGTTCTTTGTTTGGCAAAGACAACATCACATTTTGAAGATTCTTGGTTAAAGTTCCGGCCAAGTGAAATGCTAGCAAAGCAACTTTTAAAACCACTGGAACTTTATTTCTAGGAAAAAATTAAATATATCTGATTGAAATCAGTCCAAATATACAATTTACTTTGCCATTTACATATTATCCAAGTTTGAGCATAGTAAAATAAAAAGTTCTTGGAGTAGTGACCGAGCTGCTTTAAGATTCTGGATTCCCTTGTTTTTTAGCAGCTTTGGGCCAAATTAAGAGTTGGGTGTGCATAGTTGGTCGATAAACTGCCCTGGTAGCTCAAAAAGGTGGTCGGTACTGATTAATAAATATTTTCAAAGATTATATTAACCACTATTGTAATAGTAGAGATTCTGAGCAACAAATATAATTGAAAATATGTCTTTCTGGTGTTGATTATGCTATAATATTGAAACAAAGACTGTTTTGTCAATATTTTTATTTAATTAAAATTTTGCTCGCTGACACATTGCATAATATAATATTAAATAAAAATGAGTCTGATAATGGATAGTCCGATCCCATGGATCAATGTTTATGTTCACTAGTCTACAGAGCTGCCAACCATTAAATGATTTTCCGTTCTTCATTACGCCCATATCTGAAAACTACGATAAATCTTCCTTTTCTCGTAATAGTTCCCTGTGGTGCAGTTCTGTCTTTGTATCACACAACAGTTGCCCTAGGCTGCATGGCTTGAAAGCCTTTGCTGGACCAGTGAATCTGAATGGTCCATTTTTCCAGGAGGGTACATAATTTTGTGGGGGTGATGGATTTTACCTATGTAGTATGCAGGAGATCCCCTGTTTCTTACAATCAGGGTTGGCAGGTTTACAGCAAGGTAGCTTTTACCAGTAAAAACTGCCCTTTCGCAAACAGGTTTAAATGGACAGTTCACCCTAAAAAATAGTACTTAATTATGTAATGCTTAGAACAGTAACCAAAAATTTCACAATAGTAATAACGAAATATACTTGGTGTCATAGATATAAGGAAATAAACCAAATTGTTGGAGGACTGCCGTTATGGCTGCACCAGAAGGCGGGAAGGAGAAAACTGAAATGCTCTGATGTCACATGAGTTCCTTCTAGACTGACATGGATTATAGTTTCCCTTGAGCATTAATATCTCGGCCATCTTCCTCTTCTAAGGTTCCTTCTGGCTCCAAATGATATGGTTGTATGTCCCTCATGATGTAATTTTAACAAGATAATTGCGTTTTGTTCTGTATAATTCTTTGCTCACACTTGTTCATATGCTTTTGTATGGGCTGGACAGACTTCCGGTCAAATTGCGTGACGTCAGCATTCAGGGGCTTCTGGTCTCTGTCTAGCTTCAAAATGGTGGTACCCATCGGCCATTAAAAGTTGATTAATCAGCACTTTGTACTGGATTATTTAATATGTCGGTGATCATTTACACATTTTGACATCATTTATTATATTTGTGAGCATAGCTATATTAGTCATGAAGATTTGAAATGAAGCTGGACTATCTCTTTAAAACATAGAAAATGCATTTCATAAATATATTTCATAAAGAAACCAATAAAAGTATTATATTAAACATGCCTTAAAGTATGACATAAGTATTAATAATTCCCTTCTCAATTGTTACATATGTGCTAGATATGTAAGAAACAGGTTTGGGCATATCTGAAGAGTGTTTCATCTTTGACTTCACCTCAGTGCCTTTAGATGTCGCTTAGCACATTTAGCCTACCATGTGCACAAAAGTGGCTATAAAACACCAATCATCATTCTTAAGGCAGTTTAGGGTATAGAAAGACCTCAAACATATTTCGGCATTAAAAGAAAAAAATTATATCAACTCTTCAAATGTTGGCAGCAATGAGTCTATCTCTTCATTCTCATGGAGAAATCGGTAGCACATTAGCAGTTTTCTGCAATCCCAGCCTATTTCGGAGTTTTTTTTAATGACTCCAAAGTTTGAGAATACCTGTTCAATAGCCGCTGAGCTGGCTGGACACGACATGAGATTCTGTGCTATAGTACACATATCAGAACACTGGTCTGGTCAACACCCTTATTGACCGGTCTTTTGCCAACCCTGGAATTGGCTTAATTATTATGCCCCTCACACAGTTCTTTGAATGTGATACGTGTATGAATGTTTCATTTCTTGGAGTAATTTTAACTAATTAACATATGATTAAAGGAACCTTTAGATCTAATAAGTGAAATGTGGTTGGCTAATCTGTGGCTCAGATTTTGCTTGGTGGACTTTAATTTAAAGGCCACTACAGCTTTTACAGCTAATCATTTGTTTGAGTTACCCATCAATGATAATGATGATGATAATGATTGATGTTTTACGATGTCATCTGTCTTTGTAGTACTGGGCTAATATATTGACAGACTTATATTTGTTGCCATTTTATCAGCTGTATGTCTTCATACATACTCATTGGAGGTGCCAAATCGGTAGAAATTTTATTATTTCTTGGTCAGGACCAGTAGCAAGAGCCTATTTTATATCGTATATATCAAATGTTTTCTGTCGTCCAGATGTACATGTACATTTCCCTTGAAGAAAGAAATTCTCCTGTACGCTTGACAGCGTTGTTTTTTATTTTCTTGTTAATACTCTTGAAACTGAAATCATCACAACACGAGAAGGTGTTATTGTATTATTATTATTAACATGTTTGATTGTTGTTGTTCTTTCTCAGAATATTACTGAAACAAAACTGAAGGCATTTAACATTGGAACGATGAATATTAAAAAGGGGATGACAAAGAAGGAACAGGAAGAATTGAAGAAGAAGGTTTGATCATTTATCGCGTTTTTAATGTTTTACCATCAATCAAAAGAATGTTACATTCGGTGTCCTGTGCATGAAATGATAATTCAGGCACTGATTCAGAAAATTAATTTGAATGTCCTTCTTTGAAACGCACAGATATTTATCGCTTGTTTATATTGCCTTTAATGACGATGTCATGATTTGTTTTTTGGATCCCATTTGACATTATCAGAGAGATCAGGAAGAAGCTGAGGCAGCACTTCAGGATTTTGTCCAATCATTTTCCAATGTGGACAAGGGTCTGTCCAAGGCTTGGGTCAAAGGTGGAGTTGTCCAGCCTGGAAGTAAAGGTTCGGGTAAGCTACAGCCTGCCTTGCAGACCGAACTATTATTCAGATTATGGCAGTGTTTTGAAAGTACTGATTCACATTTTAGCGTGTTGCCGATGCTCTAGTTCAATAGCATCACCTATTGTTGTTTACAGAGAAATCGGAGAGCAAAAGTCGGATCTACAAACCGAAGTCGCGTCTTCCTGAGTTACCCGACACATTCCGCATTACACAGCAGCAGAAGAAGGAGGAAGATGAAGCGGAGAGAATAAAACAGCAGAAGGTGAATTAAGATGGGTTTATGTAGAGTTAAAAATGGATAAGTTCGGTGACAGTTGCTATCAGGCTTATGTAAAGTAGGTCGCTGTAATGCAGCAAATTAATTTCCTTCCCCATGTGAGTTAACTGGTTCTCATGAGAGTTTACATAGTCAGATATCCTCGCACACAGACTAGCTTGTTTACATATTTATAGCTGCATAATTTCTTATGATGATTTACAAGCCAATAACTGGATAATTTATCATCTCAATTTCCACTTCAAACACAATTAGAATGCTACTATTTTTATACATTTCAGTTGTTATTAGGCTGTAACTGTTATAACTTAAACACTAATGTTTCATAATATTGTATGTTAGCTGTGTAGATAGTATAAGAGTAGGGAATCCTCTGTGATAATGTTCTTTTTATATTTTATCCCATTTATTGGATGTATACCTGAGCCAGGTTGGAAAGTTTTAGCCGCACCCGGTAAAAACCGTCCCATCAGAATTCGTTTTTGCCAACTAAGTGGCAAAAACTCATTTTCATCATTTTTTCCTACAAAATTTCATCAATCTTATAACGTATGTTCACAAAGCATTAGTCAATAACCAATATTAATACAGTACCCAAATCTGAGGCTTTGTCATTTCTCTCTTTGAACTGCGATAGAATAATGCAGTGTTATGGAAGAATAGATTGACTACCAATAATGCAGTGTTACAGAACAATGGATTGACTACCAATAATGCAGCTTAAGCTCGAATAAGATTCAGAGTGGCTTCTCGGTTGACATTCCCAATTAACCCTAAGCAATATTAGTTGTGATCTCGTGTAAGACTATCATTCAGTTTAGCTGATAACGCCCATCAGATAATTGTAATTGCGTGTCCCACTTCTCTTGGCGCAGAAGGGATAAGTGACAGCCAGCCCCTGGGTGACTCCATCCGATTCCAATAAGATTACAGTCTCTATACTTCTGTCTGTATACTTCTATACGTGCTCAATATACTGATGAGCTATCAGTGCATATTTATTTCGCATCATAATTGATAGACTTATTTAGTCATCGGACTAAAGTTATGTGTCAAATATAGATTATTGATACCAATTACTGGGCCTTAATGGGTGGGGTTTGCCAGGTTTTCTTTTTACAATTTTTGTGCCGTGCTAATCACAGGTTAGGCTTCCAACTAGAGATGACCAAAAATAAATTTGACTTAAGTAAAAACGTACGAGATCAGAGATTTTATTGCAGAGGTGTTGCCGGTATCGTAATACTGATGCGGTCCGGTTTCAAATCAGCATCAGAGCAGTGGTAATTAATTTCTGATTAATAATGTGAGCCACCATTGTTAGTTTTGAACATCCTGTTGTTGGTGCAAGTTTACGTAAAATATGAATCTGTTTATAGATTGCGATGAAGAAGAAAATGCAAGAGAAGAAGAAGAGTAACTTAGAGCTTTTCAAAGAGGAACTAAAACAGTAAGTGTAGGAAAATATATATTGTTTTTATATCTATGGAGAAGACATTCTTGTAATGCTTGCTACAAATTGTGTATGACTTCTGAGATAGCAGTATAAAGTGGTTAGATTGTGCCTAAAGTTGTTAGATTGGGAGCAGTAATGATGATGATGATGATGATTATTTTGCTGATGTAAAGGATTCAGGAGGAGAGGCAAGAGCGAAGAATGATAAAGCAGCAGCTGGGTCTCGTAGATGATACTGGAAGTAAAAAGTCTCGGTTTGAGCCGGAGATAGAGGTGGCTAGTGGTGCCAGTATTGGTGTTGGTAAGTTGGCGGTTTAAGTTGTCAGATGTAAATCTTATTTTAGTTCTACGAGAAGTTTATCGTTCCCAATTCCTGGCAAGCAGAAATCCCAGTTATGATACCCAGGTGTGTCCAGTAATACAAACATTGCAACTGGCATTGTACAACCACACGTCCTGCAGTAAATCCTGTACGAAATTAGCAAACACCCATATAAGAGGCCGTGGACTATACTGACTATAGTGACGGTGTGGGGTATTTATTCCCCTTAACAAGACAAAATGCGTGTGCACCTCGGACTGTGCTTTATGAACAAGGCCTGTGATATATAAATGTCACCTGTGTTATATAAACACTAACTGTGTTACATAAACTCTGCCTGTTTTGTTTTTTAATTATAAACACCTGCTTGTTTTATAGAAATCCCAGCCATGATACCGAGGTGTGTCCAATAATACGAACGTTGTAAAGGGTGTTGTTTGTTTGTTTGTTTGTTTATATTGACCAGCTCATGAAACATGATATCCAAAGAGCGGATCATGACGAATCTGGGTACAGTTGTCATTATGATGAAAATATTTGGAGGCTTTATACTAAAAATATGAATGAAAAAACTATATAGCATACAAGATTGCGAATTAGTGAAGAATTATATCATTTATTATATTGTTGATTTAAGCAGTTTCAAGTTTATGATATCAGTTTCCAAATTGGGATTGGTCGTCAATTCTGGAATAAAATAGGCTCCTATTAGTTTCCTTTGAACCTACCTCAGATGACATTAGTGAGTGAATGAGGGAAGAACCGAGAAAAACTACAAACTGTACACTAATAATCTATCTATAGGACTTGGACTAATTTGGTTACTATAATAATGTTTGTTTAATCTAACAGTGTACCATAAACGGTGTATTATGATCAGTGAATTGAGTTAATTTGTGAGTGTTTTCATCACTTGGTTTAAACACTATCACTCTGTGAAATGTAACCGTATTGCAATACTTTTGATGCCTTTCTTGTGCGTTTTTATTAATTACAGTTGAGGATCCATATGGTAAAAGTGCTTATAGCTATGACACTGATATGCAGACTACTAACTTGTATCTGGGCAATATTAACCCCAAGGTAGGTATACATGCCTAGAATATTTATAACTGTATATGTGGTATTTCTTAACCGCTTATAACTTCATGTGCTGAAGAAAGGTTTGGTGTGTTTAACAGTGATAGGTGTCTATATGTAGTCTAGGAAATAAGATGGTGTGACGCAGTACAGTCAGGTGTTAATTTACTGGATTACTCAATGCAGATAATGTCACAAGATGGGTAATTAACAGTCTGGCTAATGTATTTTAAAATATTTTATGTAGTACTTTGGTACAGCTTGTATTTATGTCATTTAATCACTAGGTGGCTGTTTATGTTTTCTAAACAGAAGTGAACTTCACATAACTAAGTGTGTTGTATAACTTTTCTGTGATGTGACAATTACTAGTCTTCTGACGATTGTTTAATGTTGTTCCGATGCTGTAATTGAATTCTGTGTGGTGTGTTGTTTCAGATGTCTGAGCAACAGCTTTGTGAAATATTCGGTAAATTTGGACCTCTGGCCTCGGTGAAGATCATGTGGCCACGTTCGGAGGAAGAGAGACAGAGAGGTCGTAATTGTGGATTTGTTGCTTTTATGAACAGGAAGGATGGTGAAAGGGCACTGGGTAGCTTACAAGGTAACTGTGATGGTCTAACGCTTGATTAATATCACTGAGTTGTCGAATTCATCTGTTGAGTTTGAGGGACTTAATTTATTTATGCTTCTGTGGGTAAGAGAAATACGATGTGTTTGTTATTAAGAACTTGTGTTTCAGCATAGTTGGGGGATAGAGACACGTCTGTGCTCTGTCATGTTCAGATCTATTGTGCAGTTCATTGCTGATTAAAAGTTTAAGCATCAGATTAAAGTAGACAAAATAGCTTGGTTATAGTCCATTACGGTGTTATTAGGACAGATTATAACAGGTTGTCTTAGTATATATATAAAGAATTCTGCTTGCTGTGTATGTGGATGCTTGTAAAGGGACATTTAAATGCTGATTAAGAAGAATTTAATAAAATAACATGTTTTGTTGCATAACAATTGTTATTAGAATCTATTGTGCCGTTTTTCGTGTTCTAGATAAAAGTTAAGAAAACAGTTTGGCCTATTTCTGTTCAGATTAAATAAAAATAGGAGAACCTTCATCCACAGGTAAAGACATAATGAATTTCGAGATGAAGCTTGGTTGGGGTAAGGCTGTCCCGATACCACCACACCCAATCTACATACCACCAGCATTGGCCGAACTCACACTACCACCACCACCATCCGGTCTACCATTTAATGCACAGCCAAGACGATCTCGCTCGCATAAACATTCAGGTGGTTCAAAGTCGTACGGCAACGTACCTCCTCCTGACTCATCGAAGTCCGACTCCCAGTCTGAGGATCCTGAAAAGGTACCAGTTTATGTTGATACAGTATTTTTTTCACGATAAGATCCATAATTTAATTTATCTCTTCTGAATTAGTTCTGGCATTAATATTTTCTATCAGTATGGTGAGTATTGCTCAGATAAAATACACATTCTTTGTATGTTCTATTATTCTGTCATAAATTAGTTTTAAGAGCAGGCCCTAGTAAATTTTGCAATTCCCATTTGTTACATTCTATTTCATGATTTGTTTGGCGATGTTCCATTAATAACAATAACTTTCAATTATCATTCTCCAACGGCTGTCTTCCCCACAGAATTTAGCCAATGCTGTTGTCAAAGTGGTTATTCCGACTGAAAGGTATCAGTTTCGTTTCGTTTTTAAACTAATTTACTAAATGCATCGTCGTAATACATTGCCAAAAAAAGCCGGTGGCATTCTTGATCAAGAAATCTGAGAGCAGCAACCTTGGCGGCAGATGATGCCAACATTCCCGTGGCTTGGCTGTCCGAGCTTGCTGCTGTCAGGTTGCTCACCAAAATGGAAACGGTCCACAAATTTCTCTTGGGAAGAATCGGAAAGGAAAGATTTCTGTGCGCAATGAAAAAGCATTGGCGTCCCTTTAAGCCCTCTCCACAGTGTGCTGATCTGGTGTGATTTTACTGCAAGTGGTTTTTACGTGGAAGAAAGAGCCAACAGCGAAGCGACAGGTGCCTGCTGTAGCCTACCAGTGCTGGATCACGATAGATTTCCAGAAATGTGGCAGACCTGTGCCAGCAAGTACTAAGTACAGTCTGGTGACCATTTCATAATTCTGTTGTTTTGGAGATCTAGTTCGTCGCTATGGAGCGCAGTGTGCCAACTTTGGTTCGCTTTGTAAATTTTAATTCTTGTGTGACGTTACTGACAATGAATTATTTGGTCATCAGACTGTGTTGTTATGTGGTTGTCAAATGATGTACAGCTATGGCACCATGCTGCTGTCATATCAAATTGCATTATTCGTCAGTGATGTTAGATTAATGGTATAGAATATTGATTTGGGAATGTGTATGTGTCCGTGTACTGATTTTTTTGCGTGTTAGGGAGTCATTCAATCAGACAGAATTTTCTCAGTGTACGGTACTTGCTTATCTAGTCTACAGTGATATTTTCTTTCAAGCGAGTTGACTGTTAATATAATTTAATCTAGAAACAGTGTGCAGGTTAGCACATTTGATGTATACCAGCGACATTACTAATGTGTTGCTGGTTATTTGATCAATATCTTAAGTTAAGATTGGTGCCAACATCATGGTAAATCTTTACTAGATGTATTTACACAGTTAATGTATCATATGGTTGTATAGAGATGTTACATGTACTAGAAATATATATAACTTTTGGTTAAACTATCAGAGATGGTGGCTAATAAATCATATGGGTGATTCAGTCATGAACTGAACTCAGATTATTGACCTTTTTACTAAAGCCATATCAGCCAAACTTGAGCGTAAAATATATTTTTAGCAGCTAATTGTTGTAGAGAATCCATCACTGTGTGTAATATCTCGTATGTTCTCTCATTCATCAGGATTTGTACAGATGAGACATTAATTATGTCATTTAAGTGATGCTTACAATCCCTGCTTAGAGTTCTAAATACAGGGAGAGGTACATGTTCAAATCCTCATCATTTAATATATTGTAAACGATTTTGTAGTGTATATGTATGTTATATATAGTATAATATTTATGTAGTAAATATATTTATCATATAGTAACTGCATTTATTATATATGTATATATATATATATATAAATATTATTTTACTAAGTCTCATTAATGCCTTGTATTTGTAGGCTAGATAGTATACTTTCCGATCTAAAATTTCCTGTCTATGTTAACACAAATGCGCCTGCTGTATTGACAACAAATATTATGTCTTCAATATTTGTACAGTTGTATAATTTTGTATATTCCATGTCTGCCAAATGTACATTGTTCACTGTCGCCGTGGTTAATTTCATCATCGTCTTAATTAGACTGGCTAAATCTAGTCTTTGTCTATTGCAAAATATCCTGGTATTTATAGAGTGGGGTCCAAAGGTATTAGGCCACCATACAGAATTCCACATTTATTATTATTTCTTGCATAATTTCAGTATATATATATATATATATATATATATATATATATCAACTATACTGGTGTAATATAAACATTAATAATAATAATTAACTAAATGCTGATTCTTTTAAGTTACGACATATTTTAATAGCTTTCTACAAAGCTGTAAATAAAATTCAAATCCTTCACTTTGAGATCTGGATAGGCATGCTCTGGATCAGCTGTTTACATCCAGCCCTGCTAGACTCGTTGAAATAGTCCTGAACTGGCTATTAAGCTGTGGAACCTTTCTCCATTATAATTAAAAAAAAGAATAATCACTATAACCAAAGGTGCCAGGCCACGCTGGCTATGAGTGAGTAATGCTTTGTGCCTATAATGGCAGCATGCATTGTATGCTCCCTTCAGAGTTGAGATATGTGCTGGGTGGAAACAGGTCTGAGTCGGGGATAATGATATTGTAAATAATATTGTAAAGCTCCTTAGAGCAGCTTCTAGCTGAATAGAGCGCTATATAAATATCACTTATTATTATTATGTGAAACCTTACCAAAACATAATTTAGGAAGTTGATGTAACTAGTGCCATTAGCGTTGCCACACATTGTGGGAAGGATTCCAGTTCCCCCTGCAATTGTAGCACCCCACACCTTGACATTACCATCTTTAAACTACGCAGTAGGGACTACCGGTTTATTAGTCAGGAATTGTATGATTCTTCTCCATACATACAACATCACTATTGAACTAGGGAGACATCAGTGAAGTTCACCGTAGACAAGTCCATTGCATAACTCTAGACACAAAGTTTGGTGGCTCTGGCTGAGTAGAGGGTTCTTGTTTTTAAAAAAGGCATACAAGCCAGCATCCTTGAAGCATCTCTTGACTTATGGTCACCTTGAAGCTGCAGAGATGTCGATGATCTCTGCTGCTGACTGACCTGGATCAGTGTCCTATCATCTCTTTCACTTGATATCCATGTTTTTCAAGTCTGTGAGATATCCCTGTATTCACTAGTCTGCAGGTGGCATGTTATCGCACCCTGGACAGCACAGCAAGACCATCCTTGAAGTCTCGTAGTACTCTCTGGCTTCATCCCTACTGGTTCATCATGACACAGGTCATCCTTTATTCACTTGTCAAGTAGTACGTAACTAAATCATTGATAGTCCGAAATGTTTACTTCACAAATAATATTGTGTTATGATAATCATGGTAACTTGGTTTAATTGAGTACATTTTTAAAAATGAATTAATACTCGCTTCACGTTTCTATTCCCTTTTTACATAATTATAATTTAATCTTGATTCAAATTAACAGCATAGTTGATAAATTTGACTAATTTTGGGAAGCTGTGATGATAAAAGTGTGATTTTTGTAAGGTGGCCTAATGCTTTTGGACCTCGCTGTGGGTTTCAAGAGTTCCTATCCATGGTTACATTTTAACAAACCAGTCTGTATGATTTTTATTTTGCAGTTTTATGAAATATGAAACATAGTATTGTGGTAATTGAAATTTTGAAGTGAATTTTTCCGAATCCATCCCGTCAGTCATTCAGTGATTTATGGCTGGCTAATGTGTTGTTGGTAGATGCATGTGGTTCTGTTTATATCTTCCACAGGAATCTGCTCAGTCTGATTCATCGGATGATCGAATTTGTTGTTCGAGAAGGACCCATGTTTGAGGCCATGATTATGAACAGAGAGCTGAACAATCCTATGTACAGGTGTGTGTAGAGATTTTTTTTTTTGTTGCTAATCAGTCATATCATTACAAAGGCCTTTTGAAATGTAAAATATTTTACTAGCCAGCTAGGTCGATAAAAGTAAAATCTCCTAGTCTGGGATTCTTTCATCAGATTTTTGCCAAAACCTTTCGTTGTATACAGTAATCTAAACTATTTATCATAGAAAAGGGAGGAAAATAACAAAGCTCGTAATTAGAAAGGAATGTTCTACCTTAGTGTTATATTAGTTTATTAAGCAGATGTATGCATACAAAACATCCTTATGATTTAATTCAATAAATTACCATAAATCAGAATTGTCATGAAAATTTTAAAATATATATATATATTTGTGATATTCAATCTGCATGTGCCCGCTTGTTTCACTGAAGTTTTACTGTTGTTACTTATGGCTGCCACTGATTTATAGTTGGGTTTTTGACATATGTTGTGGTATCATTTGTACAACACCTTTGAATGTGTCCTGCTAGTAGGGGTGTTTTATTAAATCTGTGTTGTTATTATTATTATTATTGTAGGGCCAATGACAAACTGATAAAACACTGGAACATTTGAAATTCCCTTTTCCATTTGAATCGGATCAATAACTGAACTTGAATACAGCAAAAATCATGTAGCATCTGAATTCCAGAGTCAAAATAGTATGAGAGTTAAACCTTTCCATTTTCTTAAAACATTTATAGGCATTGTCTGGTAACATTTGTTACTAAGATACGTTTACATTGTCTTGTACCATTTATAGGCATTGTATAGTAACAATTGTTATATCCTACTACTATTGTGTACTATTTCTCACATTTATAGATTATGTGTTGGGTGTAAGCAATCTTGAGGCAGGTTAGACCTTGGGTTATGGCCTCGGATTTGATAGGTTTACAAATAGGCATTGAGATTGGTAAAAAAACAAAACGGTGAATCTGAGAGATTTACAGATGACAGCACACCGTATTGGAAATATTCTGTGAATTTGGAGATCAACTTCACGTAACTCAAAATTATGAGTTGCCCAATTCGGTTTTTGTATTGACTTGGCTGACAACGTTTTTTTTTGTTGGGTTCAGATTAAGTGATTACTGCAACTGTTGTAGCTAGCATAAAATTATTTTTAATGACAAGGTATGGTTATCTGTTTGCAGAATTTCCACACTTATAATTACACGAATAGAAGATTTTCCTATAATATTGCATATTTCTTTGGTCGGGTAAAATTTTTATTTATTTACAATTATAATTAATGCTTACCATTGATTTTGTCTATGAAAAAAATTATGTGAAATATCACCACAGCATGATTAAATAGTTATTGAACAGTATATGTCATTGAGAATCACCTATGTTGTTTATATTTATTTTTTTATTGTTCAATACTTTTTTAATGCTATATAAATGTTGGTGTCTAGATTCAAAGATATTTAATCAAATGAAATTCTTAATTCAGGTTCCTGTTTGAGAATCAGAGTCCTGCGCATGTATACTACAGATGGAAGATGTTCACCATATTACAGGTGTGTGTGTGTGTGTTTAGAACAACTGATTATATGTGCTGAAATTGTAACGATGGCTTACACCGTACTGTATTAAAAAAAAAATTAACACCTGTTTTGTCTGTATCTAACACCTTTTCTAAACAATTGATTTTTTTACTGCTACAGGGTGATGCTCCTTATAAGTGGCGTACCGAAGAGTTCCGGATGTTTAAAAATGGATCGTATTGGAGACCACCTCCACTGAATCCCTACACACAAGGCATGCCTGAAGCTCTTGTTAACAAAAAGGTTGTAGAGACGACAAAGAAAGGACAGTTGTCAGAAAAGTGAGTAGAAGACATTTCAGCAGTACTATAATTTGATGGCTGCTTTGGTAATCAAAGACATTAAATTGTCAAATATTACTGTATAAGCAGTGTGTGACATGTGGACCGAGCTATGTTAACATTTAAAATAGTGATGATCATTGATATACTGAGGCAAGGAAAACAATGAACTTGTGTAATGTGTTACAAGGATATATCCCACTTACACATATACTCTCTCTCATACGCACATGCACCAAAGTATTGTACCCTGAAAAATCACACACTAGGATGTATATCTAACACACACACACAAAGAATATTGGTAGTATATTTGTTTGAAATTACTTAATTTTTAACATAATTATTTTCATGTTGTCATGCAGCCAGAGAGATCGATTAGAGGACCTGCTGCGAGAACTCACTCCTGAGCGAAACAAAATAGGTGATGCGATGGTTTGGTGTTTAGAGCATGCTGAAGCTGCTGAAGAGATCGTAGAATGTTTGGCTGAGTCATTATCAATTCTTCAGACACCAATACCAAAGAAGGCATGCTCTCATTTTAGATACCTTAAATTAGATTATGCTCTGATGTTTTGGTGAATTTGAGATAGATATCCTGTAACAGTGTTAATCTGTCAACTTTTATTATAATTTTACGATTTTATCTGTAGCTTACAGAATAATCATTCAATATTATAGATTGCCAGACTGTTTTTGATTTCTGATATTCTACACAACTGCAGTGCCAAAGTACCACATGCTTCGTTCTTCAGAAAATAGTAAGTACTTTATTACAGTGAGCCCAAGAGCAATTTCAATTAATTGTACTCTGATGTGTATCCATTGAATGAAAAGTACAATTTGTGCTAATAGAGGAAACTGGATAATTTCAGTTTTGAGGCCAAGCTTCCCGAGATATTTAAGGATGTACACGATACTTATGAAAAGATTGATGCTAGACTTAAAGCTGAACAGTTCAAGGTAATATTATCCCCTGGCAAGCGCTAGTTGTTTGTAGTATAATGTTTCGATGTGTGATAATAACATGGGAAGTAGTCATTCATTTTAGTGGTTTTGTGACTAATGGCTGGACATATACTGAGGGAAAGCATTGAAGTGTTTAAAAAAGTATGTCTGATAAATACCGAATCATGGCTTGTATTTAATATTTTGCAATCAGCAGTTGGTTTGGTGAGAAGATTAACTTGCAGATGGTTTTGTTTTGTGGCTCTTATATATGTTTTGTTTATGCAACTTCACAGATTAAGCTGTTTCTCAAACAAAACATATCCTAGCCTGCCTGTACAGTGTAGTAATGACTTGTCTTATAGAGAACATATTGTTGATTCTTCTGTATTTTTTGGTTTGCTGCTACGTCACTGGAAATGTTATATCCTGGAAATATAAATAACAAGCAAGAAATTTATATTGTTATTTGAAATGGTTTACTCACTAGCCACAAACATTAAATTTTAACGTAGTACATTTATATAACAAATGGTATTGTCATACAGTGATAGTCTATATATATATATATATATATATATATAGTCATTCACATAATTACTGAAATTTGTGTAGATGCATTCTGCTTACTGAAATGCTGCCAACAAGTTTAACATTGCAAGTACCAATGGGAAATATTCAATTTAAGTCGGTATATAATACATATCAATGCATACACATTAACATATATATCACATTGCATGTGTTCGCATAGATACCTAATGGCCTTTGATAACTGAGCTCCGGCTTGTGAAATGTAACAATTTGGATGTATACAGTTTCAGCGTTGTTTGTTAATTTGCTCTTTCCGATGTACGTTCTCTTTTATTTGTGTCCCAGCATAAGGTGATGGCATGCTTCCGTGCCTGGGAAGACTGGGCTGTCTACACGAACGATTATCTGATCAAGTTACAGAATATATTCCTGGGCCTCGTAGATTATAAGGTGAGAGCAGCGTAGTAGCAATTTATTCTCTTCCTCTTACAGTTCTGTTGTGATTATAAATGAAAGCCGACGCTTATCTGTTTTGGAATAGGATGAATGGTTGGAACTGATTTGATATCAGGTTGGGCATAATTGAATATTTTGCTGTACCCAATATAACTGTGTGTCTGTGTGTGTGGTTGTTAAACTAAGATTTTGAAATCACTATGTACAATCACTTTATACAAAACTGCGATTTCACGAATTTCCTAGGAATTTCATGAAATCCTTGGTTTCACAATCTTACTGCAACACACACACACACACAAATTCAGTGTGACCATTGTCATAATGCAATCATTTAGAGATTACAATATCCTTGTATTCACAGAAACGTTTTGGCACAGATTATTTTCAGACGATATAGTTAAATGTATAAGAGAGCATTATTTATTAGAGCCTGATAACAAATGTCTTAATATTAACACAATTTCAGGCCCCAGATGTGCCTCCAGAGGACATAGATGGTGCTCCCATTGAAGACGTCGATGGAATGCCAATAGATGATGTTGATGGTGAGCCATTCGATGGAGTGAAGGTTAAGGAAGTTGTCCCAGAGTTAGAGGGGCAGCCTCTTGAGGATGTCGATGTCGATGGCATACCTCTGTCAGAAGCAGTCGATGAGCCAGCAGGTAAATATTTATCACACGCTGATACCCAGTTTTCAGTTCGTTTTGGGTTTTGACGTGTTGCCATTTTAGGTTGCTAAAGGCTTGTTTTTCTTAATATTTGTTGTTATAGTATGTATGTATATGAAAAATATGTCATAATTCTGAGGGGGGGGGGGAATAAGTGAACACCCAAATGCTATAATATGGCATTGCAGAACATATCAGCAGTTTAAAAGTAACAGCTTTAATATAATAACCTTTGTGTAAAAGTGACCAATATGTATTTAGTACAGATTTCTACATATCTTTCACATTTGATTAAAGCAGACATAAATAACTGCTGTCATATTTATGGCACAGAATTATAAACTTATTCGATGAGGGGAGATATATTCTTTTGGGTACCAAAAATCGATTTAAGCTTGGTACTAATTTGAAACACCTGGATGTAGTCGATACATGCGTACTAGTTTATTTCTAACTTTGCCGAGAGTTATTGTCACACTAAAGCTTTCTGAACCTGTGAATGGCTTTATTGCTTCTTCTATTCAACAGGATGCATTGGTTATTTATTTTTTGCTACATTAATAGCCAAAAAAGGTCTTAAGAAATTAAATTGTCCATTTTGTGAAAGAATCTGAATCCTTTGTGAATGTTCTTTGTTGGCTTTGTGGAAATTGTTTCTGTAAACTAGTAGTTTTCTTAATCAAGTACTGGGAAGCGTCCATGGTCTAACTGGCAGAATGTTGGACTACAGATCACTACCACCTGAGTTTGAATCTCTCAGTGTGGGCATATCTGAAGGTTGTTTCATCTTTGACTTCACCCATTTAGCCTACCATGTGCACAAAATTGGCTATAAAAAACACCAGTCAATCCGAATCAAGTAGTTTTTTATGCACTGGTAGATGTAATGGGGATGGATTTTATATTTAATTAGTCTTACGATATACCCATTATGTGTTATTATGGATGGGCTTGTTTTTTTCTCTCCTCTGAGATCAGATTATAACCCTAATTGGGTAAGATGATGAGCAGTTGATTTTATGTTTTCCTTTTTGTGTGTACAGTTGTAAAAGATGAGCAGGCAAGTAAATCACCGAAATCAAAGTCGCCTTACGACAAAGAACAGATCAAAGGATTTAAATACGAGCCTTCGAAATGGGAAAGTGTGGACGAATCACAGCTGGAAGCTCAAGGTTAGACACAGTTTGATGCATGATTGTGATAGATCTTGCCTATCGGTGTATTGTCTATTTGATTTCTAAATCCAACGGGTATTTGTTCTCCAAATTCATTTGATTACCTTCCAAGACTGTTTCGGTCTTTTGGCCTACGATGAGCAGAACAGTGTCTGTAACATAAAATTATCATTTTCTTTGAGTTTTGCCAGTGTGCCATTAAACTTTACTAACTTGGCTATCATTTCATATATTGATGGTAAAGCCAATGAATTATGTTTGTGTTTTAGTAAAGAAGATGGGCTATAACTAGAGTAACATGGCTAACTTCATGAGTTGATGATTCAGTTTTCAGGTGTTAATGTATCATAATTAAATTACCTCTTCAGCCATCACCACGTCAAAATGGGATTTGTTAGAACATCAGGAAGAAGAAGAAGAGAATCCAGAAGAAAACATGGATGGTGAAGATCTTGATGGACAGTGAGTGTAGCGGAGTAATATGTTCTGATTTAATAAAATAAGAATAATCTTTTTTTATGGTAAACTTGTTAATATTAGATGACAATGTGCTGTAATAAAATAATAATAATCTGGGTTTCTTAGTAAACTTGTTAATATTAGATATAATATGTTGCATATTTAATAAGTCAACAAAATACACCAATTACAGATACTGTAAGTCAGCTCTGTAAGTCTTTGATACAAAAATGATCAAATTTAGCCGACATTAGATTATATTAACTGTGATAAATTACTCTAGTTAATGAAAGGTGACAACAAGAATATACTAAAGTTATTTGGAAGGATTTGTTTCAATGTCTGTAGTTCACACGAAAATATATTATCTTATTTGTGTTAGAGATTCATTTGTGAAGACCCATATTTTGTTTGTTTTATATTACCAGAAGGTAATAATCTATCCACCTCAGAGTTATGCGAGGTACACGGTTTCATTAAACTGAACCACCTATTTGAGTTGGTGATGTTTGTGTTTTTTAATGTCCACTTTTTTACACCAATCAGACCACTGGATGATGAGGTATCTCAGTCATGTACCATAGAGGCAGACTCTCAGGAGAGTACGCCAGCCAGAGGAGATATGTCTGAAATGAGCCCGTATAACAAGTGCGACTCACAGACGCCACGTGAGATATCAGAACAGCGACGGGCAAAACTTCGTGAAATTGAGGTAACAATTATCATATGGCATTGGATGGCAAACATAAAGCTCGGTTTGTGAATGTCTTTCAGAAGCATTTTGAGAAGTATTCATAATTGCAGGTATTCACTGAAATATTAATAGAACACATACTGAATATCAGGAAAAGGATTTGGTCTTCATTTCATTGTCAGAACCCAGATAAGAATGTTTAGTCAAGATATTCAGTAAATGCATTTAAGATACTGGATTAATGAGGGAATGGTGCAATTTTTTGTAGGTAAAAGTTATGAAGTATCAGGATGAATTAGAGGCAGGTAAGAGAAGCAGAAAACCAGAGATGTCCCTCAGCGATCAAGTTCAGCGTTACAGAAATAAGCTACTTGCTAAGGTGAGGTAGTGTAATTGTTGCTCCATTCAGTTTGTGTGTGTGTGTGTGTGTGTGTTGTATGAATATGAATAAATAACATGCTCTTTCTACCAGGAAGAGGAAAAGGAACAGGAGGCCACAAAAGAACGTTGGAGGAAGGATGACAGGGAGAGAGTGAAGGAGTGGGAGAGGGCACGCGAAAAGGAGCGTAAACGTGAGGAGCGCATCAGAGAGGAGCGTGTTCGTGAACGAGACGGTGATGATCAGAGACACTCGCGTGACGGCGACCGGAGTTATCATGGAAGTGAAAGACGCGAAATATCACCATCTAGTGATGATGTGGAATATGTGGAGCCATCTAACTATCGGGTAAATATGCTGCGGCTATTATTGATGCAGGTGCTTATTAGTGAAGCATCATCAAGCCATTTGTGGTGAATCCAGTTTTTTACTATAGTGATTATTTTCTCTCATTGCGTTGTACAATGAAAAACGCGCCTCCGTGGTCTAGCGGTCGTGTGTTGAACCACAGATCACTACCACCCGTGTTCGAATCTCGGCGTGGGCATATCTGAAGGTTGTTTCATCTTTGACTTCGCTTCATTACCTTTGGAGGTCGCTTGGCCCATTTAGCCTACCATGTGCACAAAAGTGGCCGTAAAACATCAGTCGTGTACATTGAGAATTTGGCAGGTCTGAAAATAATCAAATATGGATGGGTTATTATAATTATCACCAAAATAACTGTGTTTAGAGACACAATACTGCATTATTTAGGATGCCGATATTTAACTTGGTGTTTAATTTTTTTCTCGTATGTTTGTTTTCTTGTAGGTGTTTGTGAGTCGATCGCAGAGTCCAAGTCCTTCGCGTATGGTTAAACGGGCAGGGTCAAGATCTGGCTCACCACCAGTCTCTTACAGAGAAGACTCGCCTGGATCTGCAAGAAAGAAGTACAGGTCCAGGTCACGAGAAAGGAGACGACATAGATCGAGGTCACCAAAAAAATCGTGAGTCCCTTCACATGCATGCCTAGGTGACACATTCCTGATGTGCTATCTCGATTGACATTTTCTAGACATCTGCTGCAGTAAAGTAATCTCATGCTTTACTTGCAGTTCTAGGTCTGGCAGTCCGAGGAAACCCAAAAGGTCGAGGTCAAGATCGGGAACTAGGTCACCACTTCGCCACAGACACAAACACAAGAAGTCTAAGCATTAAATAGCTCCCGTTATTGTATTATTTATGCCGAATGTAAGCTCTGATGGGTGAAAAAAAATGGCATCACCGGAAGCCATCCGGTAGTAACCATCTGTGACCTGCTCGTCATTGATTTTGAGTTAGGTCTTATGTTATTGCTGGAGCATGGCTGGCGGCTTCCTCTTATCTCCAGTTCTTACTGCCCATTAAAACAGTATCATGAATGAGTTGAATGAAAGGCTGCATTTCATGACACTGACTTTGGTGATGTTTTTGTCGGAGTAGATGTTCGTATTTTATCATTTTTGTCTGTAAATAGTGATTAATATTCTGTGAATGTGAACTTTTTATGATCACCAGCTATGCTCTTGTCGTCATCGTCTTCATCGTCATCATCGTCGTCGTCATCATCATCACCACCACCGTCGCCAATCATCTTCTAATGAACTGTCGTGGTAGATGTTCATCACTGGAAACCATTAATGTTTATATTGTCACGCTATTATCTCGACCCTATAACAGTAATTAATTGTTTTCATGTTTTGTCGACAATCTCTATTATATAACCTCTTTGTAACACTAGGCATCGTGGCCAATCAGATTCTGTGCCATGTCGGCATAGAGTACTCTGTAACTTTGTGTAATGACGTGGCCACTGGATTTTCTTGTAATCTAAGCGTAGTGAATATTTGGTGTTCGTACGTTATTCAAAACCGAGAGAAGTCATCCTGTACAAGAGCAGATGTTTCACCATCGGAGACATAAAGCCATTTTCACATTATCTGTGTGTTTTTTTTATCTGATGTGTTTCCCATGAGTTTTCGGTCATGATAACATTACGATACTACATCTAGTGCATTTGTGATTCATGGTGTTCTGTTGGAATGAGAGCCGTGTGATTCTGTTAGAGGATTACAAAGATAGAAAAGTTAACGAAAGCAAATAAATATGCAAATCTGGAAGTCATTGTTTGGACCAGAATTAAGTATTAGTCTCCTGTCAGACCAGGTGCATAATGTGTGACTTCCCACTTGTTTATGTTCCATAAACATCATACCTTTCACATTTTTTTATTTGAACAACTTTTTTGAAATTGTTCACAGTTTTATGGGAATTGTTATATTTCATGGAAATAATAATAATACATTTTATATAGCGCTCTATATAATTGGATAAAATTACCCTAAAGCGCTTTACAGATAAAAGAAGTAGTTAAACATGTACCAAGTATAGACTTTAAAACATAAACAAGTTTCGATTTAGACGTTAAAACAATGATAACATGGCTATGAATATGCAATGTCAAAGAAATGCGTCTTAACATTCTTCTTGAACAAGTTGAGGGACTTTGACTGCCTAGTTATCATTGGTAAATTATTCCACAGGGAGGCAGCTGACTTGCTGAAACAGCTATTTCCATAGGTTGCGTATGTGTCTTTGGTACACATAGCAGACAACCCGACTCCCGATCTCGGCGAACGTCTTGGATGGTAGGGTGTCACAAGTTCCTCCAGATATACAGGAGCTGTGCTATTGAGCGCTTTGTATGTATACATGAGGAGCTTGTACAGGGTCTGTACACCACCGGTAGCCAATGTAGGGATTTCAACACTGGACTGATGTGTTCCCTCTTCAGAATGCGGGTAATTAGACGAGCAGCACTGTTTTGTACTCCTTGTAGACGAGCTGTTAACGATTTGGGGATACCGCATAGAAGGGCATTGCCATAATCAAGGCGGGATGTAACCAAGGAGTTGACTAGCGTTTTCCAGGCATCTGTTGTTATGAACTGGCGGATGCAGCCAATGTTGCGTATCTGTTAATAACAGGCCCTGGAAACAGTATTGACCTGTTTGTCTATGGTAAGTGAGCTATCCAGGTACACACCTAGGTTCCTCACAGAATGTACAGCATTAACAACACTATCACCAACTGTTAGATGGAAATCCTGAGTTTTCTTAGCTTGGTGGTGCTTTGATGAGAAAACAATCAATTCGGTTTTATCCTGGTTTAGTTTCAGCATGGAACTCATCCATAATAGTATAACACCTAATTAAAACTTTAGTTGGTTTCAAGAAAAAGAGACTAATCAGAAAAATACTCGACACTAAACTGGACCTTTATCAAATTAAATAGTGACGTGTTTAAAAATAGCTTGATCAAGTGGAAAGACCTTTGATGATGTATGTTCGAGTACTTTAAAAGCCAGGGAAGTTGCTCCTTTCACCAATTAAATCTTTATAAGAATATAGGACTAATAAAACCTGTAATGTAGAGGCATACTTTAAGATGAAAATAAATAAGTCGCATGCGATGAACTTGGTTTGAACGTTTGAATTCATCCCATTCAAATTCTGGTCACCGAAAATTAAAATGACGACAAAAATCACGAATTATGCCAGTAAAACAAATGAAAGCTTTTTATTAAATGGGCAAGTAAAGGGATATGTGGTTAAAGATCCAGGTCTAACCATAAATATTTCAGGAAAAACCCCCAAGTTGCTCAAAATGATAGAGAAAATCCCGGCATCTTACGGGGTTCCCACAGGTCCTAGTAAACCTGGAACGTCATAGAATATGAATTCCAGGCCTGGAAAATTTGGTAGAGCTCCTTGAAAGTCCTGGAATTTGGACATATAGATCAATATTTCTAATCATAAATGTACAGGAATTTAGTCCATACACTTCTTCCAAAATGTCGAGTCTCAGCGCACCACCCATTGCACGCTACTGACATACAATGTTTGTGTTATTTCAAGGTCCATTCACTGTGGCGCTGCTTTCATTGAAAATATGTGTATATCGTCGGATGTCAAATTTTCATGAATTCATTGAGTGTCCTCGAATTTGATATTGGAAAGTTCTGGAATTTGAGATGTCGGAATGTGTCTGGACCTGCCTTAATAAATGTGATCATTCAATAAAATTAGTCGGTTTACATACAGAATTGCATGGAAGATTGGAATTGCCCGTTAATGGGCATTTCCAATCTTCCATGCAATTCTGTATGTTAACCGACTAATATTATTAATGGGACATTTTCATGGAAGGATGTGAAATTTCCCCAAAAGGTAGAATTACCCAGGTTCACCCTGATAATCTATCCGATGTAACAATAAGACTGGTGTTAATCATTTTCCATGCTGCAGCTTCTTCATATCCAGTTTGTACAATTTTAAAATGAATCAATTCATTGCTAAAATATTACTATCAACAGTTTATTATCAGCTGTTTCACAGAATATGTTTACATAAAATGATGTTTAAATTCTACAATCATAAAGTGCTTTGATTTTTGAAACAATGAGCTGATAAATAGCATCACTAAATTATAATGCAGCTTAATTATTTACAAATGCTTATAAAAAGATGATATTTAAACAGTTTGTTAGTCTAAACTAAATAACTATATGTACAGAGGTCAAAACAATCATACATCCAAATAATAACAGATGATCAAATGGCCAGATTATAACAAACAATCATACAGCCAGATTAAAACAGACGCGCATACCAATATTTAATACATTAGCAGAAAGTTAGTTCAGCTGTCTCCTTTATCAAATCTTTGTAATCTCCGTCGACGAATTTCCTCAGCAGAGACACTCGGTGGTTTGACCGTTGTCCTATGACTGCTCGCACCCGACAAATCTGGATACAGGCGTTCTCCAGAATGGCGATGTTCAGTTGCTGGTGCCGAAGGTCCAACACTGGAATGTGAAGAGTAACTACCAGGAGAAGCTCGCGCGTCTACGGATGAATATGGAGGGACTCCCATATTGGTTTCTTCAAAAGATGGTGCTGATGGTACGGGTCTACTACCTGAAAGACAGCCACATGAACACAATTAAGCCAAGACTTCTATGCATAACCTCCATGGCCTAACTGATAGCTCGGTTGGCTACAGATCTATGGGACCTGGGTTCAAAAGGGTGTTTCACCTTGCCTCATTACCTTTGGAGGTCGCTCGGCCCAAAAGTGGTCGTAAAACAGCAACATTATTACGTGTAACCGACTGAAGACATGCATTAGGTAATAACAGAAGAACAAATTAAACAGTGAGCTCGGTGGATCTGGTTTAAGGTGGAAGTGATTAGTACGTTAAACTACAAATCTCCAGAGTGTGGGTTCAAATCTGTCTCAAACCTGTGTTTGTGGGATGTTTCCCCGATGCTAAATGAACCAATGAACCAACACCGGAAAAGTATTTGCTAATCAAGAAACTACCATACGAATAAAATGAAATAGTATATAAGAATAAATATGCAAAGTAGGTTTTATTTATAATTTCTAGATTAATAAACAAGTTTCATTTACAATACTTATACAGATTCTAAATTATCGCATCAAATGACAGTTGCTGTCATTCATAGCAAAGAAAGATGAGAAAAAAATTAGGAGATATGCTTTTTTTCCTGACCACATCCACAACGTTCTGAAGAAAATCTGAGAAAACTGAACTAAAAGGCTTTGTGCCGCCAGAACCCCAGTCTCTGTAGTTCTATAATCATATATCTGACTAGTCTATTGTTCTTATCCAAGTGTATCCTTAGGAAAAAAAATGAAGGAAGACGGAAAGAAGAAATGCCACCTTCCCTATTTGAAGGAGAGAAACAGATAGTAACGGCCCGAATGATGATTTCAAAACATTACACAACTGTATAATAAGTGAGAGAGCAGGTGATTGAATACTTCATATGGTCTCAGTACTGGCTACACTGTCAACAAACAAATGGTTATTGAACAACTCACTATGGAAATGAGAGATTACCAGAGAAAACCCCCCACAGACAACAAACATTGGGATTCGAACCCAGATCACCCTAAATTGCAATACCTCTTCCAGCGGGTTTCTGGTCAGTAGCTGTTGATGTTTTTCGGCCACTTTTATCTGTTTATGGTGGGCTAAATGGATTGAGTGACCTCCAAAGATAATACGGGAAAGTGAGAGATGAAACACCCTTTAGACATAGCCTAATTGGGGGTTTGAAACCAAGTGCTAGAGGTCTATGGCGAACACTGATACCAGTTAGATCATGGAAACGCTCCTTTCCGCTGGGTAAAAGTCTTACCGTATTCTTCGTCTACCACAGTCTGGCTTATGAAAACGTGAGAAATGCCACAGACACAAGTAACTCATCAATAAGAATCCAAAAGATAACTAGGAAATCAAACGTTATGATTATTATTACTATTATTAAAAATTTGCATACCGTTGAGTCATCACTAAATACCAACATAAGTTGTTAACTTCTGTAAATATAACATAAAACATTTACATTACAGTTGAGTGGCTTGAAGCATGTGGATGTGGATAGAAATTGATACTTCTGTGTCAAGAAGAGGATCATACAGCTGTAATAATACCAAACACAAGAGAATACCTAGCAGTCTACTAAATGAAAATGGTCTGAGAGTTTTACATACACCACGCAAACTTGGACTCTAATGACTGGAAAAAATCATTCCACACAAAATCCAGACTTGGTCATTCTCCTTCGCATCCTTTCTAGTGTGGATGCACCCGAGTTCGAATCTCGGTGTGGGCATATTTGAAGGGTGTTTCATCTTTGACTTCGCTTCATTACCATTTAGCCTACCGTGTGCACAAAAGTGGCCATAAAACATCAATCATCTAGTGTAGATGCAAAAGCTGTGACTATCTTACCAGGCTGACGGAGACTTTCTCTCATCGCATGCTGCAGCTGTTCATCCTCCGATAATCCACCCGTATACCGAACATTTTCAGGGTTGTAACCTCCTGCGGATGACGTATTTGGAGGAGGCTGTGCTGTGCTGCCAGAACCCCAGTCTCTGTACCGCGTCCCAGTAAAGTCACTGTCTGTATGATCCCCAACTGTAAAATCTGGTAAAGTAACGAGAACAAATACAAACGAGTGACACAAAGTGTCTATCCATATTATGTACTAGTAACAGAAAAATTTCAGAATTAGTAATCAATGATCAATCTTAAAACTTAAAATAAAAAAACAACAGAAATAATAAATCTGGAGTTGGTGCTGAATGAATCCAGAAAATCATCAACAAGATGATTTGTAAATAAAGACTAGAAAAATATCAATCTAACAATTTGGAAAACTTAACAATTACATGGTTTGGAATCTTTAACACAAGTTATTCCACATGTTCAATTATAATATAAATTGGCTGGAAATCAACTGGCAAATTCATACATTTTCTAGAAACTAGTTACCTGGTTGCATAAACGTATCCATGATGAACTTCAACGGACCCTTCACATAGAGAAGGCCGACAAGTATCCCAGCCAGATGACCTGTTGTTAAAATGGAGAGAACAGCCTAATGTCATAACCTGTGTTTGAGTAATGCTTTGTGCCTATAATGGCAGTATGTGTTGTATGCTCCCTTGGGAGTTGAGATGGGTGCTGGATTGGAATAGGTCTGAATCAGGGATGATGATACCGTAAAGTGCTGTAGAGCAGCTATCTAGCTAGATATGGTGCTATATAAATGTCAGATATTATTATATTATTATTATAACTTATGGGTGTATATAGTAAGTGGTACTGTCCAGCTGTACACATGATGGTATTAAATATACATTTATAATTATATATATATATATATATATATATATATATAAATGAACACACACTACGTAACACTTCAAAATGTTCTACCAAACTAATTTATTTTTGTAAATAAAAACTAGGATGCAAAAACAATTCATACTTAATGGCAATCATTTGTGTACCTTTGATTCAATTATGGTAGTAATGAATCACAAAGAAATTAGATAACTGACCAAAGTATTCAACAATACAGTATGCTCGATTTGGTATTTACGACTATACATGTAACATAGAAGCATTAAGCAAGCCTCTATATTTTATTCCTGGTATTCCTTAATAACTACCAGTATTTCCTTAGACAATAAGAAATACTGGTCAAAGATGGCACCTTCATGGTCCAGTTGGTAGTGTATTGGACCACAGATCACTACCACCGAGTTTAAATCTTGGTATGGGCATATCTGAAGGGTGTTTCACCTTTGACTTTGCTTCATCACCTTTGTAGGTCACTCGGCCTATTTAGCCTACCATGTGCACAAAAGTGGACATAAAACATCAATCAATCAATCAATCAATCAATCAATCAATCATTGTCAAAGGACAGTGATAACACTGTTTCATCGAACAATCTTTGACTATGTACATCTTCAATATAACCATTGTGCTTGGGTCATTATCTTCGGTCATTAGCTTAATGAGATGAAACCTTATAAAAGGACGTTGCTAAATAAATAAAGGTCATGCAAGTAACTTGTAAGATACCCCAGAACAGTACAGTTATGTGTAATACTATAGAAATCATACATTATTATTATTATCATCATCATCATTATTACCAATGACTCACCTATAAATGATGTCCTTGGAACAAGCAGGTGGATTAGCAAAAGTTCGGCCCAGCACGCATAACGAGATGGTACGGGTATAAAACCTAGCACTGTATGAGTACCTGACGACATGTCTGTTGTTATAACTTTCAGAGCAAAAAGGACACCTGGTTTGAGATATGAAAATATCATTAAAAAAAGCATTAATTGATCTGATTGTAATGTATGTGCAAGTGACAGTATATCATATGTATTACTGAAACCAATATATATATATATATATATATATATATATATATAGAGAGAAGAGAGAGAGAGAGAGAGAGTGTGTGTGTGTGTGTGTCTGTTTCACAAGAATCATGCACCACACAAAACCTCACCTGAGAAACCAACAGCACATTCAGAAAGGTATTTTGGATCATGTAGCCATTCCTCAGCAACCAATGCCAGCCCGACATAGACAGCATTTGTCAGAACAGTAAACACAGTCAGCATGTACAAAAAATAGGCACTGCCCAGTCTTCGCTCTAGTTTGATTCCCTTCCACAGCAGCGACATCATGTTGAAGTACAGATGCCATTCGTCGAGGTGGAAAAATGAGCTCAGAAAAAGTCGTTTGTAATCACTTCTATACCAAACCTGCATGGCACTGATACACACTTCCTGGTGGTGCGGCCACCTGATATTGAGCAGTCGTAGGAATGCACACACCTGTCCAGCAATTGCTGCCAGAGTAATGGGTGGAATGTTGCCGAAGCCGACTTGCGCCATTTGACCGATGAGGAGGGCAAGTGCCATGCCCGGCATACGCCCTCTGCTGGAGTGACGTGGATACATGATTCATAACTTGGTGGCCTGCGCAAGAGAGGACAAAATCACGTTGACAATATTTCAATAAATATAAAAATTATTAATAATATGATGACTAATGAAATGAGAATGAAATGGTTTTATACAGAATTTATTACACAATGGAAAATAATTATTATCAAGATACATGAGAAGATTCACAGAAGGCACAGTTTTGTTCTTCTGCAGGTTAATCGAGCTGTGATAGCACAGTTAGTTAGAGTGTAGGACTAGTAGCCGAAGGGTCACAGGTTCGAGGCTCTAGGAGCTGCAACACTGTCATGTGGTGGGTGACTGGTTCACTCATCCATAAAAATGAGAACCTGACAGGACATGATGGTTATGTGTTTGAGTAACGCTTTGCACCTAAAAATTTTAAATGGCAGCATGCATTGTACGCTCCTTCAGTAGTTGAGATGTGTGCCTGATTGGAACAGGTCTGAGTCAGGGATAATAATACTCTAAAGTGTGTTAGAGCAGCTATCTAGCTGAATAGGGCACTATATAAATGTCCCATAGTATTATTATTATTAAGACAAACATACACATCTAGAATCCGGTTGTTTAAATCACTCGGTAATTCGTATGGTGACAAGACATGCATCAGTATATTTGTTTTCCTGCTTTAAGACTCCTGGTGCCAGTCAGTGCCAATAACATTGTCCTAAGTTTAAGTAAAATTAATTACTTAGATACTAAATACATTTCCTTTTAAAGTCACCACTTATAATTATGGTATAGTATTAATAGCAATCAATCCTACAATCAGTAGATCATAAGTAGAAATGTTTATGCCTGATCAACAAGATGCACTGATTGAAGAAAAACAGCAGATCACCATTTCGTTATAACTTTGCAGCTCCTCATAATAAAAAAAAATTAATTTGACTCCAGTTGTCTGGAAAATTGAAAATAATTTGCATTATATCTGGATATTAAGGTTATTGCTGTTGGTCCAAATGCACCATCTATAGTATCGGCACTTCTTCTGCAGATGCACAGTGTAAGCACACCCCACTTGTGTCCTGCAGGATGTGTTAATTCATTATAATAATAAGTGTGGAATACTAAAACACCCAATCATGCATAGCATCCCTTAATTAAGCACCGTAAAATTAATTGGGTTCAGCCATTCTTCTTTTCATTCACTTGTTGACTATATGTTAAGGCTGGCAGTCACTGTAAATAATATTGTTCTCTGTAGATCATTTCTTGTGCCATACAGATTCTTCTGAATAGTTGTTGTAGGCAGACATCACAAGATGAGCGCTGATCACGCCATCATTGTCAGGAAATGTTGTCATAACAGCTGTTGATGCATGGTATTGTGGTCTATTAGAGTGAGCTGCGCGGCCCAATACCTCTCTCTTCAGCACTCGAGGTTTCTGGTACCATATCAGTCTAGCCTCTATCCACTGACCAGTCCAGCTTGTGTGTCCCTAACAGAAGCCAAAGTTCCCGCTGGCATAGCTATCTGGGTCATTGTGACATACAAGCCCCCTGACTATGTCAAGGAATGGACTATGAAGTGGGGGGGGGGGGTAATAATGTACAACATCTCTGCCACACATTTCTATTCTGTCAGATCAGTCACAGCATTGAATATTTACGGCATAACCGAACTGTTAACTGCTCAATTACAAGACTCGACAATCATGATGGTATTACATCGGTAACAAAACCACAGCCAAATTTATATCTTTTATAAACATAATAAAATGGAATTTTATTGCATTAATATTCGGCATACCTCATAGGTGTGTGCTTTTTAATGGTACTATCTCCCTTTTGTTATGGTAAATTAGTGTTGGCTTAGCCATAATGAATATGATCTTATGATGTCAATTGATCAAGGTAAGCCAGTAATACTTGTTCTTCTGGACCTGTCTGCTGCATTTGATACAGTTGACCATAATGTACTTTTCTCTAGGTTAAAAAACATGTTTGGTCTGTCAGGTAAAGTACTTGAATGGTTTAGATCCTATCTGTATATATCACTGGATCCTGACAATGAGTTAAATTTCTCTTCTTCCTTGAAGAATTAAAAACATTGTCTTGCTGATATTCGGCTATGGATGACTCAAAATTTTCTAAAACCAAATGATAATAAAACAGGTATTACATATTTGGCATCACCACATTGTGTTAAATCCCTAAAGACACCAGCGTTACAGATGGGTGCATCTTCGATTACCCCAATGGGTCAGTAAAAAATCTAGGGGTTATTTTTGACCAATGTATTAATATGCATGAACATGTCACATCAGTATGCCGAACTGCTTACTACCATCTTAAGAACATCCACCACTTTTTAAAAGCATTCTTGAAACAATAAGCACTTGTAACTGTGGTCCATGCCTTTGTTACATCTCGTATAGACTATTGTAACTCCCTGTTATATGGCATGTCTGATTATAACATTAATCACCTTCACCAAATTCAGAATAGTGCAGCTCGCATTGTAACAAATACTAGAAAATATGATCATATCACCCCAATTCTTCAAAAACTACATTGGCTACCTGTTAGACAGCATATCCATTTCAAGATTTTGTTAATAACTTATAAATCTATTAATGATATGGTGCCAGAATACCTGTGTGAACTGGTGTCCATTAGAAAGTCATCCCGAAAACTCAGGTCATCCAGTCAGATACTATTGCAGGTGCCAGTGTCTCGGCTCAAGTCATATGGTGATTGTGTGTTTAGTGTTGCAGCCCCCACTTTGTGGAATAGGTTGCCGGCAAATATTAGAAATGCTTCGTCTCTTGAAAATTTTAAATCTCTTCTAAAAACACACCTATTCAAGGTCGCTTTCACCGATAAATAATTATTATCTTTTAAATTATAACAGGGTTTTTACAGACATATTATTTAGGGTATTATTATATTACATATTATTTGTACAGCGCCTTTGAATGGCGCTTTATTAAATATACATTATTATAATTATAATGCATCATGTACACTGTACGTTTCATATACAGTTAAGCTACTCCAGATCTCTGGCAGCACCTTGAGGAGAAAATGTTATCTAATTGATTCAATCGTGGCGCAGTTCAGTATATATTCTCTCAGATGTTATCCAATAATGTTTATTACCATCTAATAGCAGAGTTGATGTAATTGATCATTAATTTACAGGTTATTATTTAACATGTGTACCGGTATATATTTTTATATCAATGGCAGTTGGATGTTGGTTGCATCACTCAATCATCACTGTACCAAGTTATATGTCTTAAGCTCATCCCTTAGGTCTTGATCAAAAAGCCCACAGTAAGGGAGCAAATACTAAAGTTAGAATAGAGGATACATCTCTGTTTAACCCCAGATTTCACTGGGAACCATTCAGAAGATGAAATACTGAGGATGACACAGCATTCGAAGTGGTTGTAAAACTTCTCTATCAGTGAAACAATCTTCATAGGTACTCCATAGGATATTATCAAAAATATGTGGTCTTCAAAAAATTATTTTAAGGACATTATATATACATATATAAATGCATACAAACATATGCAAAAATTATAAATTCATATTTTACAAAATGGTGCACGATTAAATTTATCATGATCTGATCATGCTGAATCAAGTGGTCTCGTTTTAAAACAGACAGGGTTTCGAAATGCGTCAATACAATACTATTAGTGATGAACTATTACAGACAAGTCTTGAACTGTATGTAAATGTTCTCATCAGATCCCGTTAGAAATAAATGTTTCCACTTTATTGTGCTCTCCTGGTGTTTTAATGTCTTTAGATCTATAAGTTTATGACTATATATATACCTTAATTAATATTATTAGATCTATTATTAGTATATGATTAATATGATAATAAATATGTATTTACATTATTATATGAAATTAACAAAAAAGTACAATACGATTATGTTTATAGTCATCAATATCTAGGGGCCTAATTACTAATAAGTATTACAATAGTCTATCATAAACATCTACTCATATCTAGTGACTAGTCTAGAATCTAGATCGTCTTTGACTTGTTAACCCCTCCTCAATCTTAATCTTATAGAGTCAAATAGACCTAGATCTACACTTCAGTTCAGCCTAGATAGTAGAACTAAAAGAAAATAATGATAATATAGAGTGCAAACCTTCGCCTCTTCCAGTAAGGTTGTTAGTAGAGCCAGTAACAGGGCAGAAAACAGATCTCTTACACAGAAGTGAAATGATTCTATATATATTTAGTATTATGAAACACAAAACAAAAATTGAATACACGTCAGTCTTATCCCTCAAATGAACTTCCGCCACGTGTTTATGTTTACATCGCGAATATTCTCGCGAGATCTTGAAATATTGCCATAATAATAGCAGAGAGCTTAAATATATTATAAACAGTCTTTGATAATAGTCAGCTTTATCATGTATGGAAGTATGGTAGTTAAATATCTTTCTAGTACCTTGAGTGCTTTAACTTTCTTAAACACATGTAGAATGTAAGCAAAAACTGTTTACAATAACAAGACGTGTTACTTGACGTTTTAACATGGCGCCCCATTTTGAATTCAAGGAGCGGAGCGATCCTAGCGGCTGGAGTCGCTATGTCACGGTGATTGATATTTTATAACCACTTTTGTGCATATAGTAGGCTAAATGGGCCGACCTCCAAGGTAATGAAGCGAAGTCGAAGATGAAACAACCTTTCGATATGCCCACGCCGAGCTTCGAACACGGGTAGTAGTGATCTGTGGTCCAACACGCTACCGCTAGACCACCGACCCGCCCTTTTTTACATGACAGTGGTTCATTCTGTCCCGCTTTCGGCTACAGTAACAAGAAGGGTGTATACAAAGAAAGACAGTCTAAAATGATGAGCTGTTTTTTAAATGAAGGATATTTAAAAAATAAGCATATATAACAATTTGAAGTAGACACGCGCCCCACTTGACACGATCCACCCCAGGTGACGTCCACCCGTAAGCTCCTGAATGCTGACGTCACTTCTATAGAGAGCGCCAAAGTCACGGCAGAGCATTTCAGTTATCTCCTTCCCGCATCCATTAACCTAAAAGAAAACTAGACCGAACACGGCCGCCAATTTGATGGTAAAAAGGTCCCAACTTCCGGTCGTGGAAAAAAGGAAAAGCAGACTGCAAAATCGGGTTTATAAACATGGTGAATTATTATTGTGTTGATGTTTGCATAAGCCGTGGGAGTTAAAGTAATACAGATGGGATATCTTTTCACCGGTAAGTGTAAGGAACACATTTAAAATAACTGTTAAAGCATTGTTTTTTGGCGGGAAATTAAGCATAACTATTATTATATTTAACCTATTCGACAACCCCCCTTCTGTCTCTGGCGTTTGATCCCAACTAAACTAGATCTACGGACTTACATAAAACGACATTTACACATTTCATGGCATATAATAGGACAGGAATAATACAGATTGTCTGCGCACACAAAATTATAATGTACACATGACAAAGTTGCTTTCTCCACTACCGGAAGTCAGCGCTGTTTGGTCATGGCGGCCCATTCAAACATCACCGAGTGCTCGGTTTAGTTTTCTTTCACGTCAATATACCTATATCTATGATATCAGGTATATTTCGTGATTATTATTGTGGAATTTTTGGTCACTGTTCTAAGCATTACATATTTAAAAAATATTTTCGGAGGGTGGACATCGTTTTTGCAAAATTTTGTGATACGAAGTTTCGCCCTGTCGAGTCTGTGGACATTTGCATATCCGCCAAGAATCGCGCGTTCGTTTCCGTGGAGACTCAAATTGCCAGGAAATGTCCTAGAGCTATCACATGGTTTATCAGTTTATATTCAATAGTTCTTATCAAATCAGTATCTGACAAACACGTATGACGCGTTGTGATTATTGAAGTCTGTTCTATGTTAATTTTTTAGAATGCAAGTTTGTGGTGTTTAATTAGGAGTGCGAGTTACTGTTTGTATATGTGATCACTGTCTTCCAATTGTATTTTAGAAATTAGCTCTACACTCGAACAGGAACTGAACATCTGAAAACGACTAAAAATAATTCTGATTTGTATTCACGGAATATGGCGGTCATAAAGTATTTTTTCCAATACGTACACGCACCCAAAAATTCCATGACTCGTGCGTGCAACACAAATACCATCATGAAAGTTCTATCTATTTCTCCTAAAGGTGAACTTCTAAGATTAAAACACGATCGAATGATAAATGCTTAATTATCCAAGGAAGTTTGGATGTCATATAAACACCCTGCGGACAAAACACCCTGAATAACACGCATACAAATGGTTGTTAGAATAGGTTGTTAGTCAAGACCGGAATAAACAATCAGGCAATGCCTCTATATTCCGTATATCCGGTATCAAGGTAGAATACGGCCACTGCAATTGAAAATATTACAAATGGTGGCTAGACCGCTATTCCGTGGTCTGAGAACATACGGTTAGGGGATAGCCGGATATAACCCCCTGCGAACCCCCCCCCCTGAATATAGGAATTAAGGTTAACGTTAATTGACAGTAATTGACACACATACAAATGGTTGTTACAATATGGCCACTTCAACTGAAAATATTACAAATGGCGGCTAGACCGCTATGACGTGGTCTGAGAACATAGGGTTAGGGTTAATTGACAGTGATTAAGACACATACAATTGGTTGCTTATAGGCTGTGAAGTGACCGGGCTGTGAAATTATTCTTTATTTACAGTTTCACAGCTTTGTTTTTTCGATGTCATGTGTGCAAAATTAGTGTTAATTAGCAAGAGAGTATGTGCTCGTGTAACATATAGTAAGTACGATAGTATTTGCAATTCATTTCAACCATGCGGCACACATGCATGTATACAAGCAGAGCTTTTTGTTATTTGGCAATTGCCACGCTCTGAGAAACGCACCTGGCCGCTAGGTATGCTACTGGTTCAAAATAAAAAATGGAGCGTCATCTGAAAGAAAACTAGACCGTGTACGCCTGCATGCCTGTCTATTTGATGTCAAACAGGTCCCAACTTCCGGTTGGGGCAAAAAGGAAAACAGACTGCTAAAATCATGTTTATAAACATAATTAATTCTTGTTGTGTCGTTGGTTGCATAAACCATGGAAATAATACAAAAGGGACATCTTTTCATCGGTGGAACACATTTAAAATAACTGTTAAAGCGTTTTGTTGAGGTAAATTAAGCTTAACTATTATTATGCGGACATAACCCCCTGAATATAGGAATTATGGCTAGGGTTAATTGACATTGATTAACACACACACAAATGGTTGTTAGAATATGGCCACTGCAATTGAAAATTTGTGTTTGGCCTTATATAGTTATATTTTCAAAAACTATATATTAAATTCACATTTTTTTTCAAAACAACCACCGACATTCAGGGGGTTTTGTCCGCGATTCACATAAACCAACAGCAGTGAATAAATAATCAGCCATATAGCTTATGGTAAATATATTTTTCAGATGGAAACCGTGACAACCATGATTACTAAAAGAAACAAGTCTATGAAATGAACAATTGTGATTGTCAAATTGTAGATTAAACAACAATCAGTATCCAAAGTAGGCGATTTGTTGGTATGACTATTTACTGAATACTTCTACTTACAAAAACAAGCATATCAAATTCTAGGAATCGAAGCACATACACACATATATTAAAAAGAATTGTCATAATCTGATCCCATATTGATATTCTTTGTTAACACGCCACAGTAGTACTCGTCCACGCGGACCTGAAATATACGTATAATTAAAGAGTGTAAGAAATATCATAAACTCTTTGGTGTAATATATTAAATTGCAGCATTAATTCCAGTTTGTTAATGTTACATACAGTATTTATATAGCGCCCCGTTTGCTCTAATGTGCTGCACATAAACATGAAATTAAATGTCCATATTAACGTCATAATCGTAAGTGTTGCGAACGATAGCATAAGCTGTGTATGGCCTGAATTTGTAAACTAGTACATCATGAAATAAAATAGTACAATATACGTGGACTGATTATATCAATAATGACTAGGAATTTTGATTAACTCTTAATGAAGTGACTATAGGCATTATATGTATTATTAATATATTGAATTGAATGATAAAATAATAAAAAATCAATAGGTTACAGATCACAGTAACATTTATGACGGTTATAGAGATAGATGCCTAATGAGTGATCAATCTTCTGTGACTATAAGGCCCGAGACAGGATTTCCCAAATCATTCACTATAAATGAACTAACTCGTTCACTAATTCGTTCACTAACAATCTACAAATTTAATAAGTCCACCATACTTGAGTACCGAGGTGAAGTAAACACAAATAATTAAATATCCCGAAAACCGAGAGAGAGAGGGGGGGAGAGAGGGGGGGTGACACACATACAGAACTGTTTGTAGTTTCCAAATTTGAATCTAAAGCCCAGTTCATGTTTCGCATCATCATCATCATCCAGCACAAGTGATGCATTTCACCAGAACCATCCAGGAACAGCAAATCGTCGACAATTGTAGACTGAAATCATTCCACGTGTACGAACACTAACATATGATGACCTTCCGACTTGGTCTTTCATCGTGCTACGTACGTCACTCTCGTTGAATTATGAACAGAAGAATGATCAGGACTTCTGCTGATTAACTGGTCGTTAGCATGCAAACAACCCTTGTCCTGATCTACACCTGTACCTCTAATGCAGATTGATATAAAAGTGTTACAATATGTCTGACAAAGCGGATCGACCCGTTAGAATTATATTGTTAACTATATTTGAAGTAGATGGCTAAGTTCTATTCCCGGCTTGTCATACACCTTTGCTGAGGACAGAGAGCTTAAATATAGAGAGGCGTTACTCTTGCCGCGCCAAGGAAAGATTTAAATTATTTGAATACTAATTGTAGAATGTAGGATATGCACTTTACTGAAACGGAATTCATGAACCAGACAAGAGATAAACTTATCTAGAATGCTATTTCAACTATTTTTGATGTACCAAATCCACCTCATGCATCCACTGAAATCAAAGAGAAGGGTATTAACAGATAGGAGACCTATACAGGAGACATGGCCAGCTGTGAAGGTAATTAATATTTATAAATATTAATGGTGAAACATATTACAAATTGGTATTATAAAATTAATTAAATAAAAAACAAGGCATGAAAACAACCCATGAAATTTTGTCAGCCCATTTCATATCTTAATACAAAAAAGGATTACCAGCACCTGAATTAGTACTTAAATTTTCATAATGTTAATGTTCAGCTCATGTGTCTTAATTGGTATACTTCTCTTCATAACTTAAATGCATATCAAATCAAATTCTTTAACCAACTTGAAAAAAGGAAAACATGTGTTTACACATTGTGTGTGCACTTGGTGTAAGTCATTATTTCACAAGGTATTGTTCTGTTTCAGTCCTTGAAGTTCTATCATGATGAGATGAGATGTGATAGATGATTTTGAGTTATCTGTCTAACTTTAAACAGTTCACTGATCTGGTCTAAATGTCATATTTTTGTAGTAGTGGTTGTTTAGAGCTGGAAGCAATTTGGGTTATTCTGTGCATTTGATAACAAATGACTGATTGTAACTGTAGATGAACCCGTGGCACAAGAGATTTTATGCCGCTTATTGCATGAAAGTACTAATTTCTCTATCTCTAATATTGTTAACGCAAACAGAAATATCAATAACATTCCATGTATCTTCTTTGTTCTCAGGTGCGCAGGCCTATATTGGGCTATATTAGTGAGGTGTAGACTCTAAATGAACTTGTAATTTTTTTAGTTAATATATGATAAACGGACATAATGAATATTTGGTGAAAAGTTTGTAATGGATTGTGTTATGGTTGCACTATAATAGCTGTATAAATGCTTGTTATATATATATATATATATATATATATATATATCCAAATAAATAAAAATGAAATGAACCATGGCATAAACTGTGATTGTTGTGTGTGATAATTGATGACAAATTGACATGATGAAAAATATGTTTATGTATAATTGTTTTTATTTAAACTAACCTTTAAAAATACGCCTTCCACACACAAACTAACACGTTCAATTATTTTCTGATCAGCTGTAAATTAAGTGATTGCAAATTGTAGGCTGTGACGTGACCGGGCTGATAAATAACTTAATTCTTTATTTACAGTTTCACAGCTTTTTTTTTTCGATATAATGTTTGCACAATTAAAGTGTTAATTAACAAGAGAATATGTGCTCATGTAACATATAGTACTAGTGGTAGTATTGGCAATTGATTTCAACCATGCGGCACAACCAGAGAGCTTTTGTTTATCTGAGAAATACCCCCGGTCGCTGGGGGCGCCACTGGTTCAAAATCCAAAATGGCGCGACAAGAGTAACGCCTCTCTATATTTAAGCCGTTGACTTATATTAGGTCAATGATTTAAGCTCTCTGATGACAATACACGCACCGGATGCTGGATTTATATTTTAGAACAAATATAATCCGATATCGTAATTACGTATTCTTAACTAGGTCACAATCAGGCACAATGACGTAGAACGATTATAACTTATTGTTTACCGTTTAAATAATAACTCGACTCCTTGGAAGAACAATCTCCATTTGGACATCTTCCGAAAGCCCTCCCGTGTAGCGTCTAAACTCAGCACTGTAATCTCTAACGTAAGGTAGAGTTTGAATTACATGATCTTCAGGCCAGTCGCCATATTGGAGCAGTATCTCATTATCAACTGGTCTGTTGTGTCTAATTGTAGGAACTGGAAAGAAGGCCATTTCTCAGCAAATCAACAAATAAAATGATTTCCAATTTACACATGTGCCCATGGATGCACCGAAAGAGGCACAGGCGTGGGCGCACGGGCACACAACGCATAATACGTTATTTGCTTAGAATTATACCATTCTGAATTGCTAAAGGCGATTGATGTCATAATCAGATATGACACATAATAGAATGTTACAATAGTCAATATTAGATGTAATAAAGGAGATGTACCATTGTAACATGTATTTATTAGGTCTACAATGGTCTTAGAAAGAATTAGATCACTACCTGGCTTCATAATTCTATCCATCATCTTCTTCAGAACCCCGTTTGTGTATAGGTAGCCAACAAAAACGCCACACAGGTGATCTGATATTGAAAGAAACAATACCTGCTTACTTTTTAAATGCAAAGTTTACAGCAATCACCCAAATCGAAAAATGTTCCGTCGTGCAAATGTTAATTTTATAGAAGAAAAACGCACTTTAAATCATGGACAACACATAAAATTAAAAAATTAAACACCAAAAAGATTGTACACTTATAAAATATATTTAAAACAAACATGACGACAACACCGTCACACAATCATTACACGTTTTGTTTATTTTAGACTATCTGTCAGTTAATAGCATGTTTAAGTGTATACATACTTATCAACGATGTACTTGGTACACACATTTGGATGAGCAAGAGTTCAAACCAGCAATACATTATATACCGATGTTGTACTGCAATTCCTGATGCCGAATTTGTCATGACGACATTGAGAGCGAAAAGGACACCTGACGTGGAATAATGGCAGAACAAATAAAAATACACGTTTCTAATTATCGTAATGATCGTGCGATGTTTGCATAAATTTCATTGCAAAAAGAAATAAACGTTTACCCCCCCACACACACACACACACGTAGTTAACGTTAGTCACCACCATAGCTTTCTTAGGTAATACAATTATACTGATAGTGAACTGGGAAAGAAAATGCCCAGCGTTGGGATTGATCTTTTAGTAACTGAAGCATGTATCCATAAAGTAATGGGGAACCATGATGCTTGTCAAAGAAATCATGTATGGAATATTTTTGTAATAAATATTGTGGAAAAATTATTTAGATCTAAGCTTAGTGCATCTATCTTTGCTCTGGGAGAATTTCATTTGAAAATATTCTCAATAGGCGAGATTTTAAGACCAATTGTTTCTCAGTAATCCCTACCCACAACAGTGGTGTAGATGACTTGTATGAAATTTGTGATGTCGATAATAAATATTATACATTTTGGCTAAAGTCTAAGGGGCTTAATAATATTATTGGTGAACGTTGTGAAAACGTAATATTTTGGAGTATTCTAGTTTTCTGTATATTTAGGTTTATGGGCATTCTTGCCATAGACCACGTGGAAATGGGGGGAAATGTTTTCCGTGTAATTTAATTTGTATTCTCCCTCTGTAATATTTTTTATTTCAAAGTATGAAGAAAATGATGGAAAATTGTTCGTATGTTGCACGTCACCTTTAGCCGTGTTTGTTTTTAAATCATGATTTAAATCATTAAAAAGTCAATGGATTTTTTTTTCTGGATTTATTCATGATTTTCTTTACAATTTGCCTGTGTTTTAATTTAATAAGATTTTGATATATTTTAAATTAGTTTTTGCAAATTTTGCCTGTACTGAACATGCTACTTTACAATTGCTTTGAATTTGCATCCTGATATTTAACATGACTATTTAATATTTTGTAACTTCACAACACAAACATGTATTGAGATTTTGAATGATAGTATGGATTGTGTAAAACAAATGGATTTTAAAAAATCAATCCGATTTAAAACAAATTCATGCTTTTTAACAATCCAGCTTTCTACTTGTTGTTATCCTAGAATCTGTAGAATAGGAAAAAACGAACACTTCTGTTTGAAGCTAGACTTCATTCTCCCCACAAAGAATGCTTCCGGTCTTAAAGTTCCCTCACACAGTAGCGTAGAGAAGACTTTGTGGAGAGAGTGCTAGTCCCTCTCTTGGTATAAATCCCGCCTGCATAAGAGTAATTGATGAATGGACTGACATTCTAGACGAAGTGTTGGATGTGTAGATGTAATCTACATAGATTTAAAAAAGGCATTTGACACTGTTCCAAATCGAAGGCTTCTAGCCAAAATATCCAACTATGGGATAAAGGGGAAGGTTCTGGAATGGATAGAAGATCTTCCTGACAAACAGAAAACAGCGGGTGGTAGTGAATGGTTCATTTTCAAGATAGATAGAGGTGCTGAGCGGTTTCCAGCAGGGAAGCGTGTTAGGACCGGTCCTGTTTGTTCTGTTTATCAATGATCTCCCGGAAAGCGTTAAACGGAATGATCAGGATCGGTTACAATAGGACCTCAACTCATTACAATAATGGGTAACCAAGTAGTTTCTGAGGTTCCACCCTCAGAAGTGTAAAATGATGACGATCAGAAGTAGACAGAAAATATCACCGGAAAGACAATATTATTGGTCACAGGTTCGAACCCCGCAAGAGGTCGAAACTTTTCCGGAGATTAATTTCTCGACTCACAACATCGTGGGTGGATGACCACGTTAAATGGCGCTGCCGTCTCCACTGAATTATTTAAAATAAAGGGGGACGTTAAAACCCCCTGCGTTCAGAAACTACATAAGGTTACATAAGGTATAAGGCTAATGAAAATCTGGTAGTGTGAAACTCACTACTCGCATACAGACATTTACTTACTTGAAATGTGTAAGTAAATGAAAATATGCGTTTGATTTTTAGTCCTCTAATATGTTGAATTTTGCTCACAAACAATGCTTCTCTTGCGACGTATAGCTCAAAATATCTTGCAAATAATAATACTAATAATGTATATTTAATAAAGCGCCCTTACTAGCAGGAGCCATTCAAAGGTGCTGTACAATCAATATGTAATATAATAATACCCTAAATAATATGTCTGTAAAAAAATTGTACGTGATTTAAGAGATAATCATTAATCGGTGAAAGCAACCATGAGCAGGTGCGTTTTTAGAACAGATAAAAAATTTCAACAGATGACGCATTTCTAATATCTGCCAGCAATTTATTCCACAAAGTGGGGGCTGCACACTAAACACACATTCACCATATGACTTGAGCCGAGACACTGGCACCTGCAATAGTATCTGACTAGATTACCTGAGTTTTCGGGATGACTTTCTAATGGACACCAGTTCACACAGGTATTGTGGCACCATATCATTAACAGAATCTTGTTATTAACAAAATCTTGAAATGGATACGCTGTCTAACAGGTAGCCAATGTAGTTTATGAAGTATTGTGGTGATATGATCATATTTTCGAGTATTTTTCACTATGCGAGCCGCACTCTTTTGAATTGGCTGAAGGCGATTAATGTTATAATCAGATATACCATATAACATGAATAAACGTAACGTCCAATAATTCGTCTATTTCGTATATTACAAAGGTCACAAAATACTGTAGGACCCAAATCACCCCGAGGTCCAGATAATCTGCTGTTTACCCTTTTAATGTAGGTATAATATAATGTGTTTATTTATAGGTTCCACTTTTCGGTAATTGGTCACGTGCGCGTTTACTCTATTTTTGTTGAATAATATCGTAACCACCAAGAGTTGGTTTAGTATGGATTCAGTTGTCTTTTATAAAATATGTTCCCAGTATTAATAGTACTGTTACTTTATCCAGAAAGATAACCATCTCTCATTTGAACACACACACACACACACACACACACACACACACACACACTTTATATATTAAAACACTGTAAACGATCCATGTGTATGCAATAATACTGTATAAACACTCCTGTATAACTATACAATTGCGGTGATATATTCTCTTTCAGGCGTGTCCCTTCAAGTGTAGCCCATATATTTGAGTCTTCGCCAGTTATAGGTCATAATATGCAGGGTGTGTATATGTGTATGTGTGTGTGTGTGTGGGGGGGAGTCTCTCATTCAGCCATTCACTCACTTTCTCACACAGAAACAATACTTAATATTCACCGGAAAATCCGGCGACGTACTCGGATGGATCATGCGTTTCATAAGATGTGAAGCCGCTGAATAATGCACGCTCCTTACTAAATAATTGGACGACTACATACAACGGATTAGTGACAACGGCGAACGCCAATGTCATGAACACGAAGTAAAAAGGGCCAACCTTTTCTCGCAGTATCCATCCCTTCCAGACGAGTGAGATCATATCGAAGATGAAATGCCTTTGGTCGATGTAGAAAATCGAATTCACGACCAGCCACTTATAATCGTAATAATGACACGCTTTAAACACACCGATAAACACCATAATGAGACAGCAGTGCTGTATATGATGGTCTCTGACGTTGACGAACACCATAAACGCTATTGCTCCTGTCGACATTAGGACGAGTGTAATCGGTGAATTGCACAACAACGTGTAAAGGTATATCAGGTAGCTTGGGTCGATGTTACGGAGCATGTTTTTTTCCCTGCAACAATAAATAAATAAAAGTGAAGTTCATATCACGATCTGCCATTACGTTCATGCTACGGACAAGAGGTTTGCTGCGATCTGATTAAATGAAATATCCAACATCGTAGAGCCAGTAATTAATGATCGGATTCTGACCTAGATTTGTCGGACGACCTGACCACGATATTTTTCAATGCATTTAATCACTCGCCGACTCACTCACCTACATTGTGATCATCCAATTTATAAACTCACACACGCGCGAGCACACACACACACACACACACACACACTGTGATAATCCAAGTTGTAAACTCGCACATACACACACACACACACACACACACATAGAGAGAGAGGGGGGGGAGTGAAGATCCACGGCAACAGATATGTTATCAATAGAGCACAGAAACTGTTAGCCTGCAGTACTTTACTCGTGTTGATCACAATTTTGGAATCTTGCGGGTACTAAAGAGCACAAGGTGAGCCCGTTTCATCCATCCATCTATTCTGATCATAGCACACGAGGCACTTTAATTTTCAGATGAGACGCAGATAGTGCGGTTGAAGGTGGACAAGAATACTTGAGATGATTAACAGATAAATAAACGGGTTAAAAAAGTAAATGATAGTAAAAACGTACGGCTGCAGAAATGGGAAAACCACAATGTTCCACTTGTTGAAGGCAAAAAGATCGTGGCATACTATGTAACTGGTCTGTATCTATGCACAGTATTACTTAGCGTGTGTGTATATATATATATATATATATATATATATTCAATAAAGGGGGATTTCTGATAGCCCAGTTGTTAACTGGAGTACAAACCTTTAGATTGTGTGTTCGAATTCAGCTCGTACCTCTGTTTGTTGGATTTATTTCCTCACGAAGACTAAATAACGCTACAATATCCAGGAAAAAAAAGACAAAAATTCTATAATCATTTATTGCCAGTTAATTATTATTGATTAATTCAAATAAACTAACTTAAGCTTCTGGATTGGAATGTATAGACGTTTGAAAGTATAATCTTACGTGTAACGCTGAAATGAGATCGAGCGGTACTTACACTCATGTATGGATATTGGCCCGCAATTTTTAAATGTCACAACTTCCGCTACATACCTCACCATTTAGTTCTTCGATCTTTCGCTACGCCGCGCCACTCTATCGAACCGTGACCATGAACACACTGCTCTCCATAAGAAAGGACGAAAAAGATCCGCTGGAAGGATCCAATGACGTGCGTAGTTGATAAGAAATTGCACCAACGTTTTCCATTCTAAGTTTATAATCCCAGCTCTAACCTAACCTCAGCATTATTCGTTAGATCGTATTCTGATCGGAGTTAGCAGTTAGTGACTTTGCTATGATAGCATATGACATGGCGTGTTGAAAGATCAATGCACTATCGAATTTTGCTACTTCCTCGGCCTCTCATCGCGCTGTACTCTCGGCTAGAGATGAATGGGTGCCAGGAAACGTTGAAGGCGACCTATTGACACTTCGCTCCCATCGAAGATTTGTCCACACGATATGCAGAAAGTTGAATATTGCTTTCAGACCAAAATGATATAAACACTCATTCACTCTTTCGCTATGTATGTTACAGTAAGTTTGTGAAACCAGTGATTTCAGGAATGCTCTGAAAGGTTTAGGAATTTCGCGAAGTCCCTGGTTTCACAATCTTATTGCAACATAAACGTACCACAGAAAATGGCTGCAGCAACACTTTATGAACCCCTTATGACTCATGACTGGCATTATGGTACTGCTATTGGGATACGATCCTTATGATTTAGCAGGTATGGAGAAATCAATAGAGAAGCACAGCAGTTGAAAACAGGAGGATTATGGACGATCATGTTAGAACAAATACCTCGTTATGCCCCTGAGGTTATCAAGCTCGTATTCCAGGCTTTAAATGATGACATCCTTATGAAGACATGCCTTCATGGTCGCAGCTTTAACACAATGTAGCTTGGTGTGTCTCGGACTGTCTCATTCAGCCTATTTCACCGTTCTTTTTACATGTATATAAAAACTGTATACATAATATGTTGGGGTTACTGGGAAGACACCTTCGGCTACATTTGCCCTTCACTCTCCATTGACAATATTATTTCGTATTATTGCATTCGTGCATATGTAAATGGAAAATAAATTTCAGTTCAGACAAATGAGAGCTGCGATCATCTCATCTGGTAGTGTGACCTTGTATATAATGAAGGCGAACTGTCGAGGACTGCCACTTTTAGTAGTAATCTTGGCCTTGGACCAGCTCTTGGCCCTTTAATGTAGACTGGATGTGTGCTTTTGACTGGAAAAGGGCCAAAATTGGCAATGTGCTAGCGGAGACTGGAGTTACTGCTAACCATCAACAGAGAATGATTGTGGCTGCCACAGATTCATCAGCATCGGACGATCATTACTATTCTGACAACTGTGTGGAATGTTATCTTCAAAGGCAACAGCGTTGATATTGAGGTCAATGGGATTCGTGATCATGATTAATTTTAAGTTATCGTCCTATCTTTTAACTTTCTTTTACCATAAGACCTTTCAAATGGACATACGATTAATTTTAATTCATACTTATTTGATTATTTTTGTACCTAATATAAATAGTTTAATTCAACTTCCTAGCTATTTTATTAATATAATATTGCTTGCCCAAACTGCAAAGAACGACATCTCAAAACAACCAATTTTAGGCTAAACTTTTACGTGGTTGTCGTTGATGCAAAATGACGAGTGCTTAACCTCTTTCTGTAAATTCGGCTGACTTTTTTTTATATGTATTGTTAATATTGGTAAGAAAACTAAACCCGTTTTTTTATTTAATATTATTAATATAGTATTTATTTTACGATTATTTATTTAATATGAAAAAAAGTACTGCACCCGGGGCTCCTCAGGATTTCAGCCTTAACTAAAGTTTCTCTTATAGGTTCGACCTTATTGATTTACATAATGTATATACATTTTGATTCACTGATTGATTATCTTCGTTTCGTGATTTATAGTCATGAAACAGAGATAGCACACCAAAGGGCGAGCACATATTTCCAGTACGGTCCCTTTTATTGAGTGGTTGTTCATAAGGGAGTGGTACGGAAGATGGAGCCGAAATACCCCAAGGTGGTCACTGCCAGAGTGTGGTAATTACGTCCTCAAGGAGTCTTTAACAACCCCCTTTTAAAATTAATTCAGTGGAAACGGATGCGCCATTTAACGTGCTCAACCACCCACGATGTTGTGAGCCGAGAAATTAGTCCTTGAAAAAGTTTCAACTTCTTGATGGGATCGAAACTGTGACCCTTGGCACAAAGTGTAACGTGCTTAATCGCTAGACCACCAGGAGCTCATAATATTAATCAAACAAAGAGCTATGACTTTACACGTACAGTTCATATTTAAAATTAAATTACTCCTAAAATCAACAAATGTGGTCCAGTTTTATTTCTGGTGAAGTTTCTTCTTAATAGAAGACAGAATTCCGAGCTAAACTGTGTCCGGAGTAATACCCTATTAAAACATTGAAGCCACTATATGAAGGCCATTTGAAATGAACTAATTAAGCTGTTAAATGTGAAAATATAATTAAATAAGTTCTTTATTTGAACACGTTTGTGCTCCTTAACATTTAAAGTATCTCATAAACCATAAAATATATATTATATTATTATTTCTAGTGAAACCAATATGTGAACATATGGCCAACTTAATCTCTTTTTCTGTTGTCCGTCTTGCTTTATTTGACTGCGTGTTGTGAGATGGAGTATATAATGCAATAAAGAATTAACTTTGTTCACTTTTACAATTACTTTTAGTTGCTGTATCATATTTCGTACGCTATGTAATTAATGATGTGTTAATTATGAAAACGCGCAGATTAAGTTAAAGTGCTAATTTTCCGATATATGTTTTTATTTCTAAGCATATCATAGAACATTTCAAGTTCATAATAATAATAATACTAATAATAATAATATTAATAACATTGGCCGTTATTTTACGTAGCTTGGCTATCTCAAATGACTAATTCTAAATAAATTGTAAATTTACAATTTACAATATATGACATATTCAGTGGAGAAAACTTTGCCAGTTGTCTGATTGGATGAAAAACTCCTCCTACTATAATGCCATGACCGAGATTCGAACCTCCAACTCCCCGCACAGCATGATCATCATCAAGTAAGAAATATTATTTATTTTATATGAACATAAACAAATTCAACATACACGCAAAAAATTACTACATATTTGAAAATGTATTATTAAAGACCCGCAGATCAATGGCATTACTATTGCTGACCACATATAACACAATCTAATAGAGTCTCTAATTGTTTTTGCATAAAAATACGTGATTCGTTTCTATTCATTTATGATACGTTACACATATTTCATGAATTGTGAAGGCCTCATTAATTTTCACTGGATATTAATGATCGAAGTCGAACAATTTTCACCCTTATCTGTGATGAACAATGGAATATATATATATATATATATATATATATATATATATATATATATATATATATATGTCAAAAGTATGAATTTCACAAAAGGTAACGCTGAAGTGATAATCCATGACACACACGCAACCACACACACACACATACACACACGAGGCGCCTCTACGGTCTAGCGGTAGCGTGTTGGACCACAGATGACCATACCGCCCGTGTTCGAATCTCGGCGTGGGCATAGCTTTGTTTCGTCTTTGACTTCATTTCATTAGCTTCGTTATACAAATATAATTGTCTTCAGTAAATGTTTTCAGTTATTATATGTCATCGAAGTGCACGGTTCGGATTTTATATATCGGATTTCAATTTTATACCTAATACATTTTGGTCAACATATAAACACTAAACATATAAGCGTGTTGTAGTGGCCTTTAATAATATATACAGAACATTATTTGTCATTTTAAGGGGGGAGATTCATTTGGGGTGTTGGTTCGCAAAAACGTTTATAATTTTAAAACACGTTTAGGTGCTACTAGCAATTTGCTAGTACAGTGTATTGTTTCTAGTTTGTTTTTTATTATCATTCTAGCTCTTGTGCTAGATGAGCTAAAACACTAAATTTATAATTTGTTATCTGTATTATATACTTCACTGTATCATAATTCATATGTATATGGAATTTTATATTCTAAAATAAATTGATTGATGGATGGATTGATTGATTGATTGATAGTGATAGATGTGTTTATGGAATGTCAACCTAAACAGTCGCCCTTCAGCTATGTGTACCAGGTATGACCAGGATTGAGGCAGAACAAACAACTGAAAATTAAATTTGCTATAATATAATCAGGCATTTGTTTCTTTAAAACAAATAAGGAAAACCGCCTCTCTTCATAACTGTATATGCGTGTGTGTACGTCCACGTATATCCCTCTTGTACATTGTACGCACACCGTTTCTGAGTATTATCGGATATAGTCTAAAAAAAGATAGCGATTTGAGTGTTTAGTAAAACATAACATTTGCCGCCGTACGAATAATGTGTTTTCTGAAAAGAGTGTAATAACCCCAATTAATTATCCTGGATAACCTAAGTACTGGGCAAGTAATTACACAAAATGGTTGGTACCTCAAATAATGAACAGCAGACACATTTGTTTTTATATAATTGTGACGATTTTCAAACTAGACTAGTGCTGTTATTAAACATTTAATATTTCGGTTTTCAACATTATAAATGATTATTTACTAGAATACAGAAGTAAATAACAGTTTCTTAATGAGCTATATCATATTAATTATTAATAACATACAAAATTATATTGAAATTAAATCATTAGGTACGATGTTCGTTGTGTACGTTTCTTCTTGGTCTCGCTACGAATATTGTCCGAATTGCTTCACTTCCTGTGCTATGAAACGCTGTTGCTAAGGAAATGAAGCCAAGACAGCTCGAAGGTAGGTTTATGCCCTGCGATATAAATATTCATGGTATTAGTTTTGAAATTCGAAATAAATTAAATGTTGTTTGTGCTAATAGGGGCGATAGTTATATAGAGTTCATTCTCTGAAGTAAGTATGAGCATAACTATAAGTATTTGAATGTGTCCTGACTTTACTTTAGTCTTTACTTACAACCAACGGCAACTCTGGCCGTCTGGGCCTCGCCATGGATGACCCAGTGATCGCATGAACCTTTACTTTAGAGTTCAGTCCCTTACTAAAGTAGGAACTTTCAGTAAAAATTAACTTAGCTTTTTTATAAATATTCAACGACAGAGAACTCAGTTTCTATAGCCATGTCCAGTTTTAATGATGTCATTGGCTAACATGTAGCTCTAGACTAAAATCTAAATGTAGTAAATCTACACATTTTTAGTGATTTTAATAAACTGAATATTATGAATTTATGTGACCAATTACAATTTATTAGCATTGTTGTAACTGTGACAATCATAATGGTAAAACAGGAGTGACTATTTCAAACGTTAACCTCCAAAAGTCTTAGCCCTAGTGCACAGGCCTAGATTTAGATGGGTATATTCGCACAATTGTTAAACTCAAAACTGGCAGTAACATTTTTCTGGCATCCATATGATATTTGTCCTTTTAAGCCAGTCTCTAATTAACTATTATAATTAGTACATATAAAGATTTATGCATATTTTGGAGATTAGGTTCACTATTTTCCAGTTTGCAACTAAATTAAAATATGATAATATTATGTAAACAACTGATTATTAATCCCACATAGTGTTGTAGATGGCATGCACATGGATTTGTTTCGACTGACAAACAAATTTATATGAGTACAGGTTGCGCTAAATCAGTTTTTATCTGTTGCTGTAGCCTTTATATTGTGAGTTAATTGTGATATAAGTTGTACATCTTTATTGACTATTTTAATAATGTAATTTAAGTGTTAGAATAATGTGTCTATTTGGGTGTTTGTTCAGCTGATATTTGATTTAAAATTTTTTTTACCCTAAAATGCATTAAATTCATATAAAAATCTGTCAAAACATACATACAATACATATATGCTAGTAAAGTGAACTGAGGTGTGGGTAGATCCCATCGTTCATGTTAAATTTTACTAATTAATTATGTACACTCGATTGTCCCTGTAAATATAAACATAACAATACAAAGTCTTCAAAGTATATTTAAAGACATCAACTCCTGAACCACAGTGTCTTAAATCTGATTTGCCATGTCTTTATTTTGGTTTAAGGCCATGTTTGTGAGTTTCTCTTTATTTAACAAATGGTACATGTTATAGCTTGAATTTCTTCTAAATCCTTGAGTATTATATATGTTCAGATCAGTTAAATCTTCAAAATTCATAGGATGGTGAATTTCAAGACTTGTTCTGTTATAGTGTAGGAGTTTTCTTGGCAGATAATACAGATTTTTTATATATCAGATGACAGATTACTGACCACAAGAACTTTTTCTAGTCGTGGTAAAACCATATTCGGTTTAATTTAAGATGAAAATAGATGTTACAGGTGACAGTACAATACAATGTCTTGTAATGTTGCAGGTGGGATATATTTAACAGCCATTCTGACTTTTTAATGTTTATATACATTCACATGAGCAAGAAAACTGCATGCACCTGAGAATATGTGATATCTAAATTTTGGAAGTATATAAATTTACAATCAATCTGACACTGACTTCCTGAAACTACACACATTCCTCATGATTCTGATAGGTCTGTATTGTGTGCAAGTATAGAAGGTTCCAATGCAACAGCTGTTGACTTGTAGTCATTAAGTGTTTATGTTATGTATAGCAGATTTGCTCAGTCTATAAAGGGTAGATTGCACTCACTTTTACAAGTCTCAATGCACTCGCGAGTAATGAACAAAATCATTAAATTAAGACAGTTTATGAACACAGTTTCTTCATTAAGATGCGACTTCACTCTGCATAATGTTATGTCTCTTTACAACATGCACATACATGCATGAACGCACATACAACACACACGTTAATTATTTAAGTCATTCTCGAAGTAATGCTATTAATGCTCAAGCACATTATGGTTCAGCAAACAGTTAGCTATTATGCAGTAAGCAACTTAAGTTGATCCCTAGACTGTATGGGTATGTGCCATATATTTCTTTTCACAAAGTGGTGTTATATAAGATCTTGCCAATATACTGCCAAGTAACTTGTGTGCCTGGTGTGGTTTTCCATTGTTATTCACAAACATTTTATAACGTCTAAGTAAAAAACAAAAACATGAACACAATAGATATATTTATCTTGAATATAATATCGCTGTTTCATTTTCAGTTTCCATGTTATAATAATACTACAAGAGAAAGCTGTCACAATGTCATCTAGAGCCACTCCTCAGCTCAGTACTGGGCCTGATGTGGCCATCGACAGTCCAAAACCTTCGGAAGCTAAATCTGAAGAACTGCAAGATACAGCGGGTAATTTCATATATAGCATACCTCTAAACGTTTGTGTGGTCAGGGTGTTTCTAATTCTGCATTAAAGTTGTCCCAAACTCCGTCATTTTCTAGCAGATTTATGTTCAATCAGTGGTTCTTATATATGACCTGTTATAATTATTCTGTTATTTGTATTATATCTACAGTTATAGTCCCAAAATAAGGTATACTGGTGAATTTCATTTATGGCTGGTTTAATTAATCAAAAAAGAATGTCAGCAGATATTAGAAAAACTGTGATTTGGTTTCATCTATGTGTAGCACACTGATTACCCCGCAATTGAACATTTATATTTGATATGATAATCAATTGTACTTATACTTGAGACCCTGTTTTCAAATACATTGCAATGGTAATTCATTGTAAGATCATAAATTAATTCTAATTAATAATCATCTGAGTCCTTTGTATAAATTAATGTTAAATTTTATTTGTTAGGTTCATTCAGTGTGTTAATAACACACTGGATGAACATAACAAATAAGGCCTCACTTAAAAATATTCTTGTTGCGGGTAATGCGGGCGGGTGGCACGAAAATTAGATAAAAATGCCAGGTGGAGTATTCTCTGTACAAAAAATAATAAAATGCAACTGGGTGCGGAAAAAAATGTCACCAATAATTTATGATCTTTTTTTAATCAACCATGTGCATTTGTTTACAACTTACATTTATCTGTGCATGCGTTCATCTCTAATTGTGTAAGAGGTTATTTTATTGGCTCACCTGCTAATGATCATTACCTTATTAACATTTGGCAATATGGTGGTGTCTGAAATGTTTTCCATTTCACTTTCTGTTGATGGCATGATTAAGTTTATAGCAAAGTATTTGCAATGCATCGACACCACTCATACATTCTATGAAGCCATAGAGGAATATCTGGCTCAGAATCACATGATAGGTCTATTTGAGATAGACCCACAACATATGACAGTTTACATCAGTAAATCAATTAATAGAGCTCATGTGTTTGTTAAGCCGGACATAGAATCACCTAACCTTTTATCTTAGCCACAGAGAAACTATTTGTATTCAGTCCAAATATCAAGTCAACCTTGTTCACTGACTACAACTAGTTTTACATCAATCAATCAGTGTGAGTTCCTGGGTAACCAGGTCACACCTAGATTTTGTGCATCAGCTGAGAGTGCATCAACTTCTTCTCCAGGCCAAAATGCATTTAGGCCTAATGCATTTACTTTGATGATGATGAAAGGAAAACAGAAAAAGCATCCTAATATTATCACTTTGACAGCATACTCTAGGCTTGGAATCTCCTGCTGACTGAGTGCTGTAGCCCAATAGAATATGGACGTACTAAAGTTTCAAGTTAGGATATACCAGTGTTTGTTTACAAGGATGGATGAATTGATCCTGACACCAAAAAGACATTTAAAGCCGTCTTACCAGTGTGTGCTCCGTGTCATGCGAAGGGCTACAAGATCTTGAATCCACTGGCTGGTGTCAAAAGAAAGGCCCCATAATGCCAATGTTGTAACTTATTTGTATTAAAATGAATGGACATGGTCATCATAATATATGTAGAACTGGGCTGTTCACATAATTGATGCCACATCTTTAAAAAAAGGCCAATAATCCCTGGTGACAATTTCATACAAACTTTTATTCCTGCCTGGTGAACTTTTTTTCCCCAACAAACAATTTATTAAGGTTAGCCTAAGCAGTAAATTCACAATAAAATTAAAAAAAAATATGTTTGTTTAAATGTAATCTGCTAACTTTTGATTTAAAAGTAATTAATTTACCGTCTTACCAAATTTACTTGGATGTAATATTCTGTTATTAATTAATATTGGATATAATGAGAACAGTTACCAATAACAGTAGTACAGTTATTTTATAGATTTGATACAAGTTATGAGGTTTTGGTTTGTCATGAGACAGTTAGCAAAGATGACTGTTTGTTGTTTACTGTTTATGTACTAATTGTTTATTTACTTGTGTTTAGGGAGTGAAGTAGTTATTGCTGATGATGCCGGAGATACTATTCCCGATGACAATGAAATGGAACAAAATCTGGTGCCTTCAGAGACTGAGGCTAGCCCAGATGTGGTCTGTGTTAATAAATTAACTTTGTGTTGAGTGGTGTGTGTGTGTCAGTGAGTGAGTGATTGTTTTGATTAACCTCAAAGCTGGGACATATAAGACCGAGGGTATATTTCGAAATTATATGAGAAGATGAGTGTGAGGTCACATGCTAGATGCAACATCCTACGGATACAGATCCGACTGTCTCACAGCCTGGAGTTCTGCAGTGCAGTGTGCAATCATCCGCACAATGGAAGTGTCATGTTGAATGCTGTGTCTGTTTGTGGTGGTGGTGGGGTTTATGGCCGAAATGGCAGGTATTTTACGTGGCTTAGCTACCTCAAATGAGGGAGACGCACATGGTCTATTATTTGCTGCTTCACCGCGGGGACTAATTCTAAATATATTTAGAATTTATGATAGATGACATATTCGGTAGAGAAAAAAACCTTCCCATTTGCCTGGTTGGATGAATACCTCCTCCTACTTTAGTGCCACGGCTGAGATTTGAACCTCTAACCTCCCACACATCATGACCATGAGTATTTAGGTCCCAAACTCTTACCCACTGGGCCATAGCATGTGTGTATGGTATTTCCTTAGTTAAGAAAAGACAGTAGTAGGTCTTGTGTTTATAAATATTCATGTCTGCATTGTGCCATTATATAAATCTGAGGTTTAATACTACATTAATATTCATGTAGCTTAAACAGGATACTTAAAGAGTATTTATTATGTTAGAAGGAATATTCATAAACGGAAATCTCTTTCAGAAACTGCTGATAAAAGAACGAGTGAGTCTTAATGGCTTAGAAAGCAGCATGTGGAATGAAAACCACGATCAGATTTTAGACGATTACATCACCAATCCACAGAGACTTTTGGTTGCTTATATGGATACGATAAATGGCCTGACATTGGAGTTCAGCATCCCAGCTGTGCCTGTTGATGAATTGATGTATTTCATCAAGAACGAAGAAGACTGCAAGATAACGGTGGAAAACCTCTGCGATAAGATCCAGAATGGCACAGTGTGTGGGGGACATATTGAGAGCCTGCTACGGGTTATGACCGGGATCTATGCACCCATATTCTTCTCTAACACGGCTTGGCCGGATAGCATAAAGAATGACTTCTCTGCTCAGCTACACAAATTTCTTGCTAGTCTAACTGATACTAGGTGGAAGATGGTAGGGAAGACGGTGCTTTATATTCCTAATGAGGGCCTCAATATGGTTTCTACTGTGGCTGCAAAGAACAAGGAACTTGTACAGCGACTGGAGAGTAAATATATTTTCATCCATTTTTGTGTGTGTGTGTGTGTGTGTGCTTTATTGGAAAACCATTGAAATAGCTGATCAAAAGTGAATCTGAATGGATAGGTGGGTGATGGGCATGTTAATTAACATACAACTTTTTTTCATATTTGGTTGAACCAATTTTCCGGCTTTGGGCAATACAAGTACAGATCTAATTTGGTATTTGACAGCACTTGGTTTACACCTTCCAACACAAGTTTACTGTCGTTTACAGTATAAATATATATGGTGGAGGAAGTTGAACCTCAGAATTAAGATTAAAATATGTGGACTGTAACCGATAAATTTGGAGTTGGAATTGATAAACTTCACAAATGTTTTATAATATTTATTTCCTTTTAATTATGTACATTGAAACTATTTGTAAATACAGCTGAAAATATTGTCAATGTAATAACTTTTCACCCAGATTTGCCATAATTAGCATCTCTAATAAAACATTTTATGAACTGGTACAAAGGTGAGTAAGAATCTGTAAATAATTACTTTTGTATTAATATATATATATATATATATATATATATATATATAAAACTGAACCTGGTGTATCAGACAAATAATATGTTTACACTTTTAATGTATAAGATGAGTGGCAAGGATCATTTGTCATGGGAAAATGTTCATTTCCTCATTTTCCCACCAAAAGAATTGTTCATAAGAAAACCTATCAAACTGATTCAGATATAATTCCTCTGATAAACTGATCATGTGACCATGTGTGATATATTTAGAACTACCTTTGGCATTATGTACCTGTGATTCACGTTGAATCATTAGAGCTTGCAATTAGCATAATCCACACACATACAGACACATACAGACAGACACACACACACAAAGGGCACTCGGATATCAGTAATTAGAGCACTGGATTGAAAACCTCCAGGTCGTGGATTCAAATCCAACTCACAGCTTTGTTTTGGGGGATTTGTTTCCTTGGGGAGTACCCCCTTGGCTATATTATATCACAGCCGAGTTTAAAACTGTGATGTCCTACACTGCATGAGCTAGAGGTCTCTTACTGTAATCCACTCATCCAAAGAGATCTGGTCATGTCAGGAGTTATCAATGCTAATCAGTCTGGATTTCATGTATATTGCCAAAAGCCACCGGGAAATTAATCTGAGAAGATTTGATGTCAGTTGAAAGTCATCTTAATTGCCTGTGCTGTGTGCTTGTGTTAGCTGTCTGAGTATTGTTTTGCACATTCCAGCTGCCATGATTCATTGGGCAAGACAGATTAAAGAGGTGCTTAGTGCCCAAGATGCCCTGCAAACATCAGAGAATGCTGGGCCACTGGAAGAGATCGAGTTCTGGAAGAATCGCTGCGCAGATCTGTCCGGTATCAGTGATCAGCTTGATAAACCAGGCATCAAAAAGATCACGGAAATCCTAGAAATGGCCAAATCTTCATATGTTTTGCCATTCCTCAGATTATCTGGAGAAATTAAGGTACTATATCAGTGACATGTTGCAGTACATCACAAGTTAGATGTCAGTTTCTTCATATGTACATAGATTTAAACACCTGTATGCGTGTCATAATGGCATTTTTAGTTCCCATTTTTAAGGTGTATATTAATATTTGAAATTTTATGTCTGTGGTCATTCCTGGGATCCACTAAGAATTAGTTTTGTCGTACATTCTGAGGTTAGGTTTGCAATTTGAGTGAGCTTTTAAAATGAATTTGCCATGTTCGCTCTTTGTCATTACAATATGTCATTCAATGGGTACTCCTCCTTAATGATAACTCCATTATTAATAACTTTTGCAGGAAGGCTCCCGTCAAGCTCAGAGCAACTTAAAGTTCCTCTTGGTGCTCAAGGATCCATGTTTTGAGCTCGCTGAAGCTCATCCAAGGAACATTCCACCGATGTTGCCCAGGATACTTAATGTGATCCGAATGATTTGGGTGAACTCTGAATTCTACAAAAGCAGAGAAAGATTAACGGGCATTTTAAGAAAGGTTTGAATTGTTACATCCATCTCTCTCCCTCTCTCAAAAAATCCGGTAACTTTGTTGCTTGATATTAACTGGAATAATCTTTTACCGATGTTTCACTATTTATTTTTCATGTTGGTGTAATTAATTCTTATAGTTGAGCAATGAGATTATCCGTCGGTGCTCTTCCGAGATCAACCTGGATAAGATCTTTGATGGTTATGTCCATTCAAGCATGAAGACCCTTAACGAGTGCATAGAATGTTGTATTGCTTGGAAAGAAATCTACAACAAGGTCGGTGTACCCCATGCACCGATGACATTCATATTTGAAAGTTTTTGCAAAGAAATATTCTATTTTAAACATAATTCTCACCTGCTCTCATCCTCTTTAATTCTATGTATTTGTTTGTATTTCTTTGTTTGCATGTGTGTGTTTGTGTGCATGCTCACACATGCACAGACGCACCTAAAATGCTTATATATGTTACCATTATTAAAAACAGACTGCGAAGATACATCACAAATTTTCACCAGCTGGTTGGGTGTTGGATCAGAGCTCAATCTTTGCCCAAATTGATGCATTTGTACAGCGCTGCAGGGACTTGCTCGAGGTATGAGACCATTAATATGAAATATATTGTTGATGATGCAACTTATAATAATCATATTGTCGCTTATTAAGCAGGCTGGACTGGTTGATGTTTCTCTTTTCATTAAAATTAAGTGTTAAGGAAACATCCATGTGCTGCTATTTTCGTAAGGAGACTAGGACTAATTTTTGTGTATTTAATGTAAAGGAAAAATGAAGCGTCCAATGGTGTGCACCTTTTCATGTGCAACATCTGAAAGTCGGTGTATGGTTAGTAAACGTTTTATAGCTGCATGGGAAATGGTATTTCTCTCCATGTTAGATTAATTATCCGTATGGTTCAGTCTTCTGTTTACAATGACCATATCATTGTAGGTATGCGAGTGCCAGATTCACTTCGCTCGCCGGGAGGAGGGTAACAGAACCGAGGTGCCCGTCTTTGCTGGCCAGCGAGGCCCAGAGATAATGAGGGGTATTCTAGAAATAGAAGCCGTATTCGAGAAGAATCTCAACATACTGCGCAGTGTCAAACACACCATACTAGCTGTGAAGGCAACATCGTGGCATGACGACTATAACAGGTAACATATTTCATATTAATATCAACTAGAAATAGGAGGATCTCTGAAAATAGCCGACATTTCAATTGTGAGCAGGGTTATAGATTTAATATATTTCATATGGTAATAAATTAAAATAAATACTCAGGTATAAAAGTATATATATATATATATATATATATATATATATATATATTATAAAGTGGTGAAGTGAATCATTTAATAATAAAATTCATCAACTGAATATCACCATTTTAAATACAGTTTTATTCTATACAACATTTAACAGATGACACTTTTATGCAGTATCATATATGTATATATATATATATATATATATATATAGTGTGTATGGGTCTACTATTACATCGACTAGTATAACACCAAATTGGCTGTAAGCCAGTCAGACTTTGCACCCCAATTTACGTGATCCATGATATATAATTTTCCGTGAAAAGGCATGAAATCCACCACTGACTGATCAAATTTTTCAAAATAATTTGAACTCATTTTCATAGTATGTAATTTACACATAAAAAAATAGCCAATGGCTAGTAATTACCCATGAGTAGATTTATTGATCCAAATCTTAATTATACACCATCTTGGGTCAGTCAGCCAAACAAACAGCCCAATCACAACTGTCATCTATTGTGTGACTCCACCCACTAAACAAGTTTGATTCTTTTTGTTAATTTACGGCTATTGTCTATGTTATTTATTGCCATTAGGAATCATATTTTGTGTATAAAAGACCTCTGTTTTATGTTCTCATTACAAAAGCAGATACACAAACAAATACATCGTTATGGATCTTTATTTGCGAACATTCACCTGTGACTGTTCATTTATCGTTCCATATATTTGCTGCCTTCATTGGAAAAAACATGCACTATTTCTGGCAGATGAATATCACCAATCAAACACTTTTTGCACAAAACAAGTTTACATCAAGCAAGATACATGGCATGTCATTGTGAACATACATAACTGTTAGTATTCAACTAGAAGATGCTTACCAGCATAATTTCTTATTTATTAAGAGTCTAACTATTTATATCATCAACACGATTATGACATGGCTGACTGGAAAATTAATTACTAAAGATCCAATTGTTGGCATCTCCATGGTCTAAATGGTAGCATGGTTAAAGATCCAGCTGGTCTATATTTGAATGGTTTTCCACCGGTCACTTCACATTATTACATTTGGAGATTATTTGGCTGCTCAAAGTTGCTGTAAAACAGCAAAATTTACATTCGTATCTACTAAAGTGTCACTTATTATCCACTGGATATTATCAATATGGCTTATGAGAGATAAAAGTTGACATGATTTTACAGTAAGATATTCTATCAGTTAATATTAATGGCTTTATGTATTTTGTATGTGTGTGTGTTGTTTGCTTGACTTGACCAATGTAGAATTATCCTTTTGTATATTATATTTATAATTTAGGTTCGGTCCATCTTGTAGATGAAAAATAAGTTGGTTTTGACCATTTGAAACGGTCTAATTCCATATCTTAGTTAAAACTAAAATGGCTGCTTCTCTGTATCCCTGACATGTTGAACCCGGTTCATGAGATAAAAGTTATAACAAACTTTCCTTTGCCTGGGATCTGACTAGCAGTGTGAATATTATGAATGGATATCAATATCTGATATCGATCGAATGCGAATATTTCGCTTTCATCCATTTCATACGAGAGAAAGCTGTCAGGAAAACACAACTCGTGATTAGTGCATTTGATCAGTGTCTGATTTGACTTCGTGGTAAATCAAAGCTGGTCAAGTGCATCCATATTGCCATAACATAGTTGTTTTCATCCTTACCAATCTCATGATCTTTAAGAGATGGTCGGATGGTGGTTTTCCTGGTGGTCTGCATTGGTCAACTTAGAGCTAATATCTGTTAATTTACTGATCTGCCATAGGTTTTTAGATGACTGGCCTACTAATTCCTGTATTAAAATGCTGGCCATTGAGTGGCATGTCATCAACAATTAGTGTTCATGACTTAGTGTAATAAATGGTGTGTTACCTGATCATTTGGGATGTTTATGAGAATTTACAGATGTCAACAACTTTTGAGTCAAATTTTGAGACAATTTGATTGACCAGTTATCCAAATTCTGGTTTATATTTACAGTACACCTTTTTTAATTTATTTTGTTTAACATATTTAGGTTTATTTTAGTTATTTTTATAAGTATAACAAACTTATTGTCTGTATTGTTATACAAGGTATTATTATTATCATCATATGATAATGCTACATTATAATGTTGATGGAAATCTATAAGATGTGTTGAGATTTTATTCATGTCTTCTAGGTTCCGTGCCTGCATTAAGGACTTGGAAGTGATGATGCAGAATGTAATTACATCAGCGTTTGAGACTGTAACGACAGTGGAGCAAGGCATCGAGGTGCTGGATGTGTTCATGCATCTTTCATCCAGAGAGGTAAGTCAGTGTTAATGTTATAACTACAATGATGGCTTCCTATATGTAATATGCCACAGGATGTCTGCCTTAATTATGGGATGTATTTTTACATTATTTAATAAATGATGCATAGGGATTGGTATAAAATGTGAGATTATTATTACTATTATTATTATTATTATTATCATTTAGGAACAGTTTATGAATTATTCACAAACTTTGTGTGGTTCTTTGAATAGTGTTTTTAATCAATTATAAAAAAGTTATGTATGGTTCATGAACACGGTTCTCAGACCACTCATTATCCTATCTGGTCAATAGTTGATGGGGGTGTATGATTCGTATTGTTTTAGGCAATCAAGCGTACAATTGATCTGAAGACGGTACAGGTGTATGCAATGTTTAACGAAGAACTTAATGCCGTCAAGAAGGAACTGACTCAGAAATCAGTGCCTCTGCCTGTCAATCATCCAAAGTTTGCAGGTCAAGCACATTGGGCGAGACAACTGAAACGACGCATTGAACGGTCAATGATGGTAAGTGGTTTGATTGATAATAAAGTGATATGATTAATAATGGTGTGTGTGTGTGTGTGTGTGTATCAGAGAGAGAGGGAGAGAGATTTATTGTCTGCAATTTATTCTCATGTTTACTCATTGATTTTCATTTAAATATTTAAATGCCTGATAATAGTTTAAGGAGACCGATCCGGGAGAGATCTCGAGAGTAAGTTTGAAGAAATGGTTTTTGAAAATTGCACTAGACAATGCATGAATACACACACATACATATTTTAACTGATTTTCATGTGTTTTATTTTAGCTTCATTGGTACCCATCTATCCTAATTTAATGATCTAATTCTATCCCCAGTTGTTAATTTCCCTGATTTGGTATAATGTTTCTTTGTAAATTTTGATCCTGTTTTTTTTATTTGGGTCGAATTCATTGACAATGATCTATCTCCAAATATACAATTTCTTTTCTACAGTAATAATGCCAGAATTTGATCTATTACATGGCAAGAGAAACTGATAAATATTTGACCATCTAGCATATGGAATTGGAATAATAATAATAATAAGACCAAAACAATACATATTATATCAGTCAATTATTAGACACATTCCAGTATCTAGTGAAACTGTGCACTCATTTACAGATTTGCACACACTTGTTTTTTTGTATAGTCAATCATGTTTTCATTATAAGTGTTATAGGCCACTTAAGTACAATTATACCATGGAACGTTTGCCACTTTTTTATATCCCTCGGTACTTTACTTACTATTTGCACTGTTAGCTTGATCTTGTATGGATATTTTATGCTCTTTAGATGCAGAAGTAATGAATATTTCATGTTTTTTTGTTTTGTTTTTCGTTTACATTACTGGCAGTTGCTTATTAGTGTACTGATATAAATCAGTGTGTGTTTAACTTTATTGCCCCATATTAACACCATATTGACTATGAGAACAATAGACGTTTGAAATAAATATGATATATAATTGTGTTATTAGGTACTGGACAGAGCACACTTCCTGCCGCACACAGGTCAAGGTGAGGAGGCTCATACACAATATCAACAACTCTGTCAGGCTCTGGATGAGTATACGAGAAAAACATTCTATGAGTGGACACAAACTATTGATAAGGTTTGTTTATGTGTGTGTGTGTGTGTGCATGCCTGTTTGTGTGTGTGTATGTGTGATAAACCCCCAGATCTAATATTTTCTAATGTAACAATTAATAATGCTGAAGTGAATTAAATGGTAAATACATATTTATTTATGCTGACTGCAATAGATATTCATTACCAAGGTGCTGTTGACAAAGTGATAATCCTCTGAAACTTCACTGAAAGATGGTAATTAAAAGGTATCTGTTCGGAGGCATGAAATAAAGTTTTACTACTCGATGCTTAATTAATAACAACAATGAGACAGTATGATGGGAAATTAAACTGCATTAATTTTAGTGGCTGGTAATTAGTTTGATTATTTGAATCTTTTAAATAAATCTCATTTCCCGAATTGAATGAAATTTTAAGATGCATTTGGCAATTAAAATTTGTTTAATCACTTTTCATGATTATGCAACAAAACCTGTATTAATGACAATCCACCAGAAAAAAACTACCTATTTAAAAAATTGCTAACTGATAACCAAAAAGATTTTATTTCGATCTACAGCCAAACAGTTATATTTATCATTGGTCCAGGGGTGGCCTAACTGGTAGCATGGTTGGCCACAGAACTATCAAGTTCGAATCTCGGCATGGGCATATCTGAAGGTTGTTTCCTCTTTGACTTCGTTTCATTACCTTTGGGGGAGTCGCTTGGCCCATTTAGCCTACGATGTGCACAAAAGTGGCCGTAAAACATCAATCAATCATCATCATCAGAGGTCGGTCGCTCAGCCCATTTAGCCTACTTTGTGCACAAAAGTGGCTGTAAAACATCAATCATCATCATCATCATCAGAGGTCGCTCAGCCCATTTAGCCTACCATGTGCACAAAAGTGGCCATAAAACATGAATCATCATCATCATAGGTTGCTCAGCCCATTTAGCCTACTTTGTACACAGAAGTGGCCATAAAACAGCAACCTGTTACTGGTCCAGATAAAATTTAAAAAAATAAATGAATTATTTCACAATAATCAAGATAAAATATTTATAACAAATGTGTTTAGTGCTCTATAATATGTGGTCATGTTCACAACTAAGGAGCTAATTTCACTCGATTATCAGATGGCAGTAAGCCTAAAGTCTAGGTTCATAATAATTATCATGTAGGGATGAGGTACATTGTTTTATTTCGTTCGTATTTTAAAATTCAGATACGTCAATAAAGGTTTTTGGGAGAAATGGATCTTGGACAAAAATAAATGCTAGAATGAGATAAAAAGTAAATACAATAGATTCTGTGGTGGCCTTATATTTCAAGTTTTGCCATTTTAATGACCTATATATATATATCTGACAGTAAAATTTTGTATCACATTATAATATCTTTTGTTTCCTTGTTGCACTAGGATGATGAACTCGGAGCTGTAAGTCTGTTTTTCCCCGAATTGTTAGAATGTCATGAAGACATTGTAATGTCAAATATATGTAAAGCATGTTTCACAGCATAATGTTTTGCATGAGTGAGTTATGTAGTAGTGGTTGAATGATTGTTGCATTCAGTTGATGCAGTGCACGTTTATTTTTGTTTACAAGTCAAATGTCTGTGATTATTCTGTTGCCATGGCAGTTGTCAGTGATAGTACTTCTGCTATGTAGTTCATCCATGATATTCTTCGTGTAGAATATTCATGATGTTGTTTGTATTGCATAGAATGGTCATGATTCAGTTTATGTAGCAAAAATTGTTATTTTATTCACTGAGCATGGGAAATAAAATGGCTATAGTTAACTTATATATATATATATATATATATATATATATATATATATATATACACATCTATATTCCTACAAGGAATATATAAATTTAAAAAGCTTCTTAATGTCTTAATTGCAATGTTGGTGAGCAGTTTAACTTGGAGAAATAGAAATTGTAGCATGGGACAGCATCCGTAGTTCTACTCCAGTTTTTAGTGTAGAGATTAGAAATAACTGTTGTTTTTAGATTTTAGCAGTGTTTATTTACTTATTGTTGTTCAGTGCTCTGCAATAATATAATTTTCTAACACAAACTCTGTACAGTTGTTATACATGAGGAAATAAACTTTTGCATACATTTACTGTGCTACACAATCCAAAATGTAAACCACTGATTATGGAATATAATATTGTATGTTTATTTTTGTTCTATTACTGCACTGTCTTGCATCCCATCAACATTAATTATTAATATTGATATATCTTCATTGCTCAGGACCCGATGAAGCTTTTGGAGACACCACTGATGTGTCGAAGCATGGAAAAACAAAGCATGATTGACATCAACTTTGACAGGTAACTTCATATTTACACCAGTTTGTTTCATGTTTGTATCTGTTGCTGATAATAATAATAATTACAAACCTTCTATAGCGCCAATATCCCCGAAAAGAATCGAGCTCGGTAGCGCACCTAGTACAGGGGTTGGGCAAACTCATAGTCCGGGTACGATGCAAAGTTCATCAACAAATGATCAGATGGAAAGGAAACTTAAAATATTCACCTGGTCTGCATGTTTGTTGTGTATTTTTTATTAAATTATTTATCTCTTTATTTATTTAATTCCATCCGATGTACATTTGTCTTTGTCTAATTTACACAGATTTTTGTATACGTGGTACCAGGATTTTAGGCAATAATTTAAATTCAGGAGAATATCTCAGAGATTTCCAAAGCAAAATTCTAAGCATATTCTAATTTCCAGAGATAGAGTAGATAGATAGATAGATAGATAGATAGATAGATAGATAGAGAGAGAGAGAGAGAGAGAGAGAGAGAGTAGCTCCTCAGCAATATTTTTTTATTAGATAAGTGATGAGGCCAAACAAGACATTTATTTCTTTATCTTTCATAATATATTGCATCTTGTCTTTGTAGGTCATTGCTGAAGATGTTTCAGGAGATACACTATTGGGAACGTCTCATGTTCGAGATCCCGCATTATGCTGCAGATGTCTATACGAAGCGAGAGGATCTTCGCAATCTACGAGAACACGTCCTTCTCGTTGTCAGGGATTACAACAGGTACTGTTGTTTCTGGCATTCTATATCACTTTGGGTACCACTTGGATGTAACACCAGGATCTTAAATATAAATGTAAACATTGATATTTTGTCGCTGTTTGAGGGAGATGGTAAGCTAAATGGATCAATCATTCTACAAAACTAATGAGACTAAGTGTAACATGAAACGCCTGTTCTGACTTAGCCCAACATGGGTTTGAACCCAGGTGTTATAGATCTGTGGCCAAGCACCCTACTAAGTATTTCATGGAGGTGCCCTGCATCAGCATCCTTTTCAACCCTCTAGCGATGTTAGGTAGTTATGTTAGAATACCTTGTAAATGCTTATTGCCATTATTTTTGTAGGATCATAGCCGCCTTGTCACAGGAGGAGAGGGGCTTGTTTAAGGAGAGGATCAGATTTCTGGATAAAAAGATACATCCAGGTCTGACAAAATTACTGTGGGCTTCCAAAGGTGGTTCAGATTACTTCATCAGTGAATGTAGAGTACACGCTAATAAAGTGAGTGTTTAGTTAAAACTCTGTTAAAAAACCCTTTTTGGCTTAAATGTGTAATGTAAATTGCTATGATTCAGAGTGGTTAACTTGTTTAAAATTGTATGTGCATACATGCATGCATGCATGCACACACACACACCAAGAGAGAGAGAGAGAGAGAGAGCTGTATGTAATCATGTTTTTACATTTCCAAGTTTGAGTAAGCCATTCCTAATCCAATTTTCTGTTAAAGTGCTCTTAGCCAAAGCTTTCTCCATCAGTTATCATGAGTTGACTGTCATGTTTCTAATCTCTAGATACAAGCCATTGTTGACAGTTATAAGGGAGCTAACATGAAGATATCAAAGACGTGTTGTGATATCAGCGAGTCATTACTTGTGAAGATTGATGGAAGAAAGGTGTACGAGAACCTGGACTTTGATAATGATCAGGTAACTTGCCGTCTCATGTGTGGCTGTAGCAACACTATGATTATTATTATTGTATCACACGTATTTAGCACAAAATTCATAAGTTTTTGTTACAGAATCCCAAACAAATTTCAGGCGACATCTCGATCACATAAGTCACATTCAGGTTGTCAATCTGGTTTATCTAGTGCTAGATATATAACAAATGTTAGATCTATGTTACCCAAATGTTTCTTTTAATTGATTAGGCTATGTATAGAAGTAAAATATAAAAAAAACGTATATAGCTTGCTTCGTCGTGGATCACCCGTCTACAAATATCAGTGCTCTGTTGACATTGCCACTGTGGAAAGCAATAATTCGGTAAACTGTGTACCGTTACTTGGGAGTTTTACAAGAAACCTACTCACACCTTTTGCGTAGGTGACATATTTTGGTGATCTGACATCAATCTCATAACTGTGCTTTCGTGGAAGGTGACCTTCTCCCATAACAAAACTAAATGCTGAATACTGTCTTGTTGATTTAAATATTAAAATTATTGGATGGGAATGGGTGAGTGAGTGAGTGAGTGAGTGAGCGAGCGAGCGAGCATGATTTTATGTTTAACACTCAGTTAGTGGTTAGACTTGGAACACGTGGCCAAGGGGTAACTCCATGGTAAATGGATTGATCAGACAAAACAATCCCACAGACAGATGTATCACTGGGATTCAATCCCAGAATTTGGACTTAGAACGATTTGGACTAATTGGTATTAAACTGGATCTGGGTCTGTCTCTTGATTGATGATTGAATAGCTGGCATCTCAGTTCAGAAACACCATGGGTACTTTCCAACAAGATTGGGATATCACACCGAGGATATCCAGAATCGGATCTTGTTTCGCTGGTCAGATTGAAACTCCTAGAAGATTGTACCAAAAGATGCCATGAAAGGGACATAGATATTAACTAGACATTCTATTTTCACAATGTTTATTATGAAGCTGAGTCCAGTTATAAGACAGGTTCTTAAAGTTTTTTTGTTTGTTGTTGATAGTTTTAATACTGTCATAGGTTATTTTGTAGTTGTATGTTTTAAGTGAATAATGTCAATATATATGTTAACTGATAATGAACTATTCGTCAACTCATAAACCATTTATTAATGTATAATGCTGACTGATGCCAATAGTTTTCAGCTTCAGAAAGAGACTTCGTTTCCATAATACGTCTAATGGCTTGCTAATATTCTGTCTTCCAGTCTCATCACCGAGGAAACGTTCAAACGAAACTAAGTCAAATGCATACCGAGATTGTCACTACAATGAAACACACATACGAGACATTTAAAACGGATGGAAATGAGGTAACGTTTTCTGAATTTCATTTTACTTGTTAGTACAAAATAACCTCTATAATGTCCTGCAGCTTGTGAGAAATGTGGTTAATTAGAGTGGAAAAAACATAAAATGTTATCATATTTTGGATTTAGAAGATAAGTCATTTTTAACAATTAACTATCAAACAATTCCTTTTTTAGAATATTATTATTGGATGACATTTAGCTTTTTGGAAATTATCCATTTTATTTCATGCGCAAAAATAAGTTTTGTGGCCGTTTACTGAATATGTATATAAATTGATAATCCCTTACCAGCAGGATGGGTTTTATTTGATGAATTTTGATGTTTTTATTTTCTTAATTCTTTTATTATTTGAGTTGATTTGTAAACATCCCCTTTTGGCTAATTCAAATTTTATGTTGTCATTCAATGCCAATGAGTGCAAATCGACTTAAATCTGTTTTGGGTTCATCGCAAATGGGTATTTATTGCATTTTTTTTTTCACATGGAAAAGATGTGTTTGCCATTGAAGAGTGGGCTAATAGCATCCTGGTTACAGATACTTCGCTGATGGAAAATGCAACAAAATTTCCAGATTATTTTCAGCAGCCACAAATTTAGATCCAGACATCCAGATTTTCTAATCATCATCATTGTACTAAAGTTAACACAATGCTCGTATTTATCTTTTTAGGTTCAGCAGCACTGGGTACGATACACAGAAAAGATGGACAGAATGATGGAGGAGGCCTTCCGACTTAACGTCAAGTCTTCACTGCACGAACTGTCGCGCGCGATCAATGGAGATGGCAAATCTGGGCCAAATCCTCTCTTCAAGGTCAAAGTGGTGCTAGAGGGTGACAAGGTCAGTAGTCTGAGCTATGATTTATGATGGATTGATGACATTATGATGTCTACACCTTTTGATAAATAAAGCCTGAGACCGGCATTTACATGCCTCGTTACAAATACACTGAGTGAGTGAGTGAGTGAATGAGTGAGAAGTTAGGATTTATTGAAGGATCTGACCATTTGATGTTTTCTCTTTTTAATCACTTTTTGCAATACACAAGGACAACGTTTGGCATGATTCAATCAACTAATTGGTCAATGGTTTGATGCTTATGTCAGTGATCATGGTTCACATCCTTTTTTAAATTAAGCCAGATAAGGATATACAAATATTTCTGGCTAAGAATCAGTTCGGAGACCAACTATTAATGTGTAATGGTGACTGATGCCAATACTCATCGTATATCGGTCTCTCTTGTGGATGGCTGATAATGATTAAATGATCCCATCTTTTCTGGTGATGTGAAACTTACTCAAATGGTGACCTTCCTCATTTTTATATTGGTCCCCTGTGAGTAAACAGAAAAAGTGGGAATTAACCTCAACCACTCAGATCATAACCTGCTCATTGCTAAGCTAAGCTATCTAATTGGAGGATATTGGAGGGTGATGGGCACTGCCAAGCTTTGGCTGGTCTGGACACAGAGTATGGTGTCAACCACAAGTCATTAATTGTGTCCCATTGATGGCCACATAGGATGAGAAGGGCAATCAATTTAAAAAGTGAAAATTATATTTTAAATGGTCTGTGTATAATAGTATCTTGATTTTATTCAATGTAAGATTAATATGTTCATAACAAGGTTTTTATTGCTCACAGAACACTACAGTTACTGACTTATTTTGTTAGTATCGACAGAAATGGAAATCACTTTCAGATTGTTGTGTTTTAGTCATCTCGTTCGGTTAAAGTGTAAAAATGTGATGACTTAATTGTAATCCTCATCAATTATAAAACTGTGTTTGAATTCATTCATTAATCAATCGATCTACATATTTTGTAGGTTGAGTTTTCACCAACACTGAAGCAGCTAGCTAACATTGTGGGCAGCATAGCAGGCCATCTGACAGAGAGTATCAGAGATATACGTAGATTACCAGATCTGCTGACAAAAAGAAGATCATTTAAGGCAGTAAGTGTTCCGTTGTTGAGTTTGTATGTGTGTGTGAATGTGTGTGTGAGTGTGTGTATGTCTGTGTGTATGTGTGTGATAGTTAGATAGATGGCAAAATAGTTAGTTAGATGGTTAGATAGACTGAGAGAGAGAGAGAGAGAGAATGAACAGATCAATTCCATTTGCTCAATTCCAATTCCACATCAAATTTATCAATTCCAATTCATCTCCAATTCCAAATTTATCAATTCCATTTTTTTACCGACTCTTTTTAACCTACTACTTTTTACCATGAATAGGTACTCCAAGTACCTACTGTCATGGAAGAAATATTTCTGAATTAAAAAAATTAAATGGTAAATTAACTTGTGGATTTAAATATTTTTTGTAGCAAACTTCAATTCCAATTATAAATTTATTAATTCCAATTCCATTTTTTTAAATAAGCAATTCTAATTCTGGAATTGGAATTGCCCATCAGTAATAATTCTGGAATTGAATTGACCCCCATGTCTGAGAGAGAGAGAGAGAGAGTACTGATCTCTGACAGCACCTCAGGTAGCCCTTTAATAAAGATCATCAGATATCTACATCACAGCTGCCTATGTATCCACCTGTTACCCATCCCATTAATGTCTGTCTGTATCTGTTGTAGGCCATCTATGAGATGATTGCCCGCGATGATGAGATCAAGAAGATCCAGAACCAGATTAACACTGGGATGCAGAGTAATGCCACCAACCTGCAGAACTACCTCAGTACATGGGACACATACCGAGAGATATGGGAGATTAACAAGGACGCCTTCATCAGACGTTATCAGAAACTGAATCCACAAGTGTCATCATTTGATGCTGATATTGCCAGGTCTGTGAATCATTAGTGATCGTAATGAAGCTCACAATAGTGAGCAGTAGTGAGGGGAAGTGATGGCTTTCTTAACAATCCTATCATAATACAGTTGGATAAATTACTCAGGTAGTAATGTGTGGAAATAGGAGAATGTTGGAAGCATGGTGTCTATGTTGAAGAGATTATCATGATAAATAAAATAAATAAATTATATATATAAAAACACACACATACACTAAAATTATATTTCTACACTGAGAAATATAAGTAATAACTATTGCTTCGTGCTACGCATATTTTATTATTTACAGATGCCAGGTTTTCATGTAAACTCGATACATTTACCATCTCATTTAAATGCTACTTACCGGCTTAAGATATTTACTAGCATTAAGTGAATGCAAACATTTCGGACATATCCATCCAATATTTGAACATTTGCCAAGAATGCCATGACTTTGAATTAGGGAGGAATGTTATAATCCCTCAGAAGTAAAACATTCCAATATTTACCTCTCAGTGTATGATGGGTCAGTCTTTTCAGACTGCTGTCATGTGAGTGATAAGAAAGTAGCATATTTTTTACCAATATTATATTTATATATATATATATATATATATATATATAATGATTGGTCAAAAATATGCTATTATATATAAGGAACATTCTGGAAATAACAGTGTTTCCTTTGACATTTGTTATGAACTCAAACAAATCCTGATTCATTTGCATATGCCACAAAAGTTAACAATTGCTTAATCCTGGTAAACCTTTTCATTCAGTTAACAATATTAGATTATTGTAAACATATCACGTTTACTTGACATTTAAGTATATGTATTTAGTGAAGCGTGTTGTGTGAACAATGTTTAATAATTCATGATAACGATATTATTTTAGTTTTTGCTCTTTACATCAATCAAACCCCAACAACAATACAATATTTAATATCACTGATGTTTAGTGAAGTTTGCTGTTTCTGTGCGTCATTCTTATTTACATGAACGGATTGTATGTTCTTGATCCCGTGTAAACACCAGCTAAAGCGTAAACATTTATACTCTTATATTATCCACTGGTGAGACTTGACATTAGTGATACCAACTAGATCAATATTCATCTGTTTAGCTATCTGGTGTATAGTGATAATAAATTATGTTAATTGGTGATCATATTCTGGTACTGGTATTCTAAGAACTTCATACTTACTTGCCCCCCATATAAGGGTCTTTATAATCCAATTCCTGGAAAGCAAGGTGTTTCTTTAGCTACATAATCAATTATGTTCTATGTCACTGGACGGGCAGGCGGACGGACAGACAGTCTCTCTCTCTCTCTCTCTCTCACTCACTCACTCACTCTCACTTTCTCTCTCACCCTCTCTCTGATAAATCCCTTTGTTTACTGTTGTCTGTCCCTCTGTCTTTTGATCCTTATGTCTATTTCCCTGTTTAACTGCCTTTGTATCTATTACTTCTTGCCTTTCTCCCTCTATCTATCTAACAATCTAACCTATTTGTCACAGTCTGTCAATATATCTGTCTGTGACCTCATGAATCTGCCTGTCTCTGTTTATTTAACATGTCCCTCTATCCATCTCCCTCCATCTGCCTTTCTGTATGTTGTTACATATTCCAGCCATTTTGTATGACATCATAATATTATTATGTATTTTTTTATTTTACAGATACACAGAAGTAGCTAACAACGTCCAGACACAGGAGACCATCCTCAACATTCAGTTTGTGTTACTCGACTGTTCTCCTCTAAAGTTTGCTATCCTTGGCCACTGTCAGGAATGGCAGAAGAAGTTTACTAACCTCCTATATGAGATAGCAACAGCAAAGCTGAAGGAAATCCATGAATTCATGAAGTCAAATGCTGAAAAGTGAGTGATTTTTCTGAATTTCACAGACTCAGTGGATTTTCAGGTTTCATTCGGTAGATAGTTGGCTCTTCGAAGCCAGTTTGTAAAATTGTCTGAAAACTAGTATTTATTAGTGTGTGTGTATGTGGGTGCATGCATTTGTGTGCGTCTGTGCTTGTGTGCATCTATGCTTGTGTACCCATATTATACTATCAGTGAATAGTACCAAATCTCACGAGCAAACATTTCTTTTAGAGTAAAGAAGCCGCCACAGACACTCGATGAGCTTGGTGATGCCCTAACATTGTGGGACAATCTGAACAATGACAAACCAAGCATCGAGGCCAAGTTCCAGCCTCTGTATGATCAGTTCGCCATCATGGAGAAATACGAGGTGCACATCCCTGATGAGGTACAGACCACATTAAACGAACTGAACAATGAATGGATCAGCTTCCAGGAGACGCTTACCGAATCTGAAGTGATGCTCAAGAAGCACAAGGTTTGTACTCAATAAACCCATATTTGTTTACATCTGGGTTGTACCAGCACAATTGTTATGCATTACTAAACTAGTAAATTTCATCTTTATCATCTTACACTCCTTATTTTTGTCGATGATCTGTGCCACCAAATATAATTATTCAAGCGCTTCGAATATATGTGTATAATCTAATAATCAGATCATTTATTTTCATGACAAATTGAGCTTTGAGGGAAGATTTATAACCAAAACACCAAGGTCTTTGTGTTAGTTAAATTGACCTATATCAACTTGTTTTAATTTTGTCAAAACGTATTGAATACTTAGGCCTTTAATAATGTTTCCACGTAATATTATTATGAACATTTTTGGAATTGGACTTTTTCATCCAATTTATTGTGTTCCTTACACAGCAGGCCTATTAATGTAAAGATTAAAAAATGCTGGCCTGATTGCCACTAAAGTTATATCACGTGAAATATGAAAATATGAAAACACAATTATGCTGTTTGGAATGCAATGATAAAACCATTCCCATTGAAGGAGATTTTCGATGTAGTTAAATAAAAAACGTTTATCATCTTTGACCTTCACTCTGAACCTAACGCATTCTCTTGCTTTTCCCTATTTAGGAGAAGTTCAAGTCTGGACTGCTTGGTCAGTCGGAAGAGTTCAAAAAGCAGGTGTCCACCCTGGTGGAGGAGTTTCACACCAAGGGTCCATTTGCCAGCAACGTCTCTACTGAGGAGGCTCTGGAGAACATCACCACGATGCACAAGCAGCTTGAGGTGTTAAAGGAACAAGAGGCAACATTGCGAAGGGGACTGGGGATATTTAAAATTGACCAGCCACCCTCCAAGGAGATTGCCAGGCTTGAGATGGTAAGCAGGTGTTGATAATAAATAATAATCAAATGTTTATACAGAGCACGGTGCTGTAAGCTATTCCAAGATGTGTTTTTTTTAGGATTTTTCTTGAGGTAATCATGTGATCCATTATCTGTGATGAACCTGGCAGAGTATTCCATGGTTGAGATATATTTGTGTGACAAAATTGTGTGTGTGTGTGAGTGTGTGTGTGTGTGCGTGTATGTGTGTGATTGTTGGTGCTTTCTTATAGGGAATAGAACTCTGTATAAAAACATAGCTTTTTGATCATATATATATATATATATATATATATATATATATATACACACACACACAGCATTCCATTAACACATATGTGATGTTTACTTCGATAAAACTCCCATTTTGTCTAATCTTGAATCTGCTGTCAAAATAGGACTTTTGCCAGGAAACCATTAAACCATCAAAATAGACAGTTCGAAGTAGATTAGGATCAGTCGACTTTTGGCGACGGTCAGGGTTGAAGTATCAACAAATAGCAACTATTTGGTTTTGTGAAGACACAAATGAAAATCAGTTCAGATCGAATGCTTTCTCAGAAAAAAACCCATCATCAACCTGGAAGTTGGATGGTCATAATATCATTTCTGATTATAATCCTGAATTAACAAAAATACTAATCTGACCCTCATCACCTGATTGCGATGTTATACTTCATGAGACACTTACTTGCTTGTAGTGCAGCTCCAATGAAAGTGAGGAGATAGAAGAAGACAGCGATGATGCTACAGAGATGGCATTGCAGTTCTTGGAATTTGTCCTAGAATTGGAGAAGGAACTGGACGATGGCCTATTGCCTGAGCTTTGTTATGTCAGTTCGTTCTTTTTCAGAATTCTTTTTTGTCTCACAAAGCATGAAGATGGTGAAGATATATGTGTTTGTGAAGTCATGAGACATCGAGGAATGATTAAGGATGTCTGTTTGTTTTATCACGAGTCTTGAGGGTAGTAAGTGCTTCACAGTGTTTATTTTTGATATCTTGTGGGATGAGAATGCTGATCGAGAGCTTAAAGATATATGTTTGTGATATCATAAAGTATAAACTTCAGTGGTGCAGGTTTAAAGATGTATGTTTATGATGTCACAAAGTACAAAGCTCGATGTTTAAGGCTTTCAGACGTATGTTTGTGATATCACGATGCATGGCAATACTATATGCATAAAGAGGAGTGTTAATTTATTACAAGACCGGAACATCCCAGAGGCATAAAAGTGATTTTATTTTCACCTGGCATATTGCCTTTTCAATTAAGTATTATTTATGATGAAGGGTGTAAGAATTTAAAACTACTACAAACTATCCCACATTATTATGGTGCCCTATGGTTAAATAATACATTGTGGAAATGGGTTGAAAATATTTAAAAATTGTATTATCAAGGCATTCTCAAATAAATATAAATTTTATCTGCAGTTATTTGTAACAATAAACAGTACTACATCTTAATAAAATACTGCCCAATCAGGATCTTCAACTGAATTAAAAACTGAAAAGTAGTTTTTAATGAAGTCATGTTTATTATCTTAAAACTAATTATAAATAATTAGATCATGTTAAAAACATAATTTTGAAGACTAATATTTTATTACATAGCACCTCCATGGTACCATATTGGACCACGGATCACTACCACCCGTGTTCGAATCTCGGCGTGGGCATATCTGAAGGTTGTTTCATCTTTGACTTCGCCTCATTACTTTTGGAGGTTGCTTGGCCTATTTAGCCTATCATGTGCAAAAAAGTTGCCGTAAAACATCAATCATCAATCAGTCAATCATTAGATATTATTTTGTCTCCAGGCCATAATTAATATTATGTCATATTAGCATATCTACAGGGTGGTAATCATACCAGTAATACTTTATGAGAGTACTAGAAAGTAATAATTCACACATTGTCCAATAATATTACAATAATTACTATTCATGACTGCACATACCAACATATGTGCATCATGTGTATCATGTACTTAAAGTAGTTTCTAGCTTGAAAATTGAAATTTGCAGTATTTAAAAAACAGTATATACTGTGGTTATAATAGGGGCCAAACATAGTTATCAGTTTGCTGTTTTGTTGCTGTTTTGCTAAAAACCATTTGTCAAATACTAATATTATTCAACAGATGGTCTACCTGTCCCATGGTCTGTTGGTTGGTTGGGCGAGAAATTAATATGCACTCCCCCAGTGTATGTTTTGTACGCCTGTGAAAATGATAATAATTATGGATAGCCCCATAGCTATTAAAAGATTAAATACATTTTTATTTCACTGAAATTATGAATTTTTGGCAAATATTATGTGAAAAATAGAGAAGAAATTTTGTGTCCCTAAATAAATCATACTTTGGCTCAAGTTGTATCTGTGAATCATATCAATGAATCTATTGGTCGGCTGATATTATTCGTCACCCCTGCTGGTAAAAACAAATCTACAGGATTGGAGCCTCTCTTCAGGGTAAAATTTGCAATGTATGAATTATCATCACCATTGGAAGTGTCTAAGCTAATTTCAGTCTATACTTATTCAAGGTTAAGTTTCTCTCCTGCACTTCCACTCTGGATTTAATTATTTATCACATTATAGCTAATATAAAATATTTATTTACAGTCTCTCTTCTTTGTACTCTTGCTGGTTTTATGTTATGACTATAAGTGTGTGTGTGTGTGTGTGCATGTATGTGTGCGTGTGTGTGTAGGGGGTATGTATGGGAGGGGGAATATAACAAAGATTTATTATTTAGATTTAAGCTCATAGCCATTGTTTGATGATGTCTTGTGGTTTAAGTTCAACTCATAAAACATTTCATGCAACATTTTAATGGGTTTTTATGTGTATATATATTTGCCATTTTCATTGAACCATGTGAGTTTGCCAGTTAATCATTTTTAAATACATTTTCTTATTTATCTATGTGACTAACTAGCTGACATTTGCACAGCTGTCCACTGACACCATACTAGATTCATACCAACTTCATGATTTGCATCTTATAGTTAGACACATAATGATAGATTTATGCATCTGTTTTCCTATGATCATATATTGATGTAATAGCATGTTTCACTGCATGAACACTTGATTCAGGGTTCTTTATTATACCTTAGATACATTTGTTATGTAATATTAGTTCTTAAATGGAAATAAAATATACACATTATTTATCACAAGAAAAGTGCGTAGAATAATTTAAATAAAAAAGTTATTTGCACTTGTACTTTTTCAGACATACCTACTTTATATAGCTTATAGAATTTTTGCTTGATTGATTTTGTAAATATTAAATAAAGTTAATATACAAGTATGGATTATTGTTTATAAATGTATTTTCAGATATGTGAATTCATCAGTAGCTTATTTACTAGTTTGCAATCAGCATGATTTACTCACTGCATAAAATCAAATATTATTTATTAATTTTCTATTTTGAATATTTTAACAGGAACTGGAACAGATTGAGAGCATCTGGCAGTTGAACCTTGACTGGGAGGAACACTGGGGAAAATGGAAAAATGGAACATTTGGGGAGCTTGAGACGAATGAAATGGAAGAATTGTCCAACACTAACTTCAAGAAACTGAACAAAATGAGCAGAGAACTGAAGGTGTGTGTGTGTGTGTGTGCATAATTAGATTTCCCGTCTCATAGATTGGCAAAACATTAATTTATCCCAATTAAAGTTTTTCTGCTCAACAGTATGTTCTAAATATAATATGCTGGCCCTGTACTAAAAAAAAAAAAAGATGGTCAGATGTTGTGTGCGTGTGTATATATATATGTGTGTGTGTGTGCACATGTTTATATATTTTGATTGCAGCAATAAGTATTCCTTCAGTTATACCAGTTTCGTGAGATATGTGAAACTCACTGTCCTCTATTTTCATCAGGAATTTTAAATTTAAAGCATAAAAACATTACCTAAAGCTACCAAAAATTGTAGTAAAACAATGTTTGTACTCCTGTATGAATAGCGCTGATATATTCTGGAGACATATTTTGTGAATATTTGTTCATAGGACAAGAACTGGGAAGTTCTGGAGACAAGCAAGAACAAAGTAGATCAGTTCAGGAGAACCATGCCACTTATTAGTGATCTGAAGAACCCGGCAATGAGACCAAGACATTGGCATCAAATACAGGTAATGTATCCTTATTATTATCAAGACACCTTAGGCAAATATCATATTTGATAGATTTACAATCTGCTTACAAACAACATTCGACAACTGTTTAAAAGTATTAATAATGTTGTTAAATTAGGTGTTATAATATTACTGTATGTAAATATATGAACGATCGTGAGGATGTTTATTAGTTAGTACACTTTGAAATATTAAAACAATAATAATAGTAATAATAATAATAGTATGTTTAAGAAAGCATCGTTTCCCAGAGGAGCAATTCAAAAGTGCTGTACACTAAACCCTCAATATGAAAATCTTTTTTAAGAAGAGATGTCAAATTTTCAGAAGATGATGCTCTTCTGATATCAGTAAGATCTATTTCATTAAATGGACAAATACTTATCATAGAGCCAGACATTGGGTCAATTCAGTTCCGGAATTGGAATTAATGGTCAATTCTGGAATTGGAATTAAATCCACAAATTAATTTACCATATAATTTTTTAATTCAGAAATATTTCTTCCATGACAATCCTACTTGGAATATAAACTACTCAGAGTAGGTATTTCGAGTAGGTACTCAGAGTACCTACTCATGGTAAAAAGTAGTAGGTTAAGAAAAGAGTTGAAAAATTTGGAATTGATAAAATTGATGTGGATTTGGAATTGACCAAATGGAATTGAGTAGATTGCTTTAATCATCCAGAGAGTGAACTGGCTTTTGTTTTTGTTTTCACATGTCGTTATTCAGTGACATGTGTAAAGCTCTCAGCTGGACATCTCTACTTGTATATTTTTCTTTGGTATACATTTAAATGACCTTCCCTTCTTATCCTGTCAACACACAGGACAATACTTTATTTACATAATGTATTATAGTTTTCATTATTGGGTACCAATGCACAGGACTGAATTAACAATCAGACTGTATGAGGTGTCAGAAATAACTCAATGATGAAACTTTCCCGGATTTATCCGGAAATCCGGATTTTTGCTCAGCAGAAAAATGTTCCAGATTTCCATTGATTGAAAAAATGTCAGGATTGTTTGAAAATTTCATCACTGATAACTGGTTATCAAAACGATGGTGACCTGATTTAATTAACTACCAAGTATATTACTACACATTGGTACAGAATTGCTTAAAGTCATCTATAATGTAATGCCTCTGCAAAGCTAAAATAGTTATGCTTCAAACAAACTGAGACCACCTGAGTTCAAATCTCGATGTGGGCATATCTGAAGGGTTTTATAGCTTTGACTTTGCTTCATTAGCTTTGGAGGTCGCTCGGCCCATTTAGCCTATCATAAAACATCAATCATCATCAAACAAATTGAAATTGAATTTATTATTTTTGTTATTATTATTATTATTACACTTTTTGATCGACACAATTATCATGATTTGCAAACTGACAGTATTACTCAGAAAGACAATGTCTAACAATGCCAGTAATAACTGCCTGGTCTCAAATAAAGGCCAGGGCCACGTACATGATGGGAATTAATTCAGTGATTTCAGGATTTAAAAGTGAGCTACAATATGTCTTTTTCATATAAAGAAAATGTGTAAACCCAAAGGATAGACTGCCTGAGTATATTGCTTCTTCAATGTTGTTGTTGTTGTTGTTAAGACTTGTAATCTTTCCTGTTACTTATAGACTGAGATGGGGAGACAGTTCAACCCAGAGGCTGATGACTTTACGCTGGAGAAGATCATTGAGTGGGGCTTTGACCAGTATGCAGAGAGGATCAATGAGATATCGGGTGCCGCGACGAAGGAGCTGGCCATAGAACAGGGACTTAAGGAGATTGAGGAGACGTGGGAGAATACCAACATGGATCTTGCTACGTACAAAGACAAAGGCCATTACAAACTGAAGTCAGTTCTTATCTCTTTTGCTTAACATAGTGCTTATGATGAGTAACAATGTATTGCTGGGGGCAGGGTGTGTGTGTGTGCTCAGATGGTGCAGTACTTGGAACAGTGTGCTGTAAATTTCCAGGTCAAGGTTTCAATTGACTGTTGTTGTGAGATGTGTGTGTCTAGTGACTCCTCGACCACATGACCGTGTGATGAGTGGTGAGGCTGACCAGACCACTCACCCACTCACTCGCTGTATCATTGATATTATATGATATATTGCAGATCTGTCCATTAAACATGCTATTTAGTATAGTAGAATTTCAAGCCAGCATCATGGTTATTTATAAAGTGTAATTTCAATTGGTATTTCTTTCTAGTCGGTATTAATTGATTTTATAAGGATAGTGTTACTATTTGTATTATGTCACTTATTGTTCGAGCTGATACAATTAACCTGTTTAATCAGGTAATATGTATATTACTTGAAATTTTCCAGTAATGTATATTAATTCTCAGTTAGCAATAGACCTATTACCTGAATATTTCAGGTAATATACATATTATCTGATTATACAGATTAACTATAACATATATACTGTGAAAGTACTTTTTGGGATAGAATTTAATTAAGCATTGATCGCCCCCTGACCTTATTCCCAGATGTGACCATTGAAGAGGATTAATAAAAAAGTCACTAACTCACTTACTTACTCATTCATATTACAGTCTGGAAATAGTTTAAGAAATGTTTTGTGTTCTAATTTGCTATAATTTGTTATGATAACAGATCGACTGAAGAAGTATTTACTAATCTTGAGGACAATCAGGTGAAGCTATCTACGATGAAGGCTTCTCGGTTTGTGAAAGCATTTGAGCAGGATGTTGATCGTTGGGAGAGGGTCCTCTCGCATATACTGGAGGTCGTAGAAATGTTACTAACTGTACAACGACAGTGGATGTACCTTGAGGTGAGTAGATGATGTGCATGAATGTGCTGCACACACACACACACACACACACACACACACACACACACACACACTGATATTTATTGTAGTATTAAACCTAAAGCTGACTAACTTGTTATAGCTTCAAACGTTTAGTCCTATTTGTGTGGTATGAGAATTATATGTTAATAAAATTATATGTTAATAAAATGTGTGCTAAATTATGGAAACAGTGTCAAAGACAAGGACATGATTTTTACTGGATTTTACTGGTTTTTCCCCACATTTTCCCGCACAAGACGGATTTGACAGTTTGATATATGACTTTACCACACACATTATCACTCTTGGAATATATGGTATCTTACTATCCAGGTGTCACATCCCAGCAAAATACAGTTTATATCTTGATCGTTAATGTCGGGCAAATGTCTACACAACCATATTTATTCACATATAGAAAGCCTTATAACACGATCCACCACTCAACAAAAGGAACCGCCCTAGAAATAAGTGTTCACATTTCTGTCTGTTATTTGTGTTACAGATCATGAAACAAAAGAAATCCAATTCACCCACATCCTTTAAATATCTTAATTAAATTATACCTGTTAAAAGCAAAACAAGCTGAGCTAAGCACAAAGCTAAGTTTTAGTAGCTCTTCTCACACGAGCCCCTTGCTGTGTTAAATTATGTTTGATAAAATTCTGATTAACAACTGACTAATATTCAGCATCGTGATTAAATGTGCATTTTAGTAACTATTAAAATTGGGTATTGCTTGTAGCTCATATCCATGACTTCACATCCACTGTGAATTCTCTTTCTTATGGGTTTATCTCCTGTGAGTTTCAGTTTTAAATTGGCCCATTGTGTACTCCTGAACGTCATAAAATGCCTTTACTCTCAGGAACGAGTCATTAAAACGTGCCAGATGATAAAACTCTAGCATAACTTTCTTAAAACTAAATATGATGAAAGAGAAAAAGATGTTGCCAAAAGAATGGGGAGGGGGGTGCATGCATACAAACAAACACGACCAAAAATATATCTAATTATAGTGCTGTTACTTGGATGATTTTTGCAATAAATGTATCCTCAAAATCACTCAAAAGAAGACAACAATAAATGATCTTTTTGTGCCATTAAGCCTCACTGAATTTCTCACTCACTCACTTACTTGCTATAAAGTTGTATTGGGTTCATCAAATGTTAGACAGATCCCTCTTTTAGAACTTAATATTTATAATCAGATTATTGTTTGATGTCCCACAAATTCCCAATCCATGAGTGAAAAGCTTTTGGTGCATAGTTAGCAATCTTGGATCATGTTAACCATGTGTGTGTCTCTGTGTGTGTGTGTGTGTATGCATGTGTGTGTGTGTGTGTGTGTGTGTGTGTGTGTGTGTGTGTGTGATCAAACACACATAATGTTACTTATGTCTTACAAAGGAATACTGATGATGGCATTTTATTTTTGAAGCAGTCGCAACATTTTATTTTGGATGTCACTGGACATCGAGGAAATGGTGGTTCATGACGTGTGAATATATTTATAAATAATATTTTTAATATTAATTATGAAGGTGTGTAATTTAATAGAAACCTTTGGTTTCATGGAGGGGAAGGTGGGTTGCTACTCCATTCAATAGTGAATTTGACGATCTTCCTGGAAAAGGTTTGGAAATATAGTAAACTTCAATGGATTATGATAGGATTTTGTTGACTTGAGCAGAAAGTACTGAAAAATGTTTGATTAAAGAGCAGAGTCACAATCATCTACCCAGGTGTCTACTCTGTTTTCAAGACATCTATTTTGGTTACATTTGAATTACTTTCTGGTATATGTATAAAGATATACCTATTAGTATGTATATTGCCGATGAAATAAGTATGTAATTATAATGAGTGTAAAAACATATACACATCGTGTTAAAATATATTAGATAACCAAGAATAGATGAACAAGGAAATGTCACTTGAATGAGCCCTTTCCTGATCATTAAGACACTGAATTTATTCTCAGCTTCAAAATAGATCACTGTTGTTATATATATTATAGAAACTGTTAGAAGATCCAGACGTAAATGTCTGAAATAAATACATGAACTTGTCTAAAATTACAGTTACTCTAGTCATATGACAATGTTCTGATAGCACAATTGTTAGAGCAGTACACTGCAAACCTCCAGGTTGTTGGTTCGAATCCATCTTACATTTATGTCTGTGTTATAAGTGTTAAGGCTAAACAAACCAACCAACTTTATTCGTGTTAATTTAATGTACACAGATTTATTTGAAGGGATCAAATAACAATCTCACAAACAGTTAATGTTTTTGAATGATAAGTGCTACCAGAGATCTATTTAAAAAAAATCTATATTTTTGTCATTTAACAAATCTGTTATATTTATTTTGGCAGAATATCTTCCTGGGTGAGGACATCAGGAGACAGCTCCCTCGGGAATCAGCAGAATTTGATGAAGTAAATTCCTCATGGAAAACAATCATGAACCGACTGAATAAGACCAAAAATGCATTGCGTGGAACTCATTATGAGGGTATGTCACTTGACCTCTCTTATACCCCCCTCTCTCTTTTATACTCTATATATATATATATATATATATATATATATATATATATATGTCTCTCTCTCCATAATGTGATTTGTGTGTCATGTTTGTGATGTGTTGGGATGTGTATTTTCAAACAGGACTCCTAGAGAACCTGAATGACATGAATTCAAAGCTAGAAGAGATCCAGAAATCTCTGGATATGTATCTGGAAACAAAGCGCCAGATCTTTCCAAGGTTCTATTTCCTCTCTAACGACGATCTGCTGGAGATCCTTGGTCAGTCTAAGAATCCTGAAGCTGTCCAGCCACATCTGAAGAAATGTTTTGACAACATCAAGTCATTAGCCATATCTAAGGTAACTAAGTTATAAAGTACCAATCTTGAGGAAGAGACATTGTTCTGTTGTGGGGCGCCTCCGTGGTCTAGTTGGTAGCATGTTGGACCATATATCATTACCACCTGAGTTTGAACCTTGGCATGGGCATATCTGAAGGTTGTTTCATCTTTGTCTTCACTTCATAACCTTTGGAGGTCACTCGGCCCATTTAGCCTGCCATGTGCACAAAAGTGGCCCTAAAACACCAATCATCAGTCATTGTCCTGTTGTAGAATTACATCTCCTTAGCCAGATGTAGCATTTTCCATCATAAATATTTGAGCATGCACGATCATGCATTAAAAGAAGCTGTTTTAAAAATACTAAATCATATATTTATTATTCTAAACACGAGAACAATCGGAGATACTAACGACCGGTAATGAACTCCGTCATTTATCATTTCATTCAATGGGGTACTTTGTGTAAGATCAGTTAAAGTTTTATGTTCAGAGAATGTTCTTACGTAATTTTTTTAATTTTCTTAAATGCAGTATTAGTCAGTGCATTGAAAATTACCCAATTCTGTGTAAGTTGTTTGCCAAAATAATTACCTGTAAGGATTTTATGCCAAACAATTATTAAACCTGTTTGCTTCCCACTCAGCTATATTAGTCATGTGTTTTTTATTTGATTTCATGATGTGTTTACTTGATGATGATGATGATGATGATGATGATGATAGTAATAATATAACATGTTGTTGGTATAAATACTAGTCAAAGAAACATTACATATTTTGACCAGAAATGATATGGATCTAGTATTTTTTACCTAGCATTATCATGTGTACATTAAATATGCCTACCTAAATATGCTATATTAATTAAAAGGTATAAGGAAAAAAGTTTGTTTTAATCTATTGATAGCATTTCTGTTTGAACATTTTACAGACCGCCATTGGCTCTAAATATGAGGCATCCAGTATGAATTCGTCAGATGGTGAAACGGTACAATTTATTGGACCCACTCTACTGGAGGGGCCTGTTGAGGTAACATCTCTGTTTAGTATATTTTTATAATATTGTGGTGATATTTTACATTGTAAAATTAATCATGTTTCAATATTATCAATGCTTACTCTTCATCCACAAATATTTAATCTCTGGCATAATTTATATTATATTGAAATTTAAAATTAAACTGAAATGACCTAATAATAATAATACTAATAATTATTATTATATGGTGAATGTGGTGTTTAGATTTATTTAAATTTATTTTATTAGTTTCATGGCCTATATTTAGGTACAAACATGTTTGTGTTTTATCTCACATATCTTCTCCCATCTTAGACTGAAATTGCCATCACAGACTTATTTCAATAGATATGGCTTCACCCTGGAGTACACGTCATAATATTTGTAAATGGTTAAATATAAAGATTTATAAGTACCAATACTTGTTTTATGCAATCAGTGAGATGTCAGTTATGACTATATTGATCATACGGTTTCTGTGATTGTCCATATATATACGCACACACAGGGTTTCTAAGCATCCTGGAAAACCTGGAAAATAACAAATTCATTTTCCAGGTCCTGGAAATCTCCTTGAATTTTACAATATCAGGAAATGTCCTGGAACAAATATTGTCTGTGAAAAAATCTACTTAGAACAAAAAGCCTGTGATTAAATATGATGACTGTGGAAGAAAAGGAGGAGGCTGTGCCATAAAAATTTCAATAATCGACCATACATTAAAAAATATGATATCCTTTTTTGCATGTATCTTGATTTATTACCTTTAAACCTTGTATACTTTATCCGAGAAAATAGTAATGTTGTCCTGTAAAATAATATTTCCTTGGCTGTGAGAACCATGATATATATATATATATATATATATATATATATATATATTGTGATTATATACTTTTGTTTCTGGAAGCTGTAAATTTAGTTCAATAATGCTCTCTTACAGGCTTGGCTGTGTGATGTCGAGAAAAACATGAGAATTACACTGAAGGAGGAGCTGAAGAAATGCAAAGCGAATTTACGTAGGATGCTGAGCAAGAGAGATAAATGGATCAAGGAGCATCCTGGACAGGTTTGTTATCTATGTAGCATGATACTTGTGAAGATCTATCTGGTGGTTAATAATTCCTGTAAATATTTATCACCTATTATGTAGTCAGCCGACTAGTTATTTGTTTAACAGTTCTTATCATCTTGCAAAGAGTTGTAAATGAAACAAACCAATCTTAAAACATAAATAGTTATTAATATTTTCTAATGATCAATTGCAATTCCTCTATTAGATATTTAAAAGTCGGCCTGTTACCATTAATAATTGTGTAATATGCTTGGAAAATAGGTCATCATCCTGTAAACCCTATTCGAAATGTGGTTTAGTCATGTTTGATTTAAATCTTTATTGAGGTCGGGTGACTGTAACTCCCAAATTGTAGTTTTTACACTTTGCTTTTTAATAGTTTAATTTGTAGAAATGGGGTCCATAATACTTATTGTTTTAAATAGTTTCTTATCACAGGCATATTGTAGGATATGTTAGGTACAGAGTTACCATGCATCCTAGAAAACCTGGAAAATAGCAAATTAATTTTCCACCTCCTGCAAATGTCCTTGAATTTTACAAAATTAGGAAATGTCCTGGAAAAAATATTGCCTGTGAAAAAGTCCACTTAGAACAAAAAAGCCTGTGAATAATTATTATGCCTGTAGAAGAAAACTTCAATTGTAGAAGAAAAAGAGTACAATACATACTCTTGATATTCCATGTTAGTTAAAATTTAAATAAAAGTGGGTTGATCAAACAGCTAGAAGATATGAGGAAGTGGCACCATAAAAATGTCAATGATCAATCATATATTGAATAAATATGATATGTTTTTTGTTCATATTTTGATTCATTACCTTTAAATAAATTTTGGAAATTTTATCATGGAAAATGGTAATTTTGTCCTGAAAATAATTTTATTGGCTGTGGGAACCATGTAGAATAAATTACTAGAAGTGTCTCGAGACTTGTGATCATCTGGATGTTGATGTGTTTTCTATTGTTTCCCATTGGGCAATAGCAGAGCCATTTCGTGAATTCGCACATAAAGTTTTCTAGTCAATTTCCCCAAATATGACAACCAAGTATAGATTATTAGGATATACATGACTGTATTTACTGATTAAACTTATGGGATTAAAGTAAACACATAGGATATTAGAAATGCATCGTCTCTTGAATTTGTTTTAACTGTTTTGAAAACTCATCCATTCAAGGTTGCTTTCACAGATAAATAACGATTATCAACCAATCACTGAATGGCTCATGCTAGTAAGGGCACTTTATTAAATATGCAGTATTATTATTAATATCATCATCATCATAAGAGTTATATCATAGAGTTAGTGATGGGTCTCATTAAATACAGCAGCTTGTAATTGGCAAAATTTCCAGTGCCTGAAAATTACATAATTCTGCAAGCTCTAAATGAGAGATTATAATATGACTTCATCAGATCATGGAAAACTTCGGTTGTTTTTAATCCGCTACACTACAGTCTACGCTGTCTTTTTTATAATTGTGTTCTCTTCTTTTTCTATTTCAGATGTGTATCTCTGCCAGTCAGATGCAGTGGACGGCAGACACGACAAAGGCTCTCGGCTTAACTAAAGAACGTGGAGATAAGAAGGCCCTGAAGAGCTTGAAAAAGAAACAGGTAGAGCAACAGTCCTGATATCTGTAACATCTATAGTACTTAAATAACATGTGTATAGTTGGATTGTTTATAACATTATATTTGGTAGTGAGTTGTCTTTTAGGATGGTTTATGTCCGTTTCTGTGCCGCAGTAAGTTGATTAAAACGACTCAAAATCGACTTCCCTGGACTGATTCCTGACAATCCACTTTCATTTATTTAAAAAAAAATCCTTTCATCATACGTGTATGGCAAGCTTATATTTTGAACTTGGCTCACGTCTGTTTTTGTGTAATTTGTTTCCCTTGCCAGTCACCCCTCAGCCATATGCCCGTTTGTTGACTAGCTCTGAGGATAAACAGCTCAACTGAACTTTGTGAGCAGCAACCGATCATGAAAATCCAAATTGTTTACTATCGCGAAAGTTTCAACTAAAGTTCCAAAGTTTAATGTTACATCCTGATCAGTGCTTTTACTCATTTAGTGGCACCTCTAGTACGCAGCAATATTAAGTAAAGGAACAAATGAAGTCAGTCGAATTTTAAATAGTCTTTGGCTCCTATCCAGCTGATTTAATCCGTGTTTTAGACTACTTATATAATCCACAAAATTGAGCCTACTAATGCCCATGGTCTCTTTAATATACCATATTCTTTTTTTCTGTTGGAGAAAAGTGTCAGTTGCATTCAGGATTCTGAGTCTGGAGACAAATCAGGATTCAATACTCATTTCTCCCTCCATCTAGGATAATGATCACATTACTAGAAATACCATCTCAGAATTGGAATTGATAATTTTGGGGTTGAATTGAAATGGGCCAAAAAGAATTGAGTGGAATTGGAATTGACAAAATGGAATTGACCCCATATCTGCTGTCTATATTAATTAGAAAATACAAGCTACAAACATGAAGTCAAAAGTTTAAATATTAAGCTAAAGCTAAATCTAAACATTTTAAGTCTATGATTATGTTGGTATTTAGAATATAAATTGCTCTGGAAGCCATTCATTGTTTACTTCTGTATACTACTACTAAATACCCTTCTGCATATTAATATATTATGTGAGCAGTTTTTTAGTTCCTCTTATGTTTAAGTGTACGTGTCATTTTATAGGTTGCCATGTTGAACAAGTTCTCAGAGGCGGTCCGAGGCAACCTGACCAAGTTGATTCGTTCACGTATTGTGGCCTTGGTAACCATCGAGGTCCACGCACGTGATATTATTGAAAAGATGATCAAGTCTGGCTGCTCGGATGCCTCAGCATTTGAGTGGCTGAGTCAGTTACGTCTCTACTGGGACAAGGCAAGTTATTCTGACATTTGTATCAAACACTCTACTTGATAATTGTGGGAAATCTTAGAGATTTGCCCCTTGACCATGCATCCCATGTATGACTATATACCCACTCATTCTATCACTCACTCACTCACTCAATCACTTACTCACTAACACAAAGCACACATAATCCAGAACTGGTTTAGGTAGGTATTGGCTCTGTAGATCCCTCTTTGGGTGCTTGACAGTTAGCAAATTAAATTGAAGCAAAATTGTGTCTCAGAATGTTTAGAGTATCTCTTATTTTCATCAAATACTGTATTAGATTGTATACAAATAATGACGATGATGATGATGATGATGATGATGATAACTGCAGGATGTAGTGGTTGTAGTTTTTGTTTGATAGAAATTGTTAATGTATTGTTTACTCACTTTGCCATATAATCATTTCAGGAGATAGATGACTGTGTAGTAAGACAGACCAACACACAGTTCCAGTATGGCTATGAATATCTGGGTAACTCTGGCCGTTTAGTTATTACACCACTCACTGACAGGTACATAACAGCTTTAAATCATCATATGACCCAGTCCGTGAAATATTTCGTTCGTTCCATGCAGTCAGACTCTCATTTACAAATAGGTTAAACAATGTTTACATCTGCCACTTTGGGGTGTGTAAAGAATGAACTAATATGTCTGAATACATGCTGTACAATAGCTCTCACTATTGTAATATACCAGTATGGCCATTATATATATATATATATATATATATATATATATATATATATACCAAATAAAGTAAAATTGAAAATAGAATCAGTATGTTATCATTAACCAAAGATGCAAATTTTGAATAAGAACATGAAACCTGTATTAGATAAAGCACATATTTGTATGGATATTTATAAATGTAGTTCATAGAAATTATAGAAATTGGCATTTAATCTAAAGATATAGCTCGTCCTTTCTGGTACGAATCTTGTGAAATACTGGAATGCGTCTTTTTTTGGTGCCTTTTTCTTGCCCTTCTCATCTTATTCCCGTTATGATATTTCCAGATGTTACATGACACTGACGACAGCCTTACATCTACACCGCGGTGGTAGTCCTAAAGGTCCGGCGGGTACGGGCAAGACGGAGACCACCAAAGATCTTGGCAAGGCTCTTGGTAGCTACGTCATTGTTGTCAACTGTTCTGAGGGCTTGGATTACAAGTCTATGGGTCGGATGTTCTCAGGTCTAGCTCAGGTCTGTAGGGAAGGTGGCACGTTTGTTAGATCTGTGATGTGTGTGTGTGTGTGTGTGTGTGAGAGAGAAGAGGTAAATATATGTATGTGTGAGGTATGGGTAAAACTATATGCAATATATGGGTGGATGGAAGGATGGACAAAAAATAGACCCAAAAACAGATAACTGAATATAGAGATAAAAAGTTAGGTACATATATAGTGAGTTATTGGTAAAGAGGGGGGGGACCATTCAGCATTGTTGACAACAGACCTCGGTGCCACCTGAATTCAAATCTCAGCATTGATGTGTCTGAAGGGTGTTTCATCTTTCCCTTTTCCTCATTAACTTTGGCGATAGCTCACCCCATTCAGTTTGTCTTGTGCACAAAAGTGGACTTAAAACATCAAACATCAACAAGATGGAAATTAATTAAACCAATGTTTTATCCTATTTGCATGTTGCCTTTTTTCACACACTGTGTTGCTGTGTTGGTGATCACACGTATTCTCCCTACAGACTGGAGCTTGGGGTTGTTTTGATGAGTTTAATCGTATCAACATTGAGGTATTGTCCGTAGTGGCACAACAGATCCTCTCCATCTTGTCGGCGCTGGCTGCCGGCTCACAACGGTTTGTGTTTGAAGGACGCGAGATTAAACTCGAGTGGTCTTGTGGCATCTTTATCACAATGAATCCAGGTAATGAACCCAAGTGTTTTTATATCATTTAAAAAATATCTGTTGATCTGTATATTTTCATGTGTCTCTGTGTGTGTGTGTGTGTGTGTGTGTGTGTGTGTGTGTGTGAGATATTCTAACACTGTTTTCAAGTACTGTTTCACATATATAACAAGTAGTATGTTAATCTGTTTGTCCGCAGGTTATGCTGGCCGAACTGAACTACCCGACAATCTGAAGTCCATGTTCAGACCTATCTCCATGGTTGTCCCAGACTCAACGCTTATTGCCGAGATCATTCTTTTTGGTGAGGGCTTCAGCAACACGAAGGTAATTATTACTGATTCAGACTAACGTAACATAAACATTATGAATGCAAAAATGTATGCAATACGAGTTTGGAACAGCCATGACGATTCATCTGCTATCACCCAGTTTAAATTGTAAATCTATATGCAGAGAGATATATTAGTCAAATATATATAATACTAGTACCATTGTATGGTAGAAAGTATTAGAATATGAATTATTGTCTTATAAAGGATTTCCCTTTATATAATTCTTTTCTAAGGAATTTAATTATGAAGCTGATAACAGTACTTTATACATATACACTTTAAAAATATGTTTAGGAACAGTTTCTTTAAATCTATACAAAATTGATTCATGTTGATCAATGTGATTCATTTAAACTGATTGATTTATGTGTTATAATTTCAGGCTCTAGCCAAGAAGGTCTATACATTGTATTCGTTGGCCATACAACAGCTCTCTAAACAGGATCATTATGACTTTGGTCTGAGAGCTTTGGTCTCTGTATTGAGGTATGCTGGCAGAAAGAAGAGAGCAAATCCTAATACACCAGATGAAGAGGTATAAAACTGGATCTTTTGTGTGCGTGCGTGTGTATGTGTGTGTACAAAACTTATGGAAATTGCACAGCGTGTAAACATTTAAGTGTTTCTTCGAAAATATTTCTGAAATTTTATTTGACCTTAGTACAACGGCTAAAGACAATCCCAAGGTTTCAGATGTTGATTTTATATTAGTTATTTTAATATTGAAATAACTTATGCTGATGAATAATGATGGTGATGATCGCCATATTCATAATCATCATCATCATATCCTATAAATATAGAGATTTACTTCTAGATAGAGACAAAATCAAGTTTAGCTAACTATAAAAGATTTATTTTTGAAGTAAAATAAAGAGATTACAGCACAATGTGCATTAGAGGCAAAGTGTCGAATATGCCACTATGGTGTCCCAGTGGTCTAGCGGTAGCGTTTTTGATCACAGATCACTATCACCCGTGTTCGAATCTCGGCATGGGCATATCTGAAGGATGTTTGGTCTTTGGCTTCGCTTCATTACCTTTGGAGGTCGCTCGGCCCATGTAAACAGTTGTGGCGGTAAAACATCAATCATCATCATCATCATCTAATATGCCAGTAATATCCTTGTTATTAAATATGCTTAACTGTGGGAATATTTGAATGCCACGAACCTCGACTTCTGTGCATTATCCTGTGATACTAATTTCTCCTCAAAAGACGCCAAACTTGATCGTTTTCTTTAATGACATAAACATCGCCCGATGATTTCCTTTACTGAATTACCCAGTGAAGTTTTTTAACAGTTATAAGTTGGATTGAACCTTTTGTGGAAATGAATAGATCTTCACCCGGAGGCGATTATGTTCCCGGAATACATTTACTGGAGACTGCAGAGTAGATTTGTTGGCTTTTGCTGGGAAGGAAATCGCGGCTGACAGATCTGTGAATCAACAGTACTGGTATACGTTGCCCTCCTCCTGCACGTATATGTTTAAAGTCATCTTAACTGGAAATCTTTCAATAGACCATATATGGTGACGCTTGAGGCTGATATGTGTTTGTATAAAAGCCTTGCGCATTTTTCTTCCATCCAAATTCATTTTTGGCACTCCATCCGGATGGATGGCTTTCTGGCCTAAAATACTCCGCATTTTTGCCTTACTGTTAGCCTATGACCTTTTTCGTAAATTTGCTAATTGTTTTCTCTAACCTTCTTTCTGCTTCCAGCTACTTCTACTCTCCATGAGAGACATGAACATGGCCAAACTGACATCCGTCGATCTGCCACTCTTCAATGGCATAATGTCCGATCTCTTTCCGGGAATAGAAACACCGATCATGGATTATGGCAAGGTGTGTGTATATTATATGACTTCAGTTTAGTCGTGTTAGCATGTTATTGTTTGAGCATTGGGGTTATTTATAATGCCAGAAAGATGTCTAATTATTTTGTTAATGGCTGTTTTGGGGCTTATTTTGTACTGTTTATATATATGTATTATATATATATATATATATATATATATATATATATATATTTATATAATAGTATATAGTTACAGTTAATCTGTATAATCAGGTAATATGTATATTACTGAAATATTCAGGTAATATGTCTATTGCTAACTGAGATTTAATACAGATTACCTGAACATTTCAGGTATTATACATATTACCTGATTATACAGATTAACTGTAATATATATATATATATATATATATATATATATATATATATAGTATTGATATTTGTTAGGAGTGTCAACATAGTTTATAATTATCATTTAATGAGTGACAAATTCCTGGAACAAATGAAAGATAGTGAGACGTCTCTTAACTGCAGTTTGACAAAATGAACTGGATTAATGGCAACATTTAGTATAATTATGTCAATAAGAGCATACTTTGAAAACTTGTTCCAAATGACCTTTCTCCAATTATTTTTCTCCAGACCAGTTTATTCTGGTAAATGAATTAAACTTCAATACCTGACCATAGTCAAAGATCTCCACCAAAGTGTGTAGTAACCTACTATAAACTGGCAGATAATGTTAAATGATGTACAATGATTATGATCTTGATGTCTTCCAGCTAAAGTCGGCCATGGAAATCTCTATGAAGGAGGCTGGGCTGCAGAACATCACTCATACAGTGACGAAGGTCATCCAGCTGTTTGAGACAAAGAATTCGCGTCACAGTACCATGATAGTAGGTGCGACGTTGTCGGGTAAGACCGTCTCATGGAAGATCCTCCAGGCTGCCATGTCACGGCTCAGTCGAGACGGAGATATAAACTATCAAGTTGTCAAGGTTAGCAGCTGATTAGCAGCTGGTTTGGATGCTGTTGAAGCTTTTGAGGTTTTTTTGTGTGACGACAGTCCACTCTTAATTAACCAGATTGCTACATGGACAAGATGGTTGGGCATGTGTCTGAATAATTTACACAATTGAAATAACACTTGTGTAACATCTTTATAATATGGTTAATTGAAAATATGGTTAATTAAAAGCTGGTTAATTGAAGGTAATCTGTATACACAAATGAACTTGTTTATATTGATTTTATCTCTCTCTCTCTCTCTCTCTCTCTCTGTGTGTGTGTGTTCAGACTGTGTTATTATCACCATTTAATCAATCCCACTTATTGCTATCCAGGAATATCCAATCAATCCGAAGGCTGTCTCACTCGGAGAGCTCTACGGGGAATTTGACCTGAACACCAATGAGTGGACAGATGGCATTCTGTCTAGTGTCATGAGACAGACATGTTCAGGTAGGTGTTAAAGTCTGGAGCAACAAATTTTGATCCAGCTAAAGATTGTTAACATCTCTCAATAGCTGGAGTACAGAGTGAATTGTTCCAGGTATGATTTATGGGTAACAGTTATATACTGACTGAGGAAAATGTTATATTGTGGTCTTTATTGGATAGTAAGTGTATGTGATGATGAAATACTATGATTTCTGTTGCATCTGGAACATTGTGGTGCTGAGGTAGTTTTAAAATTGTCAAGAGATAGTAAATATGATCCAACAAGATATGGTTAGATTTACTGGTTCTAATCAGTAGATGATAGCCAAGGTAGATGGGTTTTTAAATATTTATCCGTTTATGTCTTGTATAGGTAGCACTGTCTACATGTATGCATGTGTCTCTCTGTGTGTGTGTGTGTGTGTGTGTGTATGTGTGCGTGATTAGATGTTCTGTTACATTAACTCCTTATTAAATATTACCATTTAGCATACAACTAACTTAATTTTTAAAACTTTTTATACTTTGTGTGTATATATATATATATATATATATATATAATTGTGTCTTCTGTCATAGATGAGAAACCTGAAGAGAAATGGATCATCTTTGATGGGCCAGTAGACACACTGTGGATTGAGAGTATGAATTCTGTGATGGATGACAACAAAATCTTAACACTTATCAATGGAGAAAGAATTGCAATGCCGGATCAGGTGTGTATGTGTGTGTGTGTGTTTGTGTGCATGCACATGCTTGCACATGCACCTACAATATATATTGTGTATAAGTTAATTTCGTTTATATAAAGAGGTCAATATTTCAGCCAATATCGTGGGAAACTGTCTAACTTGAATGTAAGATTAGGAAAACCTGAAAGCTTTGTAAAAGGTTATGGCATCTCATGAAGTTAGTGCATCAGCCAACTGATGGTTTGAATAAAGGGCCATTAAAGTCAGTTGTACCTGGAACCATATTATAGAGTGTGTTACAATATGATGACTCTCTATTCTTGAGCACCGAGTCATGAAGAGTGGTCTCAGTCCATGTGGTGGAGCAACCATGACATTTCTTTGTCTTAGGCAATTTTTCTAATTCTCCAGCACAGTTCTGCCAATCATGCACAAGTTTATCCATTATATTAAACTCTCTAGCCAATTTGCTGTTGTAGTTATTATCTTTTGCATAGTGTGAAACTTTCGGTTTAAATTGTGCATCGTATGAGCAGCATTCTCGTTTTTGACCTGTAGAGCTGATTTCACATTCAAACATATCTGCAAAATTTATGCAAAAGACTAAATGCAATGACAGCTAATCAGGCTGAAACTGTTAATTATTGCGGGTACTTAAAGCTTCATGTTTTTAAAACATCAAATGAAACAAACAGTGAAAAAATGGGTTTTTTTCTTCAATAATTAGAACCTTGTCTTATACTCAAGTGTATATGATACACTTCAGTACTGCATATATGGTAATTACTTGATGCCATATAATTTTTAAAAAAATCAGTAGGATTTATTCAGCAATCCTGTTCTTACACTTTATATATATATATATATATATATATATATATATATATGACATACATAAACAGAAAGGGGAGTGTCATCTCCATGGTAACCCATTTGGCCACAGTGCTCCTCCTAACCTCTTAGTTCAAACCCCGGGCCATGTGAGCTTGATGTGTGAAAGATGTGTTAGGTTTTTTATTTCGTTACCTTTGGAAGTCGCTTGACCCATTTAAATATGGGCAAAATTGGCCATAAAATAGCAACTTTGATAATTACACTGAAAGCCAATGTTTATATTATGTCTTTAATAGAACACAGAATAACTATAACATTAAAACTGAATAACCTAATACACTGAATGCATGTAATGCAAAAATAGAAAAAGCTATTCTCCCCAAAAAACTGTCTATGTAAATATTTTTTGACACGATGAATGATTTAGAATTCTTAATATTTATAACGAATATTATTTCATAATTTGGTACTATAAGAAACCTTGTATTATGTTAATGAACTGAATTTATACATAATATACAATATTTTCAGTTCAGTCAGTTCTAAAATTTAGGTAATTTTAGTTATTTAATCAGAACAGTGGAATAATTTATGATGTATTAAGTGGCCCATTGCAACGCAGCTCATTCCTAACTCAGTCTGTTTACTTCTCCGTACACTAGGTGTCACTGCTGTTTGAGGTGGAAGACCTGTCAGTTGCTTCTCCAGCAACGGTGTCCCGTTGTGGAATGGTCTACTATGATTATGTTGATCTCGGCTGGAAGCCATATGTAGCCTCTTGGTTAGAGAGAAAAACCAACAAGGTAGTCACTGCGGCAGCATTTGCCAAAAAATAACTAGAAATAATATTGACGGATTTTGAATAACAATATTCGATAACACGATTTCAATATTATTATGGGGTTTATTGTTTCTGCTCAGCACTAATTTAGTTCAACATAATATTTGCTGGCTTCAGGTGATGATCGAGGAACTGAATCGCCTGTTTGAGAAGTATATCATGAAAATACAGGAGTTCAAGAAGACGAGCGGCAGTAAGGAGCTCATCCCGATAGCGGAATTAAATGGAATTGCATCATTCTGTAAGCTCTTTGACTGCCTGGCCACACCAGACAATGGGGTAAGTTTAGGATGAAGATGATTTTATCGGTTGATGGGTGCTCTGGTAGTTCAGTTCTGTTTTAGTCTTGTATTAGTTGTGTTTACTTTTGCTATTTCAACGTCTTTTTACTGTGATCACCATCAACACACACACACACGCACACACACACTAATTGTTTAAGTAATTTCATGTAACAGTACTGGTTTGATGTAATATTGAGTATAATTAAGCATTATATGTCTTAGTAGAAAAAAATCAATCTTCTAGAAACAGTACCCTGATGAATCATTTGTATATTGTAATCATGATTTAATGTGTACTGTATCAGCCTTTTTGCTTGTAACTCTCTCATTCTCTCTCTCTCTCTCTCTCTCTCTCTCTCTGTGTGTGTGTGTGTGTGTATTGGTTTTATCTGTTTTACACACACACATGCACACACATACACACACTAAAGATACATACCAGTCATAATGTGTACTCTTCCCCATAAATAATTATGTTTCTAGTATTAATATTATCTTCTTTCCATTTCAGTGTGATCCAGATGACGTGGATAACTATGCTCGTATGATAGAGCTCTATTTCCAATTCTGTATGATCTGGTCTATCTGCTGTTCAGTGGATGAGGATGGCCGAAAGAAGATTGACAACTACATTCGCGAGATGGAGGGAACGTTTCCAAACAAGGATACAATATTCGAGTACGGCATCGATCCAAAGAACAAGACTTGGGTACACTGGGAGGAGAGACTACGCGGTGGCTGGAAGTACAACCCAAAGTAGGCATTACAATAATATTTTTCTTCTCTGTTTGGAGAGTCAAAATTTTTTCCAGTTACTGTGGTCAGATGTGTGTGTGTGTTCTAGTTGTACAGAGGTAATAACATACATATCCCTAACTGATCCTGTTATTCCTACAGCGTGCCATTCTTTAAGCTGATTGTACCTACGGTAGACACAGTGAGATATACGTTCCTTACTCAGTTCCTGGTTAAAGCCAACTACCCGGTGTTACTGGTCGGTCCTGTCGGAACGGGGAAAACGTCCGTTGCAGAGAACGTCTGTAACAGCATGAACCCGAAAGAGTTCTCTGTGCTCACCGTCAATATGTCTGCTCAGGTATGTCTGTTGGAGGGGGCCCACTAACACGCATGCAGTAAGTGTTTGTCATTTTGGAATTGCACGAAAATTAGAAACAACTTTGAAACAGCTGTAGTTGGGTAGCTTGTGACCTGTAAACTCTCAATTTGTATCAAAAACCAGTTTGAAATCTTGACTGTAGATGAAAGTTTGGGAAAAGTATAAACATAAACACCGTGATATTTTACTGAAGTTTGATCTCGTTGTCTTTTAATCTGTTCTTCTTTTAGTCAGTCTCTGTGTTGAGTCATTGAGTCATCTGTGTAATTATCCAAGTATTTCATTTCTTACTGACGAAAATATGTTTTGTTAATTTCTGTCTGTTTTTGGTCAATCATCACACAGCCTGGAAAACCTGGAAAATAACAAATACATTTTTCAGGTCCTAGAAATATTCTAGTATTTTATAAAATCAGGAAATGTCCTGGGGAAAATATTGCCTGTGAAAAAATCCACTTAGAACAAAAAAGCCCATGATAAAATATTATATCTGTAGAAGAAAACTTCGATTATAGAAGAAAGAGTACCATTATATCGTCTTGATATCCAGTGTTAGTTAAAATTTCAATAAAAATGGGTAAATCGGACAGCTAGAAGGGGTGACAAAGAGGCTGTATCATAAAACTGTCAATAATTGATCATACCTTGAATAAATATTATATGCTTTTTCGCACATATCTTGATTTATTGCCTTTCATTTTGGCCTGGAAAATAATATTTCCTTGGCTGTGGAAACCATGATCATATCTGTGTGTCTCTAAACATGCCTTTTCTCTGCACACACACAATCACACACATATACAGATATATACACACACACATATATACATACATACATACATACACAACAGGAACCTCTATTTTTGGTACTCCAATAGTGTAGTGATTAGAACACTGTGTTGTTAACATCCAGCATGCATGATCCGTAATTTACTCAACTCAGGCAATCTCTGTTTACATTTTCATTGATGCAATTACTAATTCTGTCCTTATCCAGACAACATCCAACAATGTCCAGGATATAATCGAGAGTCGTGTGGAGAAGCGAACGAAAGGCGTCTATGTACCTATTGGTGGTAAGAAGCTACTGACATTAATGGATGACTTTAACATGCCAGCCAAGGACACCTTCGGCTCTCAACCTCCACTGGAGCTGATAAAACTCTGGATCGATTACGGCTTTTGGTATGACAGGCAGAAACAGTCTGTCAAACAGATCAAGGTTTGTTTGTCAGTTAAAGCATATCTTAATTGAAGGTTTGTTTGTTAATTAAAGTATATCTTAATTGAAGGCTTATTTTGTTAATTAAAGTATATCTTAATTGAAGGTTTGTTTGTTAATTAAAGTATATCTTAATTGAAGGCTTATTTTGTTAATTAAAGTATATCTTAATTGAAGGTTTGTTTGTTAATTAAAGTATATCTTAATTGAAGGTTTATTTTGTTAATTAAAGTATATCTTAATTGAAGGTTTGTTTGTTAATTAAAGTATATCTTACAAACTTTATTTCTTACAATGACTTCACATTTATCATAATCATTATTCATTGCTGTTAGATTTATGTTTGTGTCTCATTTACTGCCGAAGTGAGACTTCTCGAGTTTTTTGTTTAAATTTTATATTTTTAAACGATGCAATTAAATTCTTTAAATAATTAGAACAACCAAGCGTCACATCCATATCAGCGAACTGGGTGTGATAATTATAGAATCATCATATTGATTAGCTTGATTGTTTACATGGTTTCTTGATGTCGGCGTTAACTTCCTAATTGTCATTTCCGTCACACAGGACATGTTTCTGTTGGCTGCGATGGGACCGCCGGGTGGTGGTCGAATGATCATTTCTAGACGTCTTCAGAGTCGATTCAATCTCATCAACATGACATTCCCACATGTAAGTCGTGTATGAAATTCTGCATTTGTATTTGCACATCCACACAAACACACACATTTTGATTTATGAGTGTGTGTGTTTGTTTGTGTGTGTTTGTGTGTGTGTGTGTGTGTGTGTGTGCATACTCACACACGATGTTCATCTTGTTACAGGAGTCCCAGATTAAGAGGATATTTGGCTCAATGATCAGTCAGAAGTTACAGGACTTTGAGGAGGAGGTTAAGCCAATTGGCGACATCATGACACAGGCTACCATAGAGATGTATGAGGCTATCGTAGCGAGATTCCTTCCAACTCCGGCCAAGATACATTATCTCTTTAACCTCAGAGATATCTCTAAAGTAAGTTTGAAAACTACTTCTTATAGTCTTAGCCGTGGTCGAATTTAATGTTTTTATTATTACATTGGCCATTATTTGGGGCCGGCCCATTGTGCATTTTGTGGGATACATAGTATGCCACAAAATCCTCCAAATTCCAAGATCAAATCTTAGCGTTATCTGCAACTATGGAGTGTTTCATTCATCAATAAAAGGTTTCATCTCTCTAGGGAGCAAGTAAGCCTCCTGGCCATTTTTGCCAGATGAGACCAACATCAGAGTTAAACAAAACTATTTACCTATAAAAAGGCAAATGCATGGTTGGTTTCATGTCGTTAATATTTTTCTTTGTAGCCAGATTTTCAAAAGCCCTAACGTTTATGGCACAATTCTTTATTTCTCAAGTTTTGTTAAATACTAAAACTTAAGGCTATCAGAACTGTGCCACTGATTGTAAAATACTGTTAGCTTAGTCATACAACGAATTATTACTTAAAATATGTTCAAATTAACTATGAGATGCGTTGATCAACCTAATGTATATTCATTAATCTCCGGTTACCTCCCAGAGCCAATTCAAAAGACTTATCTCTTGTACTTTCTTATTGAAGTTAAACCATGTCTAAATTAATGATGTCCTGATTGTCAATGTGAATTATTGCTTATAGCTGACTCTAGTATGTCATTGTGTTGTCCTGTACTTTGATAAATCCACTCATTATCGATCTTTATAAACATATGTAGTACAGAGAAATCCTTGGATACATAACTCTTTACTGGCAAAACACAGACCAAATTTTAGTGATTATACCAATTTATTTAGGGGCCAGTAGGAAAAATGCCTAGGCTATATTCAGGTCCCTCAATTTCCTGATTAATTGCTACCTTCAAGAAATTTTATGTTTGTAAATGGAAATTGTGAAATAAAATATTTATCTACCCTATCTGTCTATCTACATCTATCTAATGATTTAATGTTGTTTTGTTTCAGGTATTCCAAGGCCTGCTTAGGGCTAACAAGGATTACCATGACACCAAATCTGCAATGACACGTCTCTGGATCCACGAATCATTTCGTGTGTTCTGTGATCGTTTGATCGACGACAAGGACAGGACAAACTTTGTTGAATTAATAACTGAAAAACTTGGTCAGCTTTTTGATCTCACATTTCACAATATCTGTCCAAACAAACAGCCACCTATCTTTGGTAAGTAACCTTGACCTTGTACAGTATATGTTGCTTTGGAATGAATTGGTGATATATTTTTCATTAGTATGTACTCTGTTCTGTTAAATTTTGTGCAATGTGCAGAAAAATCACAACCTAGCTGATAATTATGATATTGGGTGATAACAGATGAACTATCACAGTTATAGTAAATCTGAATCACAAACTTTGTCTAATTAATAAAGCTGTTCATTTTTTTAAATTTACTGCCAGACAGAGTGTTAATCATGTGATAAATAGGGTTCCATATTGATATATATTGCTTTACAAATTAACATAACAATATACACTTCAACACCCTCAGCTTCAGTTCAATTAATTAGTGAATTATTGTATGATTACTTGCTAATTTATACATTAAATAGTTTATCTAATACTGTTTTACTGCTCTAAAAAGAGGAAATTTTTATGATAAATCATATTATTCAATCCAAAGTAAAACAAAAGATGCTACACACATATATATATATATATATATATATATATTACTGAATATAGGTGATTACATGAATCCTGATGGCGTTTATGAAGATATTCAGGATGTCTCTTCACTGAAAAAGCACATGATGGATATGTTAGAGGAGTATAACAGTTCACCTGGCATAGTACGCATGGATCTTGTGCTTTTTAAGGATGCCATTGAGCACAGTAAGTTATGAAATTCAGGAAATAACCTCAGTGCATCACAGATTTAAGAAGTCTGCACGGATATAAATAATTATATTGAGGAACTGCATTTAGCAGTTCAGTGTGTCCACGTCTCCTTTATTTCAGAGAATATCCTTTATTTATTATTCTGCTAGATCTACATTATTTCCTCCCCTTTTTTAAAGACAAATCTCCTTTGGGGGAAAAAATGTAGATTGCCTGTATTTGTATTGATTCATTACACAATTGATTGTGTAATTGTATACAAACGACTTTTATACTTTGAAATTTAGCTCCTGCAATAAAACACTAATTTATACTCCCGTTCATGTCACTTGTATTTTTTGGGGGGCGGTTTCAAACATTTTGATCCACAACTTGATCTCCTTTATTCTCATTTCAAGTCCATAGACACAATGTAATTACCGATTTATGTCTTCTTCACATCAGTGGTAATCTTATAGTAGGATAAATGGGTCAAACTATTATATTAATTGTATGCAAACCTTTCGTTGGCAATTTTTCGCAAGCGGTAAAAATAAATTAGCCCTTTCTTGCTACACAGTTTCCAGGATTGTCCGCGTCATCAGACAGCCTAAAGGTAACATGTTGCTAGTTGGTATTGGTGGAAGTGGACGCCAGAGTCTGACTCGGCTGGCGGCACACATCTGTGACTATCACACCTTCCAGATAGAAGTGAGCAAACATTACAGGAAACAGGAGTTCAGAGAGGGTAAGTTCTTAGGTTATGTTATTTATATCTTTTTCATCTCCGGAGATAATGTTTCCGTAAAGTGACTATAAAGTATGTTTAAATTTTTTTGGCAACAGTAGTAGTAGTAGTTATAGTAGTAGCAGTAGTAGTCGTAGTAGATATAGTAGTAGCAGTAGTAGTCATAGTAGTAGCAGTAGATATAGCAGTAGTAGTCATAGTAGTAGTAGTAGATATAGTAGTAGCAGTAGTAGTCATAGTAGTAGTAGTAGTAGTAGTAGTAGTAGTAGTAGTAGTAGCAGTAGTAGTAGTAGTAGATATAGTAGTAGTAGTAGTAGATATAGTAGTAGCAGTAGTAGTAGTAGTAATAGTATAGTATCAGTAGTAGTAGTAGTAGATATAGTAGTAGCAGTAGTAGTCATAGTAGTAATAGTATAGTAGTAGCAGTAGTAGTAGTAGTAGATATAGTAGTAGCAGTAGTAGATATAGTAGTAGTAGTATAGTAGTAGCAGTAGTAGTCATAGTAGTAGTAGTAGCTGTTGTTGTTGTTGTTGTACCTGTTGTATATTAAGACTTGTTTATATAATGCGCCATTGCATTTAAATATAATTAACAAAAATAGCTTGTGTATATTTTGTTCAGGAACACATTACAGTATTATATTGATTATGAGGAGAAACTGGAAGTTTTTAATTTTATAAAATTATAGACAGTCTGTAGTAAAGACATGGCAAAGTTTTTATGTTCGTCATCAAGAAATGTAACGATTGAAACATTGGTGGACATTTTGTATAAATTAATTTGTTATTTTCATTTCTTTGTGCAAAAACCTCTAATTTTATTTGTCTATCAGCTAGGTGTATTATTTTTATGAACAGTGTTGTGGGATACAATTTTGTAGCAGATATTCTCCACTTCGTGAATGTAAACAAGTATTAGGGCGACAATTGTTTGTTTAATTTTTGTATGATGAGTAGTCACTTAAGGCTGGTTTAATGTATGCAACTCTTTTCTGACATGGCTTCAATCAGATATTTTCCTTGTTCCAGACATCAGACGTCTGTACGCAATAGCCGGCATTGAGAACAAACCAACCGTCTTCCTGTTTGTGGACACCCAGGTGGTGGAGGAGTCATTTTTAGAAGACATAAACAACGTTCTGAGTTCAGGAGAGGTGCCCAACTTGTATAAGCCAGATGAGTTTGAAGAGGTTAGCACAAGCTAGTTATTGTTCGCAGATGTACATGCCTTTTTTTCCTACTTAGAAGCCCACAATTTGGTCGCCTCCATGGCCCAACTGGTAGTGCGGTTGGCCACAGATCTCAAGCGCCTGGGTTCAAACCCCAGCAGGGCTATGTCAGAAGAGTGTTTCATCTTTCACTTTTTGACTGTTGCTCGGCTTATTTAGCCTACCTTGTGCACAAAAGTGGCCCTAAAACAACAACATTTATTCTTATTTAGTTGTTTTACGATGAAGTTAGCTGTTCAGTCTGGGTAATATGTTGGGCAGTCAGTCGCATCCACAGATATTAGAACTTCAAAGCAGAACGAACCAGACAGATGTAGTCACTAAATAGAAGGGGATTTTTCACTGCTGCATAGAATCAATCAGTACTTTTGGTTTTCTGGCTTGGAAAGGTTTTGATGAGGTGCTGGATTTTCCTCAATGCTACGTTTGATGTATTTTTTACTAAAATGATGCGTTGGTTCCTACTTCGTTTTTGTGTCTCGGCAGAATGCTGCACTACACATCCCCAAGTTGTGGGTTCCTAGGAAATCATGGGAATCAGCCCTCAGCCATATGTCCCAGGTGTGACTACTGTTGAGACTAAACATCTCAAATCAACTCGCCTCAACCAAGTGTTCTGTTTCTTCTGTCAGAATATTTTGGGTTTGTTTTGGAACAGTTATTAACTACAGGGTTCCAACACATCCTGGAAAATAACAAATTAATTTTCCGGGTTCTGGAAATGTCCTTGAGTTTTAGAAATATTGCCTGTGAAAAAATCCACTTAGGACCAAAAACTCTGGGAATAAATATTGTGAGTGTAGACAAAAACTTCGATTGTAGAAGAAAAGACTACTGGTACATAGTCTTGGTATCCCATTTTAGTTAAAATTTGAATAAAAGTGGGTGCCTCAGACAGATAGAAGGGGTGAGGGGGAGGCTGTACCATAAAAATGTCAATGATCGATCATACGTTGATTAAATATTATATGCCTTTTCGCACATATCTTGATTTATTACCTTTAAATCTTGTATTCTTTGTCCTGGAAAATGGTAAGTTTGTCCTGGAAATGTCCTGGAAAATAATTATCATGGACGTATAAAAAGTACTTCTGTACAAGCATCTACATATGCATTTGTTCACACTTAATTTTATCTGTATATGTCTATTTTTCTATGCCTATACTTGAATCTGTTCCCATGCATTTAAAGATAACGTTGTTTATGTTTTTAAGGTGCGCTCAGCTCTGGCTGACGTTGCTAAGAAAGAAGGGATTGATGACACACCGCAGAGTATGTTTGCCTTCCTCCTCGACCGAGTAAGAGCTAATCTGCATGTAGTATTGGGTATGAGTCCCGTTGGTGAACCATTCAGGTAATAAATAATTGGCACATATAGATGGTCTGGATTAGCTTGAATTGAATGCGCTGAAAGCAGTCATAAAATGAAGTCGCTAGCTCACACAATTCGAATAAAAATACGTATAATTTACAAAGAATTGTTGTTTGTTCATTGCAGGAACCGTATTCGTATGTACCCCGCTCTTGTCAACTGTACAACCATCGATTGGTTTAGCGAGTGGCCATACGATGCCCTGTTAGAAGTTGCAGATAAATACTTGGATGCCATTGAGATGGCTAACGAGGAGGAGGTCTGTATCTGAAATAGTTTTCTTTATTTGATGATACCGGCGAGTGATTACTGTCTCATGTCTGTCAGAGATAGAGATGATGGTATCCTTGTAATGTAATATTTTGTTGTTTTCAGGAAGTGATAATGAGATGAATCTCCTTTATTATAATTACTCATAATAATTAATAATATAATAATGATAATAATAATAATAATATAATAATTTCTAAACTTTGTGTATCACTTGTAATCCCTTTAGCCAGAAGCCCATTCAGTCATTCAAATGGACAGTTATAATGAAATATGAATGGGTAAACAAATCTAAGGGATTATTGATAAACATATCAGTTCAAAGATAGTAGCTTTATCTATACTAGATATGAATTTTCACGAGCATCATAGCACTGATTTAGTTATAACATCGTACCCTGACTATGAGTTTGCCCAAACCCCTTTACTAGGTGAGCCACTGAGCTCCATTCTTTTCTAGGATATTGGCGCAATAGAAGTTTTGCTATTATTATTATTATTATTAACGACACAACAAATATCAGCTCAGATTGTGACCATGACATACAAGTTTCAGCACTTTCCATGGGGGTCCATATTTGAACCACTATTAGCAGAGTCTCGTGAAAATATTTATACTACACAACTCTCAAAGTCAGATGTTTAAATTTCCACATCTGGCCCAAAGTGGTCGTCTGATAGTCCGAGGAAGGGAAACTGAAATGGTTGTAAAGAATTTCTCAGTTTTGCATTTTAATTGTTTACAGTCATATATTTCTGTTCATGGATTTCGAGTTCATTCTTTTCTCGCCGAAAACGACAAGGAAGCACTGTTTAAAACAGCAAATAGTTTTTGTTTCATTCATAAAACCTTTTCTGATGCTGCCCACTGAAAGATGATGTTGGTTATACGCGTTGATGTGTTTCGCTAATGTTGTCTCCTTTTGTTTAATACTTAAAATAACCGCAACACATCCATCTGGATTGATTGCTTGGTGAGTATTTGTATAAGATGTGTTTATGTGAACCTAGCGTTTAGTCAGTGATGCATGGGGATTTGAAAATGCAATTGAAACATGCATCAGATTTATGCTGAAAGTTTTATTTTTTACTTGTTCAGATTTAGAAGGGTGATATATTGAATGAAATTAGAGACATCTTTTAGAGTGATATCAATATGAAACATTTATTGCAAATCTGTTATCAAAACAGCTTCCAGTTAATTTTCCTACTCTAGTAGATTCTAGATGTATATATATATATATATTACTAAGAATTCATCATCAGAAATAGATTTGATGCATGTTGGGTTGTGGTTTATGTCTCTTCTTTGCACACAGTTCCATGTATTAATTGGTATTCATTTTATGTTACTCTATCAGTGTATGTGTCTCTCCAATGATTGGTATATAATTACAGTTTATATATATATATATATATATATATAGTGTGTGTGTGTGTGTGTGTGTGTGTGCTTGTGAAGACATGCATACTTGAGTGAGTGAGTGGTGGTGGTGGTAGTGAGTGGTGGTGGTGATGAGTGGTGGTGGTGGTGGTGGTGGTGGTGGTGAGTGGTGGTGGTGGTGGTGGTGGTGGTGAGTGGTGGTGGTGGTGTGGTGGTGTGAGTGGTGTGGTGTGTAGTGGTGAGGTTGGTGAGTGAGTGAGTGAGTGAGTGAGTGAGTGAGTGAGCGAAGAAATGTCAGTATTTTTAGGTCAGCACTCATTTCATATGAAGTATTTTTTAAGTACACATATTTTTATTATCTTCTTCGGTTCATTTACAAATATTTATATCGCAAAATACTATCAGTTCTCCTTACTGAACTTTTCCAACCAAAGAGTAAACTGTTCTTACGAACCTCATTAATCTTTAATCAGGTTTTGATATGGGAACATAGTAATAATAGTAATAATAATAATAATAATAATAATCAATAATATAATAACCAAAGCCATTTTAAATTTATAATCTGGATCTCTTTCAAAATCTTTGTACTTATCCAATGTTCTGTTTATTGGGATTTGTTAAGCAGCTGTGTCCAGTTGACTGCCATACGTCCATTGTGTTAACTATTGGTGTTGAACATTATTTCGACAATGAAATGCTTCGTGTCTGTAGATATCTCTTGAACTCTTATTAATGGAGGCGTTGATGTGACGTCTTCAATTAGGACCGAGGTATTTCGCCACCAAAATCTTTTTGCCACCCGGGCCATTTGCCACTGATGGCATAGATATGTCCACTGCACCTAATTTCTGTAATGTACTTTGGCCTGAAATAATTTCGTAGCAGTTATTGCTAATTCCCAACAATGACACCAAACAAAGCTGTGCCCAGACATTCTCACGCAAAACGCACATGTTTCAGCTGCTATAATAATAGTAGTAATAATAATAATAATAATATTATTATTATTGAGCAGAATTTCAGTAATTAATAATAGCTGGCAAGGATGACACAGTCTGTAATGTATTGCTGCATCTGAGTGATTAATTCTAAATAAATTTTGAATCTGGAGAAATTTGGCTTACATAGGAGGATAAAACCGGGGTTGTTGTCCGATTGAATTATAAACAATTTGTTTTCATCTATTGGACAGAACTAAACTAATAAATAAATAATAAAATTGTACATATCACAGTGGAACAAATAAATAGTACAAAGGACAGTTAGACAACTTGTATGTATCAGTTAATGTTTGTTATATATATATATATATATATATGTGTGTGTGTGTGGTGTCATAAGAGAGGTGGGCACTGGGAGTAGTTTGATGTCACACTGTTATTATTGTTCTGTTCTAACCTTTATTATAGATGTCATTATTGGCTTTATATGTTGTGTATGATGTTGGTTTGTAATGGGTTTTGGTTACGAAGTGTTTGTTGATGAAAATGTTCGTATAACTGTTAATTATTGCTGACTCATGGAAGCAAACACATTAATGCATGCATGCATTTATACATACAAACAAACACACAAAGACACACACACACATAGAGAGAGAGAGAGAGACTTAAAACACATGTTAACATACACACGCACACCAGCACCCATAATACAATTTACCATCTTCTTTGTTTACTTTACAGTCCCAGATGAAACCAAATTTGGCAAAGATCTTCGCGATGATGCACAGAACGGTAGCCGAGTGTTCGTCGAAGATGTTACTTGAGATGAAGAGACACAATTATGTCACACCAACCAACTATCTGGAGCTTGTTGAAGGATATAAACAGTAAGATACACCGTGATTTATGTTTGACCTTCTGTGCCATGTTAATAATAATATTCGCAGTTGTTCCGGTCACGGATCACACTGTCATGCTGCTGTGCTCTGTACGCAGTTAAATGCATAAATCTAGACCCGTTTAAATGTGTTTCCAATCCATATAGTTAATATAAGTGAATTGTTTTTAGCTAGGCCAACATCAAAGGTTAGTGTCTGTAAATAATAATAATACATCTACCACAGTTGATATATTCATTTCACTCCATTTGCATCACTTGTATTATTGATTATTTGGCCCATTGAGGCTACTTAATCTATAATTTGTTAAAAATTGCTTGGCAGTAGTAAATGTGACAGGTTATAACATCATATTTACAGTTAGTGTTCTTTTCACGAGCATGATGTAATATTGTGCTGTAAGTTTATCACTGTATGTGTCCACCACCATGCAAACCAGAAGAATGTTTTGCAATATTGTTTATATATATATATATATATATATATATATATATATGTGAGTCACAAAAAAACTTTATCTGAATAGGTTGCTGTATGATAAACGGAAAGAACTTGGTGATGCAGCCAACAAGCTGAAGAATGGGTTGAACAAGATCGATGAGACTCGTTCTAAAGTGGAGGCGATGTCTGTCGAGCTGGAAGAAGCCAAAACCAAAGTGTTCCAGTTCCAGAAACAGTGCGAAGAATATCTGGTCGTGATCGTACAGCAGAAATGGGAGGCGGATGAACAGCAGAAGGTGGGCGAAAATGCGTTCAGCATTTAATGTGTTCGGTTTATGTGGAGTTATGTTATATTCACTTCGACCCTGTTGTAGCACCTTTGATAGAGAGCTTGCTGCCTGGTTACAAGTTGTGTGACATGATTTGCATTGATGATTATATTTGGAGATTTGGTTGACTCGCAGTCAACCTTCTCTTGTCTCTTGTATGCTAATGATACCCGAATGAGTTAAGGGTAGTGTATGAATCAGCATCTTAAATACAGCAACAACAACAACAAAAATGCCTTCTTTTGAGTTATAACAGCCTGTTGGATTTTTTATTTGTTATGTATGGTTCTGGAGAACAGTCTACTGAATCTGGCACTTTCTACAGTCCATATTTATTATTATTATTGTTGTTATTATTATTATTATTATTATTATTTGGTGAGATGTATGACATATTCTTGATGTTTCTGCTGTCTCCAGTCTGTAGCCCAAAAGAGTGAAAAGATTGGTGAAGAAGAGATGAAATGTAAACACATGGCAGAACTGGCCCAACACGACCTCGACGAAGCTCTACCAGCTCTGGAGGAAGCCATGAGGGTAGGTACTCGAGCCTGCTGAGGTCATGCTTGTTAACTCTGAAGGTTATCTGTTATTTATATATAATTCATATATGTCTGTAGGTTTACGGGGAATTTGTATCAGTGAAGTAAGACTTGAATGATAATAACAGTGTTTAATCGAGTTTAAGTTTGTGCCTTTGATCAATATGTTTGAACAAAGCACTAAGCACATCACTAAATCATGATATGTTTTTTCTGAACAGTCACCATGTTTACACAGTTACTTTTTCAAACAAGGATGTTATGTTATGGATTATTGTGAATGAAATACTACTTTACATGCTTGCTTAACCATGTAAAACAAATGCTGTGTGTTTTTACGAGGTATGGTTTATGACAAGCAGTTTATTAATCAACTTATGAGCCGTATATACCATCATTTTCACAAGTATACAAAACATACGCTTTTTCAAGCCTCCCCTCTCCCCTTTAAAGTGTACAGGTGTAAATGTTAAAAATGACTATTAAATGTTTAAAAGTTCCAAATTTAGAGGATCAGTGAACAAATGATTAATTAACAGTTTTGTTTTTAAATAAATTTTTATTGTTAAACAAATATACATTGGTACCATACCTCTTCCTATCTCCATGTGTTGGATCACAGATCACTACCACCCGTGTTCGAATCTTGGTGTCGGCATATCTGAAGGGCGTTTCATTTTTTACTTCGATTAATTATCTTCGGAGGTCGCTCAGCCCATTTAATCATCATCATTATTATCAACTCCCCCCCCCAACATATGATTTGTATGCTTTTGAAAATGATGATAGCTATGGCTAGCTCCTTATTGCATTTAAATATTTTACTACTTTTGATATGACACACAGAGCTATCCAGTTTCATCTGAATTCAAGAATGTATAATGCTCATTTTTCTGCATGTCTTTAACTATTCAGGCCTTGGAGGCTCTTAACAAAAAAGACATTACTGAGATTAGGTCTTTTTCGAGACCACCGGCTCTCGTTGAAAAGGTGCTCGAGGCTGTAATGATTCTGCGTCACAGTGAACCGTCATGGGCCGAGGCAAAACGCCACCTGAGTAAGACTGCTTAGATCTAAAGCTGTACACTGTATACAGTACTCCTGTACATAAATATATGTGTACTGGTATTTATACCATAGGTCTAGGCTTTTCTGCGCTGTCACATCTAAGCATGGAATATTCTGTATCCAGTGATCTGTACCTCTCATGTACATTGCATTCTCTTTCATCTTTTGATACACAGAGAGCACATCTTTTTTTCTCATTCGGATACCTCCTGATAAAAGTACTTTCACTTATGTCGTTTCCTTCTTAAATTCTTGTATTTCACAGAAGAATGTCATTCCTCGTTGAGTGTAAAATCTTAACTGCTGCCTGTTTCAATATTTCTTTGTCTCATTTCATCAGAGATTATGTTATCATTCCTAAAGTATGGTGCAAACACTGCCTGATCAGGACTTGGGTTAATTTTGTTTTTAAAACAATGAATTATAGATGTAAACTTTTTAAGGTTAGAAAGCAAATCTAGTAGAATATAAATTTTATGATGCCTAAATTTAAATTTCTCAAAATTTCAAAAAATGGTACATCGGGTTATTATTTGTGCAAATAAAAAAATCAGTAAAGTTTATATACATATATATATGAATGAATTTCGAAAGACAAAATTTCAAAACAGATTTTTCTTACAAATTTACTTGCTCTCCATGTCCACTACTTCTGCAATCTGTGTAAACAAGATACTTAGATCGGTAGATGTATGTATTAACATGGTGATAAGTAAAAATGCATGTTTAATGGTAAATCCGCTTTAAAGATGTAAGCAGTAATTAACATTATTCTAAGTAGGGCTAATTTATTTCAGTGTAGCCAGTGTAGTTCAGAGTTTTCCCTAGATCACTAACATTTGTGACGTGATAAATACTATCTGACCAGCGACAGTAATCGGTGATTGATCTGGAAAAAGTGCAATCATTGCGTCTCGATGACCACTAATCTGATTAGATTTATGGCTAAACTTGCTGGATCGTTTGGTGCTTGTGGCATATATCACTGGGTCATCCCATTGTTTTGTGGGACAGCTCGATGCAAGGATGCGTTCTAGATCAATTACTGGCCAATAAGGATCACACTTTACCTTTTATAATCGGCTTTCTTCAATTTGCTTTTTTCCCTAGGTGAGCAGTTATTCAGCCTAAACGCCAATAGAAGACTTACAATATGTTGTGCTTCACGCTGGACTTCATATATTTCAATGTGATGTTTGAGTTTCAGTGTTCAACCACTGCGCCGTATCAACATAATCTCTTAAGTGTAGGTGGCTGCGTATGTACGAGTTGTTAATTGAATGCCACACAGAAATGTAAACAACGTTACATGCGATGGCTTCACACGACTTATTAGCATATTACTACTCCTTGACAGACAGCATTATAGATCTTACATTTTTCTCTCCTTCAATATTCCCCCCCCCCTCTTTTGCTGTCTTCTCACTGCGCACTCAAACAGGCACTGGAGTCTCTAAATAAGAAAGACATGACTGAGATCAAGTCATACGGTCGACCTCCAATACTTGTTGAAAAGGTCATGGAGGCCGTGATGATCTTGCGTGGTGTTGAGCCAACTTGGTCAGAGGCTAAACGCAACCTTGGTAAGACACCGCTGCTGCTGTCTGGTATTGTTCATTTGAGTTACAGCCATAAGTTGTTTGGGGTGTGCAGGGGATTGTGCAGATGGATTGGCTTGTTGTGTTTTGCGTGGAATCGATTGACTAAGCCGAGGCTAATAATGTATCAACATTATTGGCCTGCGCTGCATATATATCGCTGAAGCGGAAATGTTTTCTTCCAGCACGGATTAAACACATTAATGTTGTGGCCTTGTGTTTGATGATTGTTGTGTTGTCCCTAGTGTACTAACCCCGTGTCATCAGTGTTATTCTAACCCGAATGTATCTATCTAGCTTGGTAGCTCACTGACGTACTAATCATGTGTTTGTTTTCTAAATATTGTATAATAACAGTAAATTCACCGACTGTTTTAAAATGTTGTGCTGTGTGAGTGTGTATGTATGAAATGTACAGTCACCGAATTAATGTTGGCATTTATTCTTATATGCAACCAATTAAAAAATATCTAACGGTCACCATTATTATGTGGATCCAGAACTTTAATCTTCTGGATCTGTATGAATAAGCTGCGTAATTAGTTGTCTGTTGCAGATACGTCAGATGAGGTAAATTTAGTATGTATTTTACCAAGTGAAGTGATATGCACCTAATGTCAGTACAGTCACATACTTCTTTATTTGTACACCAGCTTCTCTCAGTTTCTGCCGTCACCCATTTATCTGCTTAATTAATTAGATTTCTAAATAATATGGCTTATTCTTTTGCAATCTTTCTTGCTTTACCACAGTTTTTAACTTGTATTAAACAAGCTGTGCATTTATAACTTGTGTTTAACGTGTGATGATTATTAGAGTGAGTTTAATAAATTGTTATAGGTTATGAGCTTTTAAAGTGTCCTTTAAGGGCATTTATTTGAACATTAAATGTAAACTTTGGTGACTTCAATGTTAATTTAATATTTCTCTGTAAGTTTCTCGTAAATGCTAATGTCAAAAAAGCAATTTCTCCATTTATTTTAGCAATAATTTTACACACATAAAGTGCAAAAATTACTTTTTACACTCATGATAAATGTTTGTCCTAATGTTTTTTTTTTGTAATAACATGCTTTGATGAGTAGATTTAATTCAAGCAATTTTGTTTCATATCCATTTTAGAGCTTTGTTAGCTCTGTGCACGAGATCGGAGTTGAACACATTTACGATGTTTAATTTCCAGGTGAACAGAACTTCATTAAGCAGCTGATGAACTTCGATAAGGATAACATCAGCGACAGAGTGCTGAAGAAGATCGGTCAGTACTGCGCGCAGCCCGACTTCCAGCCGGAGATCATCGGTCGCGTGTCTCTGGCCGCTAAGTCGCTGTGTATGTGGGTACGAGCCATGGATGTATACGGCAGAATCTACAGGGTCGTGGAGCCAAAGAGACAGAGGCTCAATGCCGCCACCTCACAGCTCCAAGAGAAACAGAATCAGCTTGCGGCTGCTAAAGAAAAACTGGCCGAGGTATGATGATGTAAATTAATGCTAAATAATTACAAAGATAATTATTGGTTTAAATATTCATGGTACACACAAAACAATTGCCTAAGGATTAATGTTTTTAACAATAATTTATTGTTAATTTTGACATTATTGGCAGTGATGCTATCATCTGATATTGTTAAATATTTTTCTGGTGATACCCCTCACTGTACATCTAATAAAAGAAGTGAATATCATTTCACAGTGAAAGAGACAGTGTGTGTGTGTCTGTCTGTGTCTGTCTGTGTGTGTGTCTGTGCTAGCTAATATTTTGATAACACCTCAGTAACACAACTAAGAGTCTGCGTTCAAATACTAGTAATACCTGTCTGTAAGCTATTTCAACCAATTGTTTGATTTCTGTAGTCGAGTTGCCCTATCACCAAATGTCCCACGTATAACCAGCATTGACGGTAAATAGAAATCTCTCACACACTCTCAGGCCTCTAGTTGTACGGTATATCTTTCTAGCCGAACCTATTTGGATTGTTGATTATAGACACCTACATGTCTTTAGGGTGTTTTATCTCTCAGTTTACCTCCTTGCATAAATTAGCTACAGTATAATCATATATATATATATATATATATATATATATATATATAAATGCCTCTATGACTTAGTGGGTAAGAGTGTGGGACTTTCTTACTCATGGTCATGCTGGGCTGGAGGTCGGAGGTTCGAATCCTGGATGTGGCACTATAGTAGGGGGAGTTTTTCATCCAACCAAGCAACTGGCAAGGTTAATAATAACATAATAATAACATAGCACTTATTTTAGTGCCACATATCCTAATGCTTAGTTCAAGGGCACTTATGGTTTTCTCCATCGAAAATGAGCCATCTATTGTAAATTCTAAATTCGTTTAGAATTAAGTCCTAGTGGTGAAGCAGTAAATAACAGACCATATGTGTCTCCCTCATTTCAGGTAGTGTAAGCTACTAAAAATAACTGCCATTTTGGCCATTATTATTATCATTATTATTATTATTATCATATTTAACATTTCCTTTGCAAATACAGACCACAAGTTATCAATTTCTAGCACAATGTAATTATGAACGGTCATTAATCTTATCCTTGACCCCTAACTGTACTGTATACTTCAGGTTGAAGCTAAAATGGCTGAACTTAAGAAGCAATATGACGAGAAGCTAGCACAGAAGGAAGAACTGAGGAAAAAAGCAGAACACACCGAGATGATGTTAGACCGAGCATCTAAACTGGTGTCGGGTCTGGCTGGCGAACGAGAACGATGGCTGGAAACTGTGAAGGTAAAACGACAAATAATGCTAACCACCTTTCGGCTGATAAGGAATCGCCGAGATTTAACAACATTTTTAATGCTGACTTATTGTAGCATATTTGGTTTTACGTTCTGCTGAATATTTCATTCCCATTCTCGTAAAGCATGCATTTGTCGCATCCAAGAACTAGCAGATAGACATTTCTGTCATTGTCTCGGACAAACTGAAACTAGAAATAGAACCAGTAATAATATTTATAATGAATACTGGTGAATATTATCACCCACTATTTGATAAATGTATTTAATAAAATGAAGAATATGTTTTACTTGTTTAAAAAGTTTCTCTGAAATGCACTAGCAAATGATCTGGAAATAATAATATTTTACATCCAGTTATGGTCTGTTGCACAGCAGAAAAATATTCGGAAACATAGTTGTACACCTTGTTGTAATTTTGTATTCCATCATTTGTAGGAATTAAGATTATCAAGGATTCATCTCTTTATGAAGTGTTATAAATACTGATTAAAGATGTTAATATAATTTGTTATTATTCCAGGTTTATGTGCCAATGTTTATTTATTTATAATTTACTTTCCATTTGAATATTTGTGTAAAAATAGTCAAGTACTAATTTTGTTATTATTCGGAATAAATAAATGAAAATGTTTTGTTTCATTATATTACAGGATTTGGAGGAGAGGATAGGTTATCTCGTTGGTGATGTTCTAATCGCATCAGCTTTCATGTCCTACATGGGACCATTCCTCTCACATTACAGAGAGGATCTTGTTGAAAAAACGTGGATTGTTGAGGTTTGTAGAATTCTTTGAATAGTGAAAATATTGTAAATATGACATCCACAAAATCGTGTGTTTTCTCTATATACAATCGTATCCAAAAATCAGATGTGCTGAATTTATTCACACTAAATGTTTTGACTAACATAACATAAAGTTATCTATCAAAATACATCATTTACATGATTGTTTCCAGCCAAGTTTTCTTTAATTTGTAAACTGTGACAGGATTATTGTCAGTTTATACATGGTCCCAATTGAGGGCAAATAATTTATAACCCAATATATATTGAAGCTATGTTTTGGACCACAGAATTTCTCCTTTTAAAGGCGTCCAGTTGAGTACACACTTAATTAGAAGACTGGGAAAATGTACTTAATTTAAGCAATTGAAATCTGTATTTGTATTGAGACACTGTTAAATTTCAGATGTTTGATTGACTATAACTTAATTATTTTAAAACACACAAACCTTTTGTGACAGAGTTACATATTACTATACCTGAGGCGTGTTGATTTCTTCAACAAATTGATCCATGGACTAGTTTAAAGTTGTGTCTTAATTTTGACTCACACTTTGAGCTGAATTTTGAAAGAAATGGTTGATGTTGATGTATGGATGTTAAAGGTTTTGGTGTTTTGTTTTTGAAAATAGGAGTTAAATGATGATGATGGATATATTTATTGTAGCCCTAATGCGAAATGCTTATCGATATTTAGTGCTACCAATGTGATGTAGTAATTTGATTTTCATAGTTAAACAAATAACACAAACACGCAATAGTGTTTTTGCTAGAAATGTTTTCTTGCTGTCTGCAATGTTAGTTTTATGTAAAATTAGTTGGAATATAATTTACTCACTGCTAGTCAGTGAAGATTTGACTGTCAACCATAATTTGCGTCTAATCAAAGATTTAGCTTCTTTGCTTGTAATATCGAAAAGGGTTTCTGCTCAAATGGAAAACTGGTCATATTACTCGGTGCAGTCTTCTCACAAAGTGGAATATATATATCACCTACCTTTAATGTAAAATATGTTATTACCATCTACCCTGAGGTAATTATGGTATCTTCCCATAATGCTACTCTATCAGTTTGGGGGGATGAAACTGGATTCCGCTGATCAACGTTTTTAGACCACATACACTACACTGGAAATGGGTGTTGTAATGCTGTTGTGCATCATCCTTGTCTCAAAGCCAAAAGTAATGTGTTTATGAAATTTAACAAAAACAAATACAACATCCACTTAATGACCTTATATATAGCTATTTACAGTATTCTCATGGTACAGATGGTCATATATGATTGGTGTGGCCAGTCCCGAGTTCAAACGAAATGATCACGAACTTGTTCATTTTGCTGAAATGTATTTCCTCATTGTCTTTCCAGGTTCGTAAGTCTGGTGTACCGTGTAGTCCTCAGTTCAGTCTGACTGACTTCATGGTCAAGCCGACTCAGGTCCGTGACTGGAACATCCAAGGTCTGCCCACTGATGGCTTCTCTACGGAGAATGGTGTCATTGTTACTACGGGACGGAGATGGCCCCTGATGATTGATCCCCAGAATCAGGCCTTGAAATGGATCAAGAACATGGAAGGCAAAAGGGTATGGGCTTGTATGTGTGAGGTCTGTGTGTTGTGTGTGTTGTGTGTGTATGTGTGTGTGTATGTGTGTGTGTCTATTAGGATACATATATATATGGTGGCACCGGCTTAGGACATCAACACCTAAACATCCTTTAAATGTGGTTCAATAATAAGTTTATATATATACAAGTAACTAGTTTGATACCACAGTTTATTTCGGGGTGTGAATAACTAAACAAAGCCTACCTATATCAACCATACCAAAATACAAATACATCCAATAGGTCCAGCATCCCAAGTTGTTGTCTAACCAGAGTAAACCTTTACACACACACACACACACTTACACACACACACACACACACACACACAAAATGGCACTGGCTCAGAGCACCAAGACCAAACCATCAAAATTTAAACATACATAAATCTAAATGCACATATTTAAACATACATAAACCTAACAATATATAATACTACACTTCTACAAATCTATACATACATTGCCTATATATAAATTATTCTGAAACATCGATAATCAGTCTGTACTCATCAACCTGTGGAACCCAGTTAATGCAATGTATGTGTGTGTGTGTGTGTGTGTATGTGTGTGTGTTGTTGTTGTTGTTGTTTACTTATAAATTTTAATATTTATCAGGTGACTATCTCCACTATATCTAGACAGTATACTTCTCACTTACTTTTCAACATTACGCTAGTTTTATTTTATAAGTTGTAACTGTATGATGTTGAATAAAGATATTAAAATCATTTCTTTCCCATTCTTTACAGGGCTTAAAAACCATCGATCTACAACAACACGATTACATGAGAACCCTGGAGGCTGCTATACAGTTCGGAAATCCCGTCATCCTGCAAAACGTACACGAGAAGCTCGATCCCTCTCTGGATCCGATTCTGAATAAGTCCATTATAAAAATAGGTCAGTAGCTTATAACACATCCAAACACACACACGCATTGCATGCATGTGCACACACGCATGCCTCATGTTTAAACGCAGAGATAGTATGTTCGTCATACACATTATATTATCCTCTTTTTTCAGGTGGCGCTCCAATCATTCGTCTCGGTGATAAGGAGGTCGAGTATAACTACGACTTCCGTTTCTACATCACGACTAAACTGAGCAATCCGCATTACGCTCCTGAAATTGCCACCAAGACAACTCTGGTTAACTTTGCCGTGAAGGAACAAGGTAATTGTCACAATCAAAGCCGAACAGCATATCTGTCATTTGGTCATTCCGTTCTGTTAGCTTGCCGGGACAGTCCGATGGAGCAGTGATTAAGTCCCGATGTTTATCTAGGGAGTCGTCTCATGGCTGTGTGTCATCGGCGTGACCTGCGATGAGGTTAAATAAATCTACTCCTCTAGCCTGTTTTTTTTGCAAATAGTTTGGTCATCCATAATTGTATTGCTTGCAGCTGATACATCTACTGAATATGCATAATAATAATAATAATAATAATAATAGCAACAATAATGCATGTTTATATAGTGCCAGAACCAGGTATCCCTGTTCTGAGGTGCTGTACGATATTATTATCCCTGACTCGGACCTGCTTCAATCCAGCACCCACCTCAACTCCCAATGGAGCATACAACATGTGCTGCCATTAAAGGTGCAAAGCTTTACCCAAACACATAGCCATCATGTCCTGTCAGGTTCTCATTTTAACGGCTACACCACAAAATAATGCGTAGGTATAATGTTAAAACACATTGAAGAATTTTATCTAATCTGTATAACTGATATAAATTTTCCTTGGAGTCTGGTGCTCGATCTTTCCAGTTGTGTCCCAGTTTCGTTGATTTTGCTCTATTTGGCTTCAAAGTATTTTAATTATTTTGTCAACTTCCGTGTCATTCAGTTTAAGATATAGTTTGAACTTTTTGAAAAGTATTGTTGAAACATATTCAAATTAATATAATCTAATCCCCGAACACTTCTAGCGAAACATTATTAATTCAATTATCACTGATGCCACATTTTTGTGTCCCGTGATATGTGCAGGCTTAGAGGCACAGTTGCTGGGTATTGTTGTGAGAAAAGAGAGCTCTCAGCTGGAGGAAGAAAAAGATTCTCTCGTAATAAACATCGCATCAGGAAAGAAGAAGCTCCAACAACTTGAGGATGAAATTCTAAGGTTTGGCTTTTCTCAAGCTGTATAGTAAATAAATTATGATTAATGTCCTGAAATTTTCTTGGCTGTTTATTGTAAACTCCGTGTTTTAACTTTGATAAATGTTGTTTTGGTTTAGCATCATAGACAATTATTATGATTAATACGACCCAGTTATGTAATTTGCTTGTGATTTGTAATTTGCTTATCAGTGATATTATATAATGCTACTAGTTTGTGTCATTTGTTATTATTCAGTTAAATATGCCTTTCTGATTACTGCTTGTAAGCGTAGTGGGTACATTTTGAGTGTGTGTGCATGTGCGTGCGCATACACAGGTGCGCGTGCATTTATTGAGGAGATAATCCATTTACAGGTTATTAAACGAGGCCCAAGGTTCTCTGTTAGATGATGAACAGCTGGTTAACACATTACAGACATCTAAGGCCACATCACAGGATGTAAAAGAGCAGCTGGCCACAGCTGAACAAACTGAAATCAAAATTGATGCTGCTCGTGAGGTGGGTTCAGAATCTGTGAGATAGCTGACCAATTTATCATTTCCTGAACTGTAAACATCTAAACATGCTGATATTTGACCAGTTTTTTTCACGTAATAATGAAAATTTTGAAAACATTAAAAAGAAATATATTGTCCACAACATTTAAACACACCTGTTTCAATTTAGCTAATAAATAAATGAAAATAATGCCTTTATTTCTCTAAACCTGATTTAAATATCCCACACTGACGTTTTAGTGGAGACAGTTCTTCTCTTTTTCATTTATGCCATCATAGTTAACATTCTAATTTAATGCTTGTTTTTTTGGGTGATTAATTTAGCAACGTATCACGTTTATTCGTTATCCAGGGTTATCGTCCATGTGCCCAGAGAGCATCCATATTGTTCTTCGTGTTGAATGATATGGGACGTATTGATCCTATGTATCAGTTTGCCCTCGATGCTTACACTGACCTCTTCAATATGTCGATTGATAAGTCACAGAGAAGCTCCAAGCTGGAAGAGAGGATAGTAAATCTTAATACGTACCACACTTATGCTGTATACAGGTAAATATCACGTGTTCACCTAGCTCTGAGCTGGTCCCCTTTTTGCATTTTATATATATTTTATAGTTTTAATCATATTTATGTAATGACTTAATCCCAGTGAAAGTTTGGTGAATGGTTCGTGAATGCTTTTGAATGGTTCATCTACAAAAGTTGGTGAACTGTTCTTGAACTGTTCACAAATGATGTGGTCACTTATAGTTTGTGGGCAGTTTATGAACTGACAATTGGTAAACAGATCAGAAATTCACAATTATAAGTTCAAGACATCTACATTTCTAGTTGTCTTGTTATTTTGATCATTAGTTACAGTGCGTTCAAGCCCAATATTTAGCACTGAACTCCTCATATAATTGAGAACCTCTCCACAGATCTGTAACATCCAGGTTCAAGTTCCAACCTGTTAGTGTGTGTCCGAGGAGTGTTTCAGCTTTCACTTCATCTCATTATACCTATTTAGTGTACCGAGTGCAAAAAGCAGCCATAAAACAGGAATATTTTGAACATGATTTTTTATCCTGGTGTTTCTTAGCTGTGACCCATTATCTCTTGAACTGTTCACGATTAATATGATCACTTACACCTCTTTACAGGTATGCGTGTCGTGGTCTGTTTGAGAAGCACAAACTGCTCTTCTCTTTCCACATGTGTGCAAAAATACTCGAGGCTTCTGGCAAGCTGAATCTAGATGAATACAACTTCTTCCTGAGAGGAGGCATAGTAAGTGATAGCATCCGGATACATTATTGATGACAAACATGGCTGCTGAAGATGATTAAAAATGCATATTTTGTTTAATCGTATTATTCTACAATGTGAAATGGCGATGTGGGAAGATCGTGTTGAGATACCATGCAGTGTTGCTTCTGGGATGTGTTTTTGCAGGATTCCTGCAATAATTTAACGTATGGTGCAAAATAAAAAAATCCTTGGGCAGAATAAAATCCCACAATGCAAATATTCCTGGGGGTATGTGTTTGTACCCCAAATGGTTTTCATGCAAGTGCCTATGTTACATTAAAATCCACCCACATTTTTTAAACCTAAGGGGAGCTCCCCCACAATGGCTAGATCCTAGAAGCAACACTGTCATGTGATTTGTAGTTTATTTCTATTGGTTGGTTTTCTGAATGTGGTTATCTTATCAACAGGTAGTCGACAGAGACAACCAGATGGACAACCCTTGTCCATGGCTACCAGATATTGCCTGGGACAATATCACCGAGCTAGACAAACTGACAAATTTCCACGGATTGATTACCTCTTTCGAGCAGTATCCCAGAGACTGGAGCATTTGGTACACGCTATCTGAGCCTGATGCCGCCGGCCTTCCTGGTCAGTAGCTTCTGATGTAGAGTAAGATGTACTCAAGTTGACCCTGACCATGCTAGTTTTAAAAGAACTAAACATATTCAAGATGTGGACATTGTAGTCACTTAAGACAAATGTGCTTGAATTAGAAAGTTCAACTTGAGACTTCAACTTAAAGGCACCTTACTAAATTTCATCCAACGAATGCTAGTTACAGTAATACTTAAAAAAACACACCTGTTCAAGGTTGCTTTCACAGTTAAATAATTATTATCTTTTAAGTCATTTACAGGTTTTTTTTACAGACATATTATTTGGGGTATTATTATATTACATATTTCTTGTACAGCACCCTTGAATGGCTCCTGCTTGTAAGGGCCCTTTATTAAATATACATTATTATTATTATTATTAAATATACATTATTATTATTATTATTATTAAATATACATTATTATTATTATTAAATATGCATTATTATAAAATATACATTATTATTAATACCTGTGATCATACCAACTAGAAAAAAAATTAAGCTCTGTTATAAAGCTCACAACAAACTGTAGAAGACACCCTGTGTTAAAGATCACTCAAAAGTATTTATTTTATTGAGTGAGCCATACAGCCATTCAAAGAGATAGCCAAACTTAATTTTGACCTGGAGGATGACTCCTCAACCTCCACATGTAAGGGAGGATCTATAATTTTGCTCCATAAATATATTAGTTGGATGTTTAAAATTTATTTTCTCCTTAAAATGCTAAAATGTATATGCTGCCTTTCTACTAGAGTCACCAAGAGAAATACTTATACTTCAGGATGTATCTCTGGTTGAAATGATGGGAATGTTTCCTGGTCATTTGCTTTAACTCTTAAAACTGTCTATATTGTATACTAACATGGATTGATATTAGCAGTCCATATCAATATGGACTATTGATGCTTAAATTAAGAATCTGGATGCAGTGCATGGTCTTCTTCATTTCAAATGATTTTTCATTTTAATAATATTGTCTTTTTGTCGGTAATTTTCTACATTGAAATAGTTGACATAATGTAAGAGTAATTTATTGATTGTTATCCTCGTCAGTGATGATGGTATTTCATCGATATTCTGTTTGTTTTAGGCGAATGGGACAATGCCTGTAATGAATTGCAGAAGATGCTGATCGTGCGTTCCCTGCGTCCAGATCGTGTCTCCTTCTGCGTGACTACGTTCATCATCAACAACCTCGGATCACAATATGTAGAACCTCCAGTGTTAGATATACAACAAGTTGTCGATGATTCATCCACAAAAACCCCTCTAATTTTTGTGCTTTCCCCCGGTGTAGTAAGTGTTATTGTTATCGATATTGCTGTCTTGGTTATCTGTGTAATTAGTGGTTATCATATAATGGACTGTGCATGTTCGAAAGAATATATTCTGCAACAAGATTTATAGCCTAGCTGTTATATAGAGGAACTAATTTTAATATGGTTCTTTCTCCACAGACAACCTGTAGTCTGTGATGCAGTGATGATAATGGGGTCGCTTTTAATTGAGTTGTATACATAGAATATTTTAATGTAAAAGAAAATTTAAAACTTTGTTGTGACAGAAGATTGGTCAGATCAGTAGAACTCAAAATCACTAATGATGTGGAATAATTTAAAATTAAAAGTACAATTATGCAATCAGTGAACTAGTATTTAATACCATATTTATATTAGCACAATTGTATGTCTACGTCATAGAATGTAAACATGATCACAACAAAAGAATCATATTTTACAATTAATGTACAAGACCAGTATATAAGAGAAATATGGAATTAATAACAGTAGATATTAAAACCTCATTATCAGAATGATCGAGCTTCTGTTTTAATAGATACAGACTTTCTAGGTTAAAGGTCAGTCCACATTTGGGTTGACCATATCATTAATGATGATACACTTATGAAATTTTACCAAGATCCAGTAAATGTTTTTTTTTCTATTACAATTTTACCTTAGAATAAGAAGTCTTTTATTAATAAAGCAGCTTTGCCTAAGGAACAAATCTAAGCCAGATTGTCTTTATATGTCATATATTTAATCCAAGCATCGACTGCAGTTATGTCGCCATTATTGTCTCCCATGTGATGTGGGACCTGTTATTTGATTTCACAGTTTTTAGTTAATAGCAAATCATGATTTATTCCATCACTACAGGATCCCACAAGTTCGTTGCTACAACTGGCAGAGAACTGTAAGATGGCAACAAAATTCCACGCTCTGTCACTGGGTCAAGGACAAGCTCCCATAGCAACAAGAATGATCAAAGAAGGTGTTAAAGAGGTAAGGCTATAAGTTTGAAAATATTTATTATGAAGGTTTAGATTTACTCCAGAATTGGCTATAATTTGCCTAATTGAATTGACATGTTTAATGTAATGTAAGAGGCAATTTAAATGATGCAACATTAAACAATTGTTTTGTACAATTGAGGTATTATTGAGTCTTACTCATTCACAGCATCTAGGAAAACTTCAAAAACAATGAGGACCTACATTCAGCTAGCTCTGATGCATCGCTTACCTGTAAACTATAAATGTTGTTAGAAGAGTGTCGCCTTTTCAAAAACGGACGTAAACATTTCACAAAGTTTTAAAGTGTGTTTTAGATTTATTTAGCTGAAGTGAATTTCGATTGACTTCGACGGTTTTCATGAAAGAAAATATAAATTCGTGAAAGAAATGAATGGATAGAGAGCCACGTATTAAAATAATTGTGTCAGCATCCAATTGCCAATATTTCTTGTATGCTAAGGTAATTTGGGCAGAACTGATGATGTTTAAAAATTTGAAGTGATAAAAATGCATTTATATTAAAATTTACACCCTTAGACATCCTTGAACATGATATTTCTCTGTGGGGGGACCCATGAGAAACTTTGCAGTTACCATTTATATATTTCTATGAAGAGATTGGGTAGAATTGGGTAGAAGACAAAAATCTACATTGTTTAATTAGCTTTGTAATGAACTGGTTTTCAGGGTAATTGGGTGTTCTTGGCCAACTGTCACTTGTCACTAAGCTGGATGCCACAGCTGGATAAACTGGTTGAACAGCTCCAGGTTGAGGAACCGCATCCAGACTTCAGACTTTGGCTGAGCAGCAGTCCACATCCAGACTTTCCCATCTCCATCCTTCAGTCTGGTATTAAGATGACCACAGAACCACCAAAGGTAAGTTTTTTATCTACAATAGTCGCATAATTTATTAACTTAATATTTGGGATTTAATTTGCTCAACGGATAACATGAAACATGCTATTGCCATATAAATACAGTGCAGACATATGTATTTGCAAACATATCACACACACACATGCACACACACACACACACACACACACTATATATATATATATATATATATATATATATATATATATACACACACACAAACACATACACACTTCAAACTGCCAGATGGAGGTTCAAATCAGACTTATACCTGTCTCTGTGAGATGTCTCAAGTTGACCAGGATCAAGACAAAACTCTAAAGATCTAAAGACATCCACATACACACACATCTAAAACAATGAATGAGAGATTACACCTCTCCTGAACAGTTACTATTCAGAATTCAGTACTCTGTGGCACTCTCTGCCTTTGCTCATTCACTCAATCAATCACTCACCACCTCTTTCAGGGTCTCAAAGCAAACATGAAGAGGCTGTATCATTTGATCACTGAACAACAATTCACTCGCTGTACTCGTCCAGACAAATACAAGAAGCTGTTGTTCTGTTTGTGTTACTTCCACTCTGTACTGCTCGAGAGAAGAAAGTTCCTCATGCTCGGATGGAACATTCCTTACGAATTCAACGATTCAGATTTTGAGGTTAGCAAACACTTCCCATTAATTTAATACACTGCTCCCTCATCATCATCTGGTGAACAGGGATGATGCTGATTTACCTATGACATGATTGGATTATGGAGAACAAATCTGCATATCCATCATTTAGACTTATTCATGAAATCACCGAATAAAAGACTCTAAAGAGGCATATGAAATAGTTATACAAATTTGTTTTGAATTATGGTATTTCAACATTGTGTTTAACTGATACATCAAAAATATTCTAAGTGGATGCCTTTTCTGGTGGACATAACCCAATCAATGGCAGTTTTGATTCACACTGTTTACATCTATGTAGCCCCAGTACAGTTATATTTTAGCACAAGTTTCCAAGATTTGTTCACATTTAATTATTTCAATTATTGTCTGTTTATTAGAGATATTATCAGAATAATATTTCTAGTTGAATAAATTTGACTTGACAAAGAAACCATGATATGTAATTTTATTGCCAATTAAACTTATTGCCGAACACTTATTTATTGGCTGTGGGCCTCATCTGCATTATGATATTTACTTATGCATTATGATTATTTACCTGTTTGACAAATGTTTTTCTACGATATTTCCGATAAATGTACAGGTGTCTGAGAACCTACTTAGCATATATCTGGATGAATATGAGGACACACCATGGGATGCACTGAAGTATCTCATTGCCGGTATCAACTACGGCGGGCATGTGACAGACGACTGGGACAGAAGGCTGTTACTCACATACATCAACGACTACTTCACTGAGGACGGCATATCCCAGCCATTCTTCAAGTAAGCTAGCATCTTAGTTATATAGTTATGTAAAATACGTTTTTTTTAAATACGTGTCTTTTTTATTCCCAAATACTCTTTATTTTCGGTCACCACGTTTCATTGAAAAATCAGTGCTACGTTCTTCTGACTTTTTATGTTAGGTTATAGTAGTTGGTTAGTTTGAGTGATAAAATATTTTTATCCCAGTTATTCTTTTCCAATTATAATTCATTAAATGATTGGAAATATTTTAATAGTTTGTGACTGGCGTATAAATGGGACAAAGCTTCTGAACAAGTTGGGTTTGTCCCAAGTTTCTCATTCGAGTGAGTGAGTGAGTGAGTGAGTGAGTGAGTGAGTGAGTGAGTGAGTGAGTGAGTGAGTGAGTGAGTGAGTGAGTGAGTGAGTGAGTGAGTGAGTGAGTGAGTGAGTGAGTGAGTGAGTGAGGTATATGATTTGGACACTGATATTTTGTTCCCAAATTGAAACAGCTCTTATAACAAACTTCCTTTGTTACAAAGTAACCCTTCCAGTACCTTCCACTGTGTACTAAAAATGGTTTACTCTCATTGAGAGAGAGAGAGAGAGAGAGAGAGAGAAGACTTCTCTGCCAGCATCTTCAGCTTCATTCACCAAAAATTCTTATTTTCAGACTGTCCTCCCTTACTACATACTACATCCCCAAGGATGGCCCGCTGTCCTCATATAAAGAGTACATCAGCATGTTACCCAACATGGATCATCCTGAGGCCTTTGGCCAACATCCGAATGCCGACATTACTTCGCAGATCCAGGTGACAAAACTTTTGTTTGATACCTTACTGTCACTACAGCCGCAGGTGGCAACGGTTGCGGGAGAACGTAGAGAAGACAAGGTGTGTATTATTGGAAGGATTGTCGCTACTAATTTATTTCTTCTCAGCGTTCGGTTTCAACATTGGGACAATCCAGGAAGAAAGCACTCAATATCAAATGGTACAACACTGGTCTTATGGATCGAAATCTTCTCCGTGATCTTCCCAGATGATAAAACTTTGTGATAACGGCATTAAGCTTGGTGCCATCCCACAATCATTAAATAGTTGACCAACAGTATATAGTTAGACCCAGGCAAGAGGGTCCCTAGGATAGTGTGTACCCTTGGGTAGTTCAACTACTGTGGGGTCCCAAGAACACACACACACACACAGAGAGAGAGAGAGAGAGAGAGAGAGACTCAAAACACATCTTAACACACCCACTATATTTAGAACTGTATCCTATGGTCTAATAATATGGGGTCCTTTGTTCTAGGTTCTTTTCTTTCATTTCATGATCTGTGATCATGAAACAAGGATAGCACATGAAAGTGCGAGCACTTATTTCCAATGTGGTCCCTTTAATTGGGTGATTGCTCATATCTCCTCCCCCACCATTCACAGGGGTACGGTATGGAAAGATGGAATGAAAATACCCCGATGGTGGTCACTGCCAGGGCGTATTACATCCTCAAGGAACCTTTTAACGTCCCCCTTTTTTAATCAGTTCAATGGAGTCGGCTTGGATTCCATTTATTTATTTTATATGGTAGATTAATTAGCATTTTATTTAATGAAATTTGTGTAATATCCCTGAAATATTACTTTAAATATATGAAAAAATTATTGCTTATCTCAGCTGTCAATCAAACAGTTTATAAAAAATTTCCTCAAGCAGTGGATTAATTGAAAGTTGAATTTGTTTCAAAATAATTACAGATACACTCAAAGTGTCACTGGGCAATTATTAAACAATGGTACCTTAAGGGCACAGAGCAGCTAGAATGAGTGGCATACATACATATCTATATACATATATGTATATCAATCATTTTCTTTATTTCAGACTTCAATATTTGATACAAACACGGGTCCATATTTAATAAATATATTGATAATTGAAAGCATAAAATAAGAAAAAAATATAAATAAAAGTTTTTTTTACAGATGTATTACCAAATTTCTCTGACTATATAATTCTTTGTACCAAAGACATTTAAGCTTTGAGCTGTTGTACATGTCAGAACTAACAAGACACATTAAAATACTGTTATGTTAAGACTCAAGTCTACGTTTCAGGCTAAACACATGTCTTCTATACATAGCACTAAAATTTAAAACACCACTAACAGCAAACATCCCACTTGTGCTGCATCTCATATTAAAACCCATTATTATTCTAAAAGCATTATACATACATACACACATACATACATACATACATACAAACTTAGCACAGATCCATGGCTAAAACAAGACTGATTTATATTATCTAGGTGCTGGAATTAGCTGACAATATTAAGAAGCAACTACCAGAAAATATTGATTATGAAGGAACAAAGAAGATCTTGTCTGTTGAACCATCACCACTTAATGTGGTCTTATTACAGGAGGTAAGGCTGCCATAACAATGATGATGATAGTAATAATAATAATAATAATACATATAAATATATGAATAATAATTAAAATTTGTAGAATGGAGTTTTGTGTTAAAGTTTCATCCGTAACCATGGTGACTCAGAGTTTTCCTGATATGCCATGAAGATCAAATCTGATGATGTAATTAATTCAGATAATGTCAGATAATGACTTATTCTGCGTTACCATTCTATCATCTTCGCTGACAGTAGCCCAGCGTTGTACAATCTCTGGCTGTCAGGTTAATTAACGATGACGCGTCCTCTGTATTTGGTCTCCATACAGTTGGTCATGATAGTGATAACTCAGACTGTATACTTTGTGTGCAGTTAAGGTGGCTTTGTATCGAAATAGGAATGAATTGTGGACGCTTTCTTCTCTTTCAGATTGAACGTTACAATGCACTTCTGGATTTGATCCGCCAGCAGCTGACTGACCTTGAGAAAGGTATCCAAGGTCTTGTTGTCATGTCAACAGACCTGGAGGAAGTGTTCCAGTGTATTTATGATGCCAGGGTACCACCATCTTGGGAGAAGGTATGATTTTGTGATTTGATATTCTGCCTGCCTACCTGCCGCCCGCCATGCCTGCCTGTCTGTCTGTCTGTCTGTCTGTCTGTCTGTCTGTCTGTCTGTCTGTCTGTCTGTCTGTCTGTCTGTCTGTCTGTCTGTCTGTCTGTCTGTCTGTCTGTCTGTCTGTCTGTCTGTCTGTCTGTCTGATCCTCCCATGATTTTAGATTCAGAACTGGCCTATCTTTTCCTCCTGTATGTCCCAAGAGATGACTAAACTAAAAGGAGACGTTACTAAGGCTCATTGATGTCATTCTGTTCTAGGTCTATCCATCGCTCAAGCCATTGGGATCGTGGACTAGAGATCTATCAGCGCGTCTTGACCAGTTTGAGAAATGGGCATCAACAGCCCATCCTCCGATGGTCTTCTGGCTGTCCGGCTTCAGCTTCCCTACTGGCTTCCTCACTGCTGTATTACAGACATCCGCCCGACTAAATAACGTACGTACAATATACGGCATCCGGAAATAATTCTCGTCAGGAAAGAAACACCGAGTGGATTAATTATGATTTTGAACCAATTAATTTTTGTGTACATTTACCACGTGATGGCTGCTGAAAACAATTTTGTTAGATGAAATATGGTATATTTATGAAAATGGTATCCTGTATTTAATACAACCAAAACAGATTTACAACTGTTTTTCACGAGGAAAACGGTATGTATTCAAGTGGGAAGAAAATTAAGCAATGTGGCATATGTGGGATACAGAATTGTTTGATCAGAAATCGTCTTTAAAAGGTTCATCCGATTTTGTTTTCATTTATACAATAATCTTCTGTGTGCTTGATTACCCAATGTGATTGAATTTTGTTTAATTAAAATACTTTTGATGCTGTAGCATTTAGTGGGCTACTGCTAGTGTTACATCAGGGAACAGTTTTTCGTTTATATGTATTACAGGGTTCCCATACGTCCAGGAAAACCTGGAAAATAACAAATTCATTTTCCAGGTCCTGGAATTTTACCAAATTAGGAAATTTCCTAGAAAAAAATATTGCCTGTGAAAACAAATCCACTTACAACAAAAAAGCCTGCGAATAAATATTATCCCTGTAGAAGAAAACTTTGATTGTAGAAGAAAAAGAGTACCAGTACATAGTCTTCATATCCCATGTTAGTTAAAATTTAAATAAAAGTGGGTGGATCAGACAGCTAGAACGGGTGAGGAGGAGGCTGTACCATAAAAATGTCAATAATCAATCATACAGTGAATAAATATGATATGCTTTTTCGCACGTATCGTAATTTATTACCTTTAAATCTTGTATACTTTGTCCTGGAAAATGGTAATTTTGTCCTGGAAAAGTCCTGGAAATGTTCTGGAAAATAATATTTCCTTAGTTGTGGGAACCATGGTATGACCAACTCATTTAGAATATGTATTTAATACTTACCTGTATAATGTTCCTTTTATTTCTGTATAATATGTAGTCAGATACCATTATTGTTGATAATAGCTTAGAACTTTAGTTAATTTCATTGAGTATTGAACACGAGGCAAAGTAACTGTATTAAGTTGAACATTGAAGTCACCCAAATGTTAGTACAAGAATATGCCTAAAGCCATGACAATGTCATCAAATATCTGCGTACTACCTGATAAACGACTGCTGTTTTGAACTCACAGGTCTCCGTGGATTCACTGTCTTGGGATTTCACCGTTTTGACTGTAGACGACAGTAACTTGACTGGATCACCAAAGGTAAGCCGATACTAACGCATTATCTTCTCCGTGTGTTTTTATTGTCTCTGTTTCAGGGATCCAAATAATGATTTCACCTCACTCTCGTGGCTGACATATCTCGTACATGTTTTACGAGAATGTTTGTGGGGCCTTTTATGAAAGGCGTGAGCATCATATAACTCTATACAATACCTGGAAACGTATGATAATGGGTAATTAAGCAACACCAACCAACTCGTTAATTTGCCAACAACAACAAAAAGTTCTTAATGTATTGTACATTTATTTCATCATTATTAATAATAATAATAATAATAATAATATATTTTAATAAAGCGCCATTACTAGCAGGAGCCATTCAAAGGCGCTGTACGAATAATATGTAATGTAATAATACCCTAAATAATATGTCTGTAAAAACCCTGTAATGATTTAATAGATAGTAATTATTTATCTGTGAAAGCGACTTTGAATAGGTGCGTTTTTAGAAGAGATTTAAAATTTTCAAGAGACGATGCATTTATAATATTTGCCGGCAACATATTCCACAAAATGGGGGCTGCAACACTAAACGCACAATCACCACATGATAATTATTCAGCGAAAAATTGTTAATTATGTCGCTTGAACCAATGATATTACTGAGATATGTAGGGTGTGTATATCAGGTATAGGTGATATGTCTTGTTCTCTGTAAACGAAAGTTTCTATGATCGGTTAAACTCTAATGGTCGTTGCAGCATGAAAGTAATTACAGGTCTGAAACACGATTATTTGAAATGTGTAAAAACGATGTGCTGAAACAGGGATTGTGTCTATGTGCACAAGCCGAACAAACTGATACTAAATGGACAGCGAAATGTAATGTTATCTGAATTTATAAGTGATCCTTGAACATTTTGTAAAATCAAGAGGAATTTCAGGGGACATACAAATATTTTGATTAATTGAAATTTTGGCTGTTGTGTCTGCGGTTTGATGGATGTTACCTATTGTATGATGTACACAGCTGGAGTTGACATTATAATCCAAGTTGTTTGACCTAAAAGATTTCTTTTCTCCATACTACATGATGTCGTATTATTAAATGTTGAAGTAAAGATAGAGATCATGTTATTATTATTATTATTATTATTATTATTATGTTAAACAAAGATAATATCCATGTTTGTTTATATTCATGTCACAGAATATTTAATAGTCGGCATGGTTCTGTGTCAAAACACCTTCATAAATATATTGTGGATCCTTTTGGTTAACTATATGTCCCATATACTGGTTTCACTGTGGCAGAGCCTTAGATAAACATATAAAGAATATGTTATATTATTCATACATTAACATATGACAAATACGTTTCCTGTGATGATGATGATGATGATGATGATATGTCAGTGTCAGTAACCCAGACATCAGAATGGCATGCTATAGGAAATGTTCCATATCCTTTTTTTACTGTATAAATGATGAATAATTTAAATGTGCTCTATTTTCAATCCATATTGTTAAGCAAATCATATTTAGCCTCTTAATTGCTTTTATTTCCACCTTATTTAAATGTTTTGCAAAGCATTCTGTAAGCTAAAAGGATTGTGTTATGTCATAACTATATCTCATCTTTAAACTAATAACATCGACTCTTTTTTTTAGCCCCCTTCAGAACCGGAAAAGAAAACGGTTATTAAAAGCTATTTTAGAGTTGCATTTTTCCTTGTTTAGACAATTGCGAGGATTCAGCGAAAGTACTCCTGTAGGGAAAATGCTATGAAGCCTTCTATCTCAGAAGCTCAAAGCAAACGTTTGTGGACTCAACTACAGGCAGACTTTACTGTATTCAAGCAATGTTGCGTAATAAATTCAATAGTTGATGGATATTGGTGAAAAGGGGGTTGTTCACCACCAAGACGCCGTAACAACTTGAAGAGAAATTTGCTCATTTGATTTTAATCTTACGAATAAAATTTTATAAATGGAAAAATTGTTTCTGCTCAGCATCTATATTATGGGATCTGTCTTTTTTGGTGTACAGCCGTGTCCATTAGCAAATCCATCTTATCTTTTGATTGCGCAGTGCATGATATATGTATATAGGCATAGATTGTCCTGTATACATTAGTTCCGCGATCACGCGATATGTCACAGGTTTGACTGATTTGATTAAAGTAAGCCACTTATTGGTATATGTGTGTATGTGTGTGTGTATGTGTGTGGTGCACTTTTACACATCCTACAATTTAGCCAGTAGCTGAGGATCTGTGTAAGTGAGTTAGAGTAGCAAATCTAGAGTTAGAAACTTGCAACACAATTGAGGAACAGGTAAACACTGGCTGACTAGTGATCAAAGATAATTAATGAAATGTTAGACATTTCATCTAGAAACATTTCATTATTACGTAAAATTATAAATAGCACGTTTAATCCAATACCCAGTTACGTCTATAGTCAACGTGATGTTTGAGGCCTTTGACCGACACGAAGAATTTTTTTAAATTATTATTTGATGGGTAATTGAAAGGTATAACATTTGTATAATATTATGTAACTAGTGTAATATTATTTTTATTATACGCTTCTACAAACTGGCTGATTAATAAAATCCGGTCATTTGAATTATAAGTGATGGTGGCCTAGAAAGGAGCATGAATAATAATTTCTAGTTTAATTTTAGACTTTATTTTTTCTAGTAATTATTATTTGCATCCTTTGTTTAAGCAGCAGCATCGTCATCTGCTAGCGAGATGACATATAATTTGAAGCATTCATTATATTTCTGTGTTACTGTCGCATTACTAAATGGCTACAAATGGTTTCAAAGATAGGGTATATTTCATTCTGAATAGTAATTAGTTTAGGAGACATCACTTTACTTATTGTTATCATAGAATTTCTCCGGTTTATTCTATTTTATACAAATCGTTTACGTATACACCAGTATGGAGTAATTATATTTTGAAGTTTTCTTCTGTTTAACAGTTGTTTTGTTTGTTCGTTATTGATTAATTTAATTTCTGGGACATTCAATAAATAGTTTGGTCATTTTTTCCATGTATCAATTAATTGTTTGCACTTAAAATTAAATACAATCTTATACGATAGTTGTCGGATAAAACTGTTTTTTTTTACCATTCCACTCCTTCGTGGATCGGATGTGTTTAACACGCGTCTTTACACTTTGACAGGATGGTGTCTATGTTAAGGGCATGTTTCTGCAAGGAGCTGGCTGGGACACAAAGAATGCCAACCTCGTCGAGGCTGAACCGATGCAGCTCGTGTGTCCAATGCCAACCATACACTTCAAGCCGGTGGAGGGCAAACGCAAGACGCAAAAAGGTAATACACCGCTGCTCGCTATCAAATCAACGCTGTTTTATGACATTTGCTGTCCAGATCTGGTGCGTGTTCTCATTTATATGGTGCTAATATACACCTTGGTTTACGATAAAACTATCATTTACAGGTAACATCTCTATTTTGGTTGACTCGTCTTCCATTTTAACTTTGTTTATCTTACTGCAAACGTTATGACTGCATGCTTCGGGAGGATTCTTTTACTGTATGCTTGTTATTATAATTGTTATTACCAAGTCAAAATTGTTGTTTTCCCAGTTTTAAATGATATCCTCTCAAGAAACTCATAAACAATATTTTGGCAGTGATCTATCTATCCCGAATGATGCATTTATTAGTCTAAAGCCGGCAGTAAGTTAACACAGGCTTGTACTTAACAATGTGTCTGTCTTGTAAAAAGATTAATTTTACGGTTGTTAAACTGACAGCATTAAGCGGATATTTCAGCAGAATAATAATATATTTGTGTATTCAGCATCACCAGAAGTGAAAAGGGGTCAATTTATGTTTTTATATTTATTGTAGATTGCACAAGAACTAAACTTTTGATATTTTTGCTTGCTTCACTTATTTGTTTGGTCTGATGCTAATATATTAACTTTGTATTTTGCATGGCATGATATATACATTGTGTTTTATATAAACATATATATATATATATATATATATATATATAATGTTTTGGTTTGTAGTGCATTATAACATTTTAAGAAACAGTGAAATCTCTGGATTGATATCACATGAAATTGAGTTTATGCAAATATTTCTTATTCCAGTATCCCAGTATTAAACATACCCAGAATATTAACGATTTAGTTCTTCTAAAGCATTCCCATGAATTAATTCTGATGTTATAGAGTGGAACGGAGTAAAACAGACTCAAGTTGTACTACTATTATTGCTATAGTTCTGTGTTTACCCGCTTTGGTCCACTTGTTTGTAAATTAGGACTGTGTGGTGCATTGGGAGTTCAATAACTGTAAAAATTTTGATGTCAGCGAAGGTATCATGTGACATTCAAGTGATTTTTGTTTGCTGTGAAAAATAGTACATTTATAGATTGGTGTCCTGAATATCTAAGATGTGCGAGAATCTGAAACGCTTTTAACTTAATTTAGTCATCATAGTTTTCAGTATAATTCAGTCAATACGTGTTTCACCATAATTCAGTCAGTGGATATTTTGTCATAATACAGTCGGCACCCATTGTCGCCTAAAAATAAAATTGTATGCTGAATATGCGCTGAAACAAATTCAAATTGTGATACATAAACGGAAGATGTTCAGCTTCCACCTATCAACACACTAGTCCGAAAACACATAATTAACGCTTAATTTATTGTGACAATAATTAATTAGAACAGAAAACTGCGAACAGTGGATTTTGTAGAGTGGTGTGAGTCATGTTAATGATCAAAGGAGTTACTTGGCTCAATTATGGAAAACATGAAATGGAGTAACAAAGGTCAACATATTGGCAAATAGATAATACCGTTATTAATTAATTAATTAGTGTGATTCATATCAAGGTGATATATAAACAAACAGAGATTTCATTGTATGTATCTCATCTTGTTGTTGTTATTGTTGTTGTTGTTGTTTCCAGTCATTTCTCACCAGGTGGTCATGCACTGATGTGTTCTTATTGTTCACAGGCTTCTATCAGTGTCCACTATACTATTACCCCCACAGGGGTGACCTTTCGAACAATCAATCTTTCGTATTGCCCCTTGATCTGAAAACCGGATCTATGCCACCCGAACACTGGATAAAACGTGCAGTTGGAGCCCTGCTCAGTCTGGATCATTAATGGTACACGTCCTCGTCGGTGTAGGTATCGGGATCGACATCTGTGACTCAACTTCCTGAATCCGTAACATTAATTCTGCCTAATCCCCACCTGGATCATGAAAGCCATCGGCGTACCTTATGTAGATATTCATTTCATGTATATACCTGTACAAACCTGATGACTACCTTTCCTAGTTGAACACCTATGTTCAAACAACTCGTTGGCCTGATTTGATTATCACATTTATTATTAGACAAAAGGACTGACTATGACAAAGTTTATTACTAATTTTTGGGTGTTTACTGATCCATGAAAATAATCCCAACTAGACAGATATACGCCGTAGCCATTAACCGTATGACAAAATACAAATTTAAATGTTGTCATTTTATGGCCAGTTTTGAGCACAGGGTGGGTTAAATGGGCCAAACGACCTCTGAAGGTAAATGGGTAAAGCAAAAAATGAAACGCCCTTCTCACATAGCCGGGGGCAGGTTGGATTGGAGTCCGGGTGCTAAAGATCAGTGGCCGGCAACGCTAGCAGTTGGACCATGGGGAGGCCAATGATCGTGAAGGGGAAACAGAAATACAGAGACATAGACATCAATGGGGTCCAACCAAAGACTAAACTCTTGGAGGACTTATTGTTGTATGGTTTTGGGACTCACCAATATTAATGGATATTTACTGTTGTACAAACTAGTTGACAACTGATCCAGGGTCTAGTTCTGTCCTTGTTATATATTACTGATGAGTTGACTTGCTCTCTCTCTCTCTCTCTCTCTCTCCTCTGTTCTTTAATACTTCATCATGGATGATGTTCGTCTCTTACAATGACTCACGTGCTGATCATTTCAAACCAGATTGAATTGAAACTGTGACCTCTGTAAAGGATAATATGGATTATGAGATAATTTAGTGTGTGTCTGTGTGTGTGTGTGGGGGGGGGGGGTGTTAATGATTACTGTAAATTTACTGTGATTCAGAAATTTAGGTGTCTTTCCTCTAAAAATCAAGCTTATACACATTTGTACATAATCTTGTAATTATAGTTCTGTGTAATTATAGTTCTCCAATGTACATTGATATATATGCCATTTAGTGTACAGATTTATACATTCAATATGAACCACTTGTTAAATTTATGAATCACGTAGCACAATACTGTATATATAGTGTCTGTAAATATAAAAGCTAGATTATACATAGCAGTTTAATATACTATTTTTATACAATATAATAATAATAGTAATAGAACACATACGTATAAGCACCAGATTCAATCAGTTATTTTCTTGCACTATATATATATATATATATATATGTGTGTGTGTGTGTGTGTAATATCTCGCTGATTTTGTTAAATTATGACTCACTTAACTTAATCACATCCGACTGTCGTGCCAATATATTTCACCGCTGTTAATAAATCTTGAACACTTAATTAAATTTGTCCTTGACATTATCAACCAAAAGAGATAAGAGAAAATCTAATTAGCCTTCAATTAATGAAGGTCAGGCCGTTCAGACTGTGGTTTTTCATCCTTATAACTAAGAGCTATTTCTCGTATCTGTTTCAGGTATATACACGTGTCCTGTGTACTACTATCCGAATCGCGCCGGACAGACGGCACGAGCATCGTTTGTCGTAGCTGTTGACCTGAAGGGTGGAGAACGAGGCTCCGATCATTGGACAAAGAGAGGAACGGCTCTCTTAATGAGCATGGATAATTAGGAATCTCGCATATCATAAATATAAACAATTACTGTATGCATGTGTGTATATACATGTTTACACACACACACACACAAACACATGTATGTATACTAGATATACAATCTCATACAAATATACAATGAGAATATATAAGAAGTACATACATGTTTCCACGCACACATGTGCACACACACACACACACACGTATACATGCATGTATTACATATACAATCTCACACAAATATACAGTTTCTCTCTCAAACACACACATGACAGACGGTTAAACTGTTACTACCTGTCTAATTCTTATCTTAGTATTAAATTAATACTACACACCGATATTTAATTTTTTTTTAAATATTTGTTATGATCATAAATCAGAACCATTGTTCCGTTTATTAACACCTGTTATAGTATTATATATGTAGTAGAGTGTTTCAACTGTGATGATGTTACCTTTTTACATTTACTGATATTATGTACTAAGGCAGTCAATACTATTTTGATTCCGTCCATTTAATGTTTATAGTCGCCATTGTTATTATTTATGGTAATTAGTATTTATCGCGTATATTTTAAACATTGTTAACAATATGCAGTATATGGTGTGGTGCTAGTCGAATTTACCAAAATGTAATTGTTCTTGTTAATAAATCATGATACTCTCTATCTATAGACTAGCATTGTATTGCTCAAGTGATGATGATGATGATGATGATGATGATGATGGCGGTGATAATGATATAAATGTAATGAAGTACCTTTGTCCTCCCTACTGCGGGGATGAATTCAATTGTGAAGTAAACCCGTATGTAAACAAAGAATTAACTCAATGATACTCCACCATTATTCGAAGACTCACTGAAAATATGTCTGTGTCGGGGTAAGTTAAATTAGAATCTAATCATGCTATTTTATGGATCTCATTCCTAACAATTGGTCTCATTTAGATCCAGTAAAGCATCGATCCAAATACAAACACTTAATTGACAATACTAACAGCATATACTAATACTTTAATAATAATGTATATTTAATAAAGCGCCCTTACTAGCAGGAGCCATTCAAAGGCGCTGTACAAATAATATGTAATATAATAATACCCCAAATAATATGTCTGTAAAAACCCTGTAATGATTTAAAAGATCATAATTATTTATCTGTGAAAGCGACCTTAAATAGGTGTGTTTTTAGAACAGATTAAAAAATTTCAAGAGACGACGCATTTCTAAATGCACAATCACCATATGACTTGAGCCGAGACCGAGGCACCTGCAATAGTATCCGACTGGATGACCTAAGTTTTCGGGATGACTTTCTAATGGACACCAGTTCACACAGGTATTCTGGCGCCATATCATTAATAGATTTTGAGTCGTCCATAGCCGAATATCAGCAATAGAATGTTCTAAATTCTTCAGGGAAGAGCAGAAATGTGTCATAAAGCAAATTTCATTCATCCATCCATCCATCCATGGTCACGTCATCCATTGTTTTCATAATATACCTTATTCTATATTTCTGTCTAACACTGTACACTGATCAACTTGATGCCTCACTGTAATCTGAGTGGAATACCCATCGACCAAAGCTGTTGGCGGGGATAATCATATGGCATTACTCGTCGACCTCTACGACCTATTTAATTCGTGATTTCGATTGAGGTCAGGTCATCATCGAAGAGATTTCAGTAGATGCAATCGATGCATATCCAGACGCGATTAGCGATATCTGAATTGGTCTAGTTCGGTTCGCGACTCATTACCTCCATCGTCTTCCTATTGTCGTATACTAAACTACGGATCCAACTTTGGGGAGTCGTTGTCATCGGCAGGCACAACTCATCAATTATCTCCCACCTTTGAGTTATAGATATGACAAACTCATCCTGCACGATAGTCGCAGATATTATCCATCAGTTAAACTGCTATTTAATAACTATATATAGACATCTGGATAGACCAATACCATCGAACAACCTCTATGGCCTCATGGGTTAGAGCATGTGGACTTTCTTACTCATGGTCACCCCGTGTCTGAAGTTCGAATCCCGACCGTGGCACTATAGTAGGAGTTTTTCATTCAACCAGGCAATTGGCAAGGTTTTCTTCATCGCTATTGATTGTAAATTCTAGAATTAGTCCTTGAGGTGAAGCAATAAATTGCAGACCATATGCGTCTCCCTCATTTGAGGTAGACAAGCCACGTAAAATAACTCATTTCGGCCATTATTATTGTTGTTATTTTTGAACACCAAATATAATAAAGTGTCAGAGAGTCTTGTCACCCAGGGGCGTGTGCGCGCGCACGCGTGTGTGTCCAGGTTCGAACATACAACATTTATCAATGCATGAACTATTCTGCCTCATCGAACTCTTCTGGTTCTGGTTGATTACGGGTTCATCATCTGTGCGAGTATAACTTCTTCCCGGGGTGGTTGTGTGCATGCAGCTGAATTAATCCAGGATGTTGACTATCTGACCCCTGTCAAATCTGGCGGCTTCCGTTGGACCACCTCGATTATTGGGTGTCTTAATTTGGCTAAATCTAGGTCCCACACCACTGCACCGTACTTGACTCGTGATCTGATCAGGGAAAAGTACGTACGCTAGTTCCCGTAGTTGTCTAGGACATCTACTTAAGTTGCGCCGTAAGAATCCCATCATACAGTTAGCCGTGGCTGTTGTTGTTATAGTATGTCGCTCCCATCTAAAGTCGCTTGATATTGCGAATCCCAGATATTGAGTATCATGGAGTTGTGTTAAGATGCATCCACACAAACTATAAAAGTGTTTAGGTGATTTCTTGTTGTTAATTATTGTCATTATAAGACATTTTTGTGTGTTATATTTCATCCCCCAATTGTCATCCCATTGGGAAAGGGCTGCGAGATCTCGATCCAACACACATTGGTCCTTTAATAGTTAATAATTAGAAAACTTCTATAGCGCCAATATCCTCGAAAAGAATCGATCTCAGTGGCTCACAAGTACAGCGGTTGGGGAAACTCATAGACCGGGTACGATGGAAAGTTCATCAACAATGTTCAGATGGCAAGGAAACTTAGGAAGGATAAGCGAGTCTGAAAGGGTGAGTTTTCAAATGGTGACGGAAAGAAACTATGCTATTTGATGACTTAACATGTTCAGGGGGTGAATTTCAAAGAGTAGGGACAGCATGAGTTTTAACCCTGGGAACACACAACAAGTGAAAACCAGACGAACAAAGTTCTCTGGGCTTGGGTGATAAAGAAAGCATGGAAAATAGATATGAAGGTTCTTCGGAAGAAAGGGTTTGATAAGCAATAGTGCAGAGTTTTTGAAAATGATGCGAGATTGAACAGGGAGCCAGTGAAGAGATTTCAGAAGCGGGACAGAATGGGAAAACCGAGGAGATCGTGTGACAACCGTAGCTAAGCAGTTCTGACAACACTGAAGTTTTAGAAATAGGATATCCTTAGATGCAATGTTATAAAGAAGAGAGTTGCAGTAATCAAACCTGTAATGAGTGCTGTAGTCCTTGAGTGCATGATGCCGCTGTAGAGAAGAGAATCGTCGGCAAAGAGCCGTACTTGCGATTGGACGACAGATGGTAGGTCGTTCATAAACAATACTAATAGCGATGGACCAAGGACGGTCCCCTGAGGAACGCCTGACGTTACGTATAGGTTGTATGAATGGTCACCATTGGCTACGGCTCTCTGGTGGCGTGATGTAAGGAAGTTGCTGATCCGACAATGTAGATCTCCGTTAACGCCATAATAGGAACTTTTATGGAGTAATTTGTCATGCAGGACAGTGTCGAAAGCCTTGCTTAGGTCTAAAACGGCAACATCGACTGTATTATTTATATCAAAATATGACATACGGTCAAGAAGAGTGATTAGTAACTGTGATTCATATGAATGCCGTTTTCTAAATCCATGCTGTATGCGTGTTAGAATGTTGTATTTATCCAAGTGTGTATGTATGTGGGAACATGGCCTATTCCGTCTAAATTCTGAGGTACCGGAAAATCGCGTGACAAGGAAATCTAGTCATATGCATGTACTCGATGTAACTCTGCACTATCCAGTAAGTTGCCGTTAGTCAATTTTCCCATTATATGGAACAATTGGAATAGTATCCTTTCCACTTGTAATTCAAGATCAAAAACTAAGAAAACCCTGAAAAGTTACATCTTAGCTACTTACTCAGCATCTGTAAAATGCAACAACCCTTATTGTTGTCAATGCACACATGTCTAGGTAATTATATGATTCCTTGGTACCTGGTCCACATACTTCCAATACACACACGACAAGACTTGCAAATACACAAACGGCGTTTTATCGAGCTGACTATTATTAGCTATGATTGTTCGGGGCCAATGGGAAGACAGCTTCGGCTACATTGGTCCCCCAATTTCTTTATATGTAATATACTTGTAAAATTGCATTATGTATACGTTATTTGATATTGAAATTGGAAATAAATACTACTACTACTACTACTACTATATATATGCTCTAGGAGTTTCCAACAAACACATATGAGCGAGACAGGTCTGTAATTCACTGCTTTGTGACGACCCCCCTTCTTGAAGATAGGCGTCACGTTTCCATTGCGCCAGTCCTCCGACAGAGCGTTGGTTTCGATCGATTGTTGGAGTGAAGGTGTTATTGGCACGGAAGAATCGCTGTTTCCCAGATGGAGGCAGACATGCATCGAACATCATCGTGATCTCTAAGAACTCTAAGATATCGGTATCCAGTTTATAACCATTATAGTTATCCTCGCTTTAAATTAAACAAAATTAAACTCATTTGAAGAAGCCCAGATATGATGACTTCGTTGCAAACGTTATGAATGATTCTTGTTTTGGTCACAGCCTTTATTATAAGATGTTCACAGTTGTTGTTTTATACTTATTGCGGCCCATATTGGGAACACGTTGGTATAAAGGTGTTATTTTGGGAATGACCTTGGAAGATGTTTAAATAGGCACTTTTCGGTCCATTTACACACACTGACCACTAAAATAATACATACCACTAATTAACGAAGCAGTACGACCAGCCATTTGAGCAATGGAATTCTGCAATGTCAGATTCTTTATATGTTTACATTGGTATATCGTATATTCTGATGGTCACGTCCAAGTGTTAATTTCAAAGCATTCGCATCTTGAAATAGTGTGCTGAACAATGAGCACAAGATGAAATGTGATTTTTATATTTACCTAACCCGATATATAACCAGGTAAGTCGGTGGCTTATTTGTCTTGTCGTAAAGGCGTGTGTCACCAATATCGAGAACGCCGACATGTCATATGGACCCAATAACCTAGCTACCATCTCTATTTAGACGTCCTGTTGTTTCTATCTCGGTGCCAAAGCTATGTATTTAACTATCAGATATCGTGTAAGTAGGTCTTGTTGTATCTTGTTATTAGTTATTAGTTATTTCTAAATAATATGATGGCTGCCGCTTGCTGTATCGCGCTGCGTGTGTTTCCGGGAACTGTGTGAAGCCTATCTATCAACGGTCCAATAAACACGGTGCTGATCACATGTCGGACATACTATACTGGCCGAGGATCGTCTGCTTCCGGAAATAACTCACAAAAACACAACAATTTATAAGCCGGATTCAAACCCACAACTTGAAGGTTCGCGGCGCGGTACTTTCAGCGCTGTACCATCGGAACGCCCATGACGGGTAAATATCCATAGGTATATTTTAAGAAATTACGAACAACGACGAGAAAATACAATTAATTATACAGAGACAATTAAGAACCATATGAATCCACATCAGTGGAGGAGATGATGATGATTGATGTTTTACGGTCACGTTTGTGCGCATGGTAGGCTAAATGGGCCGAGCGACTTTCAAGGGTAATGAAGCGAAGTCAAAGATGAAACAACCTTCAGATATACCCACGCCGAGATTCGAACTCGGGTGGTAGTGATCTGTAATCCAACGCGCTACCAATTAAACCACAGAGGCGCCCTCACAACAGTGAAGAGCGTGAGAGGTTATACAGAAGACCTGGATCAGGGTTTCAAGAACAACAGTCCACATATGAACCTATATAATCACAAACGTACGCAGATTTAGTAACAATTAATTATAAGCCTCCCAAACATCGAACGTTTGTTAATGACTCATGGCGACACAATCCTACAACATTTACTGAAGTTTTGAAGGTGATTTTAGAATGTTTTTAAAGTACAGTTTCTTAGATTTATTAGATTTCATTGAAAATATAATGATATCAATTTATTTTGATTTCATATTTCGTACACATGCAACATATTTAATAAGACGTAATAATCTTTGTACATTACATAGATGATACATAGATTGTATCTAGATTATCACAATTGTCGTGGCAACGGACATTGAATGAGCTATTTTATGGTTTATAAATTGAACATGTATACTGACTGATATATAATACTTTATGGGAAACTGCGGCTGATCTTTGTTTCGTTCGCGCATAATCATATTTACTCACAAATCATATATTGGTGCATGTATTATCGCATTTTAAGGGAATTTCCAGATAGTCGTTTTTTTGTCGTACAAATTAATAATATTAATTTATAACAGATTGATACGATTATGTGCTTATAGCACAAATATCACCCACGAATTGCTAAAATTATTATAAAGCTGCACGTACGTTTGGTTCATACGTTTTGTTCCAAGTTCAAACCGACCAGATTATATATCTATTTTGTATTAGAAGATGTTCTTTATATACCTTGTATAATTATGTGTCTGTTGTAACTGTTTTTGCGAGATAACTCTTGATTTATATAGCTCAGTGCAGCTGACTGATGAGTATAGGGCGGATCTGGCTGTCGGCAAAGTGGTGATAAACAAGGTCAGTATGGTGGCATGCAAGGATCCGCCGATGGCGGCTTATCGTCGTTGGTCAGCTATTATTGCCGACTTCGGGCCGACACTGCCGTAACCGATGGACCAACCAAGATATCGCCATGCAGCGGCCCGACGGAGATGTGTTAGCTGGATAGAAATAGAAGCATTCCAGAAAGGATGTGCTTAGATTAGTTGAAGCATTGTGGTCCACGAAGGATACCCCTGTGTGCTGCAGATCACACATATGCTGTATAATTAATAGCGACTGAAATTCTGAAAGCAAATGGAGACAGAATGAGACTTGCTCAACAAAATGTTCAATGCCATATGGCATCAAGTGAACTTGCCAACGAACTGGTGCTAAAGTATTCTCATTACGTGGAGCTACAAATGCTACAGCAACAGCATATTTATTTTCCCATTCCATTTCGCCTGTAACATAGAATATAGATTAATAATAATAATAATTATTATTATTATATTTTATATAGCCCTTTATTCAAGTTGAATTAGGTTTTTTGGTACTGTCAAAAGTGAATAAGACTCAGATGACAGCAGCATTCTCACTGATATATATATATATATATATATATATATATATATATATATATATATATTAATATGTTTATATACATGTTATCATGTATGTACTTAGAATAAGCCCTATGATTTCTTATTTGATAATAACATGATTTACTAATAGAATTAATCCAATATCAAACTTAGCGGAACTTGTGCAGATTATATTTGGCTACCCACAATACTATATATTCTAGAAGCATTCCAGCAACAAGGAACCAACAGCAATTATATCAAATTAATAAGAGACATCTACACAGATAACTCCACAACAGTTAGCAACAAAATAAAGACAAAGAACGGGGTCCGCACCATATGTCCCCAAAATTATTCATTGCCTGTATGGAGAAAATCTTTAGGACTATAGACTGGACAAAAAAGGGTATCAATATTAATGGAGAGAAACTCAACCATCTACGATTTGCAGATGATATTATAATAATAACTCATGCTGTAAAGAACATTGAAGTAATGCTTCAAGACCTGGACAACGCAAGCAGGAAATGTGGACTGAAAATGAACACGATAAAAACTAAGATCATGGCAGGAACCCCAAAAACAACCAAGGCAGTATATGTAAATGGAATCCAACTTGATCAAGTAGAAGAGTATGTTTACCTAGGACAACGTTTGACATTAACAGAGAAAAACAAAGACAACGAAATAAGAAGGAGGATCAAAGCAGGAGGCAGATATTTGGAAGACACAACGCAATTATGAAGGGTACACTACGAACATGCTTAAAAAGAAAGGTCTTCAACCAATGTATCCTTCCAGCAATGACATATGGAACAGAGACGTGGACATTAACAAGAGAAATGGAAAAGAAATTGTCTCCAGCACAATACAACATGGAACGGAACGTGCTCAACACCACTTATAAAAACCGAAAAACTAACAAGTGGGTGAGGGACCAAAATAAAGTTATTGACATTATGGAGATAATTAAAAACAGAAAATGGACATGGGCAGATCACATCAGCCGCAGAACGGAGAATAGACGGAGCGCAGCATTGACAGTTTGGACACCTATAGGTGGCGAAAGAAATCGAGGAAGGCAACGAAAAAGGAGAGAGATGAACTACAACAGTACTGAGGCAATGTGAACTGGTACATGGAGCAAGAAACAGAGACCATTGGAGGCAACATGCTAAGGCTTTCGTCCTGCAGTGGACTGATCATGGCTGAAGATGACGATGGTAATATATTATATATATATATATATATATATATATATATATATATTAGCTACCAACTGTTCAACACTTTCAATGCTGGTTTTGATGGCATCAGCTTCAGAATCGGCCTATTAGTCAGAGATTTATCTTATCTTCTTAAATGATACCCCTCCCCGCTTTTGAATATTCAAACACGTGATATCCATTTGGGTTACACATCGCTAGACCACCAGTTGAAAGCTGAACATGTATTTAACATTACCAGTGCAGCAATACTTTATGTGATGCATATTTGATACGACAATTTCTGGGCGTAAGAAACAGGAGGCCAGTGGCTCCACCCGGTGGTTAATATCGAAAGCATAAGTCGGCTGAATTCAACACGATAAACAAAGACGAGATGGCTGAAAAACGTGAATCTAGTAAGTATACTCATCCTTTATCTTCTTATGTAAAATAAAAATACACTTTCTGTAGTTGGTTATTAAGGTAGAACAAATTACATGAAGTTAGTTTGTTGACGAGTCATTGACCTGTACGTTTCCCATAATATCGCTCATATTGTCTTGATTTCATCAAGTTGAAGTAGTGATTATCATTATGGGGAATTTATGATCAATTGACATTATTAACATAATATATATCTTTATTTCGGAAATATAAATTCCATACACATGATACAGTGTAGAAATTGCGACAAAAAACGGCTGTGACACACCAAACATCCATACACGCACGCACTCAGTGAGTGAGTGACTCGCCTACATACACACACACATAATATATATATATAGTCTACATACTTACATACATATACATGATGATAATGGCGAAAACAACAAATAACCTGTCAAGAATAAAGAAATTGGTTCCACTTTGCTGAGTCTAATACCATCCTTAATGGTCAGACTATATGGGAATATGGGCCTGTCCCAAAGCAATTTGAATCATGTCATGATGACGCCAACTCCGAAGTGTTTAATATAATATATCTTTATTTTGGAAATATACATTCCATACAATGATACACATGATACAATGTTAGAAATAGCGATAAAAATGGCTGTGACACACCAAACATACATACATGCACACACTCACGTATACACACACACACATATATATATTTATATATTTTGTACAGGATGATAATGGTGAAAACAACAAATAACCTGTTTTAAGAATAAAGAACTTGGTTCCATTTTGTGCTAATACTGGAACTGAAACGTTGAAATAAGCTACACAGGAGTTCTTTTATCGAACTGTTGTCGGACTCATATAAACGTAGCAATATATTTTTACGTAGCAAGACTCCAAATGGGTCAATAGTTGTTATATACATAAATGGCTGATATGCTGACACTTCTCCTAACACCAAACAATTTACGATAAATGTTGTTTATATGCCACAACAGATTTCTTGTAGATTGATTGTCTATATCTACACCATAGGTGACTGCCATATGCATTGCTGAAGAAATACTTAAAAAGCTTAATTTTTACCTCATCAGAACATTTGCGAAATCTACTAATTAACATATTCCCTGTAGCATACAAGCATTTTACATTGTCTCATAATGTCTTCTTCATCATCAAGTTTGTCATGAACAATCATTCCAAAATATTTGTTGCTAGATACAAATGAGAGAGGCTCATTCTTCAACATGATCCCTGGGACATATAAACTCGATAATTTCTTTGGTTTAAAACACATACATTTGCTTTTACTCTCATTAAATTTAACAAAATTACTTTGAGCAAAGTTAACACACATACCAAGCAATTTGTGTAGTACAGATGGCGAAGGAGCAATAATACAGGTGTCATCAGCATACATAATATGATTAGAAATAACACCATTCATACTACAACTAATCTTGCTGTTATTAAGACAAATACTAAGGTCATCCATATAAATATTAAATAATACTGGGGACATTGTGCCACCTTGACACACTCCATTGGAGACAGTAAAAAATGGAAAATATAAATTACCCAATCAAACACAACAAGTCTGTTTGCAATACCAAAAAACTAACAAGCGAATTAACATGACATCAATACCACGATAAATGAGTTTTTTAAACAAGCACTAATGTTTAATGCAGTCAAATGTCTTGGACGCATCAAGATAGCAAACATACACTGGACTATAATGTGAATTATAATACTCTATAACTTGCTTTAGTGAGAACACACACATATCAGTACCATGCTTGCTTTTAAAACCAACTGATTACAAAGAGTTCCCAATTTGTTGTGTAATCGTATCTAACAAAATTAGTTCAATTATCTTCGATACCACACTCGTAGCTGCAACAGGTCTATTATTGTCTTTATCCATAACGAGGCCCTTCTTACTTTTAATTATAGGTATAATAATTGTTGCCATCAACTTAGGTGGTAATCAATATTGATAATGTCATATTCAGTTAATGGTTGCATTCACAAGAATTAACCCTCCCAAAAATATAGCATCGCTAGCCAGGAGACGTCTAATGTAAACAAGACTATTCAGAATATTCACCCCATGATACAAGTAGATCTAGATCTACAACTAATCGCCCCACAAGGCACATCGCCCCAGATGTTCCAGATGCTTCGCCCCAATATGATATTTGAAAGTAATGTATAGGATTTTTTGTAATTTAGAAGAGTTTGTAAGAGACTTAATTATCTTCAACAGTAATCTAAATCTAACTAAAGCATTCGATCAAATAAAAAAACATTTAGAGAATGATTTAGTTGATGCAGTGATCATGACAACTACTGAACACATTAAATATGAACACAATGGGTGTAAATTGAGCTAACAGTTGGTTTTTTTTGAGCGGTGTCACTATCTTTAAATGAATCCCAAACGGTTGCAACACATCCATGATTAGACCCCTCGTCCTTTTGTACTGGTTGCATCTGATTTGGTCATCAGCGATGAACTGCGCACTTTTTAGTTTTAATTTAATTTTGTTTTGATATTGGTTCATTTTTATCCTGACCTCCTGGCCTACCAATAACCAAATTCGGAATTAGTGCAGCTCACATAGTGACAAATACTCAAAAATGTGATCATATCCATTTCAATATTTCAATATTTTACTAATAACTTATAAATCTATCAATGACATGGCACCGGAATACCTGTGTGAACTGGTGTCCTTTAGAAGGCCATCCTAAAAATGCAAGTCATCCAGTCAGATACTATTGCAGGTGCCTGTGTCTCAACTCAAGTCATATGGTGATTGTGCATTTAGTGTTGCACTCTTTCCCACTTTGTGGAATAGAAATGTGTCATCTCTAAAAAATCCATTCTAAAAACACACTTGTTTAACTTGGCTTTCACAGATAAATAATAATTATCTTTTAAATCTCTTATAGGGTTTTTACAGAAATATTACTTTAGACATTATTATATTACATACTATTTGTACGGTACCTTCGAATGGCTCCTTCTATTAAAGGCACTTGATTAAATATTCATTATTAATATTATAACCAGGAAAATATCCACACACCATTATTAAGTTTTGTGCTTATCCCAATACTTCACATGTTGGGCCACTTTATTAAATCTACATGATGATAAAATTATTATTATTATCCATAGTGGTTTCACATAGGTAACAGTAACTGCCTCACTTTGTACCTGTACAAATTAGTTATGATTTCCATTTTTCTCATAAAATCAGTTCGTATTAAGGACAGCCAATCAAGACGCGTTCTAGACTCAGCAGCTAGACGACGCAGACAGCGTAAAGCCTTAGAGGCACTCGAAGCTGACAACTTCCAAGATGATCCGCATGCTGACCTGAGAATGAGCAAAAAGGCTCCAAAATTTGAAGAAACCATAGACACTGGGCCACAAGGTGAGTATTTTCTTCCAATTGCATCATGATGGTAAATGAATATTATGAGTTGCATTCATGAGTGTAAAGGTTCGCAGTAGTTTAAGAAGAATAATTTTAAAATCAATTAGCTACCAGTTTACAATGATGTGATACATCCATATCAGAGTTAGACGTTACGGATAGGCCGGACACTGACGTCAGCAACACACAGTCAGTCACTAATTTAATAACACTAGGGCATACAGCATTGTCGGTGTATTAATTAGCCACGGAGCATCTCGGCCAATTAGCGCTCGTTAATAACTTGTTCCACTGAATTTGATGTTATCTGTTAGTTCTATCTGTCTGTATCGTATAAACGGACAGTGCTTACTTGTAACGTAAGATCTCTTTGCATGTTTTATACTAAAGTCATAATGAATTAAAAACACTAGATATGCAACTCGCTGTAATTACATTCCTCTTTCCTTATCCGTAAGTTGGCAGAAAGAAGAAGAAACGAAGAAGTGATATTTTCAAGGAACGATTCAGAAAGAACTTCGCAGCACTCCTTGAAGAAGAGGTAACATACCTAAATGCCGTACTGTAGCATATTTTCTGCTGGATTTGATTTTAGCATAAATTTATGTGCGTTCCATTTTAGATTGAATAAGTATAGCAGTGGAGGGGGGGGTCAATTGTTTGTTAATCTGAATATGACCACTGAAAGTTTGTGCCTTTGTTTACAGCAAATGATGACTGGTGATTTGCCTGGCTACCAGACGGCATGCGTGCCACCATCACACTTTCCGGAGAGACACTTCTGCAGTGTTTGTGGATATCCTTGTAAATTGTCATGCATCTCCAACCATTTATACTGTATTTGCCAGTATTAGAGGCCCCCATACATCTAGTTATTCATAAGTCTGATATCTCCAGCTTTAATTTGAGCCTCATCTATATTTTAAAGTTTAGCCAAAGTATTGCATTGCATGTAGTTTTTTATTCTCTTTTTTGTTGAATTAGACCACTGCGTGGGCCAGCTTGCTCCATGCAGCCTGTTGCGTGCCAAAATAACATTTAATTCGTAGGGCGGTCGCAGGTCTGATATGTATTTTGCAGTGTGCTGATAAGCTAGTCCAAATATTTTTTGAGGCAGGGTGGACGCAGACCACTTTAATTTGGGTGGAGTGAGGCAGTTGTGTGCCAGAAATATCACCCTGTGTTGATAAAAAAACTATCAATCCAGGATGAGGCGGGGTTAGCTGTGGGCCACTTAAATATGGGGTGGGCTAGAATTATCAGTCTGTGCAGAAGTCTAACATGCACACATACACGCACACAAATATTACAGTGAGTGGGTTACATTTTTAATTACTTATGTATTTATGTTTGAATTTGTTGCTGATTCTTAACAAGTCATACATTTCCATCTAACTATACCTGTGTACAGTGTGGATCTCGTTACTGTAGTGTGAGATGTCTCGGTACACATCAGGATACAAGGTTAGCACTAATTATTTCATAAAATAAATCTTAGAAAACCACTCCTAAGCCCAACACGTATTCTCCATGTTTCAACCGTCTGGACAGGGACTCCTGACAAAGCATGTTTTGAGAAACTGGTGATGCATTTTAATTAGTTCCATTTATTAATGTTGACATAGTTATAATATTTTATTGAAAGGATATCACTTATCGATAATTATGATTTCATATATGATATGATTACAGATGTCTGAAGTGGACAGCTTAGATAGATATTAATAAACGGCATCATCAAGTGATTGGTGCATGAAGCAAGCATCCATCACATGTCAGCAGCCGACTAGAAGACGTACTTAGATGCGATAATTACAGTGATTTCTGTGAGAGAAGAGCTGTAAGTGAATACAGAGTGCGCCAAAGATGGTTTGTCACTCGTTTACCTTCGTCACAGTGCTCAGGGGAGAATTTGTTTGTATTATAGAGATGTTATACGCGACTGAAGTGTCATCACACATTGTCTTATAGTTCATCACAGGACACTGAATGGCCTAAATTGTGCCGATGTGTCGTTAAACATTATTCATCCATCTTCATTATCCTTATAGTTGATCATCTACCATAAATAATATGTTAGGGTGTGTGTATGTGTGTGTGTGTGTTTTGTAATAAAATCAGTTTAAAAACTACTGCTTTAGTTACCACTTTCCATTTTTCGCTGACAGCAAGAAATAGAAAATACCTTATTTCCGATGAAGTAGAAATATTATAAAATTAGGTGCTACATTTAATTTATTAAATGAATTTAAAAATATTCAGTTTTTATAAAGTTTAATAATGTCTTATGCTAGATATTGAACTATAAAACAGATAGATGAATGTTTCACATTAAAGAAAAACACATTTTATTCTTTTGGTATTAATGAGTTGAAAATTTAAAGCAAATTGTATTAAACTTAAACCAATTCTCATCATGAACTATACACTGTTTAGTTATTGTCTCCTGATAAAAGCTAGCCTCACATTTCCAAATACATTGCTGACTTGTTCAAATTTGTGTGTAGATAGTTTCTTTTTCTTGGTTATTTTTATGTCAGAAGCAGTCAGTCCATATATTAATGCTTCTTTTTAAAACTGAAATTGATCATTATTTCAGCACTGTAATAGACTTTTATATTCTTATGTTTCAAGTCGGTAAGGTCTCTGTTAGCACAATAGTTAGAGCATTACACTGCAAACCTCCAAGTTGTGGGTTCAGATCCGACTCGTATCTGTGTTTATAGGATGTTTCCATAAGGAGTCTCCTCTCGTTCAGATGTGATCAGTACAGAGCCAAAATGAACAGATCAGTCAGTCACATTTATCGTCAGATCCATTGACTTTACCTGCAGTCTTTTTGGGGAAACTCCATCCTGAATCTAATCTGGGATGCTTGCTGTTTAGTCATCTGCTATAGTGTTGATTATTTAAAACAAATTAATTGGAATTGAGAAATTTTGATTTGGAATTGAAGTTTCCTACAAAACATTTTTATCCAGAAATTAATTTACCATTTTCACAATGTTAACACTTACATGTGGTGTTACCAATATACTGGAACCATAATGATCCAGAACTTTGGTTCCTTATATATATATATTTTTATATATATAATATATTCAGATACACACCCCAAGGGAGCCCCCCCCCCCCACTCTGACACCACCACATAACATGCCTATAATCTAAATGGAGATATTGCTATTTAGTAATTAATTAATTTTATCATCTCACAAGGAATTCCAACCTGGAGCCAAAACTTATCCCTCCACTCCTCAAACTGTGACTACTATAGCCTGTCCCCAGACCTAACTGTTTAATAACCATTTGAGAGATTTTGTAAACTTACCATATGTCATTGGTTTAGTACCCAGCAGGGTTGTGAAAGTAAATACAGGGTCTGACCCCTGCTGGGCGGAACTAAGCAACATACATTCGTTTCAAGGCTCTTACTGGACAGTGTAATATAAACACATCTTTGATGATTAGAAAATATATTCTTACATGGGGATGTACCAAAGACTATGATCCACCACTTGATATAATCAAATACCTCTTTAGCTAAAAGCGCCTTGTGGTTAGGCTTGTGCTAATTTTACCATGTTTGCTTTTACCAATATACTGGAACCAAATTGATCCAGAACTTTGGTTCCTTATATATATATATATATATATATATATATCAGATATGCACCCCACATGAGCATTTAACCAATTAAAATGGTCTGGATACCATGGGATCCACCCACAACACGGTGACAACACCACATAGCATGCCTGTAATCTATATAGAGATATTGCTATTCAGGAATTTACCCCTGTTCAATGTTTATAATGGGAAAAATAAAATTAAATCCACAAATTAATTTACCATTTAATTTTTTAATTCAGAAATATTTCTTCCATGACAATCCTACTTGGAATATAAACTACTCGGAGTATGTATTCCAAGTAGGTACTCGGAGTACCTACTCATTGCAAAAGGTATTAGGCAAAATAAGAGTCGGGGGGAACGGAATTGGAATTGAAAAATTTGAATTGATAAATTTGAGGTGGAATTGAGTGGAAATGGAATTGACAAAATGGAATTGACCCGATATCTGGTGTGAATATAGTTTTGATCATGGAATTGGATCCGAGCATTTGCCGTGTGACTGACATGTTTCATTGGTCACTAACGGCTGATCATCCCATGTTAGATTATACTTTGTCAACAAAACCAGTCTACTGGGTATTGCAATTTTCGGTTCCAAACCTAATGTTAATGTAAGCTTGTGCAGCAGATAGTGGCTGTGGTAAACTTTATGTATTATGATTGGATATATCGGGCTAATAAATTATTTGAAAGGGGTACAGGGGTTTATTTTATTGTACTTGACAGTAGGTTTTGTAAAGATATGAGTGTCAACATCACAGACTGATAGATTGTTATTAGCCATCCATCTTCTCCGACATATTTTGGGTTAATTATTTCAGATGTATAATCCAGTGTAAGGATTTTATTGCGCATAAAATGAACCTGTGCTATTAATCTGCTTCGTGGTTTATTAATACCGAAAATAAACAAAACTGGAGGACTATAGGGTTTGTATCAGAAATAATTAATTCAACAAGTGTTAATAATGGACAGTGGTACATAATGCTGTGTGTCTTACTCAGATTATGGACACAAAAAGTGTTGTTCATATTTCGCTAAACACGTAGATTAGTTATTTTTTTAATTTACTGATCAACAGAGATCTTAACCTGCGAGTAGTTCTGTCTCTAGGTATGTGCTCTTTGAACCCCTAAAGCAATGTTCAGTCAGTAATACTGGTAGTAGTAGTTGTTGGGAGATTTATTGACATGACACGAATAGGATAACGTTATACATAAATTGGTGAGACAACTTGTCAATGACTACGTTATTAAAAATGATTGAATTAGTAGTTTGTTCAACATCGGTGCTATTCACACACTTCCCAGGTACTAGTCTGATTCAAACCCATAACCTGGAATTTTATAGCACAGTCCTCTAACCACTGCACTATTGGAGGGAGCCACATCATTCGAAATGATATATATGTGTGCGTGTGTGTGTGTTAAATTTTAGGTAATATACATATTACCTGATTATACAAATTAATTGTAACACACACACACATATATATATATATATATATATATATATTACTAGTCAAATTTAGAAGCATTCTTACTATGATCTGTAGAAATTCTTTCTCAAATTGCAGCATTCAGTGATATGTTTCCTTTACTTGTATGTGGCTAAAAATATCACATAGTTCATGTACATAAATAGTGATTGATGCTTGAGAGAGAGAATATGACGAGAATATGTTTGTTTTCGTCTCTGTTTGAACATCGGACCTGACAACGGTAAGTGGGACCTGTATGGATGGTGTGCTGTACTAGATACCGAAGACCCTTAATAATTGGTACAAACCATGTTATCATCATACTGGCACACACACACTTTAGTTATAAATGCCGAGATCAGGTACAGCAAATTTATTATTTGGATAGACACAGACAGATGAGACATGTGTGACAGATGAGCTATCTGTAGCTATAAAAGTAACAAATATGTAATGATGATGTGATCTGTGTAAGAAAATACAGACAGCGTATTAAAGAAATGGAAACTGAAACAAAATAGCCACGCATATATATATATATATATAAACATATATATATATATATATATATATATATATATATGTACATTTTGTCCACATTTCACTGCATGTATATGTAAACAATATGCTACCTGGTATCACAGTAATTAACAAATCTTTGTTCAGTTAACTACAGATTGATCATCAATATAAAACCACGAGAAGTAGTCTCACTGTGTTGTGTGTGTAAAAGCTTCCATGCGACTCGCTTTATTCGGGATTACCACTGGTGTAACCAGAAAAAGAAGGAAAAAAAACAAAGGAAAAAAGCTTACGCGTGAACAACATTCAAGACTTCAACTATCACATAGTCTGTGTCTGACCATCTTAAACATAAAAGACGCATAAGATATAACACCGACACTCTAGAGCATCCCACCAGTGGGAAAAAGGTGACAGAATGTATTACGATTTAAAAAATGGCAAGATAAATTAAAAAGACAAGCCACTAGTAATAGATATGTCTGCCGTGGTGTGATCATGGAGGAATGTTATTCATGCATACAAAATATACATTACTGGTACAACCATCTGTAGACTGTGATGATTAAAAAACAAAAACAATGAAAGCATTCATTATTATTATTCACTGTTTTTGGTAAATCTTACGTGCACCCCCCACTGCCAACTTCTCTCCACATGTAGCACTATCCGATAATACACGTCACACAATTACACTGCATTGTACAAGAGATAGTATCACTCATAATAAAGGGATTAGAATGACTATATATATATATATATATATATATATAAATTAGGATGACAATTACAAGATGACACATTACAAGTAATTATTAAAGGCATGCATACTGATAACATAAAATACAATACTTAATTTTTATGCATAGAAAAATGATACACTCTACTTAATGTCCAAATAATTGTGTGATATTCTGAAAATGTATGTTGACCTACTATCAAGGTAATTCTTGTCTGTAAACTATATGAACTGATATTCACAGATCATTACAACTTTTCATTGTTATATACCATGAAATATTCCATCCTCCTATCAGCCAAGTATATCATCATCAAGAAATATTGCTTTTGGGTATAAACGAGAACATTTCCAACCAGATTGTCAACAATGCAAAAGATAAGACGTTCCCACGAGCTCATATTACTCGTATGCAATAAATACAAACTGCCTAACATGCAATATCAACAGAAGTACTACTGGTACTTAGTCATAAATTTATTAACGATCAGTTGGCCCTATATATAAAAATTCTTATTACTGAAAAAAACCCTGGTAATGAGAACCTGGTTTAGGAGTGCCATATTAATGCAGTCACTGTGATTTACAGTCCATTATAATGCACTGTAAACTTATAATACCTGCATGTGTGTGTTATGGAACCATCGAGATGCACAAAATAATGCACACCATTCCAAAGATAAATAAGGAAAGAACAGGCAATTTATTCTTTCTATGTAACTCTGCACGTTGACTCAATCTGCGCTCCCATCTTTTAAAAAAACTTCTCTGGGAAATCACCGAGAACATTTCCTGACTTTGATAAGACAGGGACAGTTGGAGGTAAAGAGCTGATAGTGATGGATGGGCCACAAGACTTATTGATTGAATTAATTTAATTAAAATTAATTTAAATAATATGCAACCATTTTAATGATCGAATGGCATTAAGTATAAAAATAGAATCTTGGGATTAAACGAAAACATTAGATATCGTGATCCTTGGGTAGATATCCAGAATAATCACATTCCGTGAAGATTAACAGAAAAGGTGATTTGCAGAATATTGCTGGTGTGGACCAAAAACGTAAATCTACATCAAGCACCTGGCTTCGATTCGACATTTTTCTTGTTATATTTTATGTATGTGCGTATACTTTCCCACTGCCAGCAAAACTAACTCCAAACTGGTTCACTAAAGCCAGACATTGATCGCCATAACACAAACAAAGTGCAACAATGGACAACTGCACAACTCTTAACCATAACATTCTCACTACAAACATGCAGTCAAAAAGTATAAACAAACAAGTGCATTAAGTAGTTTAACAGCAAACCAATCAGTGGAATTTAGGGAAATGTACTTTATGGGTCTGAAACAAATCATTCTCCAGTTCTGAAATGAATTCCTTGAATTTATGACGGAATGTTTAAAATTATTTCTATTTCCATCTGGTCCCAGATAAAAGTTGATTGGCGGTTGATAAAGATTGATTAAGTTAATACCTCCGCAGCATATATAGTTCAGTTGTGATAGACTAGAAGGTGGGAGATTCTTGGTTCAAATCCACCAAATAGCTGCAAATCTTTCGTATGCTTATCAGCCGAGTTACTCATAAACCTCATACCCAATGAATTATTGCAGAATAGGTAGCAGCGACAGGCAGTTAGAAACAATATACTCGCCAGGATTCGATAAAAGTGGTCGATCGTATGGGCTCAGCATACAGATGCAAGATGGCGGGCAAAATGTGTAAACAAGTGAAGCCCTTAGTCCTAACTAAAATATAAAGTCCTCAGAACAGCAGAGCTAATTTCTGGGCTGTAAAGCAACCGATAAATTGTAAATGATGAAGTTATTTTGAGGATGGCAGGATTAAATACAAGAACAATGGAAGAATGGAATATTAGTTGTAATAAAATGATGACGAATAGCTGTGTGTTTACTATTTACTTTTCAAGTGAAGTGGAAATACGATCGCAGATGTCACTGGATACCATAGAAATCTAGATTCGAGATGTGACATTCTGATATGTTTGCATTCTTGAAAAAGGGCAGTACCTTTATTGGAGATCCTACAACATATACAAATTGGAATACAATTATTCATTGATCTGTCATGGCAGACAATACAGTTTAGTGGGAATAATTTCTAATCTGTACACAGAATCTTAGTGAGAGATTTATAATAGGGTGGGCCATGGTTCTATAATTAGCAAAAATGCAACTGAATAAATTCCCAATCCTCAACCAAAATTATACATCCTCGGAATAGCAGACCTGGTCTCGGATTATAAACCCACGCAGTGTGATTTCCCCCCCATAATTTTGTTTGTTCTCTTCAAACCCAAATTTGAATATTCCAGTGCATGCTCTGTCATGGATACGATTACATCTGGAAATATTTCTGGTGTTTGTTTATTGGATGTGTCCAAACTGTTAATAAAAATAGTGGAAGCTGTGAAGCAATAAATGCCTAAATTACGAATACTGCGTAGTTCACACTGATCATCAATGGTTCCACGGCCAGATCAGTGTAGGTATTAACAAATCCGAATGGGACGTGGTGAATTTAGCGCCGACAAACTACAACGCAATGCCAAGATATCAGGTGTAACACCAAAGATGTTTTGGTTAGAATACATCAGCATCACCTCTCAATCGGCTTGGATCTTTGATTCTGATGGCTTCATTAAACTTGGGTTAACAACTATTCCCATAAAATCTGTCTAGACAAGGGAGTTAGCTAATGTCAGACCGTCTATCCACCTAAATGAGAGATTGCCAAATATTTATTATTCCTGTGGCTTAGCTTCGATAAGTGCCAGTTGTCATACAAATACGCAGTGCCAAGGGCATGCCAACATTTTCTTGCTGAACCCATTCAGTGTGTGAGATCTGCTGTAGGCCTGAAATATTAACACGTGTAAAGGCTGAAATATTAATACGTGTAAATATATAAACTGTACACATTTCAGTAGTTGCATTAAAAAAAATACACATATTACTGAACAACCCGACAGTACACATATCTCTATAAACTGCGCAATGTGCACATTCTTGTAAGTATACACAGAACAATACAGTGGTATAACGTTACTGTTGTGTCTCAGTTAGTCAACATACACATGCAGGCACATACACACATATGCATGTGCATACATGCAAAAAAAAGCTACATCTGCAACTCGGCCACAAAACAAGCTAATGAAAAAGGCACAATATCATTTGATTGAAAATTGAACAGACTGTGTACCGGTAAGTTAAAATTTACTGATGGCTCAACCCATGCATTATATCAGCCCACAGAAAAATCGTTATACACACAGACGCAATATTGCATGGGTAACATAGTATTAAGCAGGTACATTGGTATAAATAATATCTTGACCGGATTAAAACTAAACAGTGCATCACTATAGTAAGGACTTCTCGATCATTATTTCTTCAAAGCCTTCTGGTGGTGGATAGTAGAACCCAGTGAACTGAACATCTAATGTGGCACCATCATCAACTGGAACAAATAAACATAATCATCTATACCTGACTGTCATTATAATAATAGTAATTGGTTATCCCAATCAAGGAGCTGCATATTGTCTATACTTTGTTGCATTTCTAAGGGGATTAGTCATAAATGAATTTACAAACTTGGTATAGATGGTACATTTTGGGACAATTAAACCTAGCTGGGAATGGAATTTCCCTATATATAGTATCACAGCTGGTGCTCAAATCCAGAACATCCCAACACCATGGCTGTAAGTAAGAATTCCCAATCCCCAATTATATATGAATTTATCTGTGATAGCTGAATACTGCCTTTTGATAATGAATTAATACATGACATAATCCCGACTATACCAATGAACATTTATACTTCCTGATATAATGTGTTATCGTATGAAATTTCCTCACCCGTGTATGATGTATGTAAATATTATGTCAATAAACTACTACTATGTAAGAAGAAAATGGAAATTACTAACAAACCAACAAGCTTTAGCAGTTCATACATAACACACTAAAGTTTGAGGATCATGAATTCAATTCAGACTTAAAATATACTCGAAGTAAGGATGCTCTATGAAACCGGATCATGAGTTCAATTCAGATTTCAGACTTAAAATATACTCCGAGTAAGGATGCTTTATGAAACCTACATTATTATTATAATTAGTATAATACTGAAATTAAATGCACGGTGTTGATATTTCACCGAGACAGTAAGTACGGAGACTCTCTTCAGATGTAAAACACTATTCAGGATATACTGGCTGTGCGTTTTCGTAATGCTCACCTGTGAGTGGAAGTGGAAGGAAGGTTGGCTTAAGACACTCATTATAATATAAAAGATCAGTTTGAAATAAGTGTTTTTATAATGTTTTAAGATCACGAGTCGTGTAATAAACAAATTACAATGAAATTGTTTTCTTTAAAAGGGAACAATTAAGATAAGGCCAAGCAAATGACTGAGTCAGTGACTTGTTATGGTGTTTCTTCCCACAGAAACATCCCACAGATAGAGAGAGGTCACGATTGATGTTTTATTACGGCCACCTTTGTGCACTAGGTAGGCTAAATGGGCCGAGCGACCTCCAAAGGTAATGAAGTAAACTGAATAAATCCCTTTGTATTGATGCAAACTGTGAAATTAACACTTCATAGAAGTGGAAAAGTAATATCACAGCATGTCAAAATGATGAAAGGATACGTGAATATGACTGGAATAAAACATTTCTAGATAATGGTGATTGACGGTAAATTAAAACATTCGGTATCCTAGATGTGTGTTATCTTTCATATGTGCTCCAAATATTCACTGCACTGGTGGTCAAAGTACCACCATGAATATTAATTACACAAATATAAATGCTGTCAACTGACAAGTGGCACTGTCACGTTATAAATACGACTGTTTGTTACAGCCACTTCTGTGCAGATGGTCGGGATAAATGGACGAAACAATCTCTGAAGGTAAGCAGCTTGGTGAAATGAGCTCTGTATAAAACATAAATTAGGCTAAACGACTCTTTGAAATATGGCAAATATTTGTTTTTATACTCGCCACCAAATGTCGATTCAAATATACGTATGAAAAATTACTTGAAAAACAAATCTCATTAAAATGTATATTATCTGAGTTACTGATAGCACGAATGTTAATGCAATCAGATCTAAATTATACCAGCTCGTCATTCTTCTCCTGCCAATATTGTACACGATGCTATGGTATGGCATTTTATATGATTATAAGATGTGGCAGTTATATAGTGCCCTATTCAGCTAGATAGCTGTTCTAAGGCACTTTACAGTGTCATCATCCCTGATCCAGACCTGTTCCAATCCAGCACACACACACACATAGCCATCACGTCCTGTCAGGTTCCCATTTTTATGTACGAGTGAACAAGTTGCCACATGACGGCATTGCAGCCCCAGAGCCTCGAACCCACAACCCTTCATCTACAAGTCCTATGATCTAACTAACTGTGCTGTAACATGTATAATAATAATAAAAATGGCCGAAATGGCCGTTTTTTTACGTGGCTGGCAACCTCAAATGAGGGAGACGCAAAAGGGTCTGTAATTTACAGCTTCCCCACAGAGACTAATTGTAAATAAATTTAGAATAAATGGCATGTTCGGTGGAGAAAACCTTGCCAGTTGCGTGGTTGGATGAAAAACTCCTACTATAGTGCCACAGCCGAGGTGCGAACTTGCGACCTCCAGCACAGAATGACCATAGCCATAGGTAAATAGTCTCACACACTATCTGTGTGGCCAAAGAGGCGGTCATAGATGTATATACCTGTATTATCTTTGTAACGCATATGGAAATTGCTAAATAAAATCACGAATTTGGCTCTGTAGTATGAACCACTGACCAAGTGTCAAGTATCTAAACCGTCGGAGTTCTTAACTTAAATTTTTATCAACCTCATCACAAAGTCGTCCCATAAGTATCGTTGGAACTATCTGGATTAATAATTGATTATCCGAGATATCCATGAATTGGCTTAAAACTTGGATTCTCTAGTAATCTGTTTAACCAAGAGTAGAATTTACTCACAGATTAATTATCACTCAGTTTAAAAGTTCCTATAAATGTTAACACACATTAAATAATATATTTCTTAAAATGGCCACCTGGTTCAGGTGAGTGTTAAAAATGTGTTCCATTAATTATATAACATTTAAAAAAATTATCAACATTTATGCAGTATAACCTGTTTCTACCTTCACATCCTTACATGATTGTTAAAAAGTGCTGCACTACATCTTTATATATATATATATATATATATATATATAGAGAGAGAGAGAGAGAGAGAGTGAAACCTGTCTCTCTGACTATTTGCTTTACAATATTATTAAAGAATGCTCCCTTGAATTGTCTGTGTGTGAGTATCACTGTATGTATGTGTGAGTGAGTGTATGTGATGATGATGAAGATGCTGATGATCTGGTATGGGCCAGAGGTAATACATTACATATTTTCAATTCCCCCACCCAAATCTACCTGCACAGTTCATCATCACCAATATCAATTCTCCAGGTACCTAATCCACAATAATATCAGATGGATTTGAACACCGTTGACCTCCCAGTTTCTCCTCCACCATGCTAAAAACTGAACCTATATCAGTCCCAAACCAAGACCCGCATTAAAAGTCCTACATTTAGTGATGAGAATCAGAAGTGTTTCCATAGGTGATTTTTAAAGACAGGCTTTACTGCGGTTTAATTAGATTACCGTATAACACAGGAAAGACTGTTCCTTTTATTCCGGTAAATGGGATGTTCTGTGCCTTGCCGTTGATGAAGAAGTTCAACTCTACATGATCGTAAGTCAGGCTCTGAAAGTGAAATTATGAGTATAACGTAGATGCCATAAGAAAAATGTATATATTCATCAGTATCTTAAATATAAATCTACATTCTACACGATGAGGAAATTCTATATTAACCTAATTTTCATCTTGTTTTTTACTGAGTTTACTGTTAGTGAACTTCGCTCCATTGTTCTCAATATCAATAGAGGAGCAATAAGTGCATGCCCAATAGATTTGTTTGAACTTCATGAATGATGTCGCACTATGACACTAGTATGAAGGCAAAGGCTTCTCACATATTTAAGTTTAAAAAATATATATAAAACAATGTATATTTATCACCAGTGACTGAATGAGTATTAGAAATCTGAAGAACTGTCCAGTTGACTAGATGAAATGGGAACTTGATAAATTCCTGGCAACTGTACCAGATGAGCCGCAGATTCATGGCTACACTATACAAAGGAGAGCTGAAACCAACAGTCTTCTAGGCATGGTCTGAATTGTAGATGCCCAACTTAGACAGGAAGGTGGTGACTGCGAGTCGATCACAGTGGACGGCCATCCATGATGACCCAGGGACTGATCTCAACACCATCACAATTATCGCATAATTAGCTTTTATGCGAGACACAACATGGTATATTACTGGGGAAACAAACTGCAATATAAATCACTGAGAATAACTCCAGCCATCAGAGATCTCCCACTTTTACCAGATAACCTATGAACACAAATTAATATGTAGATTGTCTTTTGTTGTATTAATGTTGCTGACAAATTATTGCAAGACGTTGTGGTGTATCAACACCCTGAAGAATTGAAGCACATTATAGCTCCATATATAAACATCCAAGCAACAATATGATCTCCTGTCAATAAAAGTAGACATGTATATATTTCTTGTCGGCAAATTGATTGTATAATCACATTAAAAAGACAAGGACTTGTTTGGTCTGACTATACAGCTGTGATCAATCCATTTCATAACTGAAACAATATTATATGCACACCACACAGTCAGGATGGTACTACAGTTTCTAGTAATGCTGAGTACAACAAAAAAAAAAAAAAACATTCCAGCTGACTTACAAATACTAAGTCACAATTTAGCAGGGGAAAAAACAACAACAACAATTCAGTTAGCAACATTGTGTGTGCGTGCCACTGTGTGTGTGAATAGCTACATGCATGCAAATTTGCACATACATTCACTTGCGCATACGCACAGCATCAACTCACAATGACATCGCCTTCCTGTATCGTATTCACCAAGCGGCCACGTTCTTCATTATCGTGAAGAAAGACGCCATTATGGTTCATGACCCAGCTGTTCTTGTCCTTGCCGAGAGGAACCTCACTCAGATTTACCTGTCTGTTTGCTAAACCTATACCCCAAACGCCTGAAATAAGAACACACCAATCACGACTAATGCCAGCAGTAATTATACAAAAAATTTATGATACAGGTTTTTACAGGCTCTCAGTTACCCAAAATGGACGGACAAAATCTTACTCCATATCTAATATCTATCTGAATTTATTTTTATATTAGCGCCAATTCAATTCAGTTGCAAAAACTAATCTTAGCTCAGAATACCACTCCCAGGATAAGATAGCTAATTTTCAAAACCCTCTCACGCACGGAGAAGTCTCCAAACTTTCGCATACGTAGTGTATGATCAGTGTGTGTAATATATTTTAAAGCTTGATGGTTAAAAGCTTCCCGATTAGAGGTACATACAATTAACTTTTAGGTTTGGTTATCATACTGTCATTAAACACTGACAACCATATAATATTTCTGTTTTAAATAGGTTACATCACTGATCTCTGAGAACACATCTATTTATAAATTAACCCCATAAAGTAAATCCTGTTTCAAAATAAGACAATTTGGATACGTTTCATTTCAATTTAAGGCAAATTCCATTCTGAATCCAATATTTTCCATTACGAAAAGGGATATTTATATAAAAGGCACATTCTGTTTTATATTACACAGTTTTCTTTAAAAACCAAAACATATTCTTTTAGCTGTAATACAACTTACATGTTGTTACAATAAAATAAACAAAGTGATCAGATTTAGTGTATTTGGTATTTATTTTCAGTGTAACGGTTGAGTATTAGGGCTAGATTTACGTTAGAGTTATTAATCTCTATGAATGAAGGGTCCAACTGAAGAATTACTTTACCACCATGAGTTAAAAGAGAGATTCAGAGCTGGGACTTAGCCAGGAAACCTGAGGAGATTTATTGATCCAGAAAAACTCTAAATACCTTCCTGATGTATATTATGAATCACTGAAGGCTGGAAAATTGAAAACGAGAAGACTTAAATTAACTGCTCCATTATCAGGTCACTGACCTGACCTATCGCTTAAATAATCAAACAGAATATATTAATAATTAGAACTCAATGTATTCAACCTTAACTGATAAATAATATAATCTGACCAATGTCAGCGCAGTCAAGAACCACAGCTACAATATATGTTTGTGTGTGTTTGTGCATGTGTGTACACATATAGCTGACATGGTGATGATTGATGGCCACTCAAAGATGAAACACCCTTCAGATATGCCCACGCTGAGATTCGAACACAGATCACATGGTAGTGACTACCACTAACCACTCACTTAGCTGACATGACTTTGTATAGAATTTAAAGACAATTTCAGTGCAGTCAAGAACCACAACCACAAGGAAGATTATTTGGTTATAACATAGTATGGTACAATAAGTAAGTAATACTGATTAAATTGTACATGTGTGAAAGATGTGAGAGTCTGTTATGGTTACTGAATAAAATATACCTCCAAAGTATTTCTGTTATTACTGAATTGGAAAAAAATGTAAGAGAGACCAACATAAAATATTATTTTACATTCATGTTTGTAATATAAATCATATGCTAATTCTGATATAATGATAATCCACAACTAGTTTAAAATAATTAAAATCACAGAATATAGTTAATGACATCATAAAGGTATTTACAACAGATTTATGACACTGTATGTCATAAACGGGCTGTCATAAACCCAATCCTGTTAAGTATTTATATATATATATATATATATATATATATATATTTGTTTGTGTCTGTGTGTACACATACAACATAGCTCACATGACTGTGTATACAATTTAATGAGGATTATAGACAAAACACTTGGCCACATATAATTATGTGGTATATGCTAGCTTCCAACATGTACCACACGTTTACTTATAACACATGGTGATTGGACAGTGTGACCTGTGGTTCTGAGTTTCTGTCGAGTTTAGATTTATGGTTACGGCTAGCAGCACCAAAGCTTAACAAGTTGATCAGGGTTTAAGAATAATCTGCACTTAAACTTAACATTACCTATAAACAGCAGACACTGGAATAAACTGGTTAACAATATCATACCATATTACTCTTATTACATAAACTCACAGCACTCAAAGTGGCTCGTTATTTAGCTGAGAAGAACTGCCCGGAACTTAAATATTATGTTCCATTTAATTCTTGTGGTGGGAAATTTTATTTAGGCAAATTTCAAGTCCTTTTCGTGACATTTTCAAAAGACACCTTATAATTCCTTTTCATCAAGATAATGTGAACTCTGAGTGATAAGTGTGTATCTGTGTGATCGTGTGGATACTTCAAGCTGAGTGAAACTAGATCAATAGTGTGGTTCTGTAGAAATCAGTCCTTTGTTAAAATCATACTGTTAGTTTTTACTGATAAATACTTGGAGGTCCCACTGTTGTAGCATCATTATACAGCAGCTAGCAATACAACAAATCATGAGAGATGATTTGATTGTGTTCGCAACACTAATTAAATATATTCATTTTGTGTACAGTCTATAGTTACCTGTTGTTTGTAGTTTGGCTTCAAAATAAGCTTTGTCTTGTACGATTGGAGCATTCGACAAGGCTGCACCAGTCCCACAGATACGGCGACCACTTTTAACAATAACAACATCATGACCTGAAAAAAAACATGGAAGTATGTTCTTTTTACATGCATCTGTAATTTGGAGTAAAATCAGTTAACTGCTATACTTAGAATATACAGGGGAAAAAACATATATATGTTGTGCCTTAATGGCTCAGTTAGTTAGAGCTTAGGACTCATAGCCGAAGGGTTGCGGGTTCGAGGCTCCAAGAGCTGCAATGTGCTTGAGTAACGCTTTGCGCCTTTAATAGCAGCATGTGTTGTTTGCTCCACTGGGAGTTCAGGTGAGTGCTGGATTGAAGCAGATCAGGGTCAGCACCCTTAGAACAGGGTTACCTGATTCTGGCACTATATAAACATGCATTATATATATATATATATATCCCAACATAATAATTAAGTATATATCATCAAGATTAGTGGTTTTATCATATATTGCAAAATCAGAAAAGTCACTTCAAATATACATTTGAGGAGCTATTCTTTATAACATAAAAATCCAGATTCCTATAATTTTTGTGACAATTGTGCAAATGTTTCCCCCCGTTATCAATCTGTTATGACCCAATTTAATTTTGTGTTACCCATCTCTTGTTCTCCGAAAGTTAAATTAATTGTTAGTGTCTGATAAATCCATTGTCCTCTCTTGAATCGATACATCACAAAGAAACAAAATGCCACCTTTCGGTTCTCGGATAAAAAAGAGGGAAATCATTGGGTCGCACACATTCCTCGCTGTACCTAGTCCAACAATACATCTTCTTGTTGAAATCATAGAAACTGGCGAAAAAGAAGTGCTGAACAACAATGGGTCAATGAACCAGTCAATGCAAGTTTCAATGATTTGTTCTCAAAATTAGCCGAATACGTGGAGGAACAGAATTAAAAATTAGTTGAAGTTCGGATCGGCTAAAAGTCAACTGGACCGGAGCCATTGCAGTTTATTCTGACTCAGTTGGGCCAGTCTGTGGACATGGTTCATCAGCAGGAGGCTAACTTCGTGAAATATACGGTATTAGGAAATACCGGGATGTATTCAGTAATAAACTTTCACTAAAACTTTGATAAATTATATTGATCATATGATTTAAATCCTATTGGAAAAAGAGCAATAATAAATAACTAGGCAAAGGGCAAATCTGACCATTTGATATGGGAGGACCCATTCAATATAATATGGGAGAGAGATGTTTCATTTGATTTTTATTCTATTTATTGTTATTCTAACAAGTCATGCTAATCACTGTGTTAGGAAATGTCTGAATGATATTTTTTTAAATCATGATTTAAATCACTGCAAAAAATCATGCATTTTTATTTTTATTATGTTTAATTTGATTTTTATGACTATTGTATTTATTGTTATTCTAACAATTAATTATAATTGTGTGTTAGGAAATATTTGAATGTTGTTTCTAAAAAATTCGATTTGTTTTTAAAAATCATGATTTTTTTGCAACCCTGTATACAGTACACACAGCAATTCCAAGTTGTACTTGGTGTATGTAGCGCTTGTGTCACAACAGGCAGGAAACCAGTAACATGAAGGGAGTGACCAATGAAGAAGTAACGATTAAAATATATTTCTTGTAGTTTACATGAATGACATGTTTCTAAAAATTATTTTCCACCCACTAGCCCATTTTTGGCAGGGTGAAGAAGATGGGGAAAACGATATTAAATTGGGCTACCTCCACATGCTCGACATAATATGGGGGGGGGGGGGTAACATGAGGTGGCAGTCATTTACCTAGAAGATTGTTTGAAACAATTATATAGCAATTTTAAATAGGCAGCCTACTTATCATTGTTTTGTAATAAACGTCAAATTATTTAAGTGGCTGAAAAATTGTTCGGCTGACATTTTTTGGATACCTTACTTAAATCTTTAAAAAAAATATGATCACATCTTCAAGCATTAGGCATCACTATGAGAGTAGGTTCATTACAATCTATATTTCTCTAGTAATTGTTTGACTTTTTTGGCTGAGAATTTGATAGGAACCAGGCTTGGGGTAATTGTAACCAATTGTAATCGATTACATGGTGTCAAGTAATAGTAATCACCATTTCCAGATGCAATGTAAACACACTGAATGGCCTAAATCATCCCGATTTGTCGTTAAACAACATTCATCCATCCAGATGCAATGTAATCAATTACATTGTAAATGTAATCATAATCAGTGATTACACAAGGTGTTTGATTATTTACCATGTTATATCATGCCAGAAATAATGGTTTGGTAGGTAAGGCAAAAGTTAACAATATAACTGATTTACACATTGACGGACTGTTGTCATATTAATTCATACACATGATGATTTGTCAGTTTATTTGTTCTATGACCATGAAAGGAAAATGTGTTGAAACACTGCTTCAGATGTTGTCACTATTATAAGTCATATAAACAGGCATTTCAGATTAACTTGTGTTGTTTCCAAACTAGTCACACAGCCAGCAATCATGCATGCCTTCTTTGTGACACCGTCATTTTAACTACAACCCCAAATGATCCTGATTGGCCAGCAGTCAGATGACAAGCAGTCATATCAGTATTATACATGTAACTGAGTAAATACTGATGAAGAATCACATTCATGTTTGTGTTATATACATTGTAATCATGATTGTAATTATGATTACTTTATACTGTAATCATAATCAATTACACTCAGGATGAATGTAATCATAATATTCTAAAGTAATCGATTACTGTGGTCCTGTAATCACCCCAACCCTGATAGTAAAATATCATATGATCAATTACAACATAGTTCTAAATAGACTGAACATTATTACTGTCCTAAATTTATACCTTGCCTTCTTAACAACATATACACATTGCCAATCATTGTTACTGTTATCTGTAAAATTTAGCAGCATTGTTTAAAAAATTAGCTGGGATTTACAAACTGTCTTGGGTATCCAATTTTTTGTCATGCAGACACAGGTTTTAAAATAACACTACATATTCTCCAAAATGTATAGTTATAAACACAGAATTGTTGACTTTATCTAATTTGTGTTGAAGTTATGGATTTGGATGGTTTGTTTTAACGCGACATTTAAGGAACTCCTAAACGTCATCCGTCTATTATCCAGATTACTCTGAAGTCAACATATTTAAGTCTAAATTAAAGAAACAGGACAGCAAATATTCTTAGAAATAAATATATTCTTATATATTACAACAGTTTTATTATTTTCATTCTGTTGCTATTAGTTTAAATGGATTAAATATAAAAATCATTAGCCTTGTAATCATATGAAATGTCTAGTTTAACATCCATACGCAATCTACAAACATCAAACTAGCAGTTACATTTCGACTTATTATCGCTCATTCTTATCGCATAATAATGTACTAAAATCCAATAATCATGATCGATTTTAAAGTGATTTATAATGACCCATGAAACTTGTATCCAGTTTAACTTTAGGCATATCTTCAAGGCGCACATGTCCCGAACTGAGGGAATTTTGTCCCCACCGACACTTTAAACAACACAAACAAGACGCCATCTTTGACAATGGGATATCCCTGAAATGGGGAAATACCCTTCCAATATGACGTCATTCACTGGGGGGGATATTCTTTCAGTGGATTCCGGTTTTCTACTCTTGGCGCGAGATTTCCGCACGTTGCCTGTTCAGGTGGAGTTGAATTATCGTACATAGCTGTATCTGAAATTAACAAAACCAGTATATATGACACACGTGTGAAATTTATGTAATATTATTTATTACTGCTACGCGATAAAAGCAATTTCCAGTGCTTGAAATTTACTGGAAGCCGAGTATATTTAGACCTACTCAGCTTCTGACGTTCTGTGTGGCAATGTTTTGGGGTGGAAGGTAATTGACCGATTCACGTGCTAATTTATCTTACTAGATGAAGTGTATTCCTATATAATCACGAAGTACCTTGCTTTATAACCGTTAATTGTAGCGTGTTATAATTAATTTTTACTGGAACATAAAAAATGGCTCAAAATCTTAATTAACAATCACACAATCATTGTGGTTCATTCACAGACCAATAAACATGACTTATGCGCTGTCAACATTGCTGATCACCATCAGAGATGTTTTCCTTTTGGTATGGAACGTGACATTTAAAACCATCTTACACCTGATTAGGACGCTAATACCTTCATACCGAAACCAGATTACCATGGAACCATTACCCCCAGGTAATATGGGCTGGCCTATAATTGGTGAAACCATAGATTTCTTGAGGAAGGTAAGTTGAAGTTTTGAGTGAATATTGGACAGTTCTTATTGTCGTTTTGGAGTCAGACATTTTGTTTCATGGCGGTGAAAACCCGTTGTAAATAGTCTTATGGATCTTTCTATGCATATATTTGTGTATAATACTGTCACGTGATAGTTGATACTGTTGTTGTTAAGCCAGTTTTCAATTAAAAAAATTTATCATTTTGTGTAAGTTTAAAAAAAATTAAATCAGCATCATTATGATTATTATTAATTTTATTGTAATTATTCATAATTTCTACCTAGAGTCAGAATGGTGATTTCTTCAAGGAAAGGTATGCCAAGTACGGATCAATCTTTCGCACAAATTTCCTAGGAATGAACAACATTCATATTCGTGATGTTTCGCATGTGAAGAAGGTTCTTCTTGGTGAACACCACCTGGTGGCCACCTGCTGGCCACCTGCAATGCGTCGCCTCTTGGGCAGTGGTGCATTGGCCACGATGCTGGATCCCGACCACAGACAGTTGCGCAAGTTGGTTCGACCATACCTAAATGCCGAAGTTTTGTCTTCAGCTAAAGATGCCATGGTCAAGTGTGTCGCAGCAGAATTATTGAAGTGGAAGAGCGCACCAGTCATTGACTTATACAATGCTGCAAAGCACCTGACAATGAAGTGCGGCTGTGCTGTTCTGATTGGTGAGAATGGTCTCAATGATGATATGATAGATGAAACATCTGCAAACTTCATTACCTTTGGAGATGGCTTCTTTCAACTACCTATTTTGATACCGGGCTCAAAGTATTATCAGGTAATTTAAAAAAGAATTGATACTATTTGTACCATGCAAGAAAGACATTCTACTTTAAGTTAGTTAGAAGACATTTTGTGTCATAAACACCAACACAATAGGCAACAAGGCAAATATTTCTTACAATAGCTGAGTAACAATGTAACCTGTTCTCAAGTCTCCAGCAACAGTCCAGGTTGTAGCATGATAAAAGCATAGATTATTATCACCCGAGTTCGAATCTCGGCATGGGAATATCTGAAGGTTGTTTCATCTTTGATTTCGTTTCATTACTTTTGGGGGAGTCGCTTGGCCCATTTAGCCTACCATGTGCACAAAAGTGGCCGTAAAACATCAATCATCCAAACTATTTAGTAAACTCATTGCAACATATCAAAATTGTCTAATTTATATTTATTTGGCAGGCAACACAGGCAAAGAAGAGCATACTGCAGACAGTGTATAAACTTCATAGGGAGAACACGTCTAAGGCATCGATAATCAGTCAAATCTATGGTGCAACAGAAGACAAGGTTTTAAGAACACAAGCAGAAAAGGACAATTTTGTAGTAGAGTTGCTGTTTGGAGCTCAGGAAACTGCTGCGTGTACAATCACTTGTGCTGTTACGCTGCTGGAACAGAATCCTCACGTCTTCAAGAAGCTTCATGATGAGATCGATGAGTTTTATAAGGATGTTAAGCAAGAGGACGACAATGTAGAAACGTGGATATTAAGCAAGGATTTCAGAGTACTTGGTTACCTGACAAACATCATAAAGGAGACGCTGCGACTGTTTCCTCCAATTGGTGGCGGTTTTCGGAAAATTCTCAGACCTTTTGTTCTTGGGGTAAGGCAGACAATGAGCAATGGGTTGTTTAAATATTTTCAATAATTGACAGCATTTATGGAGATGTTCTGAAACTTTTTCTACTAAACACAAGTTGTGAACAAACAAATATCTTGTCGATCTGTGGATTCTTGTTTTTTCTGATCATGAAAAGCATTTTTGGCATAGTCCGTTTCCAAATCTACATAATTTTTCTCCAAATTTCTGTGTGTGCCTCGTGTTTTTGAATTGTCATCACTGGAATTATCTGCGTCCGTATTAATTCTGATGATTGTTTCAGGAGTATTGGATACCGAAAGACTGGACGATAACATACAGCATCCAGTGCATGCACGAGGACAGCGACATGGACAATGTCACCGATTTCATTCCGGAAAGGTGGGATTCCATCACTCAGGCAGCCTACATCTCTGACTTCCTGCCATTTGGGGCTGGTCCACGTTCATGCGTTGGTAGAGATTATGCCCTTCAGTTTATCAAGCTTGCTCTCATCATGCTCGTAAGCACCTGCAGATGGAAGCTTCAGACGAAGGAACCTACCTTCACGAGGGTTCCCATCGTGAAGCCAGAGCAACCTATTATGGTTAAGATGATGGATGCGAAATAAGAGTTCAGCAACTTCAAGCCGACTGTTGTGATGAGTCCGTAATCCAGACATATTTGGTTGATATATTAAGGCTGATAATTAAGTTGTGTTATGTAATATTCTCTCTCTCTGTGTGTGTGTGCGCGTGCGCACACATCCTTTACAAATGCTATCAACAAGACCATCCTTGAAAATTATGTGATCGTGGTAAGCTGTCATCTTAATAATTCGGCAGGACCTTGTACACATTGAGTATATAACTTTTATAAGTAATAAAACCCAAAATGTACCAAAATCAGGATAAAGACTATTCAACTTATTTAGCCCATGCTATTTAGCACATGCTATTTAACACATGTTATTTAGCACATGATATTTAGCACATGCTGCTGTGGTGTGATCTATTTTTTGCAGGCTTGCTTTCATTATGTATGATTGGAACCCTCTGACATAACCATTCAAGTAGCCCGAGATTAGTCAGCTAGTGGGACGCTTAAATTTGTAATTAGAAGTGCAATACCAAGTGATACCTACAAAACCTTTGTTGTATCATCGGTTTTATGCAGCAGGCCAGCTGTATTAGGGACCATGATTCGGTGATACAGAAAGAATAGTTACATTCAGGGAGCTCACTTGAATGAGTCATCACATACCCCAAAATAAATGTGTTAAAAATTGATTTATTTAGAAATGCATGAATATTATACAAGGTACAATAATGCTCATTTCAGTCATCCTGGTGAGAGCAAGTTTGCTTTTAAGTTGTTTATTAGAGTGATAACATTCTATTGGGTAAATTATGCTATAATAGTATGTAATTAGGAGATTGCTGAAGAAAGGTTTTTGTTAAGTTAATGAATGTGCATGGACTGAATATGTTTAATATTCGTTCATTCGTGGGAAGTTGATTTACTTAAGAATTACTCAAGTATCGGTTTTGATGGAAACGTTCATGAAAATATGCACCGTTGTGGAGTTTGATGTAGAATGAACAGCTCTGTTAGATGATAGTTAAATTAGGAATTAGGTTGTTTGTTGTGATGACGATAGAGGACAATCGTATGCAGTTTATTGTACCTTTGTTAGTAGCTGTATGTGTGTTCAGTTATAGACAGTCCTGTTGCTGAATAGATGATGCTGATGATGTGTAAAACTGTTTATAGCACAAAATTATCATCACAGTGCATTGTATTTATTAAAAGCTGTTTGAATAAATTACACGCGTTAAATTACCGAGATGAAATTGAAAAGCAGTAACCTATCATTGGCTCTGTCGTTGCACATTTCTTACACTACATAGTGAAGCTTTAAAAGTAACAATTAAAAGATTGACGTCTTAAAGAAACGTCATCAACACAGCTTCTTCGTAGGTATATAATAGTCTGACAGGAGATGCAGAAGAAATAGTTTGTAATTATATTCCAAGTACATTAACCTGGAGTTGATGAAAAACCCAATTTCAGGTAGATTAATAGAAAAACGATAAAGCTACATTAAGAAGTAAATAAGCTTTAGTAATGATAGTTTTGCTGATTTATATGCGGATATTGTACTATTACATCCAAAACATAAAATATAATATTAACGAGCATCATGTGACCACCACACCTATATCTCATGATTCAGACAATCTTAAAACTATTCGTCTTTCTTGGTGCACTAACGTTCCTCCTCACAAATGAACCAGCATCTTTTGATCCGGAGGACTTTTTCTTGGTCGAACGACCTTTTCTCTTCGAGGAATGGTCTCCATTACGATCGTCATCATGCTGTCAATGTAAAATGGTAACCACATGAAGATTTTGCTGAAATTGATCCTTTGGTGCAAAACAGCATTTTCAGGTAGAAAGATATATGAATGCCAAAACAGCATTGTGGTATTGGTAACTGTTATGCATACATCATTATATTTATAAGTATATTTTCAATGTTTCAAAATAATACAAAAATCCATAAATAAGTCACATATATTTAAAATCATCAGGATTAAATTATATATATATATATAAATATATATGGATAAAAAGGATCTTTTATTAAATTTGGTTTGCTCTTGAATGATCGATGCACATCCTTACTATTGATAACAAAATTTAAAATGTCTAAATGTGCAGTGTTTTGCAAACCATTGCTTAAAACATGTTTAGATGCTCCAACCACACATACCCACGCCAAATATTTTTTTGTTATGTTTTCTGTCAAAATCTAATGACTCGCATAAATTGGTTCACAGAGACAATTCTAAAATGCATCTTTAATTATGCTCTTGTATCTTCTAATTAATCACCTGTGTTCATTTCAGTGATGTTTTTAGTTCTTTTTACCAAACTACATTTAATTATATTTTTAATTCCAGTTGATAACTATATCCAGCACACATTCAACTGGTAACACTTAGCTCCAATCTATATATAAAAGTCTCGAGATCTGCTTTGACTCATAATAAATAAACACAATAATAATAATAATAATAATGAGTTCAGCCCTGCATGACTATTTCATTTTATTATACTTAATACGTCGCACTGACGGGGTGATGACAACCTTACCTTGGAGCCAGATGCATAGTAATCGTCATCCATTTGCTGTGAGAAGAAAGCCATCTCCCTCCTGTACTCGTCCAATTGTGCCTCGAGACGTTCACGACGTATCCTCTCATAGTCCAGCTGAGCTTCTAGCTCACTTATTGTTCTAGAAATATCAGCGGTAACTCGCATCATAAATCATATCTTTATAATCTTATGAACCAAAATAAACAGATCAAGTAGTGACTTTCTTATAAGCAGATGGTTTATTTCTTAATATAGCTTGTTACTATGATGCCATGATTGACATATATATATATATTACAGAGAAATACACTTTGAAAACTTAATATTTCTTTAATAAAAATAGAAACCAGTTAGATTCAACTATTTACTACGTCATTTGAATTAACGCATAAATTTTCATCCTTAAATTAACTGTCGTTCAAAGAGCCTGCTGCAGCCACTGAAACCAGTTGATGATTAATGTGAAGAAAAAAACCCAATTCATTTCAATAGTAAACAAAAAGTAAAGAAAACCAACGCACAGCCATTATTATTATGGTAAAAGATGAAAACAGATTCTTGGTAAATGAGGTTTGGCGTGTTGACATACCCTTTACAAGACATAACAGACAGTATCATTCTAATGCACATAGCAAAGGTCTGCACCAATTAGAAGAGAAATGGGTTAGAATCATTCCGGCATGTTTACGTTTAGAAAGGAATATATGGAAAATGGATACGAATTAAATCAGACGGTGAAGAAAATAGTAAAACATGCAGTTACATATCCTGGCATGCTAATAACATTCACCTAGTCTGAATCAGAGAAGGTTTGTCTAAATAATGTTCTCATTCATCATACATACATTGTAAATAAATAGACATATATATATATATATATATATATATATAAACATGCATTTAAGTTTGCAAGTACTTACTCTTCACTTCTGCATTATGATAAACAAAACAAAATACAAACATTAAAAATGTATTGTCTCAAACTGATAACTATATCTATAGTGCTAATACATTAGCCATATAGGCATAGCTATCCATATATACGTGTATTAGCGAGATTTTAGACTATTTTCTTAAATTTATATAACTGGTAAATAATTAATCATTAAATTGGCATGAGTTAATTAATTATGGCATCCAAATATTGCTTATCCATAAGAATGGGGTAAAAGCCATGCCTACTCGGGATGCTAAGGTCTGTGAATATATCCTGATCCATCTAACAGGACCAACAATAAACACACGGATTTGATGATAAATCATTCAGAAAACAATTAATTGTGATTTTTTTAAATAATCCTAATTAAGCACAAATATATTAAAAGGTGACCAATCCAAACGGGACTTTTTCTGTATACATGTGACTTTAAGGCACTCGCTCACTCAAGCAACCACTCACTCACTCACTGAGGTAAAACTCAACTCTTACTACTACTAATAATAATAATTAAACATTATTTTATAGGCGTCTTCACTATACCAACAAACTATATATCACTGATAATGCTAATAATTTTTCATAATGTGAATCACATAAAAAGCACTGTAAATTAAATGTGAATAAAAGATCTCTGAAATTTGTTTTGTTCAAGTAACAGTAAATTGACATGATTTGATTTAATTTATAAATAATTTGTACATAATAATAATAATGATAATAATAAAATATATGTGTGTGTATGTATGTGTGTGTGTAAATGTTGCTGTTTTTGGCCACTTTTGTGCTCAAGGTAGGCTAAATAGGCTGAGCAACCTCCAAAGGTAATGTGGCGAAGGTGTGTGGGTGTGTGTGTGTGTGTGTGTGTGTGTGTGTGTGTGTGTGTGTGACAGTTAGATAGATAAATAGACAGAGGGAGAGAGTACTGATCTTTGACCACACCAATATTTCCAATATTAAAATAATCACCATTAATAGATGCAATAACACCAAAGCAACAGAATAAATATTAATAATTGTTTGTTTTCCCCAAAATATGCAGTCCTAGCAGAACATCAGCAAACTGAACCATTAATACATGAAAACATTTGTTGAAATTATCAATGAAACGTATATTTCAGATTTCCTAATAATGTGATTTTTAACACTCGCTAATTGTTTTTGACGTAGTCAACCAATGAGGTAAGTGCCCACAAATGAAGATACAGCTACAATATATGAACCTAATATAAGAAATTAATCTTGGCTGGGTTAACTCTATAGCAAACACTTGAGAATCTGCAGGGAGAAACCATATAGGATCCAAATAAAGAGTATCTTGTATTCGCATCGTCCACTCTATCTAATCAGTGAGCATATATGCTCTACAGTGTCACTAAGAACGTGCTTCAAACATCAAACAAACCTTTTGTTGTCCCTGTCTTCTTTTAATTTCCGCCTGTCTTCACCAAGACGTCCTCCGAACTGAACGTAGTTCTTCTTGGCAATTTCCAGGAGGCGCTCTAATTCATCCATCTTTTTCTTTGCCCGACCTGATGATGAACAATTGGTGGAGTTCATCGATCATTGGAATGAAATCGTAACCAACAAAAACATATAAATAGCTATAGGGCTTCAAACCAATCTAACTAAAATGACACATTTTTGGTCACATAACAAGCCCATTAGATATGGCATGCACCCAATAGAACATAGCATATAAACATTAGAAAATATATATCAATATAACACATAATAGACTAAGAAATATGCTTGTGCATTCCTTTCACTAAGAAAACAATTTACTTTGCTACAATATATGCCGAAATACGAATCTACAAACAAATTTATCATATCTTGTGCAGTAATTTGCAGACGTTTGCTAATTATTATTTCTAAATGATTTTGCATCAATCAAAGTGTCCCAAAACAGGATTCCATAACAAGATTTGAACATTTGAGAAATGGCTAATATTTGACAGAACTGCACATCATGTATACATATATTCACCTCTTGCTTCTCTGATTTCATGTTTCGTCATGTGTACAGATTCACCCTCTGTGTTGCCCGCAGCAGGACGAGATGTTCCATCTCCATCTTCCTCATCTTCATCACCATCACCACCATTGGCTGGTCTGTCTTCAGCATCTTCATCATCTGCTGGACACAGGGATGTAGATAACATACTTCTTTTCATTTTCAAATTAGCTGTGCATTTTTATAAATATCCAGCAGAAATTCAATTCAAAACCCAAAGTAACATTTTAAATAACATAAGCAGATGTAGCAATATATAGATCATCAAGAATACGAAATGTGAAGTATCTCAATCACAACAATTAAATTAATAAACAGTTTTACACATCCTATATACTACTACCACTACTAATAATAATAATAATTAAACATTATTTTATAGGCGTCTTCACTATACCAACAAACTATATATCACTGATAATGCTAATAATTTTTCATAATGTGAATCACATAAAAAGCACTGTAAATTAAATGTGAATAAAAGATCTCTGAAATTTGTTTTGTTCAAGTAACAGTAAATTGACATGATTTGATTTAATTTATAAATAATTTGTACATAATAATAATAATGATAATAATAAAATATATGTGTATGTGTGTGTGTAAATGTTGCTGTTTTTGGCCACTTTTGTGCTCAAGGTAGGCTAAATAGGCCGAGCAACCTCCAAAGGTAATGTGGCGAAGGTGTGTGTGTGTGTGTGTGTGTGTGTGTGTGTGTGTGTGTGTGTGTGTGTGTGTGTGTGATAGTTAGATAGATAAATAGACAGAGGGAGAGAGTACTGATCTTTGACCACACCAATATTTCCAATATTAAAATAATCACCATTAATAGATGCAATAACACCAAAGCAACAGAATAAATAATAATCATTGTTTGTTTTCCCCAAAATATCCAAGAAATAGATATTTCTAATAAAATAAACATAATAGCACAAATTTAGCAAATAAGACAAATGCCAGGATTACACATAAAAGACATGCAAGTACTAAATACCACAAAAGGAGTTAGTTGCCTTGGCAACTATACTGTCATATTTATAGTTACCATGACTAGGAGTCAAATTAATGGATTGGTTAACACTTTGTTGTTGATCTTCATCACCATTATCATTATGTACCTTCATCATCGTCTATAAATGTTGTTAATACATCACATTTATATTAAAAAGCATATCCTTGTGAGAGTAAATTGTAAAAATAATTACAAACAATTGCAAACAATTAATGCAGTTAAAAATATTACTAAAAACAGTAAGTGAGAAGAAGTTGCTAACAAAGCATTAATTACTAAGAAGGGGTCAGACCACCTTTCATACTCATTGGACAATAGGATTGATGTTCTTATACAGCCACTTTGATGCATATAGATGACAGGCTAAATATTGGCCAAACAATTACGTGGTGGTAATGAGGTGAACCCTTCTGATGTAGGTTGGGATTTGAACCCTGGTTCCTGTGGTCTGTGACTATAACTGCTTTAATACTCATTCATAAAGAGTAGATCATTTATTTAAATATATAGCAATATTGATAAAACTATTAATTAGATGACCAAATAAATGGTGATTTCTTTGAACTATTGATCTGTTAACTCTAATGACGTAAATGATGGAGCGAGTGCACAACATTTGGAGATATTTCAACCTAATTCAAAGGTGACAGGTTCATGTGTACATATTACCCCAGTCTCAAAAGCAATAATAACATTTCTAAACATACATTAATTCCCTTTAGACATTAGAGAATATTTCAGCTGCTCAGAGCATTAAATAATGAATATATTATGCACACACACACACAAATACATTTGCAAAACATTTCAGTACAATCCATCTAAAACTGAACTCCCTCACAAGGTCCCCCTAGAATCTTAATCTTATCCTGTCCCTGAACTGCTCTCACTGCAGTTCAGTTCCAACTTTCCATACTGCTCCTTCGTGATTGGCACAATAATGGGAAAGTTTAAGCCAATCGGTACAAGGGACAACAATAGAAATAAGTGTTCACGTTTTAATCAATTATCAGTGTTTTGTGATCATATTGCATCACAAATCATAAAACAGAGCAAATCTAATGTTAATCCATAGCAGATTATCTGAGAATTAAATTTTTAGGATCTGAAAGTTTTTAATATTATGTAGAAATGTTACATAGGCCCTAAGATCTCTCTGGATAAACAACCCTTTGAACAACTAAAGTCTTTTAAACCAAGTTTTCATATTAAACTGCAATGAATCAACTCATAAATGATACTGAAGATGAATCAACTCATAAATTATACTGATGATGAATCAACTCATAAATGATACTGATGATGAATCAACTCATAAATGATACTGATGATGAATCAACTCATAAATTATACTGAAGTCAAAAATTGTAAACTTAATGAATATTTATCAGCAGATTAAATCAAACTGAATACCTTAAACCACATAACATTTATACTACTTTAAAGTAATAAACAATGCTAGATTTATGTAACAAATAGATAGTCTGTTGTAACCAGTAATATGATAAGAAATCGGTTTGATTTAATCTGCTATACTTTTTTTTAACACAGATTAATTTCTTCTCTCTTTGATTTGGAACAACAAAGAAACAAGAATATCAGAGGTACCATTCCATTTAATTAGCAGTAAAATTCTGCAAAATGATGAGCTACTGAATTCAATCTGCCACTAAATATTTGTAACTGTGGAGATTCCCCCTGTGTTATGTTAAAAAGCTTCAGATGATGTAAACACTACCTTCTGTGCTGGTAGATTGCTGATGATGAGGGGGCTTGCATGTCTCAATGACTCTGGAAGGTATACAGCCAGGGGAAGGGGGGGGGGCTTAACCCCCTGGCAGGTTTAACCAAGCCAGGCAGGTCCCAGAGGAGGGACCAGACGAAACTCGGCACCCGGTACTCCATGTTGGTAGTTGGGCATTGGACTAACAATTTAAACCTGGCCCTATAAAAACAAACCTGTTACAGAAACTGCTACAACAATTACAACTACTACAAGGGGCCCCATGGTAGAATTGAGCCAGACATCGGGCAGTATGGCCATATCTGATTAAAGGACAGGACCCATTGTTGTTGTAGCCGTATGTCCCACTGGGAATGATAAGGAAAAGAAAGAACTATCTACTCAAAGTATTTCAGCTCCATCTTTCCGTATCGTGTTCCCAGAAGGTAAGAAGTAATTGGTCAACTACATATTAAACTACAAACTGACCAGAAATGAACATTTTTAACTGCAAGCTCATGCAAGCCGCAATGAGACAACTATAATAATACTGACGTGAATTATTCTGTCAGGAAAATATCTAGTTAATTATTACTCTATTGGCCTCTTTGACCACATGGGTAGAGTGTAAGACTATTTACCTAAGGCTATTCTGAGCAGGAGGTCGCAGGTTCACCCCTCGGCCGTGACACTAGCTAGGTTTTCTCCACGGAACATGCCATATATTCTAAATTTATTTAGAATTAGTCTCCGTGGGGAAGCTGTAAATTACAGACCATTTGCGTCTCCCTCATTTGAGGTTGCCAGCCACGTTAAAAAAACTGACATTTCGGCCATTAATATTATTATCTATAATAATGAACAATTGTAATCTCGAAGAACTGGCTCTATGATCCTAATATAAAGTTTAATAAAATCAGAGCAAGATCATTAAATTCTGCACTGTGTCTCCATCTGAAGCATCACAGGAATTAGAAGGATCTTCGTTCTTTTCCAGCAATCCAGAGATTTTCCCTTGATGATGCTTAGTTTGTGTATATCTAAGTTATTAATCTATTTACTTGGGTTAATTCCTGTTTCATGACTACAGATTAGAAAACAAATCAGATCAAACCAAACATAAAGATGCAAGATCTGCAATCCGGGATGACGCTATGAAACAAATGGTGGCTGAAACATGGCTCACATTTTCAGGATTCGCCAATAGACATGGATTATCTTTACTATAAAGAACATACAGATTGGTGCTGAGCTTACCTTCATCATCTCCAAGTAGCTTGACAGCAGCAAGCTGAGCAAACCTCCGAGCAACATCCTTTGCAGTCTCTCCGGCCTGATTAGTGATGCTCATGTTAGCACCCATCTCTATAAGCCAACTAAGGACCTCCAAGTGACCTTGGCCTGCCGCTAATTAAAATAAAAAATTATTATTTTTGTTAACAGTATATAATTAGTATATAATTAATGGTATCTTGGTAGTATGAGGTAATAGTAGCAGTAGTACTACCTAATTGTGAAAGTAGTAACAGTAGAAGTTAGTATAGTATTTGGATAGAACGTTATCCAGAAGTAAACTTCAGCAAAAATGAGCAAAAGAACACATTTTATACACCAATGATGAAGATTTTATTTCAACTATATATATTTTTAGTTTTAGCGAACACAATGAATTGCATGAACACAAGCCATATCATCAGATTTCAAGTGGAATTGGACTTACAACATATAAACAATCTACTAAACATCAATGATTACTGGTTTGGCATCAGAGAAGCTTGAAAATAAAACAATTCCAAAAATCTATTACAGGCTTGTTCTATATACGACTAAAATATTACTATTTAAGCAAGCATGCTGCCAGCCAGTGCATACAACACCAATCATCTTTAATTTACAGATAACTGGAGATTTATTGTCCTGGAGAAACTTGGTAATACACACAGAGCTGATTTCAGTTGAATTATTTAGTTATTAGAGCTGTTTCAGAGTGTTTTACGTTCAAAAAACTAAATGCACACCATCATTTCTGTGTTAATTCAGTACACATTTGCATAACAGCCATTATTTGGTAGAATACTCTGATAATAAAAACATATTATTACAATGATGGATTATGGAATAAAGCTAATCAGACCAACCAGCCTGCTCTCTAGTTTTGGAAGAAATTTATGTTTATGGTCAGTAATAAGACAAACCTTTGTGTGCTGGAGTAGCACCTTTCTCATCTCTCTCATTAATGTTGACGATGCCATTCTCAATCAACATACGAAGATGGTTCAGATCCCCACTATAGGATGCGACGTGGGCAGGAAAGGCCAGATCTATGACATAGAAAATGGATGAATGAATGAATGAGAGTGCATGTAAACAAATAAACAGTGAACCATTCACCAAACAAGAAACAAATCTTACTTTCCGCCTCTTCTGGATGGTCCCGTTCCCATTCAATGTTAGCAATGTAATCAATTACGGACTCCTTATAGAACTGCTGTGCCAACATCTTCGGCGTCTCTCCATTATCATTACGAGCGCCAAGGATGTGCGTCGGACTCGGTCCTTCGCTAACCAAGAACTTCAGACATGGCAGGCTACCTTCCATAGCAGCTAGATGAGCTGTAAGATCAGCAGATTATAAAATAACGGTATATTTACTTTATGTATTTAAATGAACCATCTCTCAAAGTCCAGCATTTTTGTTTATTTATTTACTTAATGGAATATCGTTATACTGGATTTCCATAAAAGACAGAACCCCCAGAATGTTGGCCTTTCAGAGATGGCCCACTATAGTTGTCTCTTTTTATGTCTCAGACAACAAAACGAAGCCCACACCAAATCGTCTTTTTGTGTACCAAACTGTCATTAAATCTCTCTCATTTGATCACTTTGTGATAATTTAATATTCATTTGTTTACAACAACTTTAGTTTATGAAGTAGCTCTTGTTTTTGTCATTTATGTAATGTGACACACTTATTAAGCCTAAATAACACAAATACATTCAGCTCTATGAAGCACCATGAATACATTTTATGATTTGAGTGTTTAAATATTCATTGGAAAATGATCAGTGGTAATGCAGACTGTTTTATATATTTATATATATATATATATATATATATATATATAATTACTCTGTAGATTGCAGGCTACATTCATTATGTATAGAATGAGCAAAGCATTCTGGGATACTGCATTTCCAGTGTTTACGCATTTAGGACGTGGTATGTTTGAATAATCATCAGTCTGTAGAAAAATAACATGTACATTTCTAGTTCATCACTTTATCATTTAGAGATACCACAACCGAGCCGAGCCACTGTCAACAAATATCATCCTGCTATCTATCAATATTGTCATAATGCCACCTTAGTATACCTGGTGTATTGCCATTGTTATCTGTCTCATCGATCTTCCCACCCCAGCGCAGAAGAAGTTGCAGACACCCAAGTCGTCCATGGAAGGCTGCACAATGAACGGGAGTCCATCCATTCTTGTCTACAGCATTCACTTCCTGTAGTGTTTTGTGACGTCACAGAAGAAAATACAACAAATTCACCAGAATTAACCACACAGTCTTCTAAACTGTACCAGTAATTTGCTTATATGCTTTATGCAATTAACCACTCCATGAAATAAATTATGTTAGCAGCTGAGGGGGCTGTATACTCCATATGAAGATTTGTTGTTTATTATTTATCCATATAGCTACTATATATCCAGTTAAGATTAAGATATATGCAGGTAAATGTGCTTGATGGAAGTTTAGATAGATTATGTACATTATTAGCATAAACCATTAAAATTATCTCAAATCTAGATATGGCATTGAATGAACTGAAAAAGGACCATTATCATAAATAGTCTAACCGAAGCTTTATTTTAATAAGAACAAATGCAGAAAATTTGAAATTAAATCATCCATGAAGTAAATTATTATTAAAGTAACATGAACAGTATTTAATACTGACATTTAACAGATATTTAAAATGTAAGATATAAATTAAAATAAAAGTACAAATAAAATGGTAAATTGTTAGGTTATTTTAAATATGGTAAAACTTTAAACATGATTTCTGGGTGATGTTAAGACCTACCACTCCAGCCCGTAGAATTGAATGTAATGTAAATGAGTTGCCATGGGCGGCAGCCATGTGGGCAGGTGTGGCTCCTCGGGCATCCCTTGCACTCATGTTAGCTCCATTGTTGGCCAGGGTCTAAAATGTATTATAAGAATTGCAATTATTGAATTGTGCATGATGGATAAATGACACAAAATTAAACCAAAAAATTAGCCATCAAAAACACATAAACACAATTTTGAAATGTAGTACATAGGATTCAGTCCATTTTGATCAGTATTTTACAGAAATTATATTGGATTAAAATAGATTGATATACTCAAATGTATTAAGTTTTCTTACATCTGACAACTATCTAGAAAGAAAATATGTCCTATAGGTGTTTAGTAATCAATATTTTGTGTTACTTTAAGAACTGTTCAACTTCTAATTTGCCACATAACTGTCGGTAATGTTGTAAATAAACAATATTAAACTATGACCATATACAAATAGTTTAAAATAACTACATAACAGATAATCGATTGTACTGGGTACTGCAGATGAAATGATTACACCAAGTTGAAAGACGGACTTACCTGTACACAGGCATCTTGCCCCCTAATAGCAGCAATATGTGCTGGTGTCCAGCCTTTAGGCGTAGTGACTGTTGTATCGGCTCCATGCCAAAGCAGCCAATGCAAACACTGAAATATTTTTTTAATGTATTGTACCATTAGCCGCTGTGTATTAAAACATTTAGTTATTACGTATATAACCTGCCATCAAAATATAATGCCCAAACTAATACTGTTCACATAAGGACTTTAAAATCAGTTTAGGAACAAAACACACTGACAGAAATATTTCTATGTAAAATGGTGTCTACAGATTTCAATGATGAAATTGCCTATAAATTATATTTCTAAATATTCAAAACTATAGTATACCCAATGTTGAGCTAAGACACCTGAAATTTAGTTCTAGTTTCATAAATAGCTGATAAAAATTTAATTTGATCAGCAAAGCACTCATCGATAATTTACTGAACTGATCAAGAAGGATATTAAGTATTGTCAAAGATTGGTAGATCTTTAAGTGGAACTACTCATATTCCAACCAATCACTCTATTCAATGGCCTAAATGTCCCAGTTAATGTATAATTATAGAGTAATGTTAAGACTTAATGGTGTTTTTTATTTACCTCGAGTGCTCCTTTGTGACAAGCCCAATGCATTGGGGTGAATCGGTCTTTTGTGTCCTCTAATTCATTAACACTGGCTCCAGCTTTAACCATCGCTTCTAATTCATTAACATCACCATTCTTCACGGCATCATGGATACCGGAATAACGAAATTCTCTTCTCGCTGTATGGTATGGTAAATAGAAGTGTTGTTGTCAATTAAAAATGTAACTGGTAATTGCCTTTTTTAGTCTCACTGCAGTGTAATTGGAAATATGTTATTGTGAAATAATTACAGATTATTTATAACTGACTAATCACAAATATAACTGATAATTGAATCATAGAACTGTACTATGGTTATGACTGAATTGCTACAGAACTCTAATTGAATATTATCTAGTCACATATATAATGATAGACAAATATCATAATTATGAAATCATAATGATATATGATATATAATATAATCATATATATACTATATTATGTAATATATTGAAAGTTAACTATCAATAATATTTATGATCATGATATATAGTATGATATATGTAATCACTGTAATACATAGTGAAGTTTATGACTATGATCTTAGTGCTTCTTGTGATCTTACACATGATAATACTCTGAGTATTCATATATGGAATAAAAATATAATAATATAATGTGCTCCTTGGTGGAATAGAATTAACAATCATTGATATTTTTAAATCACAATGATATTTATCTAAGAGTTATATATATAGAGTGATTCTATCTACAATATATAGCATTTGCTCTTTGTTAAGTACAGACCATCAATAGTTTAAACTGATTTCCATATGCTATTGCTCTCATCTCACAACATCATACGTGGGTGGCTGGTTTGGCTGCGCTATGAAAACAGCCATGGCCTGACTAATTCAGCCACTTTTAGAGGCGGCGGAGTGGTGCTGGGCATGCATGCTGCTCAGGTGCCTCTCATGTCTCAATTGGCTTGTGCTTCTTTGTTTTAAATTAATTATTATCAGTTGCCACTTATATGACGATATTATTTATGTTATTTTAGGAATGTATATAATTGGTCTATCTGATTTTAAATCATGATAAACTTGATCAAACTGAAATCTGCTCATCTCAGCACATCTAAAGGTTAAAGTTGGCGGCCAAATTGGTCCTGGCACGGCCGATTTTGTAGCGTAGCAAAAATGGACTGAGACCGGGTGGCTGACCCATTAAATAGTCCTGTCTTCTCCACTGAATTGATTAAAAAGGGGGCATTAAAGACCCCTGAGAACGTAATACACTCTGGCAGTGACCACCCTCAGGTACTGCTCCCCTGTGTGTGGTGGAGGAGGATTTATGAACAGCCACTTAATAAAAGAGACCACACTGGAAATAAGTGATCCCACCTTCTTGTACTATCCATGTTTCACGATCATAGATCATGAAACGAAAGAATATTAAAAAATAAATATATTACATGTGTTTTTAACTTGGACGCCACTCTAATCAACATGATCATGACATGAGTAGACTATACAGACTCTATAACTAAACTATAATAAACATTTATAAATAATGACTTGGTCTTGGTGTGGTATTTATAATGCTACCTATCATATTAACAGTTTTCAATTAGTTTTGACAATGTCAAGGATTCATATAATTCTGACTGACTCAATGGACCATCACCTTAGCAGAATATGTACCTGTTACTATGACAACACTTGCATAAATATTACCCTACCACCGTATGACGGCGTATCGGTCTACAAACGCACCAAATACGATCATTTCCAACTAACAAATTTAATACGGTCACATTATCGAAAAGCGGTTTAAGCAGATATACATAGTGATAAATTTAACATAATTTACCTGGCATACTGTCAGATGGTGGTCGTTTTCAATAGACAAACACCAGTATCAAAGATGTCAATACTAATGGCGTCCTTGGTATCAAATCAACAAACCAGGACCGCAGAAACCATTGGACAGATGGCGCCTTGATCGGTCTGTGGCAACAGGGCCCGAGAGGTCGCCACTATACTGTAGAAAGTGATCTGTCGATTCTTTGACGTGTGCCAGGTCATTTTATTTATTTCAGGATCAGTGGCCTATATGCTTATATAGCTAAGATGAAAACATAAAAAAATTCACTTTTCGCTCAATCTTGAAATTCATAGCCAAAATAACCTGAAATTAGTCACTAACAGACAGGGGTGTCCTGTAACGAAGTAAAACTACTTCGTTACTCTACGTGAGAGTTGAGTAGTTTTTCTCCAAAACTGGTTAAGAAAATTTCAACTCACTACTTTTATTTTTAACAAAGTAGTTCTATTTGAAGCAACGCTACTTTTACTTTGTTCCTTTCATTAACTTAGCGATATTTTCGTTACTTATTTAGTCATAAAATAGCCTATGATTTAATAGACAACTGATACAGTTGCTGCAAATTAGCATTATAAGTTGTCACCAATTTCTGTATCTTTGATGAATTTACGGTAAACAAATATATTTCAACATGGTGTGGTATTGAAATAAAGTTTGTAAGAATGCTAATATTTGAGATGCTTTTTGTCTCAATTTATGTCAATCTCCTAATTATGAACAGTCACCAAACAACGTCGAGCTTTCTTTATGGTGCACTTTATTTTGCAGTCTCAAAGACAATCTATCTGAACTCTCTATCTTAAATATATCTTCTATCTGGCGTTCTTGCTCCTGGTATATCTGTTGAGATACCCTGTATCTACGACATGAGTATGACTGTCAGTTTGACCAATATCCGCGAGAGACGTAGCATCAGTATTTTCTTGTACAAATTTAGTAAATCTACCTTGTTCCTCTGGATTAAGATTCGATTCTGTGAGATCAAACTGCAGCTGTGACTGGCATTGTGCATGGGATTTAACATTGGTTGAGTCACAATTTATTATTGAACCTGATTCTATTTCGGTCAAAATGGCTATGGACTGATTTGCTGCGAGTTGTACCGTGGCATTGCTGGGATTCATAATTTTGCACATGGTACTAGAATCAGTGCGGGTAATGACACATTTTGCAACTGCTAACTGTTTTTATCCTACATATGTTATCATGTGACAAAGGTTGATTTTTACAAGTTTACTTTTACTTCTAGTCAAATACAAAATAAAAGGCAGTTCAGTCACCTCTACTAAAATAATAAATTACACCCTCATAGATTCTTTAAGGAACTAATTATGTCACATTTTAGACCGATGTAACCGACTATAATATGAACTGCATGGATGCCAGTATATTACATTTCATCATTTGCAAATGCAGTCAGAATCCGTTAATCCGGGCATCGTTCATCCGACAAATCCACCATCCGACACATTATTGCCTGTGACGGATTTAGCTCCATTATAAATGACTCTTTAATCCGACAAAATCGTATTCGGCGTTCCGACTCCGACACTTCATTTTGCCAAAAGAATGTGACATTTTAATGTAAGATGACCTCGATAATCCGACAATACGAAAATTTTGCCAAATATTTCCACTGGTTTAGTCATGCAAGACACACCGACAAGTTGTCAGTAGTGGCTCATTAACCTACCTACCTGCTATAATTGCTATATCGTAACCAGTTACAATCATCCTCGACTATACACACCGACACACGATGCTTCCATTGCCTGTGGCTATCTAATAGCCAATCATAATAATTCTTGGCTAATTAAAAACACAAATGTGTGATTTTTCCAATGAGTGGATCATAAGTTAATCTGATGGACAAAGTGACACGAGTATTTCTTTATAATGTCTGTAATTAACAAACATCAAACTGATCAATGGCTTCAATGCCATTCCGTATCTTGAGCACGGTTATTGAATATTGGCTTAAATAGGGAGGTCTTGCGTATGTCTCTATGATTTAAAATGTGTGACACAGACTACCGGTATGTCACGGACTCAAAATTCCGACATTCTCGTTCATCCTATATATCATCAAGTGACAAACCTTGTCGGATTAACGGATTCTGACTGTATATAAAGGGGAATGGCAATAAGTGCGTTCAACCTGATTCTTGAACTATATTTTGTCACCATGTTATTGCATGTTTACATTGAATGATTTTCTTGATTTAAATAAATTAGATTTGTTTTTAATCCACACTCACTCACTCACATATATATTTCCCTTTATGCCTTTTACTCTGTTCCTTTTTCTGCGCACGTGCACAAGTACAGAAAAATGCGAAATATTCGTACAATTAATAAAATTTATATTACATAGAAAATAAAAACAGATTAACAAAACGAAATATAAACAGAAATAAGAATGACCTACTTATCACGTGACGAAATAATTGCAAAAAACACACAAATGAAACATTTGATGATGACCCTGACTTGACTGTTAGCAACTGTTTTATATATATATATATATATATATATATATATATATATGAACTCGATCTAAACTTTTTTACATAATTAAACAGTATAGTTCAGCTTTATACAATCTATACAATATCAGTTTTATCTGCTGCAAAGTTATTCAGAAATAATGAGAACATCTCCGACAATGTTTTCTGACTAAAATAAGTAACCAGGAAATGTCTTGAAATGGATGATTGTCTTGTTTAATCTTGGCACGAGAGAAATAATGGGATGATCATACTAAGATTTTAATTGATAGATGAAACACCTCGCAGAGACGGGCAACACTTCATTTTGAAAATATCTCTATATTCCGCCTCGTTCAGTTTTCCCCAAAAGTCCTGATCCCTATAGTTAATTGAACTGTTTCGACTGTGGCGCCATCTAATCACTCCATACGGCCAACAAAGGCCAGACGATCTGGACCATAAAGATCACGTGACTTGAAAACGTCGGAGCGCAGTTTCCGGTCAGCCATCGCCGTATCTCGTCTTCTAGGATGTCAAGCGGCATGGGCCCAGCGCCGAGTATGACGTCATGGAAGGTGGTGACGTCAAACTGTAAGCCGAGCACGTTCTCGGCCAGTTCACGGAGCTGTTTGATCTTCAGATAGCCATAGAGCGGGGCGCACGCCTGACCCGGAAGTGTGATGATCCGGGTCACGCTGTCTAACGCCTCCTGGTAGTCACACCCGGTACGCGTCGTCAGATATTCTACAGCCTCGTCTTTTTCCCAACTGAAAATGTGGAAATATATCATTAATAAATTAATAATAAGATCATAATAATTAAAAAAATCTTCTTAATCACCATCTTCTAATATTTCTAATTTCTTCTTCGTATTTAAAGTATAGTACTCTCTCAACAACCAAAATAAAACCCGTTCACAGGTTCGATCCCAGCAAGAGGTCGAAACTTTTCCAGAGATTAATTTCTCGGCTCACAACATCGTGGGTGGGTGACCACGTTAAATGGCGCTGCCGTCTCCACTGAATTATTTAAAATAAAGGGGGACGTTAAAGACCCCCTGAGGACGTAAAACACTCTGGCAGGACCACCCTCAGGATATTTCGGCTCCATTTTTCCGTACTGCTCCCCTGTAAGTGGTTGGGGGAGGGGAGGTTTCTCAACCACTCCAACATAGAGGCTGTGCCGAATAAGCGACAGCCTGGGGATTTCTCCCGAAAAGTCAAGCCCATAGCTCAGTATTTCCCATACTGCGTGGACCCGTCCTGACTTCTACTAGTAATAACCGATCGCGAATAATTATGACTGAAAATTCTCAATCATACTAAGTCATTCTATTTACCGAACTGATTATCTACACCGAGTAACTTACCCGATGCCGTGTATTCCCGTATCAACAACCAGCTCACAGGCCCGATACAGCTCCGAATGTAACTGACCAAATCTGAGAAAGACCAGCAGACATATATTAATTGTGTTGTAATCAATATCCAGACGAATAAGAAAATCGGTGTCCTTATTCAAGGAATTTCCGTGTGACACTGCGTTGCTTGTTTAATGTATTCATGGCACGCTTACGTATCAAATGGATGAAGTAGCAGGTTCATTTCTCGACCGATATATTCAGCGTAAAGAGCCCAACCCTACAAAGAAAGCAAGAACGTTATGACCAAACTTTCATCGTCTGTTGGCGTTATGACAGGGAAACGTAATATTAGTTAACAATGCATGCGGTATTCTTCTTCGAATATGTTTATTCCTGTGGCCACTACTGTGATTATGGTGTCAACTTACAAAATTACTGAAACATATATTCAACATTATGATACATCACAAAAAAACAGCGCAAAAATTAGAGGCCGGCCTAACTATATTAGAAACCAATTTTATGGAAAAACGGATCGGTCTGTCCGAAGTTAGCCATCAAACAAAAATACCGACCACCAAATTAAGACGCGCGTTAATTTCCGTATTTATTTCTACCCAATGCTTTAATTCCTAGTTAACTTACTTCGGTATATGCTGTATAAAATGGAAACTGGAATGGAACGGCGTACATCTTGCGGTTTTCGCGCCACTGGCGAAATTTTGGCAGAGTTTGGTTTCTTTCGTAAGACAGCTAGATACGTGAGAAAATTGTAATTCATCAGACTAAATGTTAATTGGATGATGCTTAAATTTGTTGAAATGTTGAAATCGGCTTAGTCATAATTGACATGAGAGTTTTTATAATTGTTATCATTGCTGATAAAATAATGAAGATGCGGCATACCTGGAGATATTTACCGGGAATTATTTCATGCAATGACAAAGCCTTCATCTTCCATTTGGGTCTGTAATAAAATATAAGATTATTACAATCGGAGCAACCGTATATTACCAAATAAAGGGGAAAATGTTTATTTGGAATAAATTTATTTATTTTTAAAATAAATTATATCATCATGTCTTATCGTAACGATTAAATTTTATCTTATATTATATAATATTGTCTTTTCTTGTCTCATCTTATCTATTTATTTATTAAATTCCCTTTGTCAAGCAAAGTAATAGCATTTCTGTTTTATTTAAATCTGTCAGAGTATGAGACACGTGAAATAATTTTAAAAAGGAAATATAACAACGATACAAATATATTTATGGATTTAAAAAGTGGTCAAATACTTTAACCAAATACAATTCTTACTTTGAATATAACTGATTTATGTTAACGAAAAACACAGGAGGCATTAAACCATCTTCTGATCCTGGCATCATTATACCAAGAGGTCCATCAAACATCATTGGCTGTACTCTGAATTAAAATAGAAATAAAAGACACGATTATAGTTAATTTACGACACAATCACAGACTATTGGTGGCCTAATATTACATCCCAATTATACCCCAAAACGGAAGACAATCATACCCCAAAACGGAAGACAATTATACCCCAAAACGGAAGACAATTATACTCCAAAACGGAAGACAATTATACCCAAAACGGAAGACAATTATACCCAAAAACGGAAGACAATTATACCCAAAAACGGAAGACAATTATACCCCAAAACGGGAGACAATTAAAACCTAAAACGGAAGACAATTATACCCTAAAATGGAAGACAATTATACCCTAAAACGGAAGACAATTATACCCCAAAACGGAAGACAATTATACCCCAAAACGGAAGACAATTATACCCCAAAACGGAAGACAATTATACCCCAAAACGGAAGACAATTATACCCCAAAACGTTGAAGAAAATTTATACCCTAAAACGGAAGACAATTATACCCCAAAACGGAAGACAATTATACCCCAAATGCAAGACAATTACGTGCCATTTGGATACTAAATTGACATAATTTCGTTTAACATAATGAAAGAGTAGCATAATGCCCAATCAGGGGCCAACTCAATTTTGCGGAATTCCCAAAATGACGTAATATTTTCTATAAATTGGTGTCTATAAATCGGTATTGTTATCAACTATGCACTCGGTTTTTAGTGCAATACTGTCAATAGCAAGGAAAAAAATCAGTTATCACTACAAAATAATGATCTTATGTCGGCTTTAGGATCGCTTAGTTTTAAGTCAATTTTAAAGGTAATTTCGACACCGTTTCATAGATCGTGATAAAAATTGCACATTAATATAGCGGGAACCTGACTGAAGTACACAGAGTTTGTTCCAATAGTCCACAATGGGGAGCCTCCGTGGTCTAGCGGTAGTGTGTTGGACCACAGGTCACTACCACCCGTATTCGAATCTGGGCGTGGGCATATCTGAAGGTTGTTTCATCTTTCACTTCGTTTGATTGCCCTTAGAGGTCGCTCGACCAATTTAGCCTAACTTGTGCACAAAAGTAGCCGTAAAACACCAATAGTACATTCCAGTGACGTCACATAACCACCTCCACGGGGTATGAATGCAAAACCAATTCGATGTCCAACGAGATTCCAGTATTACTCGAAAATGTGGGAAATAATAAACTCTTAAGTGATCAATATTTACGAAAATCATTAGTATGTCTACTTAGATCGCATTCCTTATAGAATGTTACCCGTAGCCTTTAACATTTTGTTTTTCAATTCCTTCCGAAAATATAATATTTAATGCGAACAAGACCTTTTTTTAGCTTTTCCCACATTTCCCACCGAATCGTGATCCCAATAAATCACTTATACTCACTGTATGTCCTTCACTTTGTAGTGCGTGAAAAAATCTTTCAGTTTTGGCATAATCTCTTCGTGTACAATAGCTCGGTATTTGTCGAGCATCTGTTGCTGAAATTTGGAAGCAGAAAGGCGTCGAAGACAAACGTGTTATTTAAACGAGAACATGAACGGAAGTTACAAACTCTTCCCAGTCTTAAACGGCGTACAGTTAAACAACTTTATCAAACGCTTTCGGGGGATCTCATAGTCCTGTTTAAACTTACGCCTGATTCGTAGATGAACATGTCCGCGGCGTGGACGTATTTCATGAAGTCCTTAATGTGGCCTATATATCCGATAGTGTCCTTCATCTGAAAAAATGGTGTTACAGAAGCGAGTTACTAGCGACCATAAGTTGGTTGCTATATGTGAGTCGGAAGCGCAATGTCAACAAACGGACGTACAGGACGCTGGAAATGACCATACTCGGTTATTTCGTCTAAATTTTTCCGTATTGCTTCCCTGTAAGGAATGTGGTCTAGCCAGATAGAACATTGGATTTCTTGTTCATGCTCATGGTTTGATTGATTGATTGATTGATTGAGTGAGTGAGTGAGTGAGTGAGTGAGTGAGTGAGTGAGTGAGTGAGTGAGTGAGTGAGTGAGTGAGTGAGTGAGTGAGTGAGTGAGTGAGTGAGTGAGTGAGTGAGTGAGTGAGTGAGTGAGTGAGTTGCTATATGTGAGTCGGAAGCGCAATGTCAACAAAGGAGTAGGAGCTGGAATGAGCTGGATTTGTCTAATTTGTATTGCCCTTTTAAGGAATGTGGTCTAGCCAGATAGAACATTGGATTTCTTGTTCATGCTGATGGTTTGAGTGATTGATTGATTGATTGATCGATTGATTGATTGATTGATTGAGTGATTGAGTGAGTGAGTGAGTGAGTGAGTCGTCAGTCAGTCAGTCAGTCAGTCAGTCAGTCAGTCAGTCAGTCAGTCAGTCAGTCAGTCAGTCAGTCAGTCAGTCAGTCAGTGGCTCCATTAAGTGAGTGAGTAATCTGGCTCCATTATAATGCGGTACAGTACACTGTTGAGGCGGGTATAACGAAGGGGTGCTTCCTCCCGATTATTTGGGTTGATGATGATGATGATGATGATGATGATGATCGATGTTTTACGGCCACTTTTATGCACATGGTAGACTAAATGGGCCAATCGATCTCCAAAGGTAATGAGACGAAGTGAAAGACGAAACAACCTTCAGATATGCCCACGCCCCGAGATTCGAACACGGGTGGTAGTGATCTGTGGTCCAGCACCCTACCGCTAGACCTGTTTTGACGTAAACTAGATGTAGTGTCTTTTGATTTAAATATTTCGGTCTATATACAATTGCGTGTTTATTATGTGTTTCTACTGTAGTCTAAATTGTCTTTTTAAAGATTCTGTTTATCTTTTGTTGTTGATTTATTTATCACACATCCTTTTATTACGACGTCGGCGACGTAGCTGAGTGACGTTCGCTGAACCGAAATTTACTGGCTGAGTGAGTTGGTAGACGGATGTTTTGGCCACGGACGTTTCGGCTACGGTAATGTTCAAGGTGGACGTTTTTGCCCTATTATATTAGTAAAAAATTCATAAAATAATTAGGTTTCATTTACACGGTTTATTGATAACACATCACGTGTTAGGGTGACCCCCACTCTTCGATTGACACTTCAAAGAAAGTTTAAAAAAGCAAATCCCTTTGTATTCTTATTTGAGTTTCTCATTTTTGACATGCTCTTGACGCCACATAAAATTACGGAGAACTTTGTTTTAATTTTAAACTAACCTAAGGTTAAATTAAATGTATTTTACATAATTAAAACCGATCAAATATAACAAATATGTCTTCTAAATACTTTTAGATTATCCGTATTTACAATTTAAACTTATAATATCACATCAAATTATATTATGTACATTTGCAAAAAATATGATAACCCCAAAACGTTCACCCTGAATATTTTCAGTGGTTTAAACGTCCAGGGGTGTATGGCCGTGGCCGAAGCGTCCATGGCCGAAACGTCCGTGGCCAAAACGTCCTACTACCAAAGACTGCTTATATTTAAGCTCTCTGCTACAACTGAGTAAGTTATACTCCGGGATTTCATGGTCAGAATGTAGAAGCTTGTAATATGAGGGGAATTTTATGCTGAATGTGCCAGATGTTTCAGTATAAATATATTTAGAATTAAATTACAAATCACATACATTGACCTATTTGGGCCAACCAGTGACGTTAATAACTAAACTTAGGCAATCATTATTATTGTTATTGTTGTTGTTGTTCAACATCTTTCAATATTTAGAACTGATATGTCAAAGGTTTAATATTAATATTGTGTTATATGATGCACAAAGAAGAAAGAAAACACCACATTCTAAAATAAACAGCCCCACTCATTTTGAGGTATTTTTGTTATTATCGTACCTGTTGTACCCGCCTCATGATGTCACTGACTATGATGTGGCCCATGTTGTGAAGGTCGTGTGGCGAGACATCGTAAGACAAGTACCACTTAAGACAAGCTTTATAGAAGTCACTACCACCGGGAAGACTCCTGATGCTGATGGAGGGCCGCGTGTTTGGTAGGTACTCCTGGAAATGGAATATGTCATTAATTATAATATATTATTAGTCTGTTTACATTGGAATAATTTTGTATGGTCCTCTCTCTGCGCGCTTGTGTGTCTGTCCGTGTTCACGCGCGAGCGCGCACCATCTGGTGTAATTGCGTGCAAGATTCTCTATTTGTATAGGCATATCCCTCCCTTCCGTACACGAAACTCATCAATACAAACCCGCATTAGGAAGTGATAAAGCCTGCTATAAGCAGGTATCACGTGATCGTTGATGACGTTGCGAGCCTGTTCTCGGAGATTGTCCTTCTTACTCCAAGATATGCCGAGATAGTATAGACTCTCGTTGAACGGGCGATAAAAGGGGCTAGAGATAACAGGGCTCGTTATCAACTGCTGAATACTCTCCGCTACCGATTCCTGTTCGAATAAATAAAAACAAAAACGGCTTGTCACATAAACTGACCTATATATTTTCCGGCTTTGTTTTCTCGCTTGGCCTTTCGGAAGTCGGCCATGTTTGTTTATGTTTCAATTAGTAATTGTGGCAAGAGTGATTTTGTTACGCCAATAGACCCATTGCTTGTTTTTGGCATGATTATAACAGATCCGGAACATTGACGCTTAAGGTTAAAATGGCGGGATTATCACGATATTATCGCTCAGCGGATCCCCCTATAAATCCCACAATGCAAAGCGCGGCTGGTTTGTTTTGGTTTTTGACGTCATCATGCTTCAGGCTTATAGGTCGGCCTTTGTAAATTACGGCTGTATACACCCAGACACCAGAAAATATAGCACAAGAACCTGTTTTTAATATTTCGATGTCACAAAATTATTATTAATTGATAAATACTTGTATGGACCAAGTGCAATAAGACAAGCTAAGTTTTTTTGTTTCTTCAATTTGAATAATATTTTAGAGTAGTTGGCTTTATTTCTAGTGGCTTTATATTTTAGCCAAGGATTTTTACCCATTTTTGTTAAGTTTAAAAAATCCCTATAATTTAAAAAAATTATTAATGTTTAACTTTTTCATGAAATCGCTGAATCCTTTACCAGAGATGATGATTGGCCACGTCGCGCACACACGCCTCCTATGTTTCCCGGATCACGCTCATGAATGGGTGAAAAAAAAGTAAAAATGTTTTCCTTTAAGTCATTTTTTTATCTTCTCTACAAAAATACAAAACACACATACCTCTGGGTACATATGTTTGTAGGCTTTTGTATCGGTATCTATCTATTTCTTTATTTCTCCCTCTTCATATCTATCTATCTATCTATCTTTCTATCTTCCCATAAGTTTGTCTTACCTGAGTAGCCAGTGACCTCAGTCTGGCAATATACTTATCAAAATTATCGACCGAGTTAAAGGTCGTAGCATCTAGCCAGTATGTGTAGTCATGATGTACGCCTTCTAACATGTTTATGGTGTTTAGTTGGTTAAACCTAGAATAAACGATATACAAGTAAGTTATTAAACAACTAGGTAGTACTATACACCTAAATAAACCGAGGTACTCCGCTAGCCAACCCACAAAAAATAAACCCATTTTTCATTCATGTGTTACTGACTTTTCAAAGCCACTAAAACTTTATCAAATAAATATGTAGTAAATACATAATTGTGTTTATTATTATTTTAATTCGCCATTAAGCGTACTACAGACCTAAAATATATATATATATATATATATATATATATATATATATATATATATATATATATATATATATAATAAATAATACATGTGTGTGTGTCTCTGTGTGTGTTTGTCTGTGTGTTTGCAAATAATTCTGATAAAAGATTCATATATAAATATGTGTATATATCCAATAAGATTATTTATTTCAAGCTGCAAAATATTACTAAAAGAGAGTTTACTAAAACGGATCCAGTCTAGAAAAGAATGAATCCGAATCCTTAGATAATCCCATTTCTATCGGCCAATATGCTCAGAGGTTCATACACAAAATAGAAACACCCAGATTATCTAAATTCTACATTCTAGTCAGGTGACTCTCCTTACAATCAGCGCTCCCCCCCTCCCCTACAATCTCATCATTCGACGCTCCGAGTGGCTCCAAACCCAAAGAATAGACAATATTTAGGAATTATCTTACTTTTGACATTGATTGTCAATTCCAATTCCGGAAAGTTTCCAAATCCACTAATTAATTTAGTATTTAATTTTTTAATTCAGAAATATTTCTTTCATGACAATCTAATACTTAGAATATAAACTACTCGGAGTAGGTATTCCAAGTAGGTACTCTGAGTACCTACTCACGGTAATAATTAAGTAATTGACCAAATGGAATTGACCCCATGTCTGGAACTTAAAACTGCGGGTTAATCCCCGAGTTCAATCCGATGGTTAGATCACGTGACTAGATGTAACCACTTACTGACTCCACTGATATCCGTGATACACGGTGTACACTTCGTGACGTAGTACAGCTAGGTCTGTACGCTGTCTCCACGTCAGAGCGGCGTCCGGTACTCTGCCGATTTGCCGGAGAAAGTCCAGACAATCCTTCTGGAAAAAGAAACACGTAGTGCGGTCGTCAGAGCTGCCCCACATAGGGTGATACTTACTGCGGGGTCCCCAAAATATATATCAGTAATAAGATTAACCATAGGCATGAATTTTTAATGACCGGGAGGAATAGTTAACGTGCATGATCTGAGATAAGTTGGGGATCATCCCTGTTGCCCCTTTTAAAGGTTAATGTGTATATATATATATATATATATATATATATATATATATATATATATATATATATAATATCCTTCAGAGTGCTATCCCTAATGAGTCCCGTGGAAATTCGGTCACTGCAGTGCCAGACAGGTGTGTATGTGTGTGTGCATGCGTGTATGTGTGTCGTTGTGTGCGTGTTTCAATAATAACACTATTACTGTTAAATTTTGTAATGTTAGACGCTACGTGGCCTCTAATTACTGTCGTCACATCCCTCCAATGATTTAAACCCCTTATATATAAAGGGTACAATCTGAAACAGGGGGGGGGGGGCTTATGGAGACAGACAGACAGACAGACAGACAGACAGACAGACAGACAGACAGACAGACAGACAGACAGACAAGTAGTTTCCTTTGTGTGAATAATATTAGGCTCAAAGGAGGTTTTTCCATCCACCTCTGAGCTGTGGATAAAATCCAGGCCGATCGTCTGCCGTGGGCGATAATCCAAATGATCCAAGAACAAACGACTACACTTGTTGGCGTAACGGCTCACAACATTTATCCTTGAAATAAAGTCTAACAGTCAGTTAATTAAGAATCCTAATTATTTAGTGTCGGACATAAAAGCGGACGCCCCGAGACATGTCGGAAAATAGAACCGAACACACCAGTGACGTAACTTGGCAAGAACCAATTGCCAACGGCGTCAGCTTGGTCACGTGACATTCAAAAAGAAGCCCCACATTACATGCCTAGTTACCAACCTGCCTACGAGAGAAGGCCTCTGGTGTGAACGATTCCAGTCTGCCATTATACTTTTCCTCCCCTGTGGCGGTAGCGAACTCGGGAACCGTGCTCAGTCGCCACTGCCAGTACGATGTGATGACGTCATCATACGTCATAGGCGTTTTCGTCCCTATAAACAGAACACGAGAAGAGGCAATAACATTTATTTTCTAAATACAATAAAAATCAATACTTTATTGTAGAAGTTTTTTGAATGTTTTTGGACGATCTGTTGGCCATGTATTTGTTACAATTCAGATCGCGAAGCAGACGATAACGTCCGCACATTTTCACCGCTAACAACCGCTTCCATAAGGAACTGTTAAAATGCCTACAGAAATTGAAAGTTCGTAATAAGTATCTGGTTATTGTGACCTATCAAAATAATATGATCCAAGCATAATCCTGAGCTTTCCAAAATTTTCCAGGTTGCCTCTGTTAATGGTACAACCGTATACACAACATGTACGCGTTATTTTATAACTATACGCAGTGGTACACAATTTGCGTCTATTTGTCATCTTCAGTTCAATATGGAGCATTAGGTATAAAAATGTCATACCGAACCTAAAATAATTTCTTTTTAAAATAAATCGTTTGTTTAAATCAAGTATTCATGGATTTGAGATCTATCAGTCTCATATCGTATTCTTATTGCAAATAATTCACACTGGAAGATCCGGCATAATTTTTAGTGAATTGATTGTCCCACAGGGGGCATAGTGACTGAGGCTGCGTCGGACGTTTGTTATCAACAATGTATCTCTTCGATGAATGGGAAAAGAAGTGGGTGAATGGGAAAAGAAGTGAATGAATGGGTGGAAAGAAGAGAGCAAGGAAATTGAAGTTCAGAGGTTATCCTCGGTGGCTTGCTAAACACCGAACTGAACACTCTTCGATGTACACAATACTCGTAGCAGCTAACATGACATCTGGCGGCAGTCTGGGAAATTACTCGTGTGGCTTGTGATCTGTATGGGGTACCATATATCTGGCTTGCATTGACCGACCGACAGCGGGGAAGCTGTAGCGCAGTTCTCTACCAGATATATAAGCCTATTTTGAGATAATAATCAGTGAAAACTGTAAAGGGATTACTTGGTGTTTACGCGATATTGATCAAATTTTTCTCCCCCGAAAGGAGTTAAGGATCCAGTGTTATTATTTTCCGGCTGTGTTTATCAGTTGCATAGATTCTATGTATTCGAACATTTATTACCCTTTAATGTAATTTCAACAAGCGCATTTTGGAAAATTAATCTGTGTCTTAATAGCTACGCTGTAAACATAAACCAGGTGAAAAACATAATATACTACAAAAGAGGTATTCCTCTATAAGAATCAATAAGGTTCTTGCCAAAAGTCGTGATTGAAAATGTTATAACAATGATAATATTTATAAAATAAACAAACAATAAAGGGTGATCATCGTGAACAAACTGGATTATTTTAAACTCAAAACTGTCGGAATACGGGATGCAATCTTTCAAATAACAAGGTGGTATCTGACTCGCCTATGTTAGTGAATGGGGCTCCAGAGATGCGCTCCAGGCGTCAACCCGCAACACCGTATTGTTGCTCACTGCGCATGCGCCATGAACACTGTCAATTAATCTTATCTCGAGAGAGAGAGCGGCTATTCCCGACGTTTATCGGAGCGATGCAAATTGCTCCCCGGTCGGTTTCCGGATCACGGCGATCCATGGCTGGAGCGTGTCGTTAAAGATGGCAGATCTATGAGCGGCGTGTCTCGTCGTGATCCAAACATCCCTGGGGAGCATCGATCCGGAATTGAGTGGGCGTGGTCTCGGCACTTCGGCAGTAATCAGCCCCAATTGACGAATGTTCGCATCATTGGTGCCGGAAAATCCCGACGTTTGCCGATGCCGATTGTTATCCGCGCATTAAGTAACCCGACCGAGTTAACTATCATGACCCGGCGTCTTTGACCTTTGACCACGTCTTGAGAATTATCCCCCGATGTGATCTGGCGAAAACCTATTATTCTGGGAACTGACTGTGAAATAATGTAGAAAATCGTCCAGTTTCGTTTCAGTAATTGTTATTCCGTCATGTAGAAGATTGATACAAAGGTTGCTACTGTTGAATGGCTGTCGATTTTTCCAGTATTCAGCCCTTTGTTTGCGGAGTTCTGTTACTTGATAGGACGATTACTCTCGTCTGCTTCTCCCTCAGCGCCTACCTCCGTAAATATTTGGGTATCTATGCATCTCTTTCTCTCAAAGAGGGGTAGATATACATACATACATACATACATACATACATACACACATACATACATACATACGTACGTACGTACATACATACATACATACACAAGTACACACATAGGGAGGCATATATGCACATACACATAAAATTTCTGTGTGTTGGTGGGTGTCAGTGTCTGTCTGTCTGTCTGTCTGTCTGTCTGTCTGTCTGTCTGTCTGTCTGTCTGTCTGTCTGTCTGTCTGTCTGTCTGTCTGTCTGTCTGTCTGTCTGTCTGTCTGTCTGTCTGTCTCTCACATATCGGGAACAACTACCAATATCGCTACTTAATGACTCGATATATAAGAACTCAAACACCACGCGTTACCGACGCCACCAAACCCTCTCAACTCGTTCCTTATCCTTAACAGCACGCACATACATCCGAATGTCCTGCTAATGATCCTGAAAAATTCCCGATCGGTGATTTGTAGAATAATACTGCAGGAAAGCTCCCCATTTCGCGGGTCCAGCCTTCGGGAGAATTATTTCTATATCAAGTGTGGTAAAACAATCCTCCCACTGTGCCTCTCGTGTGAAATATGATGGCGTTCTGCGGCAGACGATATCTACGTACACGCCCCGCCGCGAAATACGCGTCCCCCGTTGATAAGAAAATGTCTAGGGTTAGGAATAAACTATTTTTAAGCTTCACCAACAACGCCCGATCCTTGAGGAGATCTACGCCCAATGGACCGCGGGCCTGACACGTATCCATATCGGAAAGCGTATGATTTGTAAGCCGAATACGAGACCACCCACCAGCCGAGGAATTAAAAACGCATATTTCTCGCTTGTCAATGTCCGGCGAGAAATTCCATAATGGATAACGCGTGCTAAAGCCGCCCGATCCAGTAAACTATGGCCAATGCTCGGCGGAATGTAAAAATAGCAATTAGGTTTATAGTTAGGTAATTAGTGGATATATGGCCCGAAGGAAGCCACTAATCAAAAACAAAAAGGCGCAGTACTTGTTTTTTGAAAACTAGCCACGTTTTATCACCAGCAATAACCCCGACGGATGAATCAGCACCTGACTGGTTGAATTTTCTTGCCAAACCGACTTATCGTCTGCCCCCGTGAAGCGCTTCCCGCCATATTTATACCTCGTCGAATTTTTGCGCAAGAACTTCCCCCAAAAGTTTTCTAGTTTTCTAAATCGAATCGAAACTGTTAAACCGATGTTAATCGAAATGTGCTGGCAAAAAGCGGTTTATTCGAAAAGAGCGATAATTGAGTGTTGCGATTGAAACCAAAGCGCCGATCCAGTCTGTAAGGAGCTTTTTCTCTCGCTTTTATTCATTTTCCCCCCTGACATTTTGTCTTCGAGAGCGGTTCGCTCATTAACTCCCACGGCACTATGAAATAAACCTCTGAGAAAGGTAACAAGGCTTTCGTGTTTTTATCGAAACTGAAGCCTTTTTCTTATCAGATCTCGTCCTGCATGGTAACACCGACAGCGAGGCCAAACAAAAAGGCGCTTTTGTTACTAAACCGAACGGCATCTACCGTGAAGGACTGGGCTCCCATTATAAACATTAGCCAGACGAACGGACGGACGGACGGTCAAACAGATTAGCCGATAGAAATGCCCACTCGTTGGGGAGCATTCGTAATTTATGAAGAACTGTCAGATAATCGCGAGGTAAAATAGACGGAATGTATCGGGCATTAGCGTTGCCATATTTCTTACAAATCCCACGTCAACCGGCGCGTGTAACCTCCTTCCTGAACGCGAAAGAAACTTAACGTCTGGTCGAGTCGACATCGGCATATTTTCCCTCCCAGGCATCGGGCTCCGACGCAGCCCACAGCAGCCCACAACAGCCGCATTTGGTTCTTATTTATATAAATAATGGCCGGTGCCCACTGCCCACCGCGCGGTCTCATTACATGCGCTGACGGCGCGTGTTATATGCGCAGATTTCTCTAGCAACGCACATCGCCATGTCCGCCAGGTGTTTCCTTTTGGCCGGTGATGATTATTCACGTTATCGGACATTAGTTTACGTTAATGGCGGCTGTTTGTAATCCATGCATTACAAATAACTTGGTAATTAGGGGGGTAGGTTCCTGTTACTAGTCCGGCCAACGTTTAGAAAGGATGCCCTCATTAAACCGACACCACTGTGTGAGTGTGACGTTTTGTTGTTGTGTTGTGCTGTTGTTGTTAATGCTGTCGTTGTTTTTGTTGTTGTTAATGTTGTTGTTGTTGTTGTACCTTTGAATAGCTCCTGTTAATAAGGATTATTATTATTATTATTATTATCCTGGTAATGTGCATGTATTTTCAGTGTATTTTATGGGTTTGCCTTGTTACATAGCTCTATGAAGAGAAAATTAAACCTAGACATATTTCAAGCAAACAATTAATTTCTGACCGTATTATTTGTTGTGAAGAAGAATAGGTGCACGAATTGGTGTCTGTTTAAGCATTCGAGCGTGTGTGTGTGGGGGGGGCGCGCGTTCATGTGTGTGTGTGTGTGTGTGTGTGTGTGCCTGTGTGTTGAACCGTGTCAGCGTCTATTTCGTGCTTACTCTACAGCGGGTTGATCTCTAAACCAAATGAATCACATTATTAAATTATTAAATTATTTAGTATAAACGCCGTGTCAATCACGTGATTTAGTTCGAGTCTTGGTCATGTGACAGAGTGACGTAACACGATCCGACTTTAATGGCGAAACACACTGACACGACAGGTACTTGTCTATTATTTATTGCACTCCCTCTGGCGGAGATATCGTGTAATTGCCTGCTCACACGTCATTCAGGCATTTCCCAAACAAAGCATTATCTAAATATTAGTTGAAACTACAGCCCGTGACTAGGCTGTGAGGAGGGATTAGGGGACACAGAGAGAGATAATAGGGAACAAAGATAATGTTGTTGACGACACTTCCTGGAGATAAAATTCACATACATTGCTTTGTCATTCATTCATTCAAAATATATATATATATATATATATATATATATATATATATATATATATATATGAATTTTGCAGATGACCCAACTGGATATTAGATCCAACTTAATATATATTGTGTGTGTGTGTGTGTGTTATATATATATATATATATATATATATATATATATATATATATATATATATAGACAACTGTGGAATTAGCTTTTTTAGATTTAAAATTTTAAGAGCTCCGACTGGTCATCTTTCTCAGGTACTTCAGTTGAATCGAGAGGCTGACAGATGTTCCATTGGCGCTAATAAATTAAAGCCACGCTGATACTCCCCACTCTGAAACAACCAAATGCTTGAATGACCCGTCCCAGAGCAATGGCGCCAACCGCGGCTGTTCTAAATATCACAGCGTTTCAATGTTTCCTCCCCCCCCCTCTCTCTCTCTCTCTCTCATCAACGGAACAATGACTACGGCGTGATCGGTGGACCGTGAATCTGTCACATGGTCGGCACGTGACCATACAGCGTCGCCGCTCGCCACCGGCGATGCCGATCGTCGTAATTCTGGCGGTTAGTGTGGTTCCTATCTGGAGCTGGATCGAGTTGTCGCCGTGGCGATAATGGAGTGATGATACAGTCTCGGCCTAGCCACCGGGCCTATACGAGTGACGGTTTGGCGGCTTTCCGCTGTCCGCCATTGTGCCAGTCTGGTGTAGACGGAAAGGTTGGTTTTTAAAAGGGATGCTGATATCGCATAAAGAAGGCCGACTCGAAAAATGGGGAGAGAAAAATCCATTAATTACGCGAGTGGGAAAAAAACCATTCGCCGGTCGCATATGAGTCAGCGCGACAGGTACAAAGATGTATTATGGCTTAGCAGTGTCTGACAATTTTGCAAATAAAACCACTCATAAAATGGCGAGGAACTGATGCGGAGGGTCGTGAGGGCCTTTGTGAACGAGTTCGTCGTCTGAGCTATATAATTGATGTCCGTCTGCCAATGATATATTTGTGCCTTTTGCCATTTAATATATCGACGATGAGGCGTATTATGTACGCGCATAACGAACATTGTTTGGTTTGGAATGATTTGTGGAGCCTTCAGATTAATAGTCAATAACTTTATTAAATAAATGCCACCTTTCACATGTAAGCGTCGTTTTTAGCTGAAGGTTCTTTCTCCTATAAATATTGTGTCTCGTTAGGTTTTTCGTTCTAATAAAGTTTAAGTACCACATTTTTGGGGTTTATTGAAGAAAAACTGAGTAGTTGTTATTGTTATGGTTATTGTTGTTGCTGCTGCTATTATTATTATTATTATTATTACGGAATATCTTTATAAACCTATGTTTGTCTTTCAAATTAAACTTATATTTGAAGGCCTTTACCACCATTTATAAGTTGAGATGCTTTAGGAATACATAGTTCAGCAAGAGATACGCTGCACAATAATAATAATAATAATAGCATCAAAACAAAAACATACTTACTAGTTTGGGACGCCACCTGTCCGCATGCGATCCAACAAATAGCCAGTGTCACGATCCGGTGTCGTAATATGGGATCCATCGTGTTACACCTGGCACCTACAAAACAGGGTCGTTTGTTTCTGCGCGCCCGTCAGACTAACAACAATCTTACGGTCGGGATCACTTCTCCCCTCGAGTTGTAACAGGCCGAGAGGAAAAGAAGTTAAAAAAAGCTCCTATCAAAAGATCAAAGTTCCGCTGCTTCAGGTGTCCTGCCCAAAGGTCAGCCATCTCTCGGCACCGGGAGTATACTCCGGAACGAACGCCCTCGGCAGGCCGCCATCTTAAACATTGACCTTCCGTTCTTTAATCCGGAAGAGGATGCAATTCACGCCGAATGTGCCAGCGCCTTGCAGTCCGCTCGCCGACCATCGTTCAGTGGATCCGTTCGTTTTTGCTGCGATCCGTGAGAGCAGTTTGGCGGCTTGATCCGGACGTTCCGACGGTGTTCGAGTGGAGATATATACCGGTGGATGTCATGCCGTTTCCGGCTGGAGTTTGTCGTCGTCGGTATTACGACCTGTTGGCGAAAGTAGTATGGGTATGGTCCTGGACGTAGAGACCTTATGCTCAATGAGTGAGTGTAGAAAGTCCGTCGGGCAGTAGGCGGGATTAGATGTGGGCATAATAGTTAAAACGGTCTCTCTCTCTCTCTCTCTCTCTTCTGTTGTGTGTGTGTGTGTGATGGGCATTTGATTGGGGGTGGATGCCCGGGCAGAGCCACGCGCGGTCATGGTGGACTGGGTGGGGCGTGGCCTCGCACCAGACCGTTGACGAAGGACTTCGTGCTCCGTATATGAGCTAGAAAGGTTTCCAGATTGAGGGAGACGCCTCTAGGGTGGGAAGAGATAAGACAGTTCTGTATGTAAATACTCTCTCTCTCTCTCTCTCTCTCTCTCTCTCTCTCTCTCTCTCTCTCTCTCTCTCTCTCTCTCATTTACACAGATGTATGTAGATTGTTGTTATTTTACAGACACTTTTATGGACGTGGCACAAGGTTAATGGCGCGAAGTGTAAGATGAAACCCCTTTGAAATAGTACGGCCAGAGTTCGAGCCGAGGTTCTATAG